>CM060937.1:283446521-284181521 GCA_030765085.1 Allium cepa | reverse complement strand
TTATATATTAACAGTTCCAATCACAGAAAATATAGGTATTGTCGTTTAATAAAACTCGTGAATGCACTTATATTAATACTGTGTAATTGATAGGTTGGTAAACTTGATTCTTTTCTTCCTGATTAAGCTCTACAGAATAATAAGAAACTGGTGGAAATATAGAGAACTACAGTCACCTGCCTAGACTATCGCAATATGTTCAAATGTAGAAACTTGTAGAAATATAGAGAACTACAGAGTTCACTCTGTTGAACACTGGCCGGGCATAGGGAAATTTTGAGTTTGCATACATCAGTATATTTTAAGTCGTATTTGGGTGTGTTTATTATCTTATGGGTGTGTTCATTATCTTAACCAAGTGATATATTAAATAATTTTTTTTTTTAAATTCTGCACCATCCGACGATTAAGTGCTACAACATCAATTTATTTAGGTTTGTGAAGATCTATCTTCTCCACAAAGAAACTTTTATAAACTCTAGTCTGTATTCTGACTTCAGTACAAAACAAGTATATAACTGATTGTTCTGCACTTTTAAGGTGTTTGCATTCAAACATTTATAGTCCGTCCATTATTTGGCTGCCCAATACTTTGAGCGCATCACAGTAAAACTGACAAACTTGTTACACACTACAACATCCACTTTTAATGTACTCAAAATTTTATCATTTATAGAGGCTCGGTAATTTTCTTGAATCTTTTTGCACCATCGTTACATTGGCACATAATATTTGGGGATGATTGACAAAAGAAGCTATCACGGTAATTAAAAAAATGTGGAACCCAGTGCACGAGGCTCTTGCACGATAGCAGACTCTGGAGAGGTTGATTATGTACGCAACATTTCCCTCGCATTTCGAAGAGACTGTTTCTAGACTCGAACCTGGACCTCCAGATCACCATGCGGGTGACCTAATCTTTGCGACAAGGCTCCACCTCAAGTTATCACAGTAATATAAAAAAAAAATCTATCACAGTTTATGTATAGAAATACTCTAGCTTGGGCTAGGCTTGTCAACAGTATTCGAAGCCATTTTCAGATTCCAGATATTAGCATCTATGGATAGCAAATGGATATCGAATGGATCATATCTGCTGGCAATTAATGAATCCTACGACATAAACAGAAAATGTTGATTAAATATTAGACTATTCGGTACTAATGCTTCTAAAAATATAAAAATTAAAAATTACGATGATAAAATCTAGTTTTGAGCTAGATATATTCATTTATATACTCATGATATAAATTATTACCTTGATGAAAAAGTAAATACCAATCTTATTACTAGAATACACAATATATAAAGTATACCATGATAAAAGCCGGATATATAATTTTCGAATGCAGATGTCATTGTATTCAAATCCATTTTTTTATTTTTCTTTTTTTCTGATTTGGATACGGACGAATTTCAGATTTTTCGAGTATTCATTGACAGACCTAGCTTGTTTGTCAATTAGACTATGTAGAGACAATGGAAGGAAAAAATAAAACAAAAACCTTCTCGTGTTACTTGTATGATTTGCTGTAGTCATGCAAATATATCACACATGAACTCGAAGATATAAAGTCAATGATAAGTGATTGTGTTGTGCGATGCTATAGATTTTTAATCCAAAATTTGATTTTTCATAATAGATAATTAAAATGAGGCCCTAAGAATTCACTTTCTATGCTGCGCTCGGTTTGTAGTTGTAGGCCACATTGGTGATAAACTCTTCAATTGTTGAGGTTACAATAATTGAATACCATACTTAAAAATGTCATTTTATATCTCATCTTTTAATGAAAACTTGTATTACATATGATATTGACAATCATAATGTGATCTTGAGTTTAAAGCTACTTCCAGTATTGCCTTTTCACTTGAAACCATTTTCTTCTTCTAAAGTAACTCTTGACATATTTGTATGTAAACAACTTGCATCAAACTGTTATATTCCATAATTATTATGTTAGGCCATTTTAACCCTTGCTTTTATTAACAGAGCAAATCACAAAATAGATAGTATTTTTTACAAATCTCAATATCTAATACAAACCCAATAATCCTTTGAAAATAGATAGTATTTTTATTTCTGGGTGTTATTTTGAATTTATCAATAGGAATTGAGGTTGTCCAACTATGGGTTTAAGAAATGAATTGGAGTTTCCAGCAATTTGACAGACATTAGCTTTGAAAAAAATGTTAATTGTCTTTTACCATCATTTTTTCCAGTAATACTCGAAATAGCAAGTTTAATTTTTTTTCTCAACTTTCTGTTAATTGATATGCTAAAACAATAGGTGGCACTTTGGCTCTATATTCTCTACTTTGCAGACACGTGAACATCGGCATTCTTCCATCAAAAAATGGCAGTTCCATTTCTCATTCTACCAATAATTTAGGTGCAGAAAAACCTAGCAGATTAGGAAAATTCTTCGAGCAAAGTATAACATCTCGAAGAATACTCCTTTTCATTGCAATGCTTGGAATGTGCATGCTCATTGGCGATGGCATACTTACACCTGCAATATCAGGTTTCAAATGACCGTTAAAATGATTAAAAAATATATTCATTGAAGTACGATTTTGTTGCATTCTATCCTGATTTTTTTTCATATATAATTTATGTTTAGTTTTATCGGCAATGGATGGGTTAAGAGAGCCATTTCCTTCAGTTGGAAAATGTAAGTGTAAGGCAGTATCAAAGTATACGGACTCGTTTCATACTTATAATGTTCTGAATCATAAACATTGTTGCAAATTATAGCACAGTTGTTTTCTTTGTATCGTAAAACCGGTTTGTTTTTCCCAGCAATAATTTGTCAGAATGTTCATACAAAAGGTTTCTTTATATATACATATATACATATATATATATATATATATGTATGTATGTATGTATGTATGTATGTATGTATATGTGTATATATATATATATGTATGTATATGTATATATGTATGTATGTATGTATGTATGTGTGTGTGTGTATATATATATATACATATATATATATATACATATATATATATACATATATATATATACATATATATATATATACATATATATATGTTGGTCTTGGATGTCAAATATGCTTACTATTATGTCTGTGTTTAAATTAATTTGTACTTATGCAGTTAAGCATTTTTGTAATCTTTATAAAAGAAGGTTAAATTTCATAATTATGAGATTGCATGACCTGTTTTTAATTTGAATTCCTGTAAAATAATCTCAGCCGCAGTTGAAGCTTTGTCTGCTGCTGTTCTGATTGCTTTGTTCATGCTCCAAAAGTTTGGAACTTCTCGAGTAAGCTTTATGTTCTCTCCCATCATGGGATCGTGGACTGTCACAACACCGATCATTGGAGTTTACAGTTTCATCAAGTATTATCCAGGAATTTTTAAGGCTGTGTCCCCACATTATATAGTCAAATTTTTCATTAATAATGGATATGAAGGATGGAAGCTTCTTGGTGGCACTGTTTTATGCATTACAGGTGCTTGTTGCATCATAGTTTTTCCATTCCTCGCAAAATGATATCAACGGATCAAAACTTAACCAACTGAATTGTCCACATGCATAATAATATTCAAGAAAGTCTTTAAATTTACCTAAATTTTGTCGGACAAAATACCTTTATTCTAAATTTGCTTTTTGACCAATAGGTGCTGAAGCAATGTTTGCTGATCTTGGTCATTTTAATAGGCGGTCAATTCAGGTTTTGCATTTCTCGGTTGTTATCATTTTTCTTTTCTACTCACTGAATACATACCCATAGGGGAAATGTGACCTGAAATTTGGCAGAATGTAGCATTTTTATTATAGTTGCTAAGAAGTGTGGATGCATATAATAATTCTACTAAAATTTCAATGCAGATGGCATTCCTTTTCACCATATATCCATCCTTAATTCTAACATATGCTGGGCAAACCGCTTATCTCATTCGACATCTTAATGATTTCTCTGATGGATTTTACAAATTCGTGCCAAAACCAGTATATTGGCCTATGTTTATCGTTGCAACTTTGGCTGCAATTGTTGCTAGTCAATCCTTAATATCAGCTACTTTTTCAGTGATTAAGCAATCTGTGGTTCTTGGTTATTTTCCACGTGTTAAGGTTGTTCATACTTCACAAAGCAAAGAAGGCGAAGTTTACTCTCCTGAAATCAATTACATTCTTATGATCTTGTGTGTTTCAGTAATTCTTGGTTTTGGTGATGGAAAAGATATCGGAAATGCCTTTGGTATGGTTTCTTATTATTGTTTTCCGTTCGACAATTATTAAGAGATAATTTTTGATCTATTATATCCACTACATTTACATTCAACATTGTTGAAATTCTTTTCATTTTAACACAACTTTTTTCGAATCATCCAACTCATCGAACATACGAAGAAGTGATTGCGAAATTGCAAATACACGCTTGGTGGTCCGTTAGACCATCTTGGCTTTTAACAATGATTGTAACTTGTAATACCTTCATTTTTTTTTGCTTGAACCATATATTTCTCAAATGTCTTTGTGCAAAGGAGGTAGGTCTCGTGTTCTAATACTGAAATAATAATAATAATAATAATAATAAAAACTACATCATTTTTCTTTATATATATTTGCAATTTATTTATATTAATTGTATCCGAAATATCAGTACATGCTTCTTTTAGTATATTTATTTTTCAGTCTCATTTTTCGTTGACGCATTTATTTTTCAGTCACATTTTTCATTGACATATTTATTGTTCTCTTTATCTACTATTTATCTTCATTTATAATAAACATCATTTCTTATCAAAAAGTTATGTGCAAAATAAGGATTTGATTATTTAATTTCATCTTACCTTTTATTTTCAAGAATATTTCTTGCACACATGCATTGTAATATAGAAGAATTTGTTTAAAGCAGAGTTGTATGCATGCTCTTACTGCTTTTGAGAATTCTCTCTTTAGCTACATATTTCTTAATGTATGCGTGTAAGCTACAGTAATATTTGTTGTCTTTGATTTGCAGGTGTTGTAGTCATCCTAGTCATGCTGATCACAACAATCCTTCTAACTCTAGTCATGATCATCATATGGAGAACTCCACCTGTTCTAATAGCCCTCTACTGCATTTCATTCTTCATCCTAGAAGGAGTCTACGTAAGCGCAGTTCTAACCAAAATCCTAGAAGGGGGCTGGGTTCCTTTTGCCATCTCCATTATTCTCGCCTTTATAATGTTCGGTTGGTACTACGGCAGGCAAAGAAAAGTCGACTACGAGCTCCGAAACAAAATCTCACTTGAATGCTTAAACCGTCTCTTGGCTGAATTCGAAGTGCAAAGAGTTCCTGGCCTTTGCCTTTTCTACAGCAACATTCAAGATGGCCTCACCCCAGTACTCGGCCATTACGTCAAGAACATGAGATCATTGCATAAAGTTACAGTATTCGTCACTCTTCACTACTTGTTAGTAGCTAAAGTTCCTAGCAGTGAAAGGATCATAATAAAGAAGCATGGCCTTAGTGGAGTTTACAGGTGCATTATACAGTATGGCTATGCTGATTCACTGAACCCGGAAGGCAGCGATTTTGTAGGTCAAATTATTGATAGTTTGCACTTTCATATTGAGAAAAATGAGGAAGGGTTGGAGAGCGATGTTATTGAGGAAGAAATAAGGCAGTTGGATGAGGCGATGTCGATAGAAGCGGTGCATGTTAGAGGGAAGGCGAGGTTCTTCATTGATAAAGAGACGAGTTGGTTTGATCGAGTTTTGTTAGGGTTCTATGAGTTCTTGCATAGCAATTGTAGGTCTGCATTGCCTAATATGGGTGTTCCTCTTCAGCAAAGGATGGAGATTGGCATGCTTTATAAAGCTTGAGTGTATAATTTATCAGTCTTTTTCTTTTCCCCTTATTTTGGGATTCATGCTCCCATTTTGTTATTTTGCATGGCAATGGACGATTAAATATAGAAGTTTTAGATGAATATTTACCTATAGATGATAGTGTTAGATTGAATGATACATCTTACAATCCAAACCTCTTGCTTCTTGAGTTATATTTCAATGAATTAAGTCCAACATTGAATGAAAATTAAATGACCGAAACTTCTATGGAATATATAGTTTTAGTGTTATTATGAATTCAAAGAGAATAGCTTGACAAATAAGGTAAGGTAGTCGTCAGATAAAAATTATGTAGCATGCACGTATGTATAAGGTCTCCTTAGTTTAATCTAAGATCCGGGTCTTTCTTTTTGGTATTTGCGTTTATTTACACAACTGCTACCGTATCTTTTTCCACTAATATTACAAATTTGTGGTCTTACAATAAAGATAAGTGATTTTCAACTGCATTTGAACATCGTGCAAATAGATTGAACGTTTATATAATTATTTATGCCTTTAGAAGAAGTATGGTGGATCTGTGCAAAATTAATATTTACTAAAAACTATCAAAATATGTACAAGATAACCATCGATGGTTCATAGAAAATTAGAATTTGATGTGAATGTCCCATTGGTTTAGCATGTCGCTAAAACAACCTTGGAATCAAATATTTGTCGAAGTATTTTGCACGGGTTTAGCAACAATTGCTGCCAAAGTTTAACGAAGATTATTTAAGAGTACAGCCTGCACGGGTTTTAATAATTAAACAATTGCTGTCAAAGGTTTCTGCGGTGCCTTTTAGTTATTTGTAAATCACAAGTTATGCGTGCATGCACATCTTCATCTACCACTACACTGTAGATTACCACATCTACCTACGAACCATACACTCAGGGTCAATCTAAGAATTTTGATTCCCCGGTCCATTTATATCTATTCTTTTTTCTCAAAAATTCGTTAGACTGCCAAAATTAAATATTTTTTACCTACAACAGCTGAGTTCACAACAAACCATAAATATGTCATATCCACCTGAATGCAACCTCAAATTATGTTATTTTATTAGCTACATGTTATATAAATGCAGCCTTAAATTATGTAATTCTATTAGCTACATGTTATATAATCGATAAGTATATTAATTTAAAATTTCTCCTATTGCTCTTGGTACAGGTGGTTGATCTAACCCTTTCGGCTGTCCTCTGGATCAGACCTGCGTAAAGTAATATATCTGATTAGAGTATTCCCTCTAGTTTTGTTGGAACTGCACCAACCCACATCGACAGATATTAGTGAATTTAAATTTTTTTTTATCCTATTGGATCTTTATTGAGCTTATGAAGTTTAATTTATTTATTTTTTACATTTCTAAATTTAATTTAAATAAAATCGTATATTTCATTTAAATTTATAAATTGTTGGTATAAATTTATTTAATTTATTTTCAATTTATACGTAAGAATACATGTGTATCTTATACATATGTGTATATGTGTGTATGTGTAGCATGATATCTCATGCAAGATATAACATGTCCATATATAGATGTTGGGATTTACATCGCAACCGACATATTAGCTCATCCAATATGTATTGTATGTTGTCTACATATGAGTATATTTTTAAATAATTATATATAGAAACTCAAGTATGTGTGTATATATATATATATAAATATGTATGTATGTGTGTGTGTATGTACATTATGAGCAAATATTATACTTATATTTATACATAAAATATTGTAATGTTAAATATTAAATAAACATTTGTGTGTGTAAGATTAAGTTTAATATATATATATATATATATATATATATATATATATATATGTATGTATGTATATATATCTATGTATGTATGTATGCGTATGTATGTATGTATGTATGTATGTATGTATGTATTAAAGTAACATAACTACATATATATAACAATATGTATATATAAAGTATAATAATTATTTAAATATGAGTTAGAATAGTGTATATAAATATATAAATTACAAAATTAAAAATTGTAATTGTTTTAAACATTCCAGATCGAATACACAATAGATCTAAATTTAATTATAATTTATATTGTGATTACGTATGTGTATGTATATATATATATATTATAAAATAAATAAATAATAGAAAATATTTATATAATAAACATTTCAAATTTCAAATTTCAAAAAATCAGGAATGATATTTTATAGCTTACGAAAAAATTTCAAATTTTTCTAAGTCAAATATTATTTTTTATCAATTAAATACTTTCGATTGTATTTAATAAATGATGTTTTAAAAATACAAAAAAATGGTTTAAAAAATCAAGTTTTTGAGCGAGAACTTATTTGATGAAAAATTAATTTAAAAAAGTTTAAAATCAAAATTTTGAAACATAATTTATTTTATATTAATTTATTAATTTGTATGATGATTAAATAATAATAAAAAATATTAACTAATTGCCAAAAATTTATTTTGAGTCACTAAAAATCACGATTGATGTAAATATACATTTGAAAATAGTAGTTTACATATTTATGAGATATAGTTATAAAGTTTAATACAAATCATATAAATAAATTAGTTAACATATTGATATATGTATATATTAATTAATAAAATATAATGATTTCTACTGTGTGTATTAGATCCTTAATGATAAATTTGTTTTTCTATAAATCTATACACGTAACCACGACAACATCAATACCTATAGGAATTCACCTAACAAACAAATACAATAATCACAATATATATATTTGTACGAACAATATACAGTTAGATAGAGGTTATGCATCATATATAAAACTAAACACTTACCTAAAACTAATGCCCTTAAGTCCACCTTATAACAACGAGTTCTTCCCTTTTGAAACTTTCTCAATTCTACAGATTGTTAGTCCTCAAACTGTAGACCATTCGCTAACAAATAGCTGTTAATATGAATTAATTTGATTTGAGTTTTGTTGAAGCTTTAGGAGGTGTAGTTCGACCAAAATGATGGAGATAGGAGGCAACAAAAAAGTCCTTTCAAAGTTTGGGTTAGAGTCTCTGGTTGAATCAGATAGAAAAATGGATCATATCACTTACCTTTTCTTATCCAATCTTAATCATCCATTTCAAACCCTTTTTGCCCTCTTTTTGCCACCCCCATACCATATATTTGCTGCCAAATTTTGCCTCTAATATCATGGGCTAATAGCCCATTTAATCCTAAGTAAATATATTTAATTAAATCTAATTTAATTCCTTAAGATATCTCATATCGACGAATATATTTACAACCATTATAAATATATACAACAATTTTTATTCCTCAAATCATATTCAAATTTTATAATTAATATTTCATAAACATTAATTGATTTAATTAATTTATAACAATTATAAACTAATTAAATTGTTTGGTCAAAGAGAATTCATCATTTCGGTCGTATGACTCATCAAGTGTAAATTTCGGTCAGCGATTAAGATCGAACTATTCAGCTGTTAATGTCCACATGTCACTTAACAGATAGTGATGACATCTTGGCCAAATTTATCGCTTACTAGTTCCAGTAAAATCCAATTTTATATTATTAAGAGTTGCCTAGTTGTGATATTTATTTACATCAATTCTCTTCGGCAAAACTATATCACTTTGAACTTATCGAATTTGGAAATGGTCAAAATTCCAACATCATCCATATTCAACTCTGTAGTCCAAAAACAAAATTCTTAGTTCAATAATAATAATTATTATTATTAACCGGACTACTCTGGCCAGAGATTTTAACTTTGAGTTGACCATGATACTAACCCCATATAACTAAGGGGACGAATCCTCTCTTGAATAGTGTTTCACTTCCAATACTTCCACTCAATCCAACTATAGTCACTCGATGGACGTCGTGCCAGGATTTGACTATAATCAAAGCAGAACTTTCATGTTGAAGATTTACAGTATTCTCAAGTCGAGAGAACAGTGTAAATCAATTACATCGATATTTTTGTTTGATCTTAGTTATATTAACTAACATAAAACTATCGAGTGAGTCATTCCAAAGTTATCCGATAACTATCAATACGTAACATTTGGGTGCCCTAGTAGTCATGTGCAATACACTGTCCAACATTTGCATGGAAGTACATATTCTAGTCTCAATGGATACATCGATATCCAATCTTGACTTGGAACATTTAAAATGATGTGTTTTGTAATGTTGTGATACAATACTCATGATTACAAGTTATTATTACTATCACAAACACACTATTTATGGATTTTCTGTTATATATATTTTAATTTTTAATTAATCATTTAATTATTTATAGCATATTATAACAAATATATAATAAAAGAAAAACACCTTTATTATAAACGAGAATTGATTACAGAGTTAAGTAATGTATAATAAATTACAGAATTGCCCCTAGGGCATACCCCTAACTCTATCTATCTCCCACTTGCACTTGGGGCCACTTATGGAATCTCAATCGTATCCCTTCAATCAGCTTCTCGAGAGCTGACAAAGCTAGGTCTTTGGTGAATGTATTTGCTATATCGGCCTTGGTATCTACCCTTTGAATCACGACTTCTTTCTTCTCAATGAATTCTCTAATCATGAAGAAATTTCGAAGAATGTGCCGTGACTTCTTGTATACTCTTGGTTCCTTTGCGATCTGTATCGCCGCATTGTTGTTATGGAGAAATGCCATAGGATTCTTGGTATTGGGAATTACCCGAGCTCGCTCAAAAACATGCACATCCAAACTGCCACTTTTGCTGCTTCATTGAGGGCGATGTACTCGGCCTCCATCATGGAATCAGCAACCGTTTCTTGTTTGGAATTTTTTCTACTAACGGCTCTGCCATTAAGCATAAAGACATAGCCGGATACTGACTTACTATCATCTATATCACTTTGAAAGCTCGACTTTCTATACCCCTTCATAAGAAGGTCTCTATTCCCATATATGAGAAATAAATCCTTAGTATTTCTCAAATACTTAAATATACATTTTACGACCGTCCAATGTTTTTTTGCAGGATTATACTGGCATCATCTTACGCATCATAATGCATATGCCACATCTAGTCTAGTACATAGCATGGCGTACATTATGGATCCTAAGGCTAAGGCATAGGGAATCCTCTTCATACGCTTCTTCTCCTCATCGGTATAAGGAACGTCCTTTCTAGAAAGGATGATTCCAGATTGCGTTGGAACATTTCCACGCTTGGAATTCTCCATACCGATCCTTTTCAGTATAGTATCTATATATAGGATTAGAATAATCCTAATAGCCTCTTATATCTATCTCAATAAATCTTTATACCAAATATATAGGCTGTTTGTCCCAAATCCTTCATAGAGAAGAGTTTTGGAAAGTCAAGCTTTCACTGATTGCAACAACGAAGTGCCATTCCCAATCAGTAATAGATCATCGACATAAAGTACTAAGAATACGATACCATTGCCACGTTCCTTCCTATATACACACGCTTCCTTTGTGTTCTGATAAAAACCAAATTGTTTGATTACTTTATCAAAACACTTGTTCTAAATCCTTAAAGCCTGTTTCACTACAACAAAAATATCTTATTACAACATCAAAAAAATGTTGTAATAAGGCTTTTGCAATTTTTTTTAATTACAAACATCATCTTAGGCCAAGTTGTAATAGAGCCAGAATAATGTACAACTTTTTTCTAGTATTGTATGAAAACGTTGCAATAAACTTTGTTACAACGTTTTTTGAGATGTTGTAATAAAGTCTTTTACAACTTTTATCTGATGTTGTAAACTGGTAATATAGATATCAAAAACCCTTTTTACAACTTCAACAAATTTTTGTGTAAAAGCTTATCACAACTTTTATAAATGTTGTAATATAATTTTTTTACAACTTTTTGTTACTATTGCAGCATGTTTTTTTACAATGTTCTCTGACTATTGCAAAAATTTACTGTGATCTTTTTAAAAGCTTTATATGCATTCCAAGCTTAAGCTACATCTTAGAATAGTATTACAACAAATAGAACAATGTTACCATAGTAAATTAAACATATAAAACACGAACAAAATGGAACATATTTCCAAACCACTTCATTCAAATAAGCTAACACATGTTCCAACACAGATAAAATATCATACAAATAAAATATCATTGCTTTCAACGCAGCACGGATAAAATATCATAGTTTCCAACACAAAATATCATAGTTTCCAACACAAACACAAATTTACAGTGAAGTTTTCTATAAAAACCCTGTTAGCTTCTTTTAATGTTTGCACACAATGCCAGCTATCACTATCCTCATCCTCTATCCATAATTGGTAGCATAAATAAAGGGTGTTTCAAAACCGTTAGACACGATTAAGTCAGCCTGAATACACTTCTGTATTTCAACCACATAAAAACAAAAAAATTATTGCACCTTAATAGAATTGTCGTAACTAACAGAAACAAAAACATCATAAAATGGATTTAGTTTTATACATTTATTGTATAAGACTAACCAATACAAAACATAGTTTTCCTTTCAAATATAATATCAATAAAAAAAACTTACAATGATCATTCATCCAAAAGCACCTGTGCTTACATAAGCCTGACCAAAATCTGATATTTGAACCCTTGAGAAGGATAGCTAGCTAGCTACTACAACAACTATTTTCTCCTTACCTGCCGTTATAAGAGGAAGATTAGTAACATCTTGATAACAATTATTAGAACAAACAATAGGGATATACTGAACCCAAACCGATGGGAAAAAACAAATCAAATAATTAACACCTGAACATCATGCAACTATAAAGAAACAACTGCACTATGTTGATTTGTCGATAATAAAATGTTATGTTTCCTAAAAGGAACCGACAAGTTCGTTATTCTCTTCTCCATTTAAATTAGTTAGCTTATATTACTCTTTAGTTTCACATATATTTTATTTGAGGATAACTCAAAAGTTGAACTAATCTATGTAATTTAGAAAATGTATTAAATCGCTTTGAATCTTTGAATAGTATGTTTGTTACATTAATATATATTATTTTAGCTTCTTATATATAGTTGAGCATGGCATGTTATCAACATCTTAATGTTGGACTATTCTCAAAAAATAAAATTTGAGGTATCTTATATGAAACATGTTTAAAAACCGATAAATTTCAACATCGGTTCCTAACTATATCCTAAATAATTATGCAAATTTGCAGCCTCTAAAGTGGAAGGGATCGATTGTAACAAGTTAATATTCCTGTAAATATTAAAATTTATAACCCCTACATCATATACAAATGCACACTTCCTTAATGGTTCAATTTTCATGGAAAATTAGAAAGAGTTGTTACAATACTATGAAAAAAAGAAAGATTTGCAATATATTCAAAATTTTCTACAAAATGACGATTTTATGTATAACAATTTAGTATGTATACTCACAATAGTATTGGAGGAGTAAAAATAACTAAGTAGCAAAAGCAAGATCTAATAACATGAAAATTTAATCAAATATTGATTATAGAATATGGATGAAGTAACTCACCAACAAAACAGCCTCGACGCTTGCTCGCACGCCCTCATTAAAATAGCTAACAATCAAAATAGAAATAAATTAAATAAATAAGATTTTGAATAAGACATGGTCATGAAATGCCGTTATGTGATGCAGATTTGCTTTGATATGCCAAAATTCATTATTAAGTCTAAATAGTTAATATGATACATTTGAAACAACTATCAATATTTTTCTACAATCAATATGTGTTCCCATCCATATTGTCCATGGATAAACCAATGCATGTAAACATCCCTCTTAAGACCAGTTAACTTCTAAACTATATATTGGAAAACTAATATGAGTTAACATCCAATACAATACATTTTAAATGAGATTTAAATTGTATTCCCGTTATCAGGCAGTTGATGATGTCATCAACATATCAAATTTCATTGTTGCTAATAATCAAGACAAATGACATTGCAACGAAGGTTGAAGATTTCAAATTATAATACTAAAGAACCATCCACGTATGATTGCATGCTCTATGTTCTGCTGTTTTTAAATAAACGTGTAGTTGAACCTTGTGTACTATGTCCTCTTTGTCTCCATGTAAAAGTATGTACTACAGTATTAAAACTATTGGCATAATTTTTTTATTAAAACCACTGTCATTCACGCATTACTGTCCTTTAGCTACGTCAGCCAAATAGTTTTTTTTCTTTTCAAAATAGGATATCTCCCATAATCCGCCGGTGTGCGAAGCACGGATTTCATCCTAGTTTTATTATAGTAAAATTGAATGATTGTAAACTTGTTTATTAAGCTCAAAAACTTCATTAGTTTTCATACACGTGCTATCATCTTTTATTTTTACCATAGAGAATCCATCGCTGCTATTTTGAACTATTTAGTTTTGTTCTTCTTAGTTTACACAATTAATTAATTGCTAATGCAGAGTTATTATACAGACATAGTTAGTTAATTAATTGTGAACGATATATGTTATCATATAGCATTTAAAATTTATACAAATGTGAATTAAACTGTGAGCAATTAAATGTGAATTGCTTACAGTTAACTGTGAATTGCTTATAGTTTATATAAATTGCTTATACATAATAATTTAATTGCTCGTGGCTTACATAAATCCCTTATACTCCTAGTTTGTTGCTCACAGTTATATATTATTGTTTAGTTAATTATTCGTGGGTCATTTGAATTATACATAGTTAATTTCTCACAATTATATTGTAGTTCATGCTAAATTTTATTGCTCACAGCTTGAAATTATATATATTTCATGCTCACGACTTAAGAACTCGCCTACTTATTAATGTATCAAAACTACTACAACCCTGCAACTTGCTTGGCTGGATCATGAATAACTGCTGCAACTTGCTAACATGTAATGATTCTATGACAGTCAGTTTGGAGTTTTCATGCAACTAAGGATTAGAGCCAGGAAAGAATTGATAAAATCCAAAGTTAGACAAAAAACAATGATAACAATTATGGGCCCGTGCACACACATAGATGGTTTTTCAGTACCCTCTAAACCAAACTGTACCTTAAATCCTAAAAATTGTCATAAACTTTTACATTTTGGACCATTAATATTATACTTAATGTTATTGTTCAGTATATTTTGATTCTTCAGCTAGATGAACTGCCCTTTGTGTTTCCAGGGATTATCATAATTTGTAAAAAGATCGACGCATTTCAAATATGAAAAATTTACCCCATTGTCCATCTCTATGCAGCGATAACTAAAAAGTGAAGTAAAATAAAAACATTTAGGGAAATTCCAACTAATATTGATTGAGATGTGTGCAAAAGATTAAGAAACGCAACACTGATCCGTGAACCACATCTAACTTAAGGACATTAATCGGGTCAGTTTGAAATTCAACAGTGTATAATTTGCGTTCTATAAAAACCAACTTGAAAACTAAAAGGACACAATTAAACCTGAATCTATAAAAACTCACTTGTATTTGATTGACAGCACAAACCAGAGGTTGCAGACGGGGGCTACCGAGTTGTGGACATTGGCCTCAGCCTCGTAGATGAGGGAGTTGATGGCGTCCTTACGCTAGGACGAAGGGAGATCATGGAGTACCTTGGAGACTTGCTAGCGCTAAAGACGTAGCGGACTTTGGTGAATTTGGTGGTACGATGAGAAGTAGGGAGAGAATATATGCATTTTTGGTAAATGAAAGAGATGAGATCTAGGGTTAGGTTTGGGAAAGGTATGCTATAATGCGCTTAAGAAATTAGGAAAGCGGTTATAGCAAAAAAAAGTGGAGGGAAATTGTTATAATTTGCTATTACAACTAGCAAAATTAAATCGTTATTACAAGCCTATAAGTAAACGATCCAATAAAGATTCAGATAGTGTCACATCCATCATTGAAAGTACTGGAGTTGGGACCGCACTATGTAAGGGGTCAAATACAGTTCGAAAGTAGCAAAAACTTTTGAACTATTAAACTAAATATAATTACTTATTATAATTATTAAATATTGAATAATAAATATTGATTCTTACTTATCAAAGACTAATTATTAAAAATTAATTATTAAATAGTAAATGTTAAATATTGGTCTTGATTATTATTTATTAATTATTACTTCTTAATTATTCCATAGTAATTATAAATTTTCAAATAATTGATAATATTTATTTAATACTCAAAAATCCATCGTAAATTTGGTGATAGAAAATTCCATCACTACAATTTGACGCTATTCCTAGCTTTTCTTGCAGTGTTTATAAATTATTTGAATAAGTATTAAATATTTCTTACTAATTATAAATTATTATAATATTTTAAGCAATACTAACATATTTTAAAAAAATGTTACCTTATGAGTAAAATTACTTCTAAAAAAGTTGTAGTTAATTAATATGTAGTTGTAAAAAAACAACATTTTTACAACGTTTTAAAACTATTGTTCAAAGCATATTGTGATAATGTTTTAAAAAAGTTGCCAAAAAATTCATTGTATCCGTATTCAAAAAATGATACAAATTAGAGGTGGAGTTGAAAAGGTGTCGCGTATGGCGTGCGTGGTGGCGCTGATAAGGTATCACGTTGGTTAGAAATGGCTTTTGGTACAAATTAGCATGAATGATTTGGAATTTATGGTTTTAGAGCAAAAAAAGGTTTTAGTACCAGCATAATTTACTAATTATAAATAAATATTATTAAAAATTCAAAAAATATATTCGAAAAGAAACGTCGATAATATGCCTTAATTTGCAGTAGAAATTAGCATCAAAAAATTTCTACAGTAAATTGATGCAATTTGTAATTGTTTAGTAATGAATATAATAAGTGGACACTGATAATATAAAAGAATTTGGAATAGAAAATGATTAAAATTATCCTTTGTCAATCACTCGAAAATCGGTTGCAAATTTAGCAATAGGAAATTCTACAATTACAATCTGCCACTATTTTCTGCTTTTGTTGTAGTGTTGGAGTTTCCTTTATTAGTCACGAAAAATTCCATGAACGAGATTTTAGAGTATAAATTATTAAATGTAATTTACTATTTTTTCATAATGAACTATAATAAGATATTAAATGTAATTTTTTTATTGATTATAGATAACAATTATTAATTATTTATTAATAACTGTCTGTTAATAATTATAATAAGTTTTCATTTATAAATTATTAATTATAAATTACCATCTACAAATTATTTTCGTAAGTATTAAATATTTTTTATTAATTATAAATTATTAAAAACTAATAATATTTTAAACAAAACTAAAAATATTCAAAAAAATTAACATATATCTATGAGTAAAACTACTTTTAAAAAAGTTGTAGTAAGTTAATATCTAGTTGTAAAAAAAAACATTTTTACAACATTTTTAAAAATGTTGTTAAAAGAGCAATATGACAACGTTTATGAAAAAAGTTGTAAAAAAATAACTTTTAACAACCTTTATGAACAAAACGTTGTAAAAAGTCCACTTTTACAACGTTTTACAAAAATGTAGAGTTTTACAACGTTTTTGTAGAAAACATTGTAAAAAGGGATTTTTTACAACGTTTATTGTACAAACCTTGTAAAATGAAAGTTGTAAAAAAAAGTGTTTTTGTTGTAGTGCTTAAGTCTATAAATGGACTTTAACAACTTGCAAGCCTTGCCTCCACTCCCACTCACCACAAAACCCTTTGACTGCGACATATAAACGGTTTCTTCTAAATCATCATTTAGAAAAGCCGTCTTTACATCCATTTTTCATATGTCATAGTCATAAAATGCAACAGAGGCTAGCATAATCCGAATAGATTTAGACATAATGTAACGACCCGCCTTTTACGATACCCCAAATATATGTTGACCAATAAATATATTTGAAATACTATAAAAGACAAAAGGCCGTATTGTTACACTTGCTATCTAAGCTTAGGTTACCTGATTAGTAAACTAATGGATCAGGTTACGTATGTCCAAGGAGTACTTAGATGAGTGAAGTCGATTCTCCTATAATATGTCTATAAATTACAGTATTTACATAATTAAAGTATTTCAATTTGATATGATTTGATTACCGAAAATGATAGGTAAATGATATCATTTTATAAAAATGGTTGATTTTTTTTATAAAATAGTGTGAATGAAATACACTTAATTTAATTTGATAAATTAAGTGTTATAATTACTTAAAATTTGTTTTGAGTAAGAAGAATATTTTATAAAATGGTTATATAATTTTATATAATAGTGTGAATGAAATACACTTAATTTAATTTGATAAATTAAGTGTTATAATTACTCAAAATTCGTTTTGAGTAAGTAGAATATTTTATAAAGGGGGATTTATTGTAAATGACAAAATATCCAAATAATTTATCCTCAAGTACAGATGCCTATAATTTTATCCTCAAGGACAGGCCCAAAGCCCATTTTTTCCTCAAATGCACAAATCTCTCTTCTTCGTGCCCATTCAATCCCGTTTTCAGCTCCGACCACCTTATCCCGCGTCAACGCCACCTCCTCACCAGCGCCGCCACCTCCTCACCAGCGCCACCATTGCCACCTCCTCCTTCATCCGTTTTGGAGCAACCACCTCGTGCCACCTCCTCCACCCGTTTTGTGTTCACCATCGCCGCAGCGTCACCTCCTCACCAGCGTCGTGCAACTACCCCATGTCACCTCCTCCACCCGCCAACGCCACCCCCTCACCAGCACCATGCTCTTAAAAGCTGATACTGATACCAGTTTTTAGGTATCGGTTTTAAAATTTTAGGTATCAGTTTTGAAATTTTAGGTATCAGTTTTGAAATTTTAGGTATCAGTTTTGAAATTCCTTCTGATGCAAAATTTACCCATCGCTTCCAAATACCACACACTATACCACCACCTTCACCGTTTCGTCAAACCAATAACCCATCAGAAATTTTCCACCACAAATCCATACTATTTCCTAAACCACCACAAATCCATACTATTTATTTTATTAAAACTGATACCACATCGCATACAAAATCGATACTGTGTTATTTTATTAAAACTGATACACATCGCATACAAAACTGATACCCAAAAACTGATACTGTGTTATTTTATTAAAACAGATACCACATCGCATACAAAACTGATACCCAAAAACTGAACACAGTAGAATGATTTCCATCCTCTCGTCATCGCTTCCTCCTCTAGTCCACGGCCTCCTTCATCGTCTTTTCGAAATCCTCACTCACGTGCTTGATCTCCATCCCTAACTTTTCACGGTCGCTCTCCGCTTCCTCGCGTGCTCTATTCTTCTCCGCGAGCTCCTTCATCTCAGATTTTTTCGCAGACTCCATCTTCTTCCGAATTCGCCTCTCGAACTCCGCGCGCAGGTCCTTGATTTCTGCCAAGGTGTTGTCGAGATCTGAGAGGTCGACGTCTCGGTCGGAGTTTATTGGGTTGGAGAAGGAAGCGATGGTGTGAGTTTTGTAGCAAGATCTGGAGTTGGAGAGGCAAGTTGCAGTGATTTGTCCTTGAGGATAAAATTTTAGCGGGCTGTCCTTGTGATTAAAAAAGCCCTAATTTTTGTCCTTCATGATAATTCCCTCTTTTATAAAATGGTCATATAATTTTATAAAATAGTGTGAATGAAATATACTTGATTTGGTTTGATTTGATAAATTAATTATAGTATGGCTTAAAGCGATTTTTAAGCGAACGTAATATTTTATAAAGTGATTAATGGATTTATAAAATATTATAAGTAGAGATATATTACTTAAATTGGTTTTTAAGCATATAATGGTATTTTATAAATTGGTTATGATTTTATAAAATGGTATGAATGAGTATATTTAATTATAATTGTATAATTAAATAATGTTAAGCTTTTAAATGTTTATAAGCTTATAGTTGTTTTCTAAACGATATATTATGTTTGGGAATAATATATTAAGGTATATACCATCTTATAAATGACCAAAATGGTATAGCGAGTTGAACATTAATTGAACAATATATTTTTATATCATTATTTTAATTGGTTAAATTGGTTGGAATGATTGAATTGATTGTAGATTAGAATTTGATGATAGATTATTTGATTTATTGGTTAGTTTGATGTGTAGTTAAGATGATTGTTGGTGTGAATGGTTATTGATATTGAGATAGTAGATTTGTTACTTTGGTTGTGTATTGCCTTCGTGTATGAAAATGGGCACAAATGGTGTTTATTAGTTCCAATAGTTGACTAGTTGTGTGTGTGTCTCTATATATATATATACACCTGCATGTAGTTTATGTGAGTTATATATATATACACACATATACATAGTTCTAGTATGTCCGACTTAGGACTACTAGGAGAGGCACGTGACATTTTATATATATTCATTGATAGGCGGTCAAAAACACACACACACACACACACACACACACAGAGTTTCGGTATGTCCAACTTGGGATTACCTATTGGTGCAAGGAAATCCATTGTACCATTGGGGAACATGATCTGCATACGTGGTTCCGGAGCAGGGTTTGAGAGAAACTGGGATGCTAGTCTAGAGTAGGTCATATATGTTTCGTAGTACTATTGAGTGCTGGGACGGGACCTACATGCCAACTTTTTTCGAGGTATGGTTTTTAGGGAAGTCCACAATATAGTTGTGGCTCTTGATAGGCCTCTTGGAAGCTAATGGCAATTCAAAATGATTTATTGATACGCAATTTAAGCGTATGTATAGTTTGGTATTCCCGACTGGGGGTTAACGAATAGCGGGCATAATATATTATGCCTGTGTATGAATATGTTTCAAGTTATATATATATATATATATACATATATATATATATAATTATAGACACACGGTTTGGATAATTTTTATATATCGGTTGGCTATGCCTAATTTAGGGCAGCCGGGTAGTGCGAGGCACTTCAAGGGCGAATCATGATCCACACGAATACAACAGTACTTCGGTGTGGTGTAACCGTGTGGAAAGGATTATGCGAGGTTTGGTGTTTACATACATTTTTGGTATGTCGGTATAGACAATCAGAAGGAAAGAACACTAGCAATGGAATCCCTTGTATCGTTGAGACAACACATCCTGCAAACGCGGTTCCCAAGCAGGGGCGAAGAGAAACCGGAACGCCAGTCTAAAGCAGGTCATATATTATTTCGTAGCACGATTGGGTGCTACGACGGGACCTACATGCCAACTTCTTTTGAGGTGTTCGTTTTCAGGAGAGTCCATAAGCTAGTTGAGGCTCTCGATAGGTCTCTTTGGTAGCTAATGATAGTTCGGGATGGATATCAGTTATAGATATCTGTATTTGGATTTTGGGGTATGGAGATGCCATGCTAGTAGCATTGTTATATCGTCGTATTCAATTTTCATTTCACGTACTTTGATGGAGATCATTAGATCGAAAGGTGTCCATAGTAGACTGAACCCACATGGGTATCAACTTATTCTTTAGGTGTCTCCTATCGTTATGATGGTGCAAGTTATATAGGTTGGTTAATTATGTTACTGAACAATGTTTGTTGGACTAATATTAGGATGTTTATATTACTCCTACATTTGGTAATCCGATAAATAATGACATGTTAACTTTTTTATAGCGAGGGTGCAACTTGATGGCCATGTATATTACTAAGATTCGTATGCATATTTACAGAAATAAGATATGGAAGTAGAAAATGTAAGAGGAAATCTCGATGGAGGAAGCACCACAACTAATGGAAATTCTCGACCTAATACAAGGAGGAACCAAGGTCGACAGGCTAATGCTAACCAAAATGCTGATGCTAATGTGGGTGCTGGAAATCCACCAGTAGATATAGGGGCAATGTATCAGTTCTTCGTCAATGTGATGAAAGCGGGAGTCGCTACTGGAGTTGTTGGAAATGTTGGAGGAGCTAATACTGTGGCTCCAGTTGGGAATAACTATGCTAAGTTGAGCAGAGACTACACCAGTCTTGGTGGAAAACTGTTATGAGACCAGAGGATGCCATAGAAGTAGAGAATTGGTTGTTGCATAGTGAGCGTATCTTTGCTGATCTGGATTTAGATGATGAGCAGAAGAGAAGGTTGGCCTCTAGACAGTTGTAAGGGTCAGCACTTTATTGGTGGAATAATGTTACGGCCAATGTTTCGAAGGAGGAATTGACTTGGGATGAATTCAGAAGGAGATTTGAACAGAGTTTTTATCTGAGGTTGCTAGTCAGCATCAATGAGAAATTTTATGGATCTAGTTTAGGGAGAGATGTTGGTCATCGAGTATGCCACTAAGTTTGATGAGCTGTCTCGATATGGATATGCTACTATAGACACCGACATCAGGAGAAATGAGAGGTTCATTCGGGGTTTGAGACCTGAGCTTGCTAGGGCGACCCTGACACATATCTATGATCCTTGTAATGTGGTTGTGGAGATGGAAATCCATTGTGAAGAGATGTTTGCTGTTTGTTCTAGAGAGAAGCCTTTTGAAACCCAGGGTTCTCGAGGAAAGAAAAGAAAGTTCATTAAGAAGAAGGGAGCCCAAAAGGGAGATGCTGCCAAGAAGGCAAAGGTTGATTTAGTTTGCTACAAATATGACTAGAAGAGTTGTTATGCAAATGAGTACCGGTCAGGCAAGGGGAAGAATCATCGAAGATTCACCTTGAACAAGGTCAATAAAGTGTTGGGATAAAGTTACCTTTTCAGCTTCCGGCACAAACTTCAACTCGAACCTTTCCCGGAATTTCTCCCTAGTAAAATCCGCTTCAACAATTTTTGAAATCAAAGCTCATACTAATCTAATGCTCTCTGTTGGAGCATACTAGAAGCCACTTGGAATCGATATAGGTCTATAAGGTTCATGCGAGAAAAGATGTGATTGCATGTTCTATGCAAGCTTGAACTTCTATAACACTTTCAGAACCCCTGAATGGACTTCCACCCAAATTGGTATAATCACTCCACAAGCGTTCAAACCTGGATTTAGGATGAGTAGGCCCTAGAATGGGTCCGGCAGCTTGAGCATTCTTTACAAGGTCTAAAAGCTGTTGGGAAGACATAAATATGCCATCCTGAGGAGTAGCAGTGGATTGGCCGGCGCTGGGACGGCCAGGTCTAACCATTTCTCTTCTTTAAGAAAGAAAGAAAGAAGAGGAAAAAGTTATTCTCAGAATGAATATCAAACAATCTTGATTGACAAAACATGGCATCATAAAAGAAATTAGGATAGAACGGGTTCTAAGACTCGAATTAAATCCTAAGGCATGATTCCTAAGAGAGACTTAGGACATTGATCCTTGCTAGATTATTCTATATTGTTTCGAAGTTTGGCTCTGATACCAAGCTATGGCCCTCCACCTCTATACTCACACTAGCCAAGAGCACTACGGAGTAATGTCATCGACTAACACGAAGAATAAGGCTGTTGAGGAGCTACCATCCATGTAATTGCTTTATGTGAGTATCGATATGCCAGATAGAAGGTCATGCAGTTCATTAAAAGAGGAAATCCGACATATCAAGTACAAACTCAAAGCTACTACACGGTGGCTATGTGATCTTCCGAAAAAAATATAAAATAAGCATAACATAAATCGGTCACAGATATTCATATCACTAAGGCAGAAACAAATATGAACATAACACATAGAAGTGTACATCAAAGTAGTGGTCATAGAAAATCCACTACGTCACAAAAGAATAGGTACAAGTACTAGACAAAAGAATATGTATACATCAAGGAGTCCCTATCTTGAATGTATAAAAAAAACTACTAAGTTAAAGTAGTTAGCCAAAAGTCAAAACCTAGTCCCTGCTAAGAAGTCAAGTGGAATTACCTGTAACACCTCGGTCCGACTCGAGTATTATTTAAGGAGAAAAATAATAAACGGATCAGTCTAGCAATAAATATCATATAAGATGAGATGGAAGAGGAGATATGACAAATATATATATGATAACAAAAAGATCATAAAATATCTCAAACTTTCTCAAACACCCAAAAAGAATGTCATATCTTTAGCTTTATTCACCAAACCACAAATGTTGATAGAACTTACTAATACAAATCAAAAAAATTGGTGAAACTCAAAGTTTAGAAATCAATAATTAGAAATCCAGAAAACACAAAAAGGAGGAGGCCTATCACAAATGGGGTATTATCCTATGGGTCGCTAACCCATAAAAATCCGGGGTATAGTCCCCCTTTGGGGACTGATAGCTGAACATCGATGCAGCTAAAAAGATACGCCTCAAGCACAACCGAGCATCGACGCACCTAAAAAGATACGCCCCATGCACATAATTATTGAGCCGAACATCGACGCACCCAAAAAGATACGCCCCATGCACCAACTCATTGAGCCGATTGCTCCACAAACGGTCAAAGACCATAGGTAATTAACTTACAAAAATGAGACGAAGCTCCATAAAATCGAGGTATAATCCCCCACGTGGACAAAGATACATCGCATACCGCTAGTCTAAACCATAAAATGATCACCATTGATCAATAAAAAGTGTAAATTACACTAAGCTAGTAAATAAATGAGTTTAGCTTCATGTCCCATAACCACTAGCTTAACTTAAATATTTACTAACAAATTGTAGAACTCCACTCGAAAATTGTCATAAAATTTCAATCGAACACGTCCAAAAATTAACCGACGAAGTAAATGCAAGCGTTTCATACCACTTGTTTTGCTAAGCTGTTTAGTCGGATTTCTCATACGAATAAGGTAAAGGTTTATATATACTAATATATTGGAAAAGAGTTTTAAAAAACAAGCTTTGTATTAAAAATAATGTTGAAATCATTTTTTTGAAAGAGTTTTAGTATTACTATTAGTATAGAAACCTTTGTATTTTAAAAGTGACAAATCACAGAAACGATTGTAAAAACATTCTATCACCAAAAACTCACATTCGATTACGTGGATCAAAACCATAGAAATCGATATCAAATCCTTCAAAATGGATATTCCCAAAAATCGGAAAAGAAGTCATCAAAGTCGATAATAAATGACAACGACCAATCGGATCAACCAAAAATCGACAAAAATGGAAATCCACTCAAAAATATGCAATTTGGCTGGAATAAACACATCAAACGTCTAGTGGTTATCCCAGACATTAGAGCTGAAGGTCTGGAATTTCCTTCTAGATCTCCCAAACATTTGGGACGTAAGCTCAGATGTCTGAGCTGTAAGTCTAGAATTTTTATTTCGTAGCTTCAGACATCTGAGCATATTACGATACGTTTGAGCTGAAGCTTAGAGCACATTTTTCCTAGGCCATTGATGGCCAAATCAATTTCAAAGCTATCGAATGAGCGACGATGTCTAGGGATTTATGCTAAGCGACAACCCAGCCCTATAGACTCATCAATACACTCCAAACAACATGTCCAAATATCCATAATAGGATTCATAGATTTTGACTCCAAGATACCAAAATTAAAAAATTCATCAAACCAATTCAATTCAAAAGAAATTGGACACGAAATAGATGTTAGGAATTCATACTTAACAACTATCAAAAGTATAGACATAGATGTGAGTATAAGAACTCACTTTTTAACCAAAAACAATGAATGAGAAGCTCTAAAATACGACAAGATCAATCTTCCTCCACTTAACTACAAGAACCCTCAATCTATGATCAAATGCAAATATTACCTAAGTTAGGTTATAGGATTTTCTGAAAATTGGCGAGAGATTGAGGTGGAGAAGAAGAAGATGCTTACCTAAGATTCTCTTTGATTCTAGAGCTTGAATCTTGAATCTTGAATTTCCTAGTAATCTAGGGTTTAGTAATTTTAATTTCCTCTTCTTTCCCCCATTTCCTTTAACTTGAGAGTGTTAGGAAAATATAATGAATGAATGAAGAGGGGGTCGAGTTAGGGTATTTTGTTGGGTTAGGAGCTGAAACCCAAACCCAAAGCCCAATAGAAAAATAGCAAAATTCAAATTAGCTCCAAACATATCGATGTTCATACTCAAAAAGGTCGCAAACGCCATTTTAAACTCAATGGAAGTGGTCTCGAGTCCTAATTCGACTGTTTACAAAAAGTAGCATTTCGGAATTTAATCGGACTAACGATGTTATATTTAAATAAAACATTTAAAAATACAATCTTAAAATATGCGGTTTGTTATAGACTCCCCTCCTTAAAGAAATTGTGTCCTCACAATACTTAAGAAGAAAATAAAGAGTAACAACCATAAAAGCATATCAACACAAAAGAAAGTTTCAAAGTGAGAGGTTCACCTTAAGGAGCATGAGAGTGTAAGTCCAGATGTGTTCGCTTGATGAATTCTATGGATTCCTAAGAGCAATCCTTAGGATTTGAGGACCATTGAACTTTCACAAGCGGAACATCTTTATTTCGGAGGCGTTTAACCTCCATAGCAATGATATGAATATGACGTTGCTCATAAGTCAAATTAGGTGAAACTTCAATTTCTTCAATAACACCGGCTCAAGAATAGAATCAGAACCTCTTAGGCATTTCCGTAGTTGAGAGACGTGGAAAACGTCATGAATAGAAGAAAATTGAGCGAGCAATAAAAAGCGATAAGCCACGGAACCAATGCTTTCGGTGTTGGAAAATGGACCAATATATCGAGGTGCTAATTTTCTCGATTGACTGAAACGCACAACACCCTTCATAGATGAAACACAAATAAGCACCGAACCTCCCACGGAAAATTCCAAATTCCTTCTTCGGTTATCGGCATAGAATTTTTGTCTACTTTGTGCTTCTTTCATCCTATGACGAATAAGGTCAACCTTTTCTGTGGAATCACGAACAAAATCTGGACCTAAAACCAGCTTCAAGCCAACAAGAAGGAGATCGGCATGGCCTTCCGTAGAGTGCCTTGAAAGTTGCCATACTAGTGCTAGATTGGAAGCTATTATTATAGGAAAACTCAACATGAGAAATATGGTCTTTCAAACTTCCACCAAAATCAAGAACACATGCACAAAGAGGATCTTCAAGAGTTTGATTCACACGCTCTGTTTGTCCATCGGACTGAGGATGATAAGCGGTGCTAAAATTAATCTTCATTCCCAAAGATTTTTGAAGACCTTTCCAAAATCCACTAGTAAATAATGGATCACGATCACTAACAATAGAAGTAGGAAATCCATGCAATTTAACAATTTCTCTGACATAGAGTTTGGCCAAAAGAGGTATAGCCTGATTAGATCGAATGGGAATAAAATGGATGGATTTTGTAAGTCTATCTACAATTACACATAAAATGCCATGACTCGAACGAGAACGGGATAGACCATCGATATAGTCCATGGAGACTTGATCCCACTTCCAAACGGGAATGTCTAAAGGTTGCAATAACCCACCGGGCTATGCTCGGCCTTTATGAGTTGGCAAGTCATGAAACACTTAATAAAATTAGTAATATTAGATTCCATTCCATCCCCATAATAAAGTCGCTTCATGTACGTGTACATTTTACTACACCGGGATGAATGGTAAATTTATAACGATGAGAATCTTCTAAAATGTCCTTACGAAGATCACTAATATTTGGCATAATAAGTCTACCGAATTTTCGAATGCCACCACGAGCATCGATTTCAAAGTCATTCAAACCATCAATATTTCTATCCCTGCAACTTTGGCTAAGATGAGCCAATTCGGGATCATGTTTTTGAGCATCAAGAATGTGGTTGAAAAGAGAAGGATGGGCCTCAAGGCTACAAAAATAAGAGATGAACATGAATCGGATTCACGATCTCGAATCTCACAAGTGGATGAAGTCTTGAGGTCATTACATTCGAATATCATCATGGAAACAACTGCTTGTTGCTTTCGGCTAAGGCATTGGCAACACGATTCCCCTTTCTGGGAGTATAAAGAATATCAAAATCATAAGATGCAAAGAATTCGAGCCAACGTTGTTTATGCAAATTAAGTTCCTTTTGAGAAAATAATTACTTCAAAGATTTATGATCGGCGTAGAGAACAAATTTCTCTCCCAAAAGATAATGACGCCAAATTCTAAGGGTGAAAACAATGGCCGCGAGCTCTAAATCATAAATGGCATATCTAGTCTTGGCTAGCTTTAATTGCCTAGAAGCATAAGCGACAACACGTTCCCTTTGCATGAGAACGACAGCCAATCTAACACGACTAGCATCGGCATAAACAATAAAGTCTTAGTTTCCTTTGGGATCACAAGAACAAGAGCATCAAAAAGGCATTTTTTTAATTTTTGAAAAGAAGCTTCACATTTGTCTGACCAAATGTACTCAACTCCTTTCTTTGTCAAACTAGTAAGAGGTATGGAAATTTTAGAAAAGTCTTTTATGAACCGACGGTAATAGCCCACCAATCCAAGAAAGCTAAGAATTTCCGTCACACTCTCCGGTCTCTTCCAATTTTGAATCGCCAAAATCCTTGAAGGATCCATGGAAATTTCGGATTCGAAAATATTATGTCCTAAAAATTTCACACGAGATTTCCAAAAGTGGTACTTAGAAAATTTTGCTTTCAATTGATTGCTCCTAAGTGTTTCCAACACAATCCAAAGATGTTTTTCATGCTCTTCCTCAATTTTAGAATAAATAAGAATATCATCTATAAAGATGAGAACGAATCGATCGAGTAAGCCTTTGAACATAGGGTCAATGAAATAAGCTATAGCATTCGTCAAACCAAATGGCATAACAATCCATTCATAAGATCCTTAACGTGTACAGAATGATGTCAAAGTAATGTTATCCTCTGCAATACGAAGCTGATGAAAACCGGTTGCTAAGTCTAACTGTGAAAAGACTCTAGCACCGCTAAATTGATCATCAATCCGAAGTAAAGGATATTTATTCTTGATGGTGAGGTCATTAAGCTTGCGGCAGTCAACGCAAAGTCTAAGTGTACCATCAGATTTCTTTACAAAAATTGCTTCACTTCCAATTTGGATAATTGTTTACGCATCTCCTCATTTTCCTTATTGGACATACGATAAGGAGGACGAGTTACAGGTAGAGCTCCAAGGATTAGATTAATCCTGAACTCAATTTCTCGCTTAGGGTGTAATCCTAACACGGGCTCAAATATATCAGGAAATTCATGAACAATGTGAATGAGGGAAATGACATCTTCCTCATCATCATTATCATCATCATGTGGATTTAGAGAACATAAAGATGCCATCAAATAGGAATCTGAATCTTTAAGAACTGTAGAAATCCGCTTAACAGATTGAGGATGTCGAAGATGTATAGTCCTCTCGGGACATAGGATGTGGGTTTCATAACGATTAAGTCAATCCATTCCCAAGATCATTCTGAAACCTAGGTAACGCATAACATGCAAATCGGCTTGGAAAGAATAATCACATAAAATAATCTCGACATCTTTACAAAATAAACCGAGCGCTGCGGATCCACCAACTGGATTTGTAATTCTCAGTGAAGTCATCAAGCCCATAACATTTAAAGAAAAGTATCAAAAAGTTCTTTTGATATAAAAAAGTGAGATGCACCTGTGTCAAAAAAATTCGAATAGGATGATCACGAAACATAATAATGCCATCAAGGATAGAATGAAAATACCTTGACCAAGAGAAGTGTTACTAGGGACTTGCACAACATTTAGCTTTCCTCTTTTTTTCTTTGAAGTTTGGGACATGAAGATATATGATTACCAGAACTTTTGCAATAGCGGCAATAAAGAGGTTATAGGCACCTATCTGCATAATGGTCCTTAGAACCACAATTCTAGTATTCTCCATGATTAGGGACAGGAGTCTTTGCTATAGAAATTTCTTGCTTTCCTTTCTTGTTGGGATTAGGCTTGAACTTAATATTCCTCTTCTTGTTGATGTTGAAGTTCTTTTTGGCACCCACAACTTCAACATCACTCTCTTTATCGGTCTCTTCAATGCGAAGAGCGACATCAACAAGCTGATCGAAAGAAACTTCCAGTTTCAGAAGTAAAAGCCTTTTTGAGGTTCTTATTCAACCCATAGACAAACCTCTGATTTTTATTTAATGGGGTATTAATATACTCGACCTCATATTTGGAGAGGGATTCAAAAGATGCGACATAGTTTGTTATGGAAGATTCACCTTGAACAAGGTCAATAAAGCGTTGGGCTAAAGTTACTTTTTCAGCTTCCGGCACAAACTTCAAATCGAACCTTTCTCGGAATTGCTCCTAAGTAAAATCCGCTTCAACAATTCCCGAAATCAAAAGCTCATACCAATTTAATGCTCTCTCTTGGAGCATACTAGAAGCCACTTGGACTCGATGTAGGTCTATAAGATTCATGCGAGAAAAGATGGGATCACATGTTCTAAGCCAAGCTTGGACTTCTATAACGCTTTCGGAACCCTTGAATGGCCTTCCATACAAATTGGTATAATCACCGCATAAGCGTGCAAACCCGGATTTAGGACGAGTAGGCTCTTTAATGGGTCCGACAGCTTGAGCTTTCTTTACAAGATCTAAAAGATGTTAGACAGACATAAATACGCCATCCTCGAGGAGTAGCACTGGATTGATTGGCACTGGGATGACCAGGTCTAACCATTCTCTTCTTTAAGAAAGAAATAAAGAAGAGGAAAATGTTATTCTCAAAATGAATATCAAACAATCTTGATTGATAAAATAAGGCATCATAAAAGAAATTAGGATAAAACGAGTCCTAAGACTCGAATTAAATCCTAAGGCACGATTGCTAAGAGAGACTTAGGACAATGATCATTGCTAGATTTTTCTATATTGTTTCGAAGTTTGGCTCTGACACCAAGTTGTGCCGCCTCACCTCTATACCCACACTAGCCAAGGACACTACAGGATAATGTCGTTAACAGCACGAAGAATAAGGTTGTTGAGGAGCGACCATCCGTGTAATTGCCTTGCATGAGTACCGATATGCCAGATAGAAGGTCGTGCATTTCATTAAAAGAGGATTCGACATATCAAATACAAACTCAAAGCTACTACACGGTGGCTATGTTGTCTTCTAAAACAAATATAAAATAAGCATAACATAAATCAGTCATAGATATCCATATCACTACGGTGGAAAGAGATATGAATATAACACATAGAAGTGTACATCAAAGTAGTGGTCATAGAAGATCCACTACATCACAAAAGAATAGGTACAAGTGCTAGGCAAAAGAATATGTATACATCAAGGAGTCTCTATCTTGAATGTATAAAAACAAAAACTAATAAGTTAAAGTAGTTAGCCAAAAGTCAGAACCTAGTCCCTGCTAAGAAGTCAAGTGGAAGTACCTGTAACACCTCGGTCTGACCCGAGTATGATTTAAGGAGAAAAATAATAAACGGACCAGTCTAGCTATAAATATCATAAGATGAGATAGAAGAGGAGATATGATAAATATATATATATATATATATATATATATATGTATACACACACACAATAACGACAAATATCATAAAATATCTCAAACTTTCTCAAACACCCAAAAAGAATGTCATATCTTTAGCTTTATTCACCAAACCACAAATATTGATAGAACTTACCAATACAAATCACAAAAATTGGTGAAACTCAAATTGTAGAAATCAATAATAAGAAATCCAAAAAAACACAAAAAGGGGGAGGCCTATCACAAACGGGGTACTATCCCATGGGTCGCTAACCCATAAAAATCCAGGGTACAGTCACCCTTTAGGGGACTGATAGCTGAACATCGACGCACCTAAAAAGATACGCCCCATGCACAACCAAACATCGACGCACCTAGAAAGATACGCCCCATACATATAATTATTGAGCTGAACATCTACGCACCTAAAAAGATACGCCCCATGCACGACCTCATTGAGCCGATTGCTCCACGAACAGTCAAAGATCATGGGTCGTTAGCCCATAAAAATGAGACGAAGCTCCATAAAATCGGGGTATAGTCCCCCATGTGGACAAAGAGACATCACATATCGCTAGTCTAAACCATAAATGATCACTATTGATCAATAAGAAGTGCAAATTACACTAAACTAGTAAATAAATGAGTTTAGCTTCATGTCCCATAACCACTAGCTTAACTTAAATATTTACAAACAAATTGTGGATTTCCACTCGAAAATTGTCATAAGATTTCAATCGAACAAGTCCAAGAATTAACCGACGAAGTAAACACAAGCGTTTCATACCATTTGTTTTGCTAAGCCGTTTATCTCATACGAATGAGGTAAATTTTTTTATATACTAATAGATTGGAAAACAGTTTTAAAAACGAGCTTTGTATTAAACGTAACTTTGAAATCATTTTTATGAAAGAGTTTTAGTATTTACTATTAGTATAGAAACCTTTGTATTTTAAAAGTGACAAATCACAGAAACGATTGTAAAACAATCTATCACCAAAAATTCACATTCAATGACGTGTATCAAAACCATTGAAATCGATATCAAATCCATCAAAATGGATATTCCAAAAAAATCCAGAAAAGAAGACATGAAAGTTGATAATAAACGATAACAACTAATCGGTTCGACCAAAAATCGATAAAAATGAAAACCCACTCGAAAATATGCAATTTGGCTGGAATTAACAGCATCAGACGTCTGGTGGTTATCCCAGATGTCCGAGCTGAAGGTTTGGAAATTTCTTCCAGATCGCCCAAATGTTTGGGATGTAAGCTCAGACATCTGAGCTGTAAGTCTGGAATTTTTATTCAGTAGCTTCAGACGTCTGAGCATATTACCAGACGTCTGAGCTGAAGCTCAGTGCACATTTTACCTAGGCCATTGATGGCCAAATCAATTTCAAATTAATTGAACGAGCGACGATCGTTAGGGATTTATGCCAAGTGACAATCCAGCCCCATAGACTCATCAATACACTCCAAACAACAAATATCCATAATAGGACTTTCATAGATTTTGACTCCAAGATACCGAAATTGAAAAATTCACCAAATCAATTCAATTCAAAAGCAAATGGACAAAAAATAGATGTTAGGAATTCATACCTAACAACTATCAAAAGTATAGACTTAGATGTGAGTTAAAGAACTCACCTTTTAACCCAAAAACAATGAATGTGAAGCTCTAAAACAAGGCAAGATCAATCTCTCCTCCACTTAACTATAAGAATCCTCTATCTATGATCAAATGCAAATATTATGTAAGTTAGGTTATAGGATTTTCTAAAATTTGGCGAGATATTGAGGTGGAGAAGAAGAAGATGCTTACATAAGCTTCTCTTTGATTTTGAAGCTTGAATTTGAATTTCTTAGTAATATAGGGTTTAGAAATTTTAATTTCCTCTTCTTTCCCCCATTTCCCTTTAGCTTGAGAGTGTTAGGAAAATAGAATGAATGAATGAATGAAGAGGGGGTGGAGTTAGGGTATTTTGTTGGGTTAGTGGGTTGAAACCCAAACCCAAAGCCCAATAGAAAAATAGCAAAAATTCAAATCAGCTCCAAACATATCGATGTTCATACTCAAAAAGGTCGCAAACGCCATTTTGAACTTAATGGAAGTGGTCTCGAGTCCTAATTTGACTGTTTACAAAAAGTAGCATTTTGGACTTTGATCCGACTAACGATACTACATTTAAATAAAACATTTAAATATACAATCGTAAAATCTGCGGGTTGTTACATTAAAGAAAGAAATTCTTAGGGAATGCCATCTATCCAAATTTAAAATTCTTCTTGGAGGGACAAAGATATATCAAGATATGAAAATGAGCTTCTTATTGGGAAGGTATGAAGAGGGATGTTGGCTTATGGGTTAGGCAGTGTGCAAACTGTCAACAAGTGAAAGCCGAACATCAGAAGCCAAGTGGATTGCTTCAGCCTCTAGAGGTTCCAGTTTGGAAGTGGGATTCAATATCCATGGATTTTATACATAGGTTGTCAAGGTCGAATAGGGAAAATGAAAGTATATGGGTCATAGTGGACAAGTTAACTAAAAGTGCCCATTTCATTCAGGTAAAGTCAACCAGGACGACACCTATTTTAGAAAAATTGTTTATGAAGAATAAATTTAGACTACATGAAGTTCCTAGTAACATACTCAGTGATAGAGATGCTTTATTCACTAGCGAATTGTGGAAGAGTCTATGAGATGTGTTAGGCACTAAGCTCAAAATGTGTACTACATCACCCTCAGACAGATGAGTGGACAGAGAGAGTCAATAAAGTACTCGAGGATTTGTTGAGAGATTTTGATGGATCTTGGGAAGATCACCTACATTTGGTTGATTTTTCCTATAATAATAGTTATTAGACTAGTATAGGAATTTCACCTTTTGAAGCTTTGTATGGAAGGCCATGCAAATCACCGGCATGTTGGTTGGAGACTAAAGACAGATTGGTCTTAGGTCCGGATTTAGTTAAGGAGGTGTCAGAGAAGATTAAATTGATCCAAGAAAGGATGAAGGAATCTCAATCCAGACATAAAAGTTACACAGATAGGAGGTGTTAAAACCTAGAGTTCTCAGTTGGAGATAGGGTTTTCATTAAGGTATCACCGATGAAGGGTGTAGTACGGTTCAGAAAGTCTGGGAAACTGGCACCGAGATATGTTGGTCCATTCTAGATTATAGAGGGGGTTGGAAAGCTCGCATACATAGTAGAGTTGCCGAGTAGTATGGCAGGTGTCCAAAATGTTTTTTATGTGTCTCATCTTCACAAGTATGTGCATGATCCAGAGACTACTATTCCTCCTACTAGGTTGGAAGACCTAGGAGTAGAGCCTAATTTGAATTTTGTTAGATAACCTATTTGGGTTGAAGCAAGAGATGACAAAAGATTGAAGAACAAAACAGTCAAGTAGGTGAAAGTTCAGTGGAGCGACAACGAGAATGACTGTACTTAGGAGACAGAGGACAAGATTCGAGATACTTATCCTGATCTGCTTTGAGGGTATGCCTATATTAGATTTATATAGATAATTCCTAGTAAGGTAGACTAGTATGGTTGTCAGGAGTCGTTGCAAATGATTGATATGTTTAGTATTTAGTCCTTACTGAATTTCGAGGACAAAATTCTTTAAGGAAGGGAGCTTGTAACAACCTTAATTTTTGAATTCAGGAAATTTAATTAGATAAATTAAATAGAATAATGTAAATGTTAAGTGATAAAAGGATTGAGATATGTATATATTTAAGGCCATGCTCAATTTAATTAACTAAATGGACTTAAAGCTAATTAGTTTGCATAAGGGTATAATGGGAATTAGCCACACATAATCCCTTACCCTTGTATATTCTCGTTCCTCATATTCATTTTCTCGTTCACGTCATTTGGTTAACAAAAATAAAAATGTAAGAAGAGTCGGCGATAATCAAAGAGAAAGAGAAGAGAAATCAAAGAAAAGCTAAGGATTAAAGCTAGGGCAATAAATCTCAGTCTCAATCCAATCTTCTTATCTTAATCAAGGTGAATAATAATTCATTCCATCTCTATTTTTTATAATCATACATTTTCGGATTTAAGGGTAAATTCATTTTTATGATGATTTGCATGGTGATATGCTTGAATTACAACTTGTTTGATTTAAACGAGAATGTTTAAATAAGATTATATGCGTTTTTAGGGAAAAATCGATTTATATTGAGGTTTAAATGCCATGGAATTTTTTTATGTTGTATAAAACATGATTTTGGAATTGGCCTTTAATTTTGATAATTTTGCAAGCTATGCAAAGATTACTATGAATTTTCATAGGAAAATGCGGTTAATTGAGTTTATAAATTTATTTCAGAAATTATATTGAGAAATTAGGTTCGAAATTTTGATATGTTAGATAACACGAGAAAAGTGAATTTCTAGCATTTTTGGGGATTTTTCCTAAGTGATTTGCTATGCAAATTAACTTATTCTAGAAGGACTTATTTGCAATATAGGTTTTGCTTAACGGAAGGGCTTATTTGCTAACTTAACCATGGTTTAGATCTGAAATTAGCAGAAGTTATATTGGTAAAAAATTTGAAAAGTTAAGGCAGCCAATCTTATGTTTACACGTAGTAAGTTAGTTAGAATTTTTTTGCGTAATAGGCATTAATCAGTTTTACCCAAAAAAGTTGGTTCCGCCTTCTTTTGAAGTACCTTTCGACTCAGAGCTTCTGCCTTCAATCAAGAAGAAACCCCACTAAGTCGAAACCAATACATAAGGTATCACTTAGATGGTACATAGTGGATTGGAGAAAGGCGGAAGGCTAGGTGTCGAAAGCATTGCTTCCGATGGGGTAGATAACTTTGTTGTTTTAGAAAGAGAAGCGCCTGCCTTTGTTCATTTAAAGCCTTCGAAGGAGTCAAAGCATATGTTTTCAAAAGAGGTTTTAAAAAGGATTTAGAAGGGGATTGCCAACTTATGGTTTAAAGAATAAGCTTTCGAACAGGTTTCTTTACTTATAAAATAATGCTTTCGAAAGTATGGGTTCCGACCTCGAAGCCATGCTGCCGTTCTTTTAGCCTTTCGAGTGTATTGAAGTCATCAATGCTTTCAAAGGGTTATTTTGTTTTAAAGATGTTTTATTCCACTTCCTAAATTATTTCGAAAGGGTCCAAGGGTTTCGAAGCAATGGCTTCGAAAGGGGTTTTCGATGTTGTCCTTAAGTGTTTTGTTTAAATGATTTGAAGCTTTCGAAAGGGATGGTGCTGATGCCATCAAGATTTCCCTAATACTTTAATATGATAAAAAATGGTTTCAAAAGAGATACTTTTATTTTGATTCACTTTGGCCCAAATGATATTTTATATAAAACCAAAGGTTCGAAAGAGGGACTTTCAATGGTTTCAGAAGGGATACTTCCAAAGGTTTCGAAAGGGGTACTTTCACTGGTTTCGAAGCTATGCTTCTAAAAGATGATAAATAATAATTTATTACATTCGAAAGGTTTCAAAAGAGAATATTTAAAGTGTTTCGAAAAGCAATAGCCTAATGTTTTGAAAAGATGTTTATATGCTTTTGAAGGAAGTTATCCAGTGAGGTCGAAAGCAAGTTTGAAGGTTTCGACAGCCTTAGTTTCCAAAGCAAATAACCCAATCTCATTTTAAAAAGAAATCCATGGCATAATTAAATAAAGTGTTTTGAAAAAGGAGGTTTTGAAGAAGTTTTCTTTGATTAAAGGGTTAAAGGGATTAACCAAGTTATTATGTTTGCTTCTTCATATATGTATATATATTCACATTGTAATGGATCCATAACTGTATTTTGGGGAAGGGCAAAATAACCAGTTAGGTTGACCCAATAGTGAATATAAATTAAGTTAACCCCTGAATGAGTAGAATTGCATCTAGGAGGTTAGGAAGACCATAATATAGGATGCTAAAACATTAAAGGAAGGTATTGGCAGGACACAATAGGTTCTCCGTCAACCCATGAAAATTGTCTATAGGAAAAGATATTAGCAGAGGCCAAAAGGTTCATAGTAAGCCCATGAAAACTATGTATAAATTGAAGGTGTAAAAAAGATAAGTTCATAGTTAGCCCATGAAAATTATGATTTGATACTGGAAGGGGCCAATAGGTTTACAGTGAACCCATGAAAACTATATCTGGATTGAGATATTGACAAATGTCAATAGATTCCTAGTTAGCCCATAAAAACTAGGATAAGGAGAGAAGATATTGGAGTTACCAATAGGTTCCTAGTCAACCCACGAAAACCAGGATAAGAGTATAGATATTGGAGTTACCAATAGGTTCTTAGTGATCCCACGAAAACCATATAATTGGACAGGGAGTCCATAATCACTTTACCGGTTACTAGTTAGCCCATGAAAACTACTAGGTTAATAGTTACCCTAGAAACTATAATTGAAACATATAGTCAAAATAAATGGGGATGGGTAATCCAGAATTGGTTCATTTGTTTTGCATATGATCATATTATAATGTTTTGAATTTTTTTAACCATTGTGGATGTAGGGGCACAATATATGGTTTCATAAAGGTTTTAAGATACTAGTGAGAGGAAAACCCATTCAACCAAGCAGCATGGTATCACTAGATATCTAAATGATTTGAGATGGGAGATTATTATTCCTACCGAGCTTTATATCTGACTCGAAGTTTATGTTTTTCCCTTAAACTTTCGGGTACTCAATTGACTTTGAGTAGTTTGGGAGTTGAAGTTTTCAGGTACCTCATTAGATGAATAAAGCTTTCGGAGAAATGTAGGAGGCGTGATAGCTATCTAGAGCTCTCTTTTATTGATTTCTATATGTTTTTTGTAATGGCAAAGTTGTTAAATTGCCTAGATATACTCTGATCATCCAACGGTGCGTCTTCATATGTCTTTCTTGGCGTATGTTGTAATAAATATATTTTCTCTCAACTTGATCAACGATTGTGGGATTATGTAATGATTTGGAAATGTTTTGAAATGGAATGTGATCTTGTTTGAAGTTTTATAGATTTCCATATTCGTATGTTTTTTTATATCAATGTATCTAACATCACCATATTTGGTCGCCGAGGACTAATAACTATGGATGACTGCAACATCCCTAGCCGTTAGTTTTGGGCCTCCAAGTAGGGGGTTGCTACAATATGTGTATATAATATCGTTATAGATGAATCTACCTTATATTTCGAATTTGACCGTAAATTGGGAGATGTATGGCACATTTATTATGGAGTGTAGTATTACCCCTCCACTCGTCTATTCATGTTGTTGATACTTAATATAGTTAAAACATGTAGTTTAACTTACGATATGTCGCGTAGACCCATTACATGCTAGGATATACACTTGTATTTAATTACAATACTATGAGGCTAGTTCCCCTCACAAGATTTCTGTCTGACCCTCATTTCCTCTCTTTTATTTCCTATTTATTACTTATAATTACTCATAACAGAGTAGTATGAGTGACAGATTGATATTGGGGATGGGTTAGCTTAAGAGTTGGACTTTTGGGTTATAGAGATATGCTTATATTTATCGGTCCATGTACGATTAAATGTATAAGACGATCTATTTACGTAAGAGATTATGCATTGTATTGACGTACCTACACAGTGTTCCATTTGTATGGATTTATGTACAGATTTATTCAGACTATGGCCTTCAGTTGTGTCTATATATATATATATATATATATATATATATATATATATATATATATATATATCATTAGTTGGGTTGGTGTGCATTGTTTATGCCTCCGTGTGATTTTATATATACTTGTCAAGTTATATATTGTTGTTTTTCCGCTGTGAATTGCTTAAAGGTCATGTTGAAATTTAGAGTTTATAAAGTTTAAATTTATACGGCCTTTTGTCTTTTACAGTATTTCAAATATATGTGTTGATCAACATATATTTAGGATATCATAAAAGGTGGTTCCTTTGCCTCAAAATAGACTTGCACAAAGCTTATGACAAAGTGAACAGATACTTTATTATTCATATGCTCAAGGAAATGGGGGTTCCAGAGAATCTTTTAAAGCTGATAAAGTGTTGTATTTTCTCCCCAACTTTCTCAATTCTGATAAACGGGATTCCTAAAGGACACATCTCTAGCAATAGAGGAATTAGGCAAGGGGATCCTCTATCCCCTTACCTATTTGCAGTAGCAATGGAGTGGTTTTCCCTACAAATGGAAATAGCATGTCATAATAATAAGATCATCCCTGTCCACAAAATATCACCAAAGGTAAATCACCTTATATACGCTGATGATCTGCTAGTAGTCATGAAAGCTACTACACATGCAGTTGATGAACTCAAAAAAAATTTCTGTGAATTAGAAAAATATGCAGGGCTAAAACTCAATGAAAGCAAAACCAAATGCTATTTTAACAAGTACTGCAGGAACAAACAGATTTTGATAGACAGAATTGGAGTGACAGAAGGAATTCTCCCAGTTAAATACTTGGGTGTTCCTTTATCTACAAACTCAATTACAGATAAAGAATGTGCTAAACTCCTAGATAAAATTAGAGAACAATTACAAGGATGGAGATCTAAGTTGTTATCATTTGCCGGGAGAGTGGAGCTAGTACACACAGTAATAACATCCAAAGTCAGATATTGGCTCCAAACATTCCAGATTTCGGATTGCTCTCTTGGGAAAATAAATTCCATATGTGCAGACTTTATATGGAGGGGAAAATTTCACAAAATCAGTTATAATGACTTGTGCAGACCTAAAAAAGAAGGTGGAGTAGGCCTTAAAAATTTATTTGAACTCAAAAAAGTTTATGGAATCAAATTGGCATGGAACATAATATCATCAGATAACTTATGGCCAAAGTGGATGAGAACTAAATACATCAAGACAAATTTCTGGACAGACTCCTTGGATAATAATGCGTCAGTGGTATGGAAAAGTATCATGCAGCAAAGAGGTGTGTTGAAAACTCTGATAGAAAGGAAAATAGCTAATGGAAAGTCTACTGATTTATGGAAGGATCCCTGGTTTGAAAATAGAAGTTTAATTGACAGATTAGGTTTGGAAGGATATTCAGACTATGGACAACCGAACATTGCTGTTGCAGACATTATTGAAGGAGGAATTTGGAAATGTGAAAAACAAGTTGTTACAAGAAATTTTGTTCACGAAATTCAGAATATTCCAATATATTCACAAAGAGAATGTGATGAGTGGATCATGAAAAATTCAAAAATAGGGAAATTTCAATTCAGTAAAGTGATGGAGGAAATCAGATTTAAATATCAAAAGGTTGAGTGGTACAGTCTTATATGGAGCAAATCGGTCACCCCTAAAATGGCACACACAACATACAAAGAAGTACTTGGCCGACTTCCCACTAAAGATCGTTTAAAAAAATGGGGGATAATAGATGAGACCACATGCATCTTATGCAAGGAACGGAATGAAAGTCATGAACACTTATTTTTTGAATGCAAATTCACTAAAGAAGTCTAGGGTATTCAAAAAATGAAATGTACTGGATTGACATCAGCTGAAACACTAAAAGATGAAATCTTTTACCTGAACAATCGGAGAAACAGTGCGAACCTTCTGCAGGAAATATTCAAAATTTGCTTCGCAGCTACCATTTGGCACGTTTGGCGAGAAAGGAATAACAGGGCTTTCAACGGAAAAGAAAAAAACACTGAGTCAGTGAATGCTCAAATTGACAGAGATGTCAAATTGATGATGATGAGAATAAATAAGAGAGTGCTTACCAGCCTAAAGGAACAAGAAAAATTACTGCTGGAGAAGTGGAAGAGGAGGGTAGACGATGGAGGAAATCTATCAGAGATTCAGGAGCCGCCATGATCAACTCTGCGTTGTAGAAGACAAAGAGGTTCAGAAAATGGAATGTTCCAGTTTGCGTCCTGTAATTAAACATTCGCTGTAAAAATATTGGGCTGCGGCCTCTTTGTGAGTAATAAAGATATTAACCAAGTTTCAAAAAAAAAAGGTGGTTCCTTACACTGGCATGGCTACGGACGAAAAGGCCTCGTCATAATCAATACCTTGAATTTGATGAAATGCCTTCGCAACTATCCTTGCATTATAACTCTCCACTTTCATATCTACATTTAGCTTTTTCTTAAAAAATCATCTGCATTTGATGGGTTTTATCCCTTTGTGTACGTCCGAAAAAGCTTTAACTTTGTTTTCATACATGGAATCCATCTCAGATTTCATAGCTCTAAGCTATAGTGCAGAGTCTTTACTATGCAGTGCTTATTAGGAAGATAAAGGAGTGTCGTCATCTAAGACACGGTCCTCTTCTCACCGTCCATGAGAAAACCATAGTATCTCTCTGGTGCGCGAGATTCCTTACTAGACCTTCCAATAGGTTGCGTGTTTTCACATATGGGTGAACTTGGTTCTCTCACTATTTTAGTTTCAGTGTTTATTTCTTGGATCTCATCCAAGTGTACAATCTTGCTGTTAATTTCCTTTGATATAAATTCCTTTTCTACAAAGACAGTGTGTCGAGAACAATGACTTTTTGTTCCTTATATTGTAGAATATACATCCCATTGAGTTTTTGGGATATCTTATAAATTTACACGGTACCAATCTTACCTCTAGTTTATTCATACCAACGTTCTTAACGTACACCAGACAACTCTACACCTTAAAGTGCTTGAGTTAAAGTTTCTTACCATACCACATCTCATATAGTGTTTTATGCACAGATTTAGTGGGTAATAAGTCCAACATATGCATTGTGGTTGCTAGCGCATATCCTCAATAGGCCAGAGGTTACTCAACCTTACTCATCATGGAACAAACCATATTTAATAGGCTTTGGTTCCTTTGCTCCAACATGTCATTGTGTTGCGGAGTATAAGGTAGAGTAATCTAAGAGATAATCCTATTATCTTTTAAGTATTGCTGGAAATCTAATCAGATACACTCCCACCTCGATCTGATCGAAGAATCTTAATCTTATGATAGTTTGGTTTTCTACTACATTTTTTTATTCGATAAATTTCTCATAGAAGTCAGATTTGTGCTTCGTAAGAAACACATGTCCTTGTCTTGAGAAATCATCAGTGAAAGTGACAAATTAAGAACTATAACTTTGGTAATTACAAGCATAGGGCCACATACATCATTATGTATTAACCCAAGGAGTTCATCAACCTTTCATTACTCCTACTCAAGAGGTGCTTGGTCATTTTACTTTTGAGACATGACTCACACATGTCAAATGATTAAGAATCGATTGACGGTAGAAAACCTTTGGTTATCAATTTATATAGTCGTTTCTCACTAATATGACCTAACCTACAATGCCAAAGATATTTATCATTTATATTATTAGAAGTATTATTCATAGAACACACATAATTAGTATTAATCGCATAAATGCCATTTTGAAGAATACCATCGCAGATTTTATTTCCATTTAGACTAATGTTCATAAAATTATTTGCATAATACAATATATATCAAGTCTCAGACAATTTAGAAATAGAAACAATCGCATAAATAAAGTATTTTACAAAATAGTAATTATTTAATACTAATACTAATACTAATCCACTAGGAAAAACTAAATTATAATCTTCTACTGTAATTGTATCTACTATAGATCCATCAACAACCTGGAGCATCGTTTCTCCTTTATCTACGCGATGCCAATTCCTAACCCGTAACGATTTACATATATTTGTACCAGATCCAGTATCTAAAATCAAGACATTTTATTGACTGCAAAACAGTTTTGAATCATAGATGTACCTGATGGAGCCACAGAACCATTCTTTTTCTTTTCCCTAACAATCTTCAAGTAATCAGGACAATTCTTTTTTCAGTGACCTTTCTTGTAGTAGTGGTGACATTCACCCTTGTCATTGGTCTTCCTACTTTTCTTTTTCTTACCTTCTCTTTTCTACTTCTTCAAACTCTTCAAAAATGGTGCACTACTTTACAGCAAGTACAACACCTTGATCTTTAGATGTAGACTCGGCCGACTTCAACATATTAAGGAGCTCCATGAGGTTTACATTTAATTGTTTCATGTTATAATTCAGTTTGAACGGTTCATACTGAGAAGTAAGGGAACCAAGGATCAAGTCTACTTATAGTTCATTGCATATTTGTACGTCCAAGTTTGCAAGCCTATCAATATAGCCCTTCATTATTAGTATGTAATCGTCCACTTTCTATCCCATGGTCTTTTTGGTATTGAACAATTTCTTCATAAGCTTGTACCTTGTGGAACATGACTATTCACGAAACCAGACCTTGAGACTATCAAATATCTCATGGAAAGACATCTTTACGTGCTACGTCTACAACAGAGTATCTTACATAGACAACATGAAAACTTAGGCGATCTCTAAGTTTGACACCCATTTTTCATAAGCAAGTTGTAATTCGGGGTCAACATTATCGGTGGGTTGTTCTTTTGGTTTGCTTGTAATAGCATTCCATAGGCGCTCATAAGTCAATGATATTTTAATTGCTCTTAGCCAGTTGGTATAGTTATTTGGTCCAGTCGATCTATCGCTTCATTGAATAGTTTTGGAGTTGCCATTTTCTGTAAGTTTTATTGGTAGATTATTATGAAAAATCACAATAGATGCTCTTATAATATTAGTAAGGTTAAACTTTATTATTCATTTTACTAATAAGCTCCCACTAGCTTTTTATATTTCACCAGACCTTAAGTTGGAACAAAGAATTCTTTCGACTTCACTAGTAGGTGTTAGAACTCGTCCGCCTTGGAATTCTAACCTTGAGTCTGCTCAATAAATCATAGATCCACAGACGATGGATAACTCATTATCGATTGTATCGTATATAATTCCTAACCCTTTGGTGCCTTGTCCTAATTTCGATTCAACCTTTAGTCTTCTCAACAAATCAAAATGAAATTATTCACTTGTACCCACAATATAACGACTGTCTAAGCATAGTATATGTACCATGAGTCTGCTCAACAAATACATATTGTTATCTTACCTCGTCTGTTCAATATATTAATAATACAATACATAACATCTCTAGCTTGAGTTTGCTCAACAACTAAGGAGTATGCAAGTAATTTATTAATATATATGGTAAAGGACAACATTATACCGAGGATTCATAATCTTTAATATATTATATTGAGTGATCTCGACTTATAAAGTAATGTAACTCTTATGAATAACCCTCGTGATTCAAGTGTCGGACACATCGAAAATCACAGTATACGTACGTTTATGCATATATTTATTCCTTAGTCTATTTTAGGTTTCTTTTAGGGTTGTTATGGTTGGATGATTCAACTGCTCAACCGTACCAACCGTTCATGCAGTTACCATCTATAACGGTAACGGTTGAAGAATTGAAAACCGCGGTTAACCATACCAACCATACATGACCGTCTTTTTGGTAATATTTAACAGTAAAGTATAAAAATTAGTAACTTAAGTTAAAGAAATAGCTTGTACATTAATAATATGTGCCTTAATGAACCAATAACATGTGAATGCATACTGGTCGTTTTATAAACAAATAAATTTGCAAAAAACAGTTAGAGCTATATCAATTTATCATCAATAATGCATATAATTGAAAATATATGCACGACATGCTTCAAAATTGAAAATAAGACGGTTAACCATCATAGACGGTTGCGGTAACGGTTATAAGAATTAATAACCGTTAACAACAGTTACGGTTACGGTTGGTGGTAAAAACGATGGTTACCACAGCCGTAATACCCCGGTTTCTTTAGTGTCCCACCTTTAGTTTATACATTCATAGTATATAAGTTTTATTATTACATAACTTTATATTTCATATTACTTATATAATAGTCTTATGTATAATATCGTATTAATTAAATCTTATTTAATTAATTTTATATTGATATAACATTTATATTTAATGTTTATTATATACTATAGCCTTTGTGTATTATTTAATTTATTTATTTAATCAAACTATTTAATCAAATTATTTTAATTTTAAAAATCATAATTTATACATACATGCATGTTTATTATATCTTAAACATTTTAAAATATCATAACATATATCAAAATATATGATACATGCATATACATTTTATTAGTTAACTTGTCAATTAATTTACTTAATTAATCTTATTAATAAATTTATAATTTTTGAAATTTATTTTATATTGTTTTTTCAAACATTTTGAAAGAGCTTTATTATATTATAACTTCTATAATATTTTATATCCTACATTAAATTTAACTTTTAAATTTAAAATCCTATATATTTTTAGTTTTCAAACAATTTTGAAAATTAGTCCAATGCCCAATTCAAATTGGGCCGCTTCTATTAGGGACAACCTTGTGGCTATGGACATAATAGTAAACCTTAATACAGCTAATTTAAACTGCATAGGCTATTATACTCTAATAGCGTTGTTGGAACTGTGTCAATCCACGGCGGAAAATATGGATGAATTTCATTTTTTTTACCTTATTGGCTCTTTATTAGGCCTATGAAGTCTAATTTATTAAAAACATTTCTAAATTTAATTTAAATAAAATTATATGTTTCATTTAAATTTATAAAATTGATAATGGAAATTTATTTAGTTTATTTTCAATTTATATATAATATATATGTATCTTATATATATGTGTATGTGTGTGCATGTGTAACATGATATTCCGTGCAAGGTATAATAGTCCCATATATACATGTTGGGATTTACATCGCAATAAACATGTTAGCTCATGTCATATATGTTTTATGTTGTCCAAATATGTGTATATATTTATATTACTTATATATAGAAATCCAGGTGTGTGTGTGTATTGTGAGAAAATATTACAAATATATTTATACATATAATATTATTGTGTTAATTTTTTTGAAAGAATGAGTGCTTTTATTTCTAACATAAAAAATATACAAATTTAACACACTCCATCAAAATACACCTCCTTACAAATCAAGGCCCACAACCCAGACAAAAAACCATAACAATAAATGAGAATTCAAGTACGCGGCCGTCATTTTTCACCCAGTATCTGAAAGGTCAATCTCCCATTGTTGCAAAAATCACAGCTCATCCTTTGAGTAATGGCGTCTTTCCCAATAGAATAACATGGCACACAATCTCTCTCTCCATAATGCATGCACGTTGAAGTTTATCAATCCTCCTAGATTCAAAGACACGTCGATTTCGTTCAGACTATATCTAATAGATGAGTGTCACCACCACCATGAAAGAAATTCACCGTTGAAAAGATGGAAATGACAACTAAGAAGTGAAGAATGTGAGAATTGCAGCGATATCCAAGTCACGAGGCATATTGATATTGAGCTTCAAAGCTATATAGGACAATAGTTATCTACTATAATTGTAAGTAAAAAATAAATGTTCGTAAGTTTCTAGATCTTCGTTACATATTCTGTCAACTTGAATTCCCCATGATGCTAGTCTGTCGGATGTTGGTAACATTTTCATAATGGCTTTATAGGGTCAGAAAGACATTTTCTTTGCACCGTATGAATTCCATACCCAAATACAATCATAAACAATTGAAAAATTAAAATGTTCCTTTCCATAAATTTCCCAATAATCTGCTAATGCATATGGTTGTATTGCCAGTGATCGAATTTGTTGTGCACATTCTCTAGTTTCAGGGAGCAATTCTAGCACATACCTATCACCTTGGACAATATTGGATACAGTATGTGTGCAGGATGTGCAAGTTGCCAATAAGTGCCAGCCTAGGAGATCCACCAATGATTTGTGGTTGATCGAAGGATCAAACCATAAGGAGGTAGATTTGCCATTGGCAATCTTTCGAGTTACAAGTGTACTCATGGTATCTCTAGTTCGTAAAATATGCTTCATTGTGCATGAGTAATTATTGTTTATAGCCATGCAATAGAAATTGTTTTGCTTTATGCATTTATTCCTTACCTAGGAAGACCAAAGTGTGTTTTTAGTTAGTAGGTTCTAAGAGAGTTTCAAAACTACAGTTGATTGAAGGTCGGTTGGATGTCTCAGACCAATACCACCTTCTTGCTTAGGTCCACATAGCGCATCACATGCAATAATATGAATTTTGCCTCCCCAAAAGAAATTTGAACAAATGGTTTCAATTTTCTGGAGAACTGATGAGGGTAGGTGATAGATTAGCAACTATAGAGAACAAGGGGTCATAACAGATTGGATGAGCTATGCTTTACCCATGGTGGACAAAAAATGACTGTCCCAAATCTCTAGTCATGTAGAGATTTTCTGAAGAAGTGGAGAGCATTGTGAAGCATTGACATAATATGTTGATAAAGGTACGCCAAGGTACTTAACTGGTAAGTCTCCTTCTTCTATTCCTAAAATAGTTAACATCTCCTATTGCTGAAATACATTCTTGTTGAAGTAAACCTTGGATTTAGCGAGGTTAATAGGCCTGTAGTTTCACCTGAAACATGTAGTACATGTTGAATTTCAACGGAATTCTCAATTTGTGCCTCTAAAAAGAATATCACATCGTCACCATATAACAAGTGAGTCACCGGAAGGAAGATTTTAGTTAGAGAGGAAATATAGCCTAATGATACACCATCTTCCATCAATAATGATAAATACCCCATCGTGATACAAAATAAAAATAAGGATAATGGATCCCCTTGCCGGAGGCCTCGGTTTGCAATCAATAAGAATAGAAAAGGATGGTGTCTTAATACATTCAAAAATAAGATATGCCAAAGAATTCGGAAAACCAATTGCATAAACATAAGAGTGTGTGTGTGTGTATATGCAAGATATAAGTTTTAATTTTTTATTAATTTTTAAATATATATATAAATAAATAAATATATATATTTATAATATGTACATAAGTAACATATTTACATATATATACAATATGTATATATAAGTTTAATTATAATAATTAATGCAAATATTAGTCAAAATAGTTTATATAAATATATAAATTTAAAAATTAAAAACTATAATTTTTTTAAAATTCCAGATAGAAAATATAGCAGGTCCAAATTTAATTATATTTTTTATTATATTAATATATATATATATTATGAATTAATTATTCTCCAAATCAAAAAATATATTATGAATTAACTAGTTAAACAAAAATAAATAAATGATAGAAAATATTTATAAAATAAATATTTCGAATTTTAAAATTTCAAAAAATCAGGAATGATATTTTATAGCTTAATTATTTTTCAGATTATTCTAAGTCAAAATTTATTTTTTATTAATTAAATACTTTTGGTCAAATTTAAATATGATTTTTAAAAAACATGAAAAATGGTTTAAAAAATATGATTTTTTTGATCGAGAGCTTCTATGATGGTATATTTGATCCAGAGCTTCTATGATGAAATAACCTAAGGATCGTAATCACTAATTGACAGTACAATTCTAACTATTATATGCAAAAATATAAGCAGAGGTAAATAAGATAATATCAATCACACTAGTGTTTTTATACTAGTTTGGACCTCTTGTCCCACATCCAGTCCCAAAGCTCCCCTTTAGTATTTTGCTAACCAAAAGCCCTCTCCTAGCATAAAAGAATAGGTTTATACTGGTGCCTAACTCTTCCCGAAGCAGGATTTCAACTCTTTAGCAAAAGAGATTGTTGCATCGTTAATCTTTATGTCTTTAGTACACTAATTATGTCAAGATAGTACACTCTTCCTATAATATCCCTTGATGATAGTGATTTGAATTTCTAGATTATATGAAATTGGATATTGTTTTGAAAATTTTGATTTCATAGGGTATTTAGAGATTACACTACTAGAAAATGCATTATTTTCCTACCTGGTATTATTGATGCCATTTTGATACCGAAATATAAGGCGTTGATCGGGAGTCTGATCGGGTGTCGGTAAAGCCTTGGGAAGTGTTTGCCCACATTAATTTACCGATGCTCCACCGACACTATACAAAGGCATTGGCAGGGCATCGATACTACGTCTCTCCCAATAATACTTATTCAACCGACATTCTCTGCTCCATCCACTTTTCGAATAAAAAAAAGAAAACCCTCCTCCTTCCTCCATGTTATCGTAACCCAAACCCCTCCTTAAGCCTATTGTCGCCTCCTTTCCCAAAGCGCAGGGTCTCTGAGCACAACATCGCACCTTTGTAAGCCAAACCCCTTCCCAAGCCACCACCTCCAATTATAACCCTTTGTCGTAGTAAGCCACCACCTTCCAAGCCTCCAAGCCCAGTGTCTCCACCAAATTGCCGCATATACAAAGCTATAAGTCGCCACTAGCCATCCAGCCGTCAGTGATGGTTGATGGTCATGCAAGTTGTGTGCGTTTTGGAACGATGACATCAATATTTTTAATGGACTAGTGTTTTGGGTGAGTGCACTTTAAATTTGTATAGTGTATATGTTATATACGATAATTTGATTATTTATGAAGTAGTAGTGATAAAAACTTGATGATTTAATTTTGAATTGGATTGTAAATGTTGTTAAATATTGCAAATGAGACAAGATGCTTATTTTGATTAAGTTGGCATCATAATAGTATCTGCATGTGAAACTACTTCATAACAAATTGGATATAGACCTTTAAACCAAAACTTAAGAATATTCGAGAATGATTTTAAATGAACTTAAAATTCTTTGTATATGATTTTATAAATGATGTTAAACTCATTTTTATATAGTTTAAATCATTGTTGAATGATTTTGAAAATGAGTTCTAAATCTTTATATATATATACATATAAAGTATGAAACCTTTTCTATGGAAGGAATATTATGGAATTAATTGAAATATGATATCAAAAGTTTTGAAAAAGAAGTGATCAAAAAGTGTTTTGTACATGAAATTTAATTCATTTAGTATATAATTGTGAGTGTGTGGTTTTGTTGTGAATACCACTTATTATTGATAGCCACTTGGTTAAATTAAACTGCTATAACATAACATTGAAAAATAATACTAAGCATATTTACTTTGTGAAACACGAGTATATTTAATAAAAGCGAAGTATAAGTATAAATTTAGGTGAATTAAAAGCTTGTTTTATTTTGATGTAAGTAATTGAATATGCATGTTTTACCCATGCTATGCAAGTATACTCGTGTGATGCTATGTGATTGAAAGCTTATTTGATTTGGTAATAAATGAATTGTATAATGCTTTGCTATGGTTAATGTGTTGAATATACCAAGTATACAATAGAATTGCCAAGTATGATTTGGATGAAATGTATGCTTGAATGACTATGAGTGCTTTTAGGTACTTATTTTATTTTTAAAAGTATATATGATGTGTGCTTCACCCATGTTAAAAAATATGCAAGTTTAGTTATATCCCACGATTATATTAATGTGAATATGAAATTTGATGTGTTTTAATTATTTGATTATGTTTTCAGTTATGATTTTTATCTATAAATTAATTGATACGTTTACTAATATGTATATTATGAGTTTAAATTTCTTAGCAGTACTAGTTATGCATGCACTTTGTTTCCATACTGAAAGTGTTTAATTTGAGAAAAGAAATCAATATATACTTAGATTTGCATGACTTAGCCTTGAAGGTGTTACATTTGAAGGTCTAAATATTGTAAATCGATATTTACATAGATTATTCGCTTTGAATTAATAATATATCATGTGAAAGATAAGATAATTTTTTTACATGTACGATTGATTTTGTTGCACTTGAATGTGTTGCACTTGAAGATTTAGATTGTTGTTCACCATCTAATATAATGATAATTTTTCTAATGATGTGAATCGCTCCTTTTTTGCAGATTATGCTAATGTTTTGATCATTTTCATCTAATGTTAGTATGGATATTATCGAATGATTGATGAAATTTGCAAAAAAGGAGCGATGCCCATCATCAAAAACTATCATTGTATTAGATGATGAAAAACAAAGATGGTCTAAAGCCATAGCGGTGGTGATTGAACATGCGTAGTAATGATGTTATAAATAGTAATGGTGGATTGACGAAGTGCAAGGGGACGCTATTAATACTGGGGTCATTTACCATCAGTGATGGTGGTTGTCACCACTAGTCGTAGCAGCATTGTCACCAGCACTTCCCCATCTACCGTCACTGGTTATAACAGCACTGCCATGCATGTTTTTTGTCACCTCCCCAGTTACGTGACATGGTGGCATAGTAGTTTTAATAGAGGAGGTGCCAGGGCTTATGCAGTAGTGTTGTTATAACCGGTGTTGGTTGGTTGGGATAGTCTGGAGGGGATACCGTTAACACTAGAGTCCTTAACTGCCAGTGATGGTGGTTATCGCCACCAGTGGTAATAGTACTGCTACCATCACCATCCCACTCACCACTACCAATTGTAGATGCCAAAAATAGGCATTAACACCCAATAGAATCTTGTAGAGATAAAGTGATGAATGAAATTAAAACATAGCAAAAAAGAGTAAATGAACATACAGATTTTTATATTGATTCGACAATCTTGGCCTACGTCCACTTAATATTTTTATTGATCTTACGCTTAATTATGATTACAAGAATGTCTGGATCAGCTGGGATCTATTAGTACAAGAGTGAAGAATAAAATGGAAGAGCCTTGACGATAGAAAAAAAGATCCTCTTTATGGAGAATGGTCGCTGTATTTATAGGGGAAGATATGCATGGATCGGGCTGAAAATTCGGCAGAAAAACCTCTAGATTTGTAGGGGCCTACACGAAAGATTGCGATTCCCATCTCGATGTCTGGAATGATCGGTACCGATCATTCATTATGCTCCAATGAACATGCAATCCTTTCTGTGAGCCCCCTATGCCTCTAGTCCAGGCTTCCAAAGTTTGGTGTCATTCCGACTTCATGTTAGTAAGATATTTACCGATCTTTATTGAGTTGAATCGTTTTGGCTAAAATGATCCGATCAATCATGAATAATGTATGTTGATCGTTCATTTTTTTCTTGTCTAGGCATGCGTTTGATTTTTGGGCTCCTTCTTTAATATATTAATGTTCCCAAAGTTTCATGTGTAATGGATTTGTAGACTCTGAGATATCAATCGATCACCGTTGAGTTAAGCAGTAATATCGATGCGGTACGATCCGTAATTGGAGATGGATCATAGCCTATCCATAATGGAGATGTATCATAAATGATCCATAATGAAGATGGATCATAGCCAATCCATTTTGGAAAACGACAATACCCGATCATAATTTCAGTTAAAGTGTGCAATTCATACTTAGCCAATTCTAGAATGCTATTCGCATGAATCTGTATGACTATCATCCATAGTCTTGTCCATAATCGATCTTCAATCCTGGTAACCATCTCTCTGTGATTTTTTCCTTGATGATCATCTAGTCTAACTTTTCTAGTTAGTCTGAATGTAGGTAGACCAAAAGGCCAGATAACATTTGATCCACAAAGTACGTCTTGTTGCGTACATGACATGCTTTGAATCGAAGTAATTTAGAGTCGTCGGAAAGAAATCCATCCAGTTTTCAGAATGGTTGCTATCTTTCCATTGAATTATCATCCCAAAGTATAGTATCTCTCTTTGATCGTCGTGATGCTTGATCGGTTCAAAAGTATAAATTCTGGAGTTCTAAGGGGCTAGTAAGCTTGGGCTATCTGATCCAGTCTTTTCTCCAATAACTCTAGGTGAGAACTTAATTTCTGTCGATTTCAGGAAATCGAATTTTTAGAATATACACGTACATATTCAGGTACACATTCTTGCCATTGGCTCCCAGATGCGTTTGTACGCCCACGGGTCATCACCAATGCCTTATAGTTTAATTGCTATTGGATTTCGGTTCCATGTTTATAATTTTTTATAATGAAATAAGGGTCATAATAAATCAAATGATGGGAAGGGACTTCAAATTTTATAGGGATGACGGCCTCAGAGCCATAAGCAAGGGCGAATGGAGTATGGCCAGTCGCAGACTTGTGGGTGGTTCTTATAAGCCAATAATGCTATTGAGAGTTTATCCATCCACTTGCCTCTAGCCTTTTCCAAATGTTTCTTCAGAATGGACTTTATGATTTTATTTGTAGCTTCAGCTTGTCCGTTTGCTTGAGGGTAAGCAACTTCCACATACCTCTTTTCATTATGGTAGCAATAGAAAAAGTATTTGAATTCAGCACTGTCGAATTAGATTCCATTATTAGTTACAATGGTTCGTGGAAGGCCAAAACGATAGATGATGTTCCAGACAATGAAGTTGATTACTTTCTTCATTGCGTTCATGGCTAAATCTTATGCGATGGCCCATTTGGTGAACTAATCAACTGCTACGATGGCGTACTTCGCTCTACCTTTAGAGATCGATAAGGAATCGATAATATTTATGCCCCATATGGAAAATAGCCATGAAATAACCACTTGTGTAACTTCCATCGGCAGAGCTATTTGAATTTTTGTAAACATATAGCACTGTCGCATTGCCAAGCGTGATCAACATCATCTCGATTGACGGTTGGCCGATAATACCCATAATAGAGTATTTTCTTTGTTATGGTTTACCCTCTGATGCAATCTCCACATTCTCCTTTATGGACTTCTCTCAAGAATCATTTGATTTCATCATGGGTGATGCATCGAAGCAAGGGAATGGAGAAACCCATTCCATACATGACTCCTTCTTGGATGATGTAGCATGAAGCTTTATGAAGGATTTGTCATTCTTCATTCCTCTTTTCGAAAAGGATCCCTTATTGTAGATAATCTTTGGTAGTGGTCATCCATGACTCCTTTTCCGGCTCCGCCTCTAGAACCCTATCAATCTTCATCTGGTCGATGCTCGGAGTATTTAGTACTTCAACCGAAACCAATTCCATCTACTATGCATCTCCAGAACTGGCCAACTTGGCCAGTGAATCAGATTTCTCATTTTGTTCTCTAGGGGTGTAATGGTATGATACTCAAAGACTACTAGTAGCTCTTGGAACCGCGAGATAAGGAGAAAATTGATGCCCCCTAGATTGATAATCTCCCCGGACTTGGCATACTACTATTTGGGAATCACAAAAGATTTGTAAAGTTTACACTCCAAGTTCTCTGGCTCGTTTGACCCTGATGATAAAGGCTTCATACTTAGCTTTGTTATTTGCTATAGGAAAGTTGAGTCTTGAGGCGTAGCAGATCGATCGTTCCTCAGGAGTTACAAACACGACTCTGGTGCCAGAACACCGACCGTTGGATGTTTCATCCATGTACATTTTCCTTCGGTTGATTGGTTCTCCACTACTCTTTGAAGAGTCGTCTAGTGTAGTGAATTCAGCTGTGAAGTCCACTAATGTCTATCACTGGACAGCTCTCTAAGGGAGATAAATGATATCGAATTGGCTTAGCTCGATATTCCATTTGAGCAGCCTTCAAGTCGTCTCAGGCCACTGTAGGACCCGTCGTAACGGTTGGTCGATGTAGACGTTAATGTGGTGAGCCTGGAAGTAAGGGGAAGCTTTCATACAGCAATTAACGGGCAATACACGAGCTTTTCTAGCTTCGAGTAGTTTCTTTCAGCACTTTCAATCGCTTGCCATCATAATATACTGGCCTCTGGATCTGATTCTCTTCGTGGAATAGTGCGACACTTATGGTATTTACCAACACCGCTAAATAGATGTATAAATCTTCATGATCTAGTAGCTTGGATAGGATGGGTGGTCTCTCTAAGTGATCTACCAGAGCTCGAAATGCGTCAACGCAAAGTCCTATACCATTCAAAGTTTCTCTTCCCTCTCCCGATTCGGTCGAATAAGAGAATTCACATGTCAGTTTTCCCTAGAGATGAATCGGCTTAGGGTGGCAACCTTCCCATTGAGGCTTTGTACCCGCTGGATTATCTTCGGTACATGGATATCTCTGATTCCCTAAATCTTCTTGAGATTGGTTTCAATTCCACAAGAATAGACGATGAAACCCAAGAATTTCCCCGAAGCAATGCCGAAGGAGCATTTCAAGGGATTGAGTTTTATTTCATATTTTTGAAGAAACCAAAGATCTCCACGAAGTCATCGATGTGGTCATGTGATCACCATGATCTCACAAGCATGCCATCCATATATACTTCCATTGATTGCCTGATCCGATCTTTAGAAACATAGCAACATAATCTCGGATTGGTAATGAAACTAGTGTGCTCCAGGTTGGGGATGTGTATCAAGATCTGGTTATATCTAGAGCACATGTGCATGAATGAAAGCAGTTTATGTTCAACGATTAGGTCTACCATCCCGTTGATCCTTGGAAGTGGAAAGCCATCTTTTAAGTTCGCATTGTTCAGGTCTAACCAAGCTTCGAATTTGAAGTAACTATTTTGGGTAACAATCAATGTGAAACCTGATTAGGACGGTCAATGATGACGGGTCAATCCACTTAAATTTCAGGACGATGTCATAAGATGTTGACGCTGATAGTGATGGGTTCCAGATGCTTTTAGCAATTATCTATAATGGTTGAAGATCAGGCTTAAAGGAATGTTGAATCAAATGCCGAGTAGAGTTTAGCCTTGATTTGTATGCAGCTAAATAGTTGGCCTTTGCTTTGAGTTTGAATCTACTTGTGTATTTGAGTAATGCTCTTTCCATTCAATGTACTCGCAGTCCATTGCTCGTCATTAGGGTCGGAATGATGATCAGTTGCCCATGAGCCTGGGCATTGATTCGATGATTCTATCTTCAAGCATCCTTTCGTTCGTAGCCTCAAGTCATTGTAAACACCAGGTATGAGTCATAGTATTAATCTATCGCAGTTAGCTTTTGGATGGTCACACTTCTGCCTCCAGTCTCACGTTAATTGATGTTCTGCATGGACGGTCAAGTTTCGTCCTAGTTGTGTTTATTTCCTAGCTAAACTCTAAAGATCGAGAGTTGAATGATGAACGACCGAGTTACATTCATCTTTATTCTCGCTCGTGCCCCCATAAATTTGGGGCAGATGTTAATAAGTGGATAGGAAAATCATGTCAGCTTTAGCTTTATACCTTTTCCCGTCGAATCGTGGTATCAAGTTAGTTATTGGTAGGTTATGCCATCCCTATTCTTGATTGTATTCTGATTTTTCTTCTCTGGGGTAAGACCTCAATGCTCCATAGAATTTCGAGCATAAGTTAAGTATTGGATTGTCAACCACGTCCACTTTTGGTGCCAATGTCGCCATATTCTAGGCGAGGACCCGAAAAATAGATGGTTAAGTCATGTCCATTACAAACTGCTCTTGCAGTCAAATCATAGTCAGAGCTAGCGAGTGAATGGTCGTGTTGCATTCAGTCAGAGCTAGATGGCCAATCCCATTCATTTTGGTTTATGTTCTCTCATCGGATTAAGGGACAACTTAGCTTAGGAGCGGTCAATTCATGCCTATTTAGTTTCATACTCCTTCCGACATATCGATGTAGAGTGATGAATAATCAATGGTTATGTCGCAATCATTCATGGTTTATTCTCCTATCTTCACTATGGTGACCCAGGTTATTCGATGGATGTTTGGTTCACCTCTATTTGTGGTTAATGGGGATCTATATTGATCATCGATACAGTGACACGATATAGAGAGTTATGATTGATATTGCCTGCCGATCCAGATGTATGATTAATCTGTCTTCCATAACTTTAGACGTTGTTTTGATTGGTTTTGTATTAAGGCCTCCTTGTGGTTGTTGCCTTAAGTCGTAGAGAACACCAAGCCCATCTCCACTCTTGGGTTAGTGGAGTTAGTTCATGGATGGGTGAATTGCATTTTGCTTAGTCGGTTCCTTTTCCCCCATTCAAGGGCAAAAGTCGAAGAGTGGTTGGTCGCATCATGACCACTTTAATTTCATGTTTTCCCATTGAATCGTGGGAAGGAGTCAATTAGCAGATGATTGGGTCACATCCATATTATGTTTTATACTCATCCTGTCAGTTCGTAGGTGAGAGTTATTAACCACGTTTAGTTTTTATCACTGCTCTTGTCCATGCTCTGGGGACCAGAGTTTGTCGGTGGGTAGTTTTTCGCACCCGTTAGGTGTTTATACTCCAACTCAAACTCTAGGAGATAGAGTTATCGATGGACGGTTGAACCGCATCTGGTTTTTTATCCTTGGCTTCCATTATTAGACCGAGAGTGAGAGTTAGTGAGCAGACAATCAAACCATGTCCACTTGGTACCGGATGGTCGGGTCGCATCTGATTTTATTGCTTATGATATAGTCTTCACTTAGGGAACATATCTATTGATGAGCAATCGAACCGCGCCCATTTAGGGTTTGTACTCTAGCTAATGCTCTGAGGGCTAGAGTTAGTCGATGGATGGTCGAACTGCATCCATCTTGGTTATGTTTATACTCTGGTCCATAATTTGGGGACCAGAGTTGGTCGATGGGTGGTCAGTCACACCTATATGGCATTTATACTTCGGTCCGCGCTTGAGGGACCAGAGTTAGTCAATGGATAGTCGAACCACATTCATGATTTTCTTATGTTTACACTCCAGCCCGCGTTCTAAGGACCAGAGTTGGCCGATGGACGGCCGAACCACATTCGTCTTTTATGATTGGGATTTTGGGCTTACTGATTTCCAGGAAAGGCTTAGATAATTCATCTACTTCAGGCACAAATGAGGTCGTGGATGGACAGATCACACCCTCCTTGGATTGGGTGGTCAAAATACGTCCAGTTTAAGCTTGGGATCTCAAACTGTCCCATGTATTTGGGATAGGAGTCAACTGTGGATGGTCATACCCCATTCCACTTTCGTTTAAATCTTATTTCTACCGAGCCTTGGGAGTAAGATGATTGTACTGACGAACTTCAGGCTCGAGTAAGGAGGAAATGGTCAAATAACATCCGTTGATTGTGTGTTTATACTCCAGTCCACGCTAAGGGACTAGAGTTAGCCGATGGGTGGTTAGTCACACCCGTTTTTTATTTATACTCCACTTGTCAAGTCGAGGTAAGAGTTGTCAAACAAATGGTTGAGTCACTTAATTCATGGAGTGAGATTTCGCCTCCGATGTCAAGTACATAATTTAGGGAGTGGATGGTCGATCCATGCCTACTTGACGATTTCAGCTCTTCTCGTCAGGTTGGGGAAGGGAGTAAGTGATAAATGGTTTGATCACATCCATGCCTGTGTTGGACGGTCAAGTCTTGTCCAATCTACTAAGTACTCCTCCCAGCAAGTCGAGGGAGAGAGTTTTCGGGTGGACAGTCAAGTTATGTCCACCTCAGAAGTTGTGTCCTCATGTTGAGGGCTATGGTTGATGAGTAGAGAGTCAGTCATGCATACTTTAAGTCGAGCTTCCAAACTGCACGTGTGTCTAGGGCATGAGTCAATGTGTGGACGGTCAAATCACGTCTACTTTAGTTAGATCCCGCTATCACTGAGCATTGAGAGAGGCATAAGTATTTCGACTAACTTTGAGAATGAGCAGAAGAGTAGGTCGGCCGAGTCATATCCACTCCAAGCCTTTCTTTGGTCTCCAAGTTAAGTGTAGAGGTCGAGGAGTAGACAGTTAACCGTGTCCACTTTATGTTGGGGTTTGATCTTGTCGGGCTTTTCCATTTCGAGTCCTTGCCCCCAAGTTAAGGGCATATGGTACTTGATGAGTGGTTGGATCATGCTCATCTTGATGAAACTTCATAGGTCCGATCATGGTCCATGGAGGTTGATTGGCGCCCAACTCTAAGTACTTGGTCACCTGCATCGTTTAGAAGTATTGTAGTTCAAGTTGGTCGTAGTTCACAACATAATTAATATTGAAATAAATCTTATTGATAAGTGAAGCAGCGACTTATGTTCGCTATTCCATCTCGCCGTAGCCTTCCTCAACCAGAAGACGACTGTAGGTGGTATCTGGAGTTCCCTGCCTACCATTCTGTGGGGCTTGTGCATATTGTTGAAAATTTCTTTTTCGGATCAGCTTCCCGATCATATCTTGGAGGTTTCTGTAACCACTGGTGTTAGGACCATATGTAACTTGAAATATACAACATTTTCCAAATTTCTTCTAGGTTTCGGTGGACTCTCTCGAGGTTGGTTTCCAGTACTGCTCCGAGTCATGAGTCTCCAAGTTAATGTTATTGACTGAATCATTCAAAGGAGTATATGAGTCGAATTTTGGGATTCTGGACCGTCTCCTAAAATCTGAGTCCTCATGTACGACCTCGATGCTGCCTTGGCTTTGAATTCCTTCAGCCAATGGGCCTGCCTCGTTCTTTCTCCTAATCTGCTCTACCTCCTCCTTGCTTAGGTTTTGGTTCACTTTGTAATGGAAACCATCCAAGGTCGTAGGAGGCTCTCCAGCTAACCAGGTGCCAAAATCTATCCCGGGGTCGATTCCAATTGTTAATGCCATCGGTATGATGTGCTAACTAGGATTGATCACTTCATTGACAAAGGTGCTGGATCTCTACAAGGAGTCCTTGAGTGGCTCGTCTGCCACTTGGAACAAGTTGGATAATGACATCACTTCCTTGGGGAGTTTCACATGCATTCTGATTTGCTCTACAAACTTCTTAGCCAGAGAATTAAATGAGGAGATGGATTTGGGCGATAAACGCATAAACCGCATGATCATTACACCTTCGAGTAATCTAGGAAAGCATCTGCATCTGATGGCATCTATCGCTCTAGCAGACTTCATACGCTACTCAAATTTCATGAGATGTAGTCCACCATCAGTTTTCCCTAAGTAAGCCGATATGACTGGTACACTGAATCTCCTTGGATATTCTAGATGCCGAATGGCTTTAATAAATAGGTTTCGATTGGGCAGGTGCTCCAGCCATCGTCATTCCAGTCCATTTTCAAGTTATATCTACATGTGACACTTGTGAATGATGTACGCGTGATTGTCGAACATTTGAATGATTGAGAATGCCGATCGAATAGCGAATCAGTTAGGATGGGATCATGGATCAGTGATGATCCCCAAACTTTCATCTTGATGGGGGTGTGATCCATACGTGGTAATAAGGAAGGACACTTAAGGTTTCACACCAAGTTTTAAGTCATTTGGAGGTGGCATGATCAAGATATGAGCATTTAATGGCGGTTAAGTGGTGACTTTAAGTGGAATCAGGAACCATCTCAGTTCTTGTGCCAAACTGGGTGAGATTGATATGGGATGACTTGGAAGGCCCCATAAGGCTACATTTCATATTTCAAGTTGTTTGGAGCTCTTATGCTCTATTTATGAGCAAAGAAGATGGACCGAAGTTAGCAGATTGGTGATAATTTACTTGGAGTGCGACTAGAGAAAATCTTCTATTTGCTTGGAGTCAGCAACTGGTTTGCATGGAGTCGCTGAATTTTAAGTGCTGGGTCGGTGAATAATAGTGCTTGGATTCATTTGCATGTTTTCTTGGGGTAGCTATACTTTGAGATGGAAGAATAGTTTGTGTCATATCACCTCTTTTCTCCAACCTCTGGGAGTTCCATTTGCGTAGCAGCTCCATGTCCATTCCTACGCAGCAATCTAACAGCCCCCACTTGATCCTCTATGCCCAGGCCAGTCATAGGATGTAAGGGAAGTGGATAGAATGCACTATCTTTAAGTTTTTTCAGAAAAACGATCGGATGAAATCGATCGGTTGGAAAAAGCAATCAGTTGAAAATGATTAGGTTGACAATGATCGGTTGAAGAATGATTGGCTGAAAATCGATCGGTGAAAAATCATCAGGTTGACAATGGTCGGTAGAAGACGATAGGTAGAAACCGATCAGTTGAAAAATGATCAGTGGAACAATCTGCTACAAATGATCGGGTGGCAATGATCGTATGGGAATGATCTGTGTAAATCCTTGAAAATAATCAATTTAAAAAATGATCAGCTGGAACGATAGGGTGGAAACTATCATGTGGAAATTACGTTGGAACGATTGTGAAAAAACGATCATATGGAACGATTGTGGAGAAATGATCATGTGTTATGATCATAGAGAGAAATGATCGTACAAGGCAATAAGGCATATGGATTTGTAGGGAACGATCATTCGTTGAGGATGTATGGAGTAGCGATCGATCATATGCTTCTATATGGATCATTTGCAGTGTGTGCCATGAAGGTAGCAATGGCCTTCTCCTCTCTAGGAGGCATTGTAGATAGTTTCCTTATAGATCTCTTTCAAACCTGAGTAGAATAGGAAACTTGTCAGTATAAAGCTAGATCTATCTTATGAACACGGTAATCCATAAGTAGACGATGAAATCCAATCAAGGTGAGAATTTCTTTATCAATGAATGCACCAAAATGTTGATGCCAAAAGTGGGCATCAACATCCAATAGTATCTCGTAGAGATTAAATGATGAATGAAATTAAAACATAGTAGAAAAAGTAAAAGAACACATAATTTTTTATAGTGGTTCAGCAATCTTGGCCTATGCCCACTTCATATTTTAATTGATCATGCATTAGATTATGATTACAGGAATGTTTGGATCAGATGGTATCCATTAGTACAAGAGTAAAGAATAAAAATTAAAGAGTCTTGGCCATAAAAAAATAGGATCCTCTTCATGGATAATAGACACTATATTTTAGGGCAAGATGTGCATGGATCGGGCAGAAAATTCATCATAAGAACCTTTAATCCGTAATGGCCCACAATAACGATCGCGGGTCCCATCTCGATCATTGGAATGATTGGTACCGATCTTTCATTTTTTCTCCAATGCAAGTGCGATCATTTTTATGAACTCCACCATACCTCTTGTCCGTGCTACCCAAGTTTGGTGTCATTTCGACTTCATGTTAGTGAGATATTGACCGATCTTCATTGAGTTGAATCGTTTTGGCTGAAACCATCCGATCGATCATGAATGATGTATGTCGATTATTCATTTTTTCTCATCTAGGCATGCGATTGATTTCGAGGGATCCTTTCTTTAGTATATTGATGTTCCTAAAGTTTCATGTGTAATGGATTTGTAGATACTAAGATATCGATCGATCATCGTTGAGTTAAGCTGTAAAATCGATATGTTACGATCCATAATTGGAGATGGATCATAGCCGATCCATAATGGAGATGGACCATAGCCGATCGATAATGGAGATGGATAATGGCCGATCCACTTTGGAAAGTGATCGCACCCGATTGTAATTTCAATTGAAGTGTGCGATTCATACTTAGCTAATTCCAGAATGTTATTCGCTTGAATCCGTATGACTATCATCCATAGTCTTGTCCATATTCAATCTCCAATCCTAGTAACCATCTCTACAGGCTTTCTGCCTTGATGATCATCTAGTCTAACTTATCCAGTCAATCTTAATATAGCCAGGCCAAAAGGCCGGATAACACCAATTATAAAAGTACCGCCATGCAAGTCATCTAACGCCTTATTCTACCAATATTACGACAATGTTATGTCGTACAACTAGTACGGGTGTTTAAGTTTCTTTGGAATAGGAGCTTGAGGAGTGACTGGAATATAATTTTGAATGGTACATATTTTTTGTAAAATTTATTTAACATTTTAAATAAATGAGGACTTATTTGGTTGTTTACTCCATTATAGGACTTGCATGATTAAGTCATCGGATAGGTCCACATCCAATAGTTTTGCAGATGATGCTTCCATTGAGCTTGTGGTATCTGTATATGTATTTATTTACGTATATATATACATGTATAAAATTCTAATAAATACGTAAAATGCAAAATAGGTGAAATATAAAGGTACCTAATAGCTTCAACATTCGTTGTATACATGATATGCGAATAAGTATATATCTATACAAAACCATACATATACATACATATATATATATATATGTAAGTATGTATGTATGTATAGTATACTATATGTATGTATACGTTGGTTTCAAATCGTAAGAACCACATGTGTGTGTGTATTTTATACAAATGCTTAGTATAATTAAGTTTGAGTTATTTTAAATTCCAAGAACCACATATCTATATATCCCACAAAATTTAACATTTCAAACATAAAATGGGTTTGAGTTAAAATATATAAATTAAGTCACTCAATAAATTAAATAAATATATAACTAAGTTAAATTATAATTTTGTTTTCAATAGATTAAACAAGAGATATAATTATTTTTTAAAATCACACAATAAATTAAAAAAACATAAGTTCAATCACGCAATAAATTAAAAAATGTACATATAATCTAGTTAAATTATAAATTTTGTTTTAATAAATTAAACAAGAGTATGTTTGTATAAGTTAAATCATTCAATAAATTACATATACATACATTCATAATTAGGTTAAATTATAAATTTTGTTTCAATAAATTATATAAAAATTTATTTGAGTTAGATTATAGATTTTTTTAATCACATATCAAATTAAGAAATATATACGTTAAATCATTCAATAAATTTAAAAAATGGATATATAATTTAGTTAAATTATAATTTTTAATTCAATAAATTAAACAAGAGTATGTTTGTATAAGTTAAATCACTAATAAATTATATATATGTGTGTGTATATATATATATATAATTAGGTAAAATTATAAATTTTGTTTCAATAAATTATACAAGAATTTATTTAAGTTAAATTGTATATATTTTAAATATCATAACAAATTAAATAAACATATAAGTTAAATTACTCAATAAATTAAACAAATGTATAAATAATTATGTTGAATTATAAATGTTGTTTCAATGGATTAAATAAGAGTGTTTGTATAAGTTAAATCGCTCAATAATTTATATACATACATATGTATAATTAGGTTAAACTATAAATTTTGTTTCAATAAATTATATAAGAGTTTATTCAGGTTAAATTATATAATTTTTAAATCACAAAATAAATTAAACAATTATATAAGCTAAATCACTCAATAAATTAAATATACATATATATATATATATATATATATATATATATATATAATTGAGTTAACTTGTGGGTTTTCTTTTAATACATTAAATAAGAGTTTATTTAAGCTAAACTATCCTTTCCTAAATTGCCCAATAAATTAAACAAATATATAAGTTAAATCACTCAATTGATTAAACAAATATATGCTTAACACAAAATTAAAACTTTTGTTTTAATAAATCCTATAGTTGAAATAAAAAATTACTCGTTATTGACAAACAGATTTGGTTAAAATTTAAAGATCATCATTAGACAGAGCCAATACATTTAGTAATGTCATAAAAGAAGAAAATCGATGGTTGAAGTCACACGTCGTGTTACTGGATAAAAAGCTCGGATTACATACAGATGTATTTTGCAACCCTTTTCGGACGAGGGCATATCTTGAGATGGTGATGGTGGGCATGGTTCTGGGGAGTAAGAAGTATTTGTGTTGTTATTGTTTGGATGTTTGGTTTGTATATATTGTGATGATACTATTGGAATATTTGGTTTGTATTCTAATGGTATTGCTTGGATTTTTAGTTTGTATTGTGATGGTATTGTTTGGATATTATGATGTTGGATAATATTTTTGATATTATTTTATTAGGTAATATGTTTTAGTATATGAATTTGATGGTATAGGATAGCATTGCATATGAATTTGTGATATCGACATATTATGTTGAGGTGGATATATATCGTAAATATTTGAATTGTGATTGAGATTAGAAATGCAGCAGAAATGCTGCAAATATATTTCAATAAGGCTCGGCATGGCGTTTGAAAAGTGTTAAAATAATCCAATTTTAATAATTTAATTGGGCGTTCCTAAGGCATTGGAACGTCGTCTAAATCGCGTTGGAAAACCCGAGTTTAACAATTTAATTGGACATCGTAATGGCGTCAAAAAATATGCATTGGAAAATCGTTGGCAAAGGGCATCTTTGTGGGGTCAGTAACAACCCAATGCAAGGCGGCTTCAAGGCATTGGAATACATTTTACTGATGCCTACTATAGCATCGACATGACATCAGTAATTCATTTATAGATGCTCCACCGATGCTTTCTTGATATTGATAAATTATCTTGTTTTTGTAGTGTTAGAGATCGAAGAGTAAGAGTTGAAATCAAAAGTACGAATTTGATCTCTATTTACAATGTTATGACCATTAATAAATGTTGCATCACTTAATATAAACAAAGATAACTTTTCACTATTAAATCCATTCATTTAAAATATAGCTTTTTACAGTTTCTTGGAGTCTGACTAGGGACTAAAACGTCTACCCCGTTAATTGAAAAAGAGTTTAAAAACGTCTCAGATGCCCGGTAAAAACCTTCAAACACCTGAACACATTCAAGGGAGGAATACTTTCAACATAACCCCAATTCAAATGGCTATTTTAATGGTTTAAATGTCTGGTCTTATATATAAGAAACTTGTTAAAATTACTGAAACTTTCGATATGCCTCAAATGGGTGGCCAATTTCCAGAAAAAATATATTTGTTTTTGGGCCTGATTCGAACGTTTGATTGGTCGAATCAGGCGTCTAATGCACTAACTAGATGGTTGATCAAATTAATCAGATGCCTAAATGGTTAAGGATGGTTAGATTTTTATTCCACGGACATCCGGATAAAAAGACAGACCTCTAACTACATAGGGTTTGATCTCGAAACTTTATTGTCAAATTTGGCTATAGTTGGACGTCTGAATTTCTCAATCACACATCTAACTCCTGATTATGTTGAAATTTTTGTTTTGAAAATTTCTAATTCTAAAATTTGTTTAAAATCGTTGTAAAATGCTTGTTGTGCGCATCATCAAAGGATATTGTATAGGATATTCAGACTTATAATACACAACGACTCTCCGTTAGTTGGCCATCATTGATCGAGCTTAGCTGTAGTCATTTTGCTTAGTCTTTGTTGATGAAATTTTCTGCAATAATCAACTTGTACAATTGCATAGAGATATATATAGTTGTCTCATCAAAACTCAAAAAGACAAGTCTTAACATTCTCCCCCCTTTTTATAATGACAACTACATATCTATAAAGGAATGCATGCATACATATAAACACACACACACACACACACACACACACATATTTATATATGCAAATTCAAAATTAATTTTTTTTACCCCTTTTATCAATATGCCACACATTTTCTTCCCTTTTGGCATCATCATAAGCATAATAATGAAGGAGAGAATATGTTGTATGAGAGCAAAAGAGCTCACACACATATGAAACTAACAAACAAACAAACTTCATTCATTACAGCCTAAAAGCTAACAAACCATGTTTACATGAAACAATTAACAACATAGTACCAAAATTTTACATGAATCAAACAACAATATAACACCAAATGTTTACACGAATCAAAAAACAACATAGCACCGAATGTTTGATTAACAAAACAGACAAACAAATGTTTCAATAACACTTAAAAATAAATAACGTGAGCGAACACATCTTGAGAACATGATGATAAATGCAAGTACCACCACACCATTAAGATATCAAGATCCTAAAATAAAAAGCACTTCAAACATACCTATGAAAGGAAAATAGTGCTATATTATACACAAATTAAGTAGTTGAGAATGTATTTCAATTACTTCAAAGAATTTCGCCACTACCCCAAGCTATTTGGTGTTCTTTATGTTCACTCTCTTCCTCATTCTCTTCTTCACTATCTTCATCTCCATGAAAACTCCCTTCTCGGTCTGTCTTTTCATGTTGTTCATGTTGAGATGATTCTCTAGTTGATGAAGGAAGTTGAGATGATGGAGATCGGGAATTATTTAAGAATTTGTTCCAAAGTTTGCCTAAAAGATTTAATTCTAGGGATTTCTTTCTCGACCCTCTTAGTTCATGAAGAACTTTTGGACAATTTTATCTCAGGTTTCTTTTATTTTTAGAAATAAGGATATAAGTTTTATAAAGTTGAGGCATCTCGAATTGGGATAAAGTAGAAGATGCAATCTTTACAGATTCAACACTATCTTCATTGAAACACCTCATACCCCTTAGTATACCCAAAAGGAAACACTAAAAGATGTGTTGCGTTGTAGGTATAGCTAAAACTTACAGAGACTAAGATTCTTAAAATAAAATAGATAAAAACAGCGGAAACAATTAAATAATAACTTATTAAAAATTAAACTTCTTAAAATAGGGTTATAAAACAAAATACACAAGATGTCTCAAAATACCAATACATGTCTTATGAAAACCATATTCTTGGTCTCACAAAAATCAGAGCACAAAAACTATCCCTCTAAAATAAAAGTACCAGTACATCAAGTGAACTAAAAACCGAAAATGAAGGAGAGGAATCCATGAGAAAATCTCCGCAGCTGAAGTCTCCAAAAATCCTTAATCTACCTTCCTTGCCCTTGCTGGCCTATGGGGGAAAGGGAAAAATAGAGGAGTGGGTCAGACTAAAAGTGTGGTGAGTGGAAGTAATTACTAGTATTCTTAAGCAAGATAAAGATAATATACTTTGCAATAGTTCTAGTATAAACAAAAGAAGTAAGGAAAATAGAAGAAAAGGTAAAGCTAGAATAAGTTACGGTTTAACTATTTCTAAATTAATACGATTGGATAACTTTGATTGTTTGCACTTGTCTTAGATAACTGCTTTGATTAGGCTAAATTCCCAATTCTACTTTAATTAGGGTGAAGTCCTAATTCTACCATTTGATCGGCCTTCTACTAATGTGTCTACTGTGAGCTAGACACCAGTGCCTACAAAAGGCACCTACTAAGTGCTTTGGAATTCAATAGAGAATTATATCCCCTACACCATGGCCACACGCTCAACCACCATTGTGTTCACACTATTTGTTGCTCACTTTTTGACCTTTTATTTACCATAGACGGAATAAGCATGCCCTCATCTAACTTCAGGCTATAGTGAGACGCCTATGTCCATAAGATATATGGAACGCTGTTGGTACTGGTTCCCGTCAAACGAAACTAGTTACGCCCCTTGTCCAAACCCCCATGATTTGAAATTCTATTTATTGACCATTTATTTAACACCATTCCAACATAAGCATTCCCTCATCTCACTTCAGGCTATTGTGAGACCACCATGTCCATAGAAAATAAGGAATGTTGTTGGTACTGGTCCTGCTTTTATCTTTGATTATTAACTTAGTATAAAGTGTTTAAATAAGCTTCTACTGCTATCATTGCTATCGTTGATTATTAATTTATTCCAAGTCTCAAGATAAGCCTTTTCATGTTCTATTCTTATTATAACCTACGTTATGATTGTGCTTAATAACTTAACCCAAGATATAAGTATTAAAATAAGCTTCTTTCTCTTTTTACTCTTCTTAATCATAATTATACATCATAATTAGGCTTAAATTCAGTGTAAGTCCAATTTATTGCAGCCTTCTCATTTTACATCATATTGTCTGTAATTTCAGTATTCTTATTATTTAGTCCATATTCGCATTTTTAATCTATTATATTCCATTTGCGTAAAGAAGAAAAAATAGAAAGAAACTGACAATTACAAAAGAAATCCCAAACGTAGAAAAGATGTAAATAAAATGTAAATAATAATAAATAATTATAAATACTGTAAATAAGTGTAAATAAATGGAAAAGCTATAATTAACAGTAGTTAACTACAAATAACAGAAAATAATAGCTAAAAGAAAATAGACTGAAAAATAAATCTAAACTGAAAATAAACCAGTAAAGAGGTTATTCCAAAATCATAGAAAAAATACAACTATTGGAAACCTTATTATTTTAAATTACTTACAAATCTAAAATAACCACTAATCACTCACCTATATTCCTTAGCTCTTCCCTTAGTCTTCCCAGATCCACTTGAGGGAATTAAATATTTTAATTTAAAACGATTTTCTCCTCGGAAAATTATCCTTTTAGGTCCTGCACGAGAAGGTGAACCCAAATGGTGAAAATCTAGAATGAGAAAAATAGCTAGTCCTAGGGTCTTATTTATAGTGGCGCTTGTGGATCTCAGACCGTTGGATTTGGAGATTGAATTTGGTGCAACCACATCGTAGACTTGATAGGAGCCATCGGATGGAAGCACAGACGCGCCAAATGAGAGAAATTAACCAAAATGACGTGTAGAAATTGTAACAAAACGAAGAATTTAATTCTTCATTCATCAATAGGGGCGGGTCGACCTACCTGTCGACCTTCCCCCTCCTAGGTCGACATGCATGTCGACCTAGGCAGTGATTTGGTCGACCCGGGGGTCGACCTAGCCTTTGTTTTATTTATTTTTTTATTTTCTCTCTTTTTGATTTCTTGTTTAATTCGTACCTTCTCCATACTATCTTGGATTCTGATGTTCTATGTATGGAAATTGACCGGAAAATTATCATGGACATAATGGTGCAACTCCCATGGCTCAATTTTGAAAATTTCATAAAGTAATTTTATCATTTAATTAATTCGTTGATTAAGTATTATAGCTTAAATTTTGGGTTGTATATTCTCCCCTTTTTAAGGGATTCTGTCCTCGAAATCTCTAAAGGTAGAAGAAAGAAATAAATGTTTTCATTCAAGTTATACAACCAACTACTCAACCATCACTCATTCATACATTGTCCTTAAGTTTTTCTAATGTGATATATGATACTTGTGCAATGATGGTAATGTCGACGTCCCTAACTAATACAAAAGATTAGACGGCCCACCAATTCAGCTGTCCTCCTTTTATGCAATCATGTCCATGCCATGCATCCAAATGAATGCAAAATTCCCTAATGATAACTGATAGTTCTACATGTGTCTGACAACCATCATCCAAATGCAACAGTCATGTGATAACCATCCATTTATAGCAACCATGAAATATAAAATAAAAATGCAAATGCACACACATCCATATGCGTATGCTCTAGTGTCCTGGTTAGACCAATCCCTAAGAGATAATAATGCCTAGTGTAAGTATATGCGTTCATTAACATCCATTAGCAAACACTTGTAGCCACTAGCATCCATCATACATAACATGTTCTAATATCATGTTTACATTAAATCCTACCATCCATAGGTTAAATCCTAAGTTCTACCCTCCCAAAGGATAATAAAGGAAAGAACCTATTCAAAACTACAGATGGAAATAAGAAATTTGAAAACTTATTGTTAAAGAGATGTGAATATGAGATACGAATTTTCTCTTAATCAAATTAGACTTCTTCGAGTCTCTTTAAGCATGTCGGAACCAAGGTAATCTCTCTATAGACTCTATCCAACACTAAGGCGACTTGCGTGGTCTTCCATAAAGAGCTTCGAAAGGTGCCATTTCAATGCTAGCTTGAAGACTATTAATATATATAAATTCCACTAAAGGAAGATGCACTTTCCAAGTTTCTCAAAATCAAGAATACACATCTTCAACTACGTATGTCTTACTATCTTACTAATACCACTTTATTTTTCTTCTATAGTCTACACACATGAGCGATAACCCTAAGTTCTCACTAATGTCTTATACACTCCACAAAAACATCTATCATTACTTTTAATAGTAATTACTGCTATTTCCAATATAGCCTTACACTTTTTCTGTCACTCCTTAGGAAATGATTCAAATCTACTCCACATTAAGAGTTTGAATTGATATTTATCAACTATTTCAAAAACTAAAGCTTTTAAATTTTTAAAACATCAAAGCCTAATTTTTTTTTTGCCTTTATAAGTGTTATTTTCAAGTTCCTATTAAATTCAAAAATACTTGGTTACTCAATATTTTAGTTTTCTGGACTTGCATTCTTACAGCTTTTTGAATTTATATTATTTCCCAAACCTAGAGGGGAAAATTTCTTAGTCTAAAACTAATTCCTCCTTTGCTTTTAAAGACCTTCACAGTTTTCTATAAAAATTTGGATTTTCAAATTTTACTTTTATGAAGTTTTTCATTTCCAAAAACATATTTACTTTTTCACGAAACCCTTTTCTTTTAAAATATCTTTAAAATGTCCTTATGTGTTTTCAAAACATCTTCTTACTACACCACATAGTCTCATACCTTAATGTATTAGAACTACTTTCTCTAAGGAAAAAATATCAACGATAAAATCTTCTATAAACCTTTTAAATTAGGGTTTCATGTTTATGTGAAATTACAAACAACTTATTTTATAATTTTTGAAAAAGGCTATACAAAATATGGTGTTTCCCATACCTTGTATATCTCTTTCACATATTCCTTATAACTTACACAAAACATTATTATTAGTTCTATAGAAATTTATATCATTATTCTTTTCATTTCAATAAATTAAATATGTTTATATTCCTCCACGATAAATATTTTCTAAAATTTAACTTACCCATTTTTTCAGAAAAACTCTAATACTAATAAATCTCATATACTGTATAAAAACATTTCTCTTGGGAGTCACTTACTATAACAATAGTGTTATAGTCTATGCTACCTTTATTTTCCACAAAAACATCTATTACAACAATAAATGTTGTAACCTATGTTTTCGATACTTAATACACCCTATGTTTTTATATTTAAAATCATTCTTACTTACAAAGAAACTAGCGAGCTATATACGCTCTATAATTCTAGAAGAATTTCATTTTTAACAAAACTGACACCATATAGAAACCAATTTAAATTTCATACCATTTTTCAAAAACCCAATATTTATTTCCTAAAAGAAAATATTAACAATGAAAATTGTCTATTCTAACAATTATATTTTATTGAGCTAATCATAAGGTGGATTTTCTTCTCACTACCCTAGGAGTACCATTCCTAAACCTTGGAAATTCATTTCCCTACTAAAGTCTTTTGTTCTTATTCCTTCTATTCTAAGGTACTACCATTAAATCCACTTATCTGAAAAAATTATAATTTTTGAGATTATCTACACATGGGCTTTCTTACTTTCTTATCAACTAAATTTATTGTACATCTTTAATCTTTACCTACCTCTCTTTGGATTTCCAAAATCCGAGTCTAAATGTACAAAACTGTTTCTCAATATGTGTAGACCTTCTTTATGCCCCCAAGAAACGCACTTCCTTATGCCAAGATTGTTACTTCAAGAATTTTGCCTTCAACTGATGAACGCTAAGTGTATGAAGAACCTCCTCTAGATGAATAACATGCTCTTTCATACTCATGGAAAATAAAAAATGTCATCCATGAATACCACCATAAGCTTATTTAGGACATCTCTAGAAACACGGCTCATCAGATCTACAAAATAGGTCGGGTTGTCGGTTAGCCCAAAAGGCATAACCAATCACTCAAAGAATCCATCGAGTGTCCTAAATGCTATTTTATTGATGCTATCATCATCGACTCTAAGTTGATGAAATCCAGTGGCTAAATCAAGCTGAGAGAATACTGAAGAGCCAACTAACTGGTCAGAAAGATGATTTATCCTAGGAAGTGGATAATGGTTTTTCTTCATGAGCTTATTCAATTCTTTAAAATCTACGCAAAGTCGAAGGGAACCATCCGCCTTAGTAGTGAAGATGACTGGTTCTCCCCACTTAGATATGTTGCTTCTTATGAAACCTTTCTCCAAAAGCTCACGAATTTTCTTGCTCAACTCCTTCCTCTCCCTAGGTGCCATATGACTCACGGATAATGCTACTGGCTTAGCATTATTAGTTAAAAAAATCCTGAAGTCAATCTCTCTCTTAGGGGGCAGTCCCCTAACCTCCTCAAAGACGTCCGGAAAATCTCTGACAACAGGAACTGAATCAAACTCTACTGATGATGAATCGAGGTAATAAAGGAAGCTAAACATAACCAACGCATGCAAGTCATAAGAAACCTCGAGAGTCCTACCGCTGCATGTCTCTAATATAACAACTCTCCACTCGCAGTCTAATATAGCTCCATATATGGATAGCCAATCCATTCCCAGAATCATCCAATACCCCAAGAATACCAATACATAGGCGTCACAGTCAATCTCTCTGTCTAGGATATAAATTTTCAAACCCTTACAACATAGATAAATGTACCGATACTCCTATGGGGTTTGAAACAACAATGGGGTCTCCTACTAAAGAGGTGTCTAAGTGAAAACAATCTACCAAAGAACTACAGATGAAAAGTGTGATGCTCTAGGATCAAAAAGAGTCCGAATAGGAAAATCAGAAATAAAAACCAAATTTTCCTACCTCAACCTGATCTACCGCTGGAAGGTGTTGCATCCAAAGCCAGAATCAACGCTGCAGGCGCACTCGCTCCGTGCCCCATCTTCTGAGGACAAAACTTACTAAGATGACCGGGTTGTCTATAACTTTAACACTTCTTCACCTTCTCTCTCTTGCAGTCTTTTGCATAATGACTAACCACTCTACGACGTTTACATTTCCCACTTTTCTTGATTTACTTCTGAGTGCCTCCTCCTTTCCTCTTGTCCTTATCCTCCTTCCACCATGGCTCATTAGAGCTTTCTAATCTAGGAACTTCTTGAAGCACTACCTTCGGTTGCCAAGATGTAGGCTGAACTCTTTGTCGGTTCTTCAAATCTAATAGCTTAGATCTTTGCTCCATATCCTCTAACCTAGCTTGTGTCTCCTAGGAATCCTCTGTGCCAGAAAATGCTCTGCCTCCTATACTAGCGAAGCCCTTGCATAGCTTAGAAAAATCGGCTAGTGTAGGCAGATTAAAGGGATTTCCACCTATCAATGTTGTATTGGGTGCTTGCCCATGCACCTCTGGTACCGTAGCTCAACAGAACCCGTCAACCATACAATGTAAAGAAAAGGAAACTTAGGCTTGAAAGAATCAAAAGAAGGTTGAACTAGACTTTGAGGGGATCTCTATAAAAACTCTTTTATACTTGAAAACTATTTCTAAGATTTTCTCTTTGAAAAATACTTTTAAAACAAGTTATTTTGGAAAATAATTTACTTTTAAAACAAATTTTTAGGAATCCTATAATCTTAGGCTCTAATACCAAATGAAACAACCCACACACCTTTGTATACCCAAAATGACACACCAAAGGATGTGGTGCATTATGAGTATAGCTAAAACTTAGAGAGACTAAGATTCACAAAATAAAATAGATAAAAATAACTAAACAATCAAAACAATAACTTATTAAAAATCAAACTTCTTAAAATAGAGTTATAAAACCAAATACACAAGATGTCTCAAAATACCAATACATGTCTTATGAAAACCATATTCTCGGTCTCATAAAAATCAGAGTACAAAACCTATCCCTCTCAAATAAAAGTACCTGTACATCATGTGAACTAAAAATTGAAAATGAAGGAGAGGAATACATGAGAAAATCTTCGCAGCCAAAGTCTCCTAGAGTCCGTAATCTACCTTCATTGTCCTTGCTGGCCTATGGTAAAAGGGGAAAATAGAGGAGTGGGTCAGAAAAAAAGTCTGGTGAGTGGAAGTAATTACTAGTATTCTTAAGCAAGGTAAAGATAATAGACTTTGCAACAATTCTAGTATAAATAAAAGAAGTAAGGAAAACAGAAGAAAAGGTAAAGCTAGAATAAGATAAGGTTTAACTATTTCTAGATTAATATGATTGGATAACTTTGATTATTTGCACTTGTCTAAGATAACTGCTTTGATTAGGCTGAATTCTCAATCCTGCTTTAATTAGACTGAAGTCCTAAGTCTACCCTTCGTTGGCCTTCTACCTATGTGTCTATTGTGAGCTAGACCCTAGTGCCTACGAAAGGCACTTACTAAGCGCTTTAGAACTCAATAGCGAATTATATCCCCTGCATAAGGCCGCACGCTCGATCACCTTTGGGTTCACACTATCTGTTGCTCCCTCTTTTGACCATTTATTTACCCTAGACAGCATAAGCATAATCTCATCTCTCCTTAGGCTATAGTGAGGCAATTGGGTCCATAGAAAATAGGGAATGGTGTTGGCGTTGGTCCCTGTCAAACAAATTCTAGTTGCGCTCCTTTTCCAAATCCCCATGATTTGAACTTCTATTTATTGACCACTTATTTACCACTACTCCAGCATAAGCAGGTCCTCATCTCACTTCAGGCTATTGTGAGACCACCGTGTCCATTGAAAATAGGGAATGATGTTGGTACCAGTCCTGCTTTTATCTTTACTTATTAACTTAGTATAAATTGTTTAAATAAGCATTTAATGTTATCCTTGATATCTTTGCTTATTAATTTATTCTAAGTCTCAAGATAAGCCTTTTCCTGTTATGTTCTTGTTATAACCTATGTTATAATTGTGCTTATCAACTTAACCCAAAGTCTAAGTATAAAAATAAGCTTCTTTCTTTTTACTCTTCTTAATCAAAATTATACATCATAATTAGGCTTAAATTTAGTCCAAGTCCAATTTATTACAGCCGTCTCATTTTACATCTTATTGTCTTTAATTTTAGTGTTCTTATCATTTAGTCCATATTCCCGTTTTTAATCTATTTTATTCCATTTGCGTAAAGAAGGAAAAATAGAAACAAACTGACAATTACAAAAGAAATCCCAAACGTAGGAAAGATGTAAATAAAACATAAATAACAGTTAATAATTATAAATACTATAAATAACTGTAACTAAATGGAAAAGCTATAATTAACAGTAATCAACTACAAACAACTGAAAGGAATAGCTAAAAGAAAATAGACTGAAAATAAACTATAAAGAGGTTATTCCAAAATCGTAGAAAAACTACAACTATTGGAAACCTTATTATTTTAAATTACTTACAAATCTAAAACAATCACTAATCACTCACATGTAGTCCTCAGCTCTTCCCTTGGTCTTCCCGAATCCACTTGAGGGTATTAAATATTTTAATTTAAAATGATTTTCTCCTCGGGAAATTATTCTTTTTAGGGTCCTGTCTGAGAAGGTGAGCCCAAATGGAGAAAATCTAGAAGGAGAAAAATAGCTAGCCTAGGGTCTTATTTATAGTGGCGCTTGTGGATCTCAAACCGTTGGATTTGGAGAGTGAATTTGGTGCTACCACGTCATAGGCTTGATAGGAGCCGTCGAATGGGAGCACAGACGCGCTAGATGAGAGGAATTAACCAAAATGATATGTAGAAATCAAAACGAAATGAAGAATTTAATTCTTCGTTCATTAATAGGGGTGGGTCGACCTTCCCCCTCCTAGGTCGACATGCATGTCGACCTAGGCAGTGGTTAGTGTTGAATCATGAGTTTTGATTCATGACAAAAATCTTAAACGATCAGTGATGAGACTATACGATTAAGCGACAAAAAGAGAATGAAATATGCAAGCTATTAAGCTACAAAGGAGACGAGACTACAAATTTAAATATAGTATGTTTATTTACTGAAGTTTGAGTCTTAGATATGGTTTAGATTTTTAAAATCTATCCTCAAGTATAGTTCACATACTCAAAGTTGTTATAAAGTTCAATTTTTTTAAATATGTGCAAACTGTGCACTGACGACCAGGTCAGTCGACTGACTGAAATCAACAAGTTGACAGAACCTGTTCAGTGCACAGATATGCACCATTTTACACTATTTTTGAATATTTAGTTGATTGGTCGATTTTTCTCAGCCGACTGATCGACTCTAATGGCTATTTTTCCTGAAGAGACACTTCTGATTGCAAAGTGTTCCAATCCAAATTGAAGAGATATGGCTGCACTTTTTGATTGAAACTTTTCGTGAATAGTTGACTATTTGTTCACTATATAAACACGTTAGAATCAATTCTCAATTTACTGAATTTTATTTTGCTTTCTTTCTATATTCTCTACTCTCTATCTTTGCAATCTAAAACAATCACAATCTATATATTGCTTGAATCTCCGAATTAATTAATATATTCTTCAGTTCTAAGTAATATCTTCCTTTCATATCTTCACACACACAATAAATACTTGAGTATTTGATTATAGGAAGGGTGTACTATTAAAGACTTATCTGTGTTATTCAGAACACAAGCATCAACTATTTACTTATACCGGTAAAAGTCTTGTTCGATTGTTCAGGCGGTAAAAGTCCTCTTTTGCTGTTTGAGGAAGAAAAATCCGGTTCGACCGCTCAAGTGTTGTATACCTATTCCTCCAGATTAAGAGGGGGTTTATAGAGTTTAAATCCAGAGTGTAGTATGGAACTGAACGTAGAATGGGAAATTCGAACCGGTATAAAAAGTCCATGTGTGCTTATTTCATTTACTTTATTATTATCACCTACTATTTAATTTATTTTTCCGCACTAATATAGTATTCCATATTACACGATCCTAAGTGTTAACTAGCCACACAACTTACACACTTTCATTTTCTATCAGAGCAAGGTTACCTATAACCGTAACACAGTTATTTGATATATTTAGTGATATGGAAAGTAACACCAACTCTAGCATTAAGATTAACACTAGTTTCACTGAAGGACAGTCAACTGCACGACCACCACTATTTAATGGTCTTAACTATAATTACTGGTCTACTAGAATGAGAATATATATGCAAGCTAATGGTTTTGAAACCTAGAATATTATCGAAAAAGAATATACCATGCCAACAGAAGAGTTTTCAACTTGGACTGCTGCACAAAAAACTGATACTACTCAAATGTTAAAGCTATGAACATGTTATTATGTGCATTAGATAAAAATGAGTTTAATATGGTCGGTATGTGTGCAACTACTTATGATATATGGAGAACTCTAAAAGTAACTCATGAAGGAACTAACAAAGTCAAACAAAGCAAAATCTCTATGTTGAAAAATCAGTTCCAGAATTTAAAAATGAAACTAAACAAACTATAAATGACACGTACTATAGATTTCAAGATATATATCACTCACTATTGGCACTAGAACAAAAAAAATTGATTTTAATATTGTTACAGAAATCCTCAATTCCTTAAGGGATAATTGGGAACGAAAAGTCTTAGTAATTGAAGGAGCTAATGATTTATCAACCATGAAACCAAAAGAATTGATAGGAATTCTTATGTCATATGAAGTGAATTTGTAGGCAAAGAAAGTATAGGCACAAGACAAAAAAAACTAGCATTTCAAGCATAAAAAGGTGATTCAGATTCAGATGAAGAGGATATGGCACTTATTGCTAAATATTTCAAAAAGATTTTGAAACTAAAAAAGAATAACAAATTCAGGAGTTATAAAAATAACTCCAACAACAACAACAATAGCAGTAAACCATCATCCTCTGCCATGGAATGTTATGAATGTCATAAAAATGGTCATATGAAGAAAGATTGTCCAAAGAAAAAGAAAAACAAATTCAAGAAGGACAAATCCAAAAAGAAAGCAATTTCTGTAATGTATGATGATTCAGATTCTTCATCATCATCAGATAGCGACAGCGACAGTGACACGGAGCAAGCAAATGTATGCTACATGGCTACAAGTGATGATGTAAGTGAATTAAGTTTTGAAGGTATGGTTGAAATTAATTCAGAACTAATAGACTTAGTAAACAAATTAAAAGGAAAAATAAAGAGTTACAAGGAAAACTGAATATATCTGAATTAGAAGTTAGAATGCCAAGAGATGAAAAGAAAATTCTAAAAGAAGAACTTGAAATGACTCCAGAATCTAATTCTAATTTAACATCTCAACTTTCTATGTTAACTCAGGAATTAGAAATTCAGAAAAATAAAAATGATGATTTATTAGTAGAGATTAATGATTTAAAATCTAACACTAAAGTATTAGAGTTAGAAAATTCTAGTCTCAAAACCAAGTTACAAGATGTTAATAAAAATATTTCTAACTTCAATAAAGGACAAGAGAATCTTTCTACGATAATAGAAAATTCTCAGTCTACTTCAAATAAAATGGGACTAGGATATAAGAAAATTGAAAATCCAAAGAAATTTGGAAAGCTTAAAAATAATATTAAACACAAAATTAAGAAAGGTATTAATAAGAAAGTTTCTAAAGATATTAAAACTATTAAGACATGGATTCCTAAAACAAATAACAAATTAATTAGGAATAAGCATATCAAAACATTTATGGAAACTGTTCATAAAAATAAGAATTATATTTTAAAGGGAATTCTGAACCCCCTTGGGTTTAGTTTCCTAAGACCTAACTCTTAGGACCCTAAAAGAAAAGTGGGTACCAACTTAATCTTTATTTTTTGCAGGTACCACTTAGAAAGAGAGGAAAATGGATCTTAAATAGCGGTTGCTCAAAACACATGACTGGTAATAAGGACATGTTAACTAACATTGTCAACTCAAATGGAGGATCGGTCACTTTTGGAGATAATTCAAAAGGTTATATCGTCAGCAAAGGTGATGTGAGCAATAATGGTATCTCTAACTTACCTCTTATTTCTGATGTTTTATTAGTTAAAAACTTAAAATATAATTTATTGAGCATAAGTCAATTATGTGATAAAGGTTTTAATATATCTTTTTCAGAAAATAAACGTAATATTTCAAATAAAAATCAAAATTTAATTTTTGAAGGTATAGGAGATAGAAATATTTATATTTTAAATATGAACGTAAATCATAACACAAACATGTGTTTTGTAGCTTCAGAAAATGTTTTTTGGTTATGGCATAAAAGATTTTGTCATATAAATATTAATACTATTAATAAAATAGCTAAAAATAAACTTGTTAAAGGACTACCTTATATGAAATTCAAAATTGATAATATTTATGATGCATGTCAGTTAGGAAAATTAAAAAAAAAATCTTCTTTTAAATTTAAGAAAATTATTTCTACAACACAACCACTTAAACTACTACATATGGACCTCTTTGGACCTAATCAAGTTCAATTTATTAATCACAATAGATATGTGTTTGTTATTGTAGATGATTTTTCAAGGTATACATGGAATATTTTCATGAAACAAAAAAGCGATACTTTTGAAAATTTTAATTTTTTTTAAAAGAATTGAAAATATAAAGAAGTTAAAAGTTAAAAATATTAGAAGTGATCATGGAGGTGAATTTGAAAATGAAGCTTTTGAACATTTTTGTAACAAGAAAGGAATTAATCATAATTTTTCTTTTCCTTAAACACCACAACAAAATGGAGTTGTAGAAAGGAAAAACAGAACACAACAAGAATGTGCAAGAACTCTATTGAATGGAAGCACTCTACCAAAACATTTCTGGGCAAAAGCTATTGCAACTGCTTGTTATGTTTTGAATCATGTTTCTATTCGACCATTAACAAAACACACCCCATATGAACTTTTAAATGGTAGAAAACCTAATATATATTATTTTAAAATATGTGGTTCAAAAGGTTTTATACTTAACACTAAAGATCAGATTGGCCAATTCGATCCAAAATGGGATGGAGGAATAGTCATAGGATATTTGTAGAGAAGCAAAGCTAATTGAGTTTTTAATAAAAGAACCAAAGTAATCAAAGAAACTCTTCATGTTTCATTCGATGAAAATTTTAAAATTTCTTCTAGTATTACAAACTTTGAAAATAATTCTAATAAAATCATAAAAAATATTTCAGAAGATGATGATATTATTTTTCAAGATAATAACATTAATAATACTAGAGAAGATGAAAACATTGTTCATAATGAAAATATTATAAGATCTCCTTCAAGAATTCTTAGAGATCACCCTGTTCAAAATATAATTGGAGAAGTAAATTCAAATGTAAGAGCAAGACACCAGTTAAATCAAATGAGCCATATCACTTTTCTCTCTAATATAGAACCAAAAAATATTAAGGAAGCCTCCACTGATGACTATTGGATTATAGCTATGAAGAAGAGCTAAACCAATTTGAAAGAAACAAAGTTTGGGAATTAGTTCCTAGACCAAGTGATCAATCGGTCATTAGTACAAAATGGGTTTTCAAAAACAAAGCTGATGAACTAGGTAATATAACTAGAAATAAAGCTAGACTAGTAGCACAAGGATATAATCAAGAAGAGGACATAGACTATGAAGAAACGTTTGCTCCTTGTTAACCCGCCTTTTCGCAAGGCCGTGATATCAAAGAATTGACTAAAAACCAAAGATAGCACATCCCGAATATCGAGCATACGTAGGTTCACTATGGATATAAATTTTATCCGATCCTGGATCAAGATATAATTGATAAGACGAGACAAGCAAAGATATGGAAGCCAACATTCCAATTTTCAAGTCAAAACAAGTTCGAATGCTTAAGATATGATCGATGCGAGTTTCATGAAAAGCATGCTCATTTCATAAATCCGCCGTACAATTTCGTACCCATCAATGAGCATCACTTCGTATCCATCAGGCAACCATTGTTTGTATCCATCAAACAAATAGGAAAGGACCTCTTTCGCATCGATCATGTTTGAATCCATCAATTGCCCACAGTTTCGTATCGATTAGTAGCAAGTAAGTCCACTTTGTATCTATATAGATTCACATACTTCGTACCCATAGGAAGCGGCTTTCTTCGTATCCATAGTCTTCAACCTTTTCGCATCGATCAACCAACTTCATTCCATATCCATCATAACCAAACAAAGCCACTACTTTGTATCGATTGGCCAGTGATCGATACGAATAGAGAAGTTGCCGTTGATACGAACAGGGCAGAACATTTACCATTGACATGAACAAAGCAGGATAATTACAATCGATACGGGCGGAGGCGAGCTGGGTCGATACAAACAAGGCTCTACTAGGTCGATATAAACACGGTGTACACATACGGAAGACTCGATCATTCGGCATAAAAAGTGGATCGATCTGAAGAGCTTGCACCACGTCAACTTGCAAGCATGTGCCCAGAACGATACGAAAAGATTGATACAACACGATCGATACGAACTAAACAGCCTGCATAAAACCCGAATTTTCATCGTTCATAACTTACAATTTACTAGTCCAAATGCTACCAAATTTTCACAGGAACCTGCGTACATCATCAACAATGTTCATGCCCAATTTCGACTCGATTGGACCAAATCCCGATCGATAAGAAACTCGTTTGTATCGATCACAGATCGAGTGCAAATCACGTGGGATCGATCGCGTGGGCTCACAAACGTGCCAGAAGAGTTCTCCCAAGATCTGAGCGAGATATTTGCAGCCTACGCCTATAGATAGCGTCCTAGAGCCTACAGAACAAGAACTTTTTGATTCTCCTATGTCCAGGCTCTGCTGAAATCATTATTGTACTCAAAGATCACTGTTGTATTCAAAATACACTACCGTAATCCGTTATAACCAGTAAACAAAAGTTAATAAAGACAATCATTTCATAGTGGACGTAGGCAATTCGCCGAACCACTCTAAATCTTTGTGTCTCTGTGCATTTTTATTATTTGTTTTTGAAGTGTTTGTTAGATAATTCTCCTTTTCCATTTATTTTCTTCATTTTATTTCTTCAAATACTTCCGAAGAGTGTTGTACTCAATTTTGGTACAAACACTCCTATTGCAAGATTAGAAGCTATACATATTCTACTGGCCTTTTCATGTTTTCATAACTTTAAATTATATCAAATGGATGTTAAATGTGCTTTTTTAAATGGATATATAAAAGAAAATGTTTATGTTGACAACCTCCTCTTTTCTCTCATGAAAAATTTCCAGACTATGTTTATAAACTTAAGAAAGCCTTATACGGTTTGAAATAGGCACCCCATGCTTGGTATGACCGACTTAAGAGCTTTCTAATAGACTCTAGTTTTGAAATTGGAAAGGTTGATCAAACTTTATTTATTAAGAAAACTAAACAAGATATTTCAATTATACAAATATAAGTTGATGATATTATATTTGGTTCAACTAACGAAAAATTATGTTAGGAATTTTCGACTATCATGACAAATGAATTTGAAATGTCAATCACTCACGAACTAAACGTATTGACATTTGTCGTCATTTTCTTCGTAATAATATTGAAAAGGATATAGTAAATTTAGAATTCATAAATTCTGAAAATCAATTAGCTGATATTTCCACTAAACCACTCAATGAAAATATTTTTGTAAAACTAAGAAGAGAACTAGGCATAGTTTCTTTTAAAGAATTATAATATTTGAAATTTTATAAAAAAATAAAATGAAAATATTTTTTCTTTGTAATTGCAAAGCACTTGAATTTGGCACCTCTAGATTAGAAGTCCTATGTCTTTACCATTTCTCTATTTGTTATTTCACAACTATTTCTATAATACACTTACTCCTATATTATTTTCAGTTGTTTAAAGTATTCTTTTTAACCATGTAAAATTCTATTTATTCTACTCCTTTCATTATTTAATGGTTATCTCTTATTTAACCAATCATTTACTCTATTTTTACAATACTTAGTTTATATAAATTTGAGGTTTGTTTGTTTATTTTCTCTCCACCTTGATTGTTTGATTCAAATATTGATTATTCCTTGCAACAATGTTTTCTCAAAACAACTCCTTGAATGATTCTGCTTACTCTTCTTTTGATTTTTCCACACCATCCTCTGATTCTTCTAGCTTACCTACACCTACTCCATGTTATGAACCTGCCAGACCATCCAACTATTATACTGGTTATACTCTAGACAAGAAGAAGGCATGCCATTTTTTATTATTTGGTTCTCCATCAGCAAAATAAAAGATTGATGATATACACCATTATCAATGGGATTCAATAGAAATACAATGAGAAATGTACTATGAACAAAGGTTAATTCAAAACGACTTAGCTTTCTGGATCAACTTGGTTGGAAATTCTGCGGGACATCTACATCCAACGTTCATCAACTCACAATGTCTTCCTATCGAAATCCATGGGATCAAAAACCCCGTTTTTGAATTATTCAGATTTCAAAGTGAAAGTAAAAATAATTGTGGTATAGTTTTTCTGTCATGTAGAAAGAAATTTCGCTCTATCATTTATGAAAAGGTCGATAAACTTGACGGATATGTAAAAGAGAATAAGCTTGTAGCAGGGACTGGGCGCACCCTTACTTTCTAGGGTAGACCCGAGCTTGGCTATTTCGAGGGCTTGAATGCCGGGTAACTGGATCGCCCCGGCAAGGGTCGCTCTGATGCACTCCCCTTTATTTTAATAGGCGCCAGTCTTCTTTATCTGGACGCATTGCATTTCCGAGGTAACTTATTTCTCCGAAAGAAGAGCTCAAAGTGAGTAGTTAAAGCAAGTGAATGATTTGAAATTCGAGTTATTTCATGGAATAACACTTGTATATATTGAGCTCGTAATGGTATCTCACCTCCTTCCGTGTCTCCAAATTCATGGAAGCATGGAGATCACCGGTCTCATTGAAACCATGCAAAGAGAAGACTAAAGTTGAACCGAAAGATTCCAAGACTCCGCATTCATCAACTTCATCTAAATAAGTTTTATATATCTTTTCTCTTACTTCAATCTAATTTGTATGCATTCTTTGTTCAATATATTGTGTGTGTATATATATATATATATAATTTTTTTGTAAGCAAAAAGACTGATAATGCTGAAAAAGAACATTCGGTCGGCTGACGAATTTTGGTCAATCAACTGAATCTAGAAACAGAATGTTTCGACAAAATTGATTCGTCGACTGACCAAATTCGATTAGTTGACTGCCCAAATTATCTGGGCCTGTTGACTTCTGTTTCACCCACCCTTTACCCATATAATCTATCTTCTTCACTTTTACTCCTCACTTTTACTTTCTGCCATCAAAATTTCAAAATCCTAGCCTTCCAAATTTTCAATTTCCGTTACTCAATTATTCATTCTAATGGCTCCAAGACAACCAAAACGCTCTAGACAAGCTTCATCCTCAGCCTTTGAACCTATAGAAACCCATATAGCTCAATGGCTTTATGATGCCACCGCTATCCAGAGATGGAACAAGATGGAGGAAGTTAGCTTTCTAGAAGGATCATTTGTTGTATTTCCTCACTTCGCCACATATAGAATTTAGATCTTGCTAGAAGAAGCCGTCTAGAATCTCTTCTTGACTACAACCGGAACAATCACAAGATAAATCATACAATGGTAAAACTCTTTTATGCTAACTTAAATTTGGGTCATCAAAATCCAAGAAATTGTAACAACTGCGTATGGAGTTTAGTTTGTGGTCAACAAGTCTTCTTATCGTTAGATAGAATAGGACACATCCTTCAAACACCAACAAATGGTATTCCAATAGAAGATTTGAATGTTTCTTTAGGAGAACAAGATGAAGTGAGTCATAGATTTTTGGAAGACGACATGACATAATTAAAATCTACCGCCTTACGTCCTACAGCCCGAATTATGCGTCGAGCTTTAATGCGCACAATCCTTCCTCGTACCGGGTCTTGCGAGCTTGTCCACCTAGATAATTATAGAGCTTTATATGCAATTTGTAGTGATTTTTAAATTAGGTTGCCTAAGCTTATACTTGACTAATTCCTAGCCTTCAACCAAGGACGGATGAACTTCATTTACTATGGCGAGTATATTATGTGGATCCTAATGAATCTACAAGTTCCAGTTCCAGAATCCGACACCTCAACAGTTAAAACTCTAAATAGCCGCACAATTAGTTTGATGAAATTGCCTCCAAGACTGCTCACTATCATGTCATTCCAAGATTGGCAATCAAGGCCTCGCCAACAAGCTGCTACTCCATACCAACTATGATATCCCGAAAATTTGGCAACATAAATTTAATAATCTATGTTTAAAATTGAATCGATTTGATAAATTTTGATAATAAATTTTAAGTCGGCGTAGTGGTAAGATACTTGCTTCCTGGTAAGAAGGTCGCAGGTTCGATTCCCGTCTGCCCTACTCCCAATTTCAAGGCGCGGAGGTGGACCCCATTAATCCAAACAAATGGTTGGGGCATCATATCTCTGTGCTGGGCTAGCTTAAAAGGAGGGTCAGTGTGACGGACAGCTGAATTCCCTAGCTCTACTCTCCGGAGTAGGGTTTTAAAAAAAAAAATCTTCTTTTAATAAATATTTAAATTGGAAGATTATATCTTTTTAAAGCTAATAAATTGTTTCTGTTTATAATATATATAATTGTATATTGATAAGCTTTGATTTTGAATTTAGTATATGAATTAATTTTCTAGTTTTAATTTATATTTGGAAAATTGGAAATTTGATTTAAATTTAACATTTAACTTTTCAACACAATTTAATAAATAATTATATGGTTTATATTTAGAGTAAATCTTATTTGTTTAAATTTATATTTTTAATTAGCTTAAAAATGAATTTAAATTAGATTAACATTAAAAGCTTAATTTTTATTTTCTTTTTAAAATATTGTTTGATTTTATATATAAGAATTTAAAATACAAATTACATATGATCTTATTTTATTGAGAAATAGGAGTAATTTATAAATTATTTAAAATTGTTTAATTTGTTATTTTTAGATAATAATTATAATGCTTAGTTTTTCATAAACATAATTAAATTTTGTTAGAGATATGATTTGTTATTTTTAATTTTTATAAGAGTTATATATGCATCTATATATAACTTGATTTTTAAATTTGGATTTATAATTTAATTTAAATTTGAATTTAATGTTTTGAAATTTAATAGAATAAATACTAAAATAGTTTTGGATAAGCTTATATTTTAAATTTGTTGTTTCATTTCTTTTTAATTTAAAAAGGGATAAATTCATTTATATATACATAAGAAATAGTAAATTAAGATTTAAAAGTTTTTATTAACATTTTAAATTAAAATTAAAATACTTAATACATGTGTAAGTTTATTAAGACTTAAAAAGACATGTGTTAAGCCATTAAATTATCAAAGTGACAAATGTTCAAATTAGAACAAGTGTCTTTTTAGTTTTCTTTTTATTTTCTTTTAATTAAATCAAAAATTTCTTATATAAAAAAAACTTTTCTCCTCATTCTACCTTCTTTTCTATTCTTCTTTGTTTCAAACTTAAGAAGATCTTCACCCATGAAATCTGCAAATTTCTTTTTTTCAAAATAGAAAGCAAAATCTGTTTTCCCTCAAATTAAAACTGAAACCCCTGTTCCCCTCAACCAAAACTATCTGAAACCCTTTTCAAAATTGAAATGCAAATTATCTGTAGCTCTTCAAAAGTATTAACCTAAAACCAATTTGTAATTCAAAGTTCTGCAGATCTTTTCTGTTTTTAAAACTTCAACCAAAACTGCATGCATTTTATTTTCTGAAGTCTGCATTTTTCACCTGGAACCTGGAAACAAACATGCAATTCATTGACCTGAGAAAATAAATTTTGCAACCGCAACTTTATCAAACCTGCATGCAACTTCAAAACTCAATTCAATTCTGCAAATTCATAAACCTGGAATTCATTTGCAACTTCAAAGTCCTGCATGCATTTTTTCTGGAAGCCTGCATATTTGCTGGAAAGCATACAAACATGCATGCATCAGGAAGCAAAGGCATTTGCAAAAAGATTAAGACTAAAGTTTTTAAAAGGCAAAACAAAGAAGCAATTTGAAGTTTTCAAGTTCAAAGCAACATTCTGGTTCAAGCTTGTCAAAACATGGATGCTCTTCTCTTATAAAAATTAGTGAGTAACACTTTTATTTAAAACTAACTTAGTTATAAATTAGTTGCTGGTTTTACTCAAGTAACAAGTGTGTTTTGCATGAAATTTACAAGTGCTTTACTAGAAAATATATGGTTGTTTGTAGTATGCTTGCTGCAGTGTACATTGTTCCTGTTTTTAAGTTCCAGGATTATAGAATTTGAATAAATTCCATTTCAGATGATTTATTATGTGTTAAGTTTTAACATTCAACCAAAATATGGCTATTAACATTTGTTACAGTTTAAAATTTTATTTAATATGAAAATTTTCTGTGATGTTATCTGTAAATTCAGAAAATACAGAACAATTTTTATATAAGTAGAAATTTAATCACCTAGATTTGTTGATTCAATATTATCAACTGATTACTTTTACAAAGACACGAATTTTAAAACTAAAAGTTGAATTTTTAGTTTGAATATGATTGTGTATTTCTGGTTTAACCAGACACCACATTTGGGATTAGAAGTGTCGATCTAGGAAGTTTGGGTGGCCATGGTTTTTCCTGGTGCTGGACTGATGATCTATGAAGTAGGGAAAAATATCGGATTAGGGATTAAAGCTTTGGGGTAGTGATAATTTTGAATCAAAGGTTATAACTGTTGAATATGCGCTTATATGATTTTTGTTTGATGATAATAAACATATATACATTCATTTAAATGTATTTGTTAATATACTATTTTATTTTTCACAGTTTAAATAAATATTTGTTGAATAAAACAAATTACACAGAATTTAAATTCAAACAGATATTTTATTCAAATAAATATTTATTACATTTTTGAATAGTACAATTTCTAGCTCTCACTATAACTATACAACTTTGATTACAATTATATCACATTTCATATTTACAATTCATTACATCACATTTCATATTTACAATTCACCTCACTACATATCACTCACACTCATATTTCCATCTTCAACTGCATTCCAGTTTGAATCCAGCATCTGAGCAATCTGCAAAAATATAAACTAACGCAGTAAATTTGAAAAAGAAAATATTTTTGCGATATAAAATAAAATATGTTTTTTTGAAAATAATATTTGCCTCGGTTATTTGGGTTGTTCGTCATCATTAAAATTTGAATTCATCATACACGAACAACTTGTGACATACACAGTGTATCACTGTATATGACACAAGGTCGTGCACGCCGATATATACACTTGATAATGCTACAGGGACAGGTGAGCACAAGGTCAAACCCATATAAAAAGACGGGTTCAACTCAGGTGCAACATAAATAAAATCTCGACTTCGGCACAAGGTCAAACCCGAGTTGTGAAACTGGATTCAACTCAAGTGATACAAGTTCGAACAATGCTCAATGCACAGCCAACAGATGTCACCAAAAACCAAACAAGGGACAGGCTAACAGGTGCAAACAAAAGACACAGTGCATATATGAAGTACACAAGTGCAACTACATCAACTAGACTCCAATGTTCACAAATGCATATTCAAATGCCCATACTACATGAAATACATGGAGACAAAGCAACTGCCACAAGACGACAATGCAGTGCAGTCACAATTGAACATGTCACAGTGAAAGACCAGCTACAACATGATGACAATGCAAGCAAAAACAACAGAGTTTCAAAAATCCAATGCTCAACATCATGAATATGAACCCAAATCAACTCTACTGGACAATACAAGGAAATGAGAAGACTGCAGCATCAATTAAATGGCCAATATATATGCACAGAAGCAACTACAAACTACTCACGACAATGCACCAATGTCACAAGCATGAACACAAATGTACATGACAGTGTACAACATTAAGGACCAAGTAAAGCATGTACAAGTGCATGAAAACCAAAGTCAACAGCATAGGGAAGTACAAAACAACAGCAAGCTTCAACTATATGGAGATGAGATCAAATACAATAACCAGACAGAAGCACGCTGATATGCAACACTTAGATGAAACCAAAATGATTACGGCTACAATATGCAGACTCAATGGATGCAACATCAAAACAGTTCGAGTTATATCCCAGTGCCAACATATCCAACTAGAAGTGCAACAACAAGTCCAGCAAATATGACACCAAGCTACAAACTCAAGTGCAACAGTGAAGTCGAATACATGAACAAGTAGCATCAGATACAGTGAAAAAGACCAAGTCAAGAAAAGTCTAAGTCAAACTGCAAATGCATCCAGACCAGAATGCAACTGAAAATAATGCACAATGAACTGCATGAAACAGTCATGAACAATGCACAGCAGCGACCCGAAATAATCATGGGAATCAAGTCACAAAAGTATACGAATGTGACAGAGTCAAGTGTCAAAAATTGAAGCTGTGGTTATCACGAAATTGATTCAAAAGACGCGTTAACCAAGGAACGTGAAAGATATGAATTTGACAAAGTCAGAGAGATCATAAACATTCAAGCAACATCGAACGGCCAGAGATAAAATAATTGACAAATTCAAATCATCAGAACGAATGAGAATATAGGAATTCGATTCCTATTTAAACACAATCATCATCGGCAATTTAAAATCCATCGAGTTCAAGCATCCATCAGAAAGTAAAAAGAGCAAAAATTACTTACCGAAGCCATCTCGAACTCGATCAAATTCGAAGCCGTCGAAGCAGCAGTGAGCAACGAAGATTTGATCAAGCAAGGCAACACGCAAATTCCTATAGATCGAGCAAATAGCGCAGCTTCGAAAGCCCTAGTTTTGGACGAAGAGGAACAGCCATTATCACATACGAGATAAAAAGAAAAAGGGCCGGCATAGTGAAATAAAAAAAAAGGGATGAACTGTTTTAGTTTGGGCCGGCCTTTTTTATTTTAAAAGGCTTTAGTTTTTTAGGGATGTTTTTATTTTAAAATTGCTTTTAAATTTGTATTTCATCTTTTAGCCGTTGTAATTTTCTGGTCGTGTGACTAGGGGACAAACTACGGTGTGTAGTTTGGGAATTCGCAACTCGGTGGTTGAGTTGTGGCCAGGGTTTTGAGCATAGAGTTAGGATAGTCAATAGCGGGTATAGCGAGTTTACATGTGTAAGCGAGGGACTTTCTAATTTCTAGTAGAAACCTTGGGGGCAGCACGTAGGCAGGTTTTTGCCGAAGCTGGGTAAATTCTGTGTTGTTCTGTTCTGCATTTTATTATTCTGCTATTTATTTCTGTGCTGGTAATATTCTGTGATCTTTGTTAATATTAGTTTATAAGCTTCCGCAATTAATTTTTATAATTAACACCATCACCCTATTCACCCCTCCCTCTAGGGTGAAATCGATCCTACAAGTGGTATCAGAGCTAGGAATAGAAGTCAACATTTGTTTTAAAAATTCGATTTTTTCTGAAAAAATCAATTTTTGTTTTAAAAATTTGAATTTTTAAAATGGCTTCTTTTAATAATGCTTTTGCAGAGGGTCAGTCGATAGTTAGACCACCAATGTTCAATGGTGAATATACTTTTTGGAAAAATAGGATGAAATTTTTTCTGAAAACCATTGACGCTTGGGATATTGTTGAGACAGGTTACAGAACTCCAACTATAACTGTAGATAATCAGGAAATAGAGAAACCGAAGGAACAATGGACAGAACTAGAAAATAAATTACAGAATACTAATGCCAAAGCTATGAATTCTATTATCTGTTCATTGGATCAATTTGAATTTAATCGTGTCTCACATTGTCTAACTGCGCAGGAAATATGGCACATACTAGAAGTGACTCACGAAGGAACATCTCAAGTCAAAGAATCTCGCCTTGCCATGCTAAGCAGCGAATACGAGAACTTTACAATGGCGAAGAAAGAAAATGTCAGAGAGATGTACGGACGACTTTCCAATATCGTATACAAATCAAAAGCTCTCGGAAAAACATACACCGAATTGGGAATAGTCCGAAAAATCCTAAGAGTACTTCCACGAAGCTTTGAAGCGAAAGTAACTGCCATACAAGAATCGAAAAATTTAAAACAACTCAAAGTCGAAGAACTCATCGGAAATCTCACCACTTATGAGCTAGAAATGAAATTAAGGAAGAGCGTGAAGGAGGAGATACTCGAAAGAAATCAATAGCGCTCAAAGGAACAACCGAAAGTGATGATGATAACGATGATGATGATGGAGCAGAAGAGCTAGAGTTGTTAATAAGGAAATTCAAAAAATGGAATCGCAAACACGGAAATCCAGCTCGAAATCAGGAATTGAAAAGAAGAATAGGCAAAGCATTTGACCACTCAGAAGAACAGAAGATCATTTGTTATAATTGCAACAAGCCCGGCCATATCAAGCCCGATTGTCCACAAATTAAACCCAGCCATGGAAAGAAACAGAAAAAGAAAAGTTTTGCAGCCACTTGGGTTGAAATAGACGAGAATGATCAAAGCACTGGCAGTAAAAGCGAAAAGGCAGAATTGTGTCTTCGAGGTGATACAACTGACAGTGACGATGACGAGCCAAGTGAGGTATCAAAACTTACCCATTCTGAATTGCTTATATATTTTCATGAAGTAAACGGCTGTTTTGAACGACTTAGGGAAAAATACGCCAAACTTGAATCTCAAAAGGATACTTTGATAGAATGCAATAAACAACTTGATCAATTAGTTAAGAACTATCAATGTAGAATCCCTAAGGGTGATAAGTTTCCAACATTCGAAGAGGAAATTAAAAAATCAGAAATCAATATAAAATCACTTGAAAATGAAATTCTGATTTTAAAGGAGAATGAAAATACTAGGAGAGAGAATTCTATTAAAAAGTGCACACAATTGTTAAATGAAAATGAATCTCTCAAATCACAAGTCCAACAACTGTCTACTACTTTAGATAAATTTTCAAAAAGTGAAAAATCGTTGAATATGCTATTAGGAAAGCAAACTGTTAATACGGTTAGACAAGGACTTGGATATAATAATTCGAAAATTGTTGAAAGCAATATTAATCAAGTTAATTCTATGTGCACAATTTGTAGAAAATTTGGACACGATCACAATAATTGTTGGTATAGACCCAAACATGTGAAAACTATACCGATTTGGGTTCCAAAAGGCACAAATATAAAATCTCTCAAAGTTAAACAAATTTGGGTGCCGAAGGGAACAATTATAAATAGTTTTGGGTCTACACAAAATTATTTTTCATATTCTGCCACTAACAACCATGGACCTATAAAAACAAATAGGTCACATAAATCTTTCATCGTGTAGGTGTGGTGGTAGGCTAAGGAACAACAATAGTGTTCTCTGGATTTTTGGCTGTTCCAGAAACACAACGGACGACGAAGCAAAGTTCCTTAGCCTAGTTCAAAGGTGACAGAATCACAATAGACAACATCGAAAAATATCGTAAAGGTAAAACAGGTAATGGAATATTTATTTGAACGATATATTAAATGTGATAATCTGCACCATATTGTGAATTAAAATCAGTCAATATTGAGATGATGAAAAGATGATGATTTTGACTTATTCAAAATAGTTGGCCAAATTATATTCTTTTGCCAAAAACACTATAATAAATCTCTAAATTCTTTGAATTACTTCATATATATCATTTTGGATTAAAAATAGTGTTTTGTTGGATAATACAATTGGTTATGATACGGCTGACTCTATATTCACGGTTTTCTGATTATTTACACGGCTTCAATTCAATTTCAAAAGAATGTCATTTAAATTGTTATTAAAATTGAATTTGAAATTTTTGGTGCACACTTCATGGTTTGGTCAATCAAATTCAATTGATGATAATTTTGAGTGAAAGAGAAATTCAGATGCAGATTACACTGGTAATCTAGTTGATAGAAAAATTACTAGTGAAACGTGATTTTTGTTGAGACATTTAGTAACTGCATCGTTTTTCAAAGAAAATATCTACATATTTTTCATTTCAAATAATTTTCAAATTGCTGAAAATTTTCTTATAAAACCCCCTCGAGAAAATCATTTTTGACCATATTTTCAGATTAGTCATTTTGAAAAATTAATTTCATAATTATTTTTTGAATTTGATTTTAAATGACATTTTGACTAATCTGACTCCCTAATGTTTATCGAAAAGAAAAATAGTGATTGAAAAAGTGATGAGTGTTAATATTGATTAAATATTATGACTTGAGACGGTATAATTAATAAATTTCTTTAGAAATTTAAACAAGAGTTATAAAACTTTTTGTTGGTAAAAAATTCCATGTCCATCTCTATATCTATCATATTTCTAACAACCATTACTCATCAAAATTCTATATAGTTTGTCGATATGTGGTACGTTAAACAGGAATCATTTGTTTTTCATTTTTCACATTTTTTTTTTAAAAAAAGAAGGGGTAATGATAATAATAATAATAATAAATACCAAAGTATTCACTCTCATTTAAAAGTCCTCACGGTTATGCATGGGTGAATTACTTGGAATTTGTTATGTGCTTCCATGCTCATTTAAAAGTCCTCACGGTTATGCATGTATGGAACGCATATCAAAAGTTGATTTTAAATAAACAAGTTGATTCTAATCCCATTTAAAAGTCCTCACGGTTATGCGTGGTTAGAAGATACTTGAATTCATTTTTTAAAATAAAATTGGAATACTACTAATCTCATTTAAAAGTCCTAACGGTTATGCATGGTTAGTAGATATTCAAATTCCTGATAAAAATATACCACAAATAGACACAACTGTATGGTTTTATATGATGACATCATTTCCATCATTCTAAAAGTGGAATATGCGCCTAACAAAACATTTATGATTTTTGTTTGATTTTTTATTAAAATTTAATATTTATATTCAATTGAGTTTTAATGTTGGTTAATATCGATCACTTTATCTCTATTTTCTCTAACACTATTATTCTTTTGCTGATAACAAAAGGGGGAGAGAAAAGTTAAGATTTTGTCAAGTAAAATCAAGCAAATGTCAAATAATTTTCTATTTGCATCCAGACTCATTTGCATATTTTTATTTGTATGCATATTTGTAGGGGGAGCTTTGTGTAGAGAGGAAGCATTTAAATAGGGGGAGCAATTAGAGCATATCAATGATCAAATACATTTAATATATTCAAAATCTAAAATATATGTTTGTTATCATCAAAAGGGGGAGATTGTTGAATATGCGCTTATATGATTTTTGTTTGATGATAATAAACATATATACATTCATTTAAATGTATTTGTTAATGTACTATTTTATTTTTCACAGTTTAAATAAATATTTGTTGAATAAAATAAATTACACAGAATTTGAATTCAAACAGATATTTTATTCAAATAAATATTTATTACATTTTTGAATAGTACAATTTCTAGCTCTCACTATAACTATACAACTTTGATTACAATTACATCACATTTCATATTTACAATTCATTACATCACATTTCATATTTACAATTCACCTCACTACATATCACTCACACTCATATTTCTATCTTCAACTGCATTCCAGTTTGAATCCAGCATCTGAGCAATCTGCAAAAATATAAACTAACGCAGTAAAATTGAAAAAGAAAATATTTTTGCGATATAAAATAAAATATGGTTTTTTGAAAATAATATTTGTCTCAGTTATTTGGGTTGTTCGTCATCATTTAAATTTGAATTCATCATACACAAACAACTTGTGACATGCACAGTGTATCACTATATATGACACAAGGCCGTGCACGCCGATATATACACTTGATAATGCTACAGGGACAGGTGAGCACAAGGTCAAACCCATATAAAAAGACGGGTTCAACTCAGGTGCAACATAAATAAAATCTCGAATTCGGCACAAGGTCAAACCCGAGTTGTGAAACTGGATTCAACTCAAGTGATACAAGTTCGAACAATGCTCAATGCACAGCCAACAGATGTCACCAAAAACCAAACAAGGGACAGGCTAACAGGTGCAAACAAAAGACACAGTGCATATATGAAGTACACTAGTGCAACTACATCAACTAGACTCGACAATGTTCACAAATGCATATTCAAATGCCCATACTACATGAAATACATGGAGACAAAGCAACTGCCACAAGACGACAATGCACTGCAGTCACAAGTGAACATGTCACAGTGAAAGACCAGCTACAACATATGACAATGCAAGCAAGAACAACAGAGTTTCAAAAATCCAATGCTCAACATCATGAATATGAACCCAAATCAACTCTACTGGACAATACAAGGAAATGAGAAGACTGCAGCATCAATTAAACGGCCAATATATATGCACATAAGCAACTACAAACTACTCACGACAATGCACCAATGTCACAAGCATGAACACAAATGTACATGACAGTGTACAACATCAAGGACCAAGTAAAGCATGTACAAGTGCATGAAAACCAAAGTCAACAGCACAGGGAAGTACAAAACAACAGCAAGCTTCAACTATATGGAGACGAGATCAAATACAATAACCAGACCGAAGCACGCTGATATGCAACACTCAGATGAAACCAAAATGATTACGGCTACAGTATGCAGACTCAATGGATGCAACATCAAAACAGTTCGAGTTATATCCCAGTGCCAACATATCCAACTAGAAGTGCAACAACAAGTCCAGCAAATATGACACCAAGCTACAAACTCAAGTGCAACAGTGAAGTCGAATACATGAACAAGTGTAGCATCAGATACAGTGAAAAAGCCCAAGTCAAGAAAAGTCTAAGTCAAACTGCAAATGCATCCAGACCAGAATGCAACTGAAAATAATGCACAATGAACTGCATGAAACAGTCATGAACAATGCACAGCAGCGACCGAAAATAATCATGGGAATCAAGTCACAAAAGTATACGAATGTGACAGAGTCAAATGTCAAAAATTAAAGCTGTGGTTATCACGAAATTGATTCAAAAGCCGCGTCAACCAAGGAACGTGAAAGATACGAATTTGACAAAGTCAGAGAGATCATAAACATTCAAGCAACATCGAACGGCCAGAGATAAAATAATTGACAAATTCAAATCATCAGAACGAACGAGAATATAGGAATTCGATTCCTATTTAAACACAATCATCATCGGCAATTTAAAATCCATCAAGTTCAAGCATCAATCAGAAAGTAAAAAGAGCACAAAATTAGTTACTGAAGCCATCTCGAACTCGATCAAATTCGAAGCCGTCGAAGCAGCAGTGAGCAACGAAGATTTGATCAAGCAAGGCAACACGCAAATTCCTATAGATCGAGCAAATAGCGCAGCTTCGAAAGCCCTAGTTTTGGACAAAGAGGAACATCCATTATCACATACGAGATAAAAAGAAAAAGGGCCGACATAGTGAAATAATAAAAAAAAAAGGGATGAACTGTTTTAGTTTGGGCCGGCCTTTTTTATTTTAAAAGGCTTTAGTTTTTTAGGGCTGTTTTTATTTTAAAATTGCTTTTGAATTTGTATTTCATCTTTTAACCGTTGTAATTTTCTAGTCGTGTGACTAGGGGACAAACTACGGTGTGTAGTTTAGGAATTCGCAACTCGGTGGTTGAGTTGTGGCCAGGGTTTTGAGCGTAGAGTTAGGATAGTCAATAGCAGATATAGCGAATTTACGTGTGTAAGCGAGGGACTTTCTAATTTCTAGTAGAAACCTTGGGGGCAGCACGTAGGCAGGGTTTTGCCGAAGCTGGGTAAATTCTGTGTTGTTCTGTTCTGCATTTTATTATTCCGCTATTTATTTCTGTGCTGGTAATATTCTGTGATCTGTGTTAATATTAGTTTATAAGCTTCCGCAATTAATTTTTATAATTAACACTATCACCCTATTCACCCCCCTCTAGGGTGAAATCGATCCTACAATAACCCTAGTTTTGTTCACCTGGAAAAAAAATTATCACCACAAACTTTAGAAGCGATAGAGTTCTACCAGATTTTAGTAAGTGATTGAGGGAGTGTGGAGGAGTTCGAGGCCGGTGGCGTAATTTCTCTAATGATTAGATTTTAGAATTTGAGGCATTTCCAGTTCGACCATTTTCCAGTTTTTTTTAGCTCAAATTCACAATTTTTGATTTGGGGTTTCTACAGTTGGTTTGAAGGTTGATTTGGTATTTGATGATGATCGTTGACTTGCGTGAGAGGTCGCGAAGGGCCGGAGGTGATGGCCGTGGCGGTGCAGGAGCACGGCGTTTTTTGGTGTATTAGTTTGTTTTGGGAATGAAGGAGTACTCGTGTCTTTGTTCGGGTTTACTCGTGTGTGGCTCGAAGCATGTGGGTAGTGAACTCGAAGTAGTTGTGTTACGGGCTCGGGTATGTTGGTTGTTGCAAGTTTGGTTAAACCCGACAGTTCTGTAAATTTGTATAAATGCAAATGAAAGCTACTCGAGTTTATTCAAGTTTATTTAGTGTTTTACTCGAGTTATTTTAGTATTTAGCTCAAGTTAGTTGTTCAAGTTTGAAACTTGTCCTATTTCAAAATTTAAACTAGATTTTAAAGCATAAAGCAAAGATTTAAAATGAGTTTAAATCTAGTTTTAATTATGGATTCAAGTATAAATTGATTCACAGCTGGAAATGAATGAAGTTTTAAATTCAAATTTGTTTAAATAAACTTTAAAAGGGTTTATTGTTTAAAATGTTTTAAGGAAATTTGAATTTAAATTTGAAATTGAAATGTAAAAGGATGTTTAAACAAAATTTTAAATTGATTCAAATTCTGAATTTGAATCTTTGGTTTAAAATAAATTTGAGTTTTATAAATATAAGTGTTTAAAAAAAATTTGAATGATAATGTAAAATTTAAATGTTTTAAATTTAAAAAGAAATCTGTTTTAACTCTTGTAAAATTTCTTTTATAAGAAAAGTATTATTTATCATGTAAAATTTTAAGGTTTTAAATTGATATTAAAACTTGTTGAGGTTAAATTATAGTTTAATGATTTGTTATGCATTTAATTATTAGGATAATTAAATAAGTAATTAATGTATTTTATAAATTAAAGAATAATTTCTTAAAGTAATTACGGGATTAATCTTAAAGGTTTAAGATTAATTATTTTTAGAATAATCAACTTATAATTTAAGAATCATTAATTAAATAAGATTAGTTTTTAATTAATGATTAATAATTAATAATCAAGTGATAAAAGATTAATTAAGTTAACACTTAATTAATTAAATAATTAGGGGTTAATTAATGGATTAATTAATGATTTATTTATAATTAATAATGATTAAAATAAGTTAATTATTTTAGAAAAATAATTAATGAATTGTTAATAGTTAATGAAGGTCATTAACTAAGGATTATTTAAATAACTAATTAATGTGGTTAATTTTAGTTATTAATTAGATTAATTAATTTAAAGATAATCATTTGTGTAAATTGTTAAGTATAATTACTTATGGAAGTAAATAAGGAAATTAATTACTAATTGTAATTAATTAAGTTTAATTTGATTAGACAAGTTAATTAATTCAGTTTAATTAATTTAGATTAATCATTTGATGATTGTGGAGTATAATTACTTAATGTAATTTAGTGGAGAGAAATTACTTAAGGAAGTAATTAATGGGAATTACTGTATGTAATTAATAGAAGGTGATTTGATGATGAAAGTAATTTGAGTATAATTACTTTTTAAATTAATCAAGGGATTAATTAGAAATAATTAATTAATGAATAATTTATTTATTTGGTAAAGTAATTAAGGGTAGTTAATTACTGAATTGAGTTAATCAAGGGTGATTAACAATTATGGATTAAATAAAGATTAATTACTTAATGTAATTATTTTAAATAGAAAATATAATTAGAAATCATTAATTATTATAATTAATGATGTAGTTAAGAATGGATTTAATTTGGAAATAATTAATAAATGAAGGGATTAATTAATGTAATTAATTAAGAAGTAATGTAATTAATTTTAGTTAATTAATTAAGGAAGTAATTAAAAATTAATTATTGTATTAGGAATTAATTTGAGAAATTAATTGGTGAATAATTACTTGAATGTAATTAAAGGTTAATTAATCAGGAATGATTAATTAAAATGAATAATTGATTGATGATTAATCAATTGATTTATAATTGATTGATGATTAATCAATTGATTTATAATTGATTGATAATTAATTAATAGTGGTGTAAGCAAGATTTATATTGGTGAGTTAATTAATTTAAATCATTTTAAATTAATTAGAAATGATGTGATTAATTTAATTCATTTTAAATTAATTATATTTAGTGTGATTATTAACCATTGCTTATATAGATGGATGATGTTGTTTGCCTTGAATGATTTGAATCTCAGAGATGAGATAATTAGTGTTGAGTGATATGGATGCATTGATTGCATTGCGATGTTGATATAGATTATCTTTTGGATAATGATAATATGGTTTATCTGTTGTGATGATAATACTGATTATCTATTGTGAATCTGTGATTTATCTATCTGTGTATATAGATAATCGTATTGTTTTAAACCTTTAAAACAACTTGGCCTTAAAAGACACGCTTTGGATTTTGATGAGACCGGGATCGGGTTTCCATATTTGGATATCTGAAAACCACATCGATCCTAATTAACGATAGGTCGTGAATCTTATGTGAAGAGTGAAGAATTGAGGTGTAAGGACTATCCGTCAGTATAACTCTGAGGGTGATTCCGTGATGAGTTTGATGGAAATAGTACTTATAGGTTTGAGATGGTGATTTAGAGTGCAAGGGTTATCGTCGTTAACTCTGAGGGTGATTCCAAAATGAGTGTAACGAGATAATGCCTTCGGTTTCATTGGAACCCGGAACGAACTTGTATGGATTGAATGCTTTCAGAACATCGTCAGGTGGACGATGAGCATTCTAAGAGATGTGTTCTCTAAAGATAATCGTAGCCTCAAGCCTTATCAACCAGGAATGGCTAAAACAGGGGAGGTGCAGCAAGGCTAAGTGGGTCATGCCCAAGTAGGACAAGATTTTCCCCTGTCTACAGGTCCCTTTTTATTTCGGCTGTGTGGGCGGTTGGATGTACACCAACTGCGGGGTTCTCTTGCTCGGGACTGTCCAGTAAGGGATGGTTCCGGTCTTGTGTTGCAAGGGAGCGGACGTACTCCTTGGTACGTTGATCTACGCCACGTACTGTGACGGGCGGTACCCCAGTAGCCCAGCCATTGTATGGAATCCAAAATCCAATAAGTGCCAACGGTTTTGATTGTATTACCAACTTTTGTGGCTAGTAGCTGGAATTTAATAAATGCAACAATTTCGGCTATTTCTTATTTACTTGAAAACCCTAGACCTATTATAATATCACTGGATTTCCTATCAAATGTTTTGATTAGCGTAAGGTAAATTTTTTTCCATGTTTATGTGTGGGAAGTCTTACGTGATACCTTTTAGTTCAAAGGATTTTCAAAGTTAAGCAACTTTAACCTGTTACTCACACCAGACCCATATCTGACCTGGAGTTTATCTTCTATTTTCTTAAACTCTTGGGTACTCAAATTTTTACGAGTAGTCAAGGGATCAGGTTAGCTTTGACGAATTATGAAGGAGCAATGGAGCAGGAGGCTTCGGCGTTAGATATATAGTTCCGCTGTGTGTTCTCTGTGTTGGTATTCCTTTATTTGAGTTGTATTGAGTTGTAATAACTAGACAGGTATTTATAACTGTCTAGTATGTGTGTAATTCTGTGTAACTCTGGTTAATGTTGTATACTATGTAATATTTATGTTATTAATATAATTTATTCGTTCCGCTGTTGAGATTCTGATGTTGTTTCTTCTCTTTCTTTCTCTTTTCTATCCCTTCCTTTCTTCATGATGATACGACTTTTTTGTGGTGAGAAAGTCGGGTCGTCACACCAACGAAAAGATGAAAGACGCACCACAACCTTATCCCAAAGCAGCCGAGAGTCCATTGATCTTATTGTACGTAATCAAGTAATTTTGGATTCTCGCATTAAGAACCTCGACAAGAAGTTTGACAAGTTCAAAAGCTTTTTCTGGATTCTATGGGATAAAATCTATTGTTCTTCCTTGACCACTGCAGAACCTTCACATCGTGATCCGGGAAAGCGCCCGACACCTCATTTTACTTGGTCTACATACAAAGAACATATAGGTTCTGACACTTGTGGAAATGATGGTGGCAGACAATATATGGAAATCTCCTCACGAGGCAAAGAACAGTGCAAGAAGAAGAGGAAGAAGAAACAGATTCAGACTCTGATGTGTGATGACAGTAATTCATGATGGTGGTAGTAAGCAATTTTTTAGTTCAAAACATTCTAGTACCGTTTAATTCCTTTAATGTAGATAGGCTTGTATAAATAGCCCGGTACAATTTGAAACAATACGTTTCATTGTGATTGTTATTTAATATGCTGATTAGTTCACAATGCTGATGTGATAACATATTATATGGTTGTTTATTTCCTTTTTGTCAAGCTACTGCACATCAGCATGCACAAAGCCTTAGGCAACCAAGAGTTGGCCCGTCAACCGGGCATCAGACTGGACCCTCCTTCTGAGGAGGTGCTATTCCATACCAGGTTACAGACAACCGCACTACCACCACTACTAAACCATGAGCTGATGCTCGAAATGGGACAGATCCGACCCAACGTCAATATGAATACACTCCACAACCTTATGTTCCGGAGAACCTAGAACCAAGGAGGCGAGATATGGACCGTCGACAGCGACGGAACCCTACTCGCATTGTGGAACCCGACCACACCTTGGTCCAACATCCTCAAAATATCCAAATGCCGGACATCTCGACGATGATCCGTTAGATGATCCGAGAAAATCAAGGTCTCACTAATGATGACTGGAGAATCTCCGGGAGTCATACTCCTTTTACTGATGACATACTACATGCTGAACCACCTCGATGTTTCAGAATGCCACCTCTTCTTATGTATGAAGGGAACTCTGATCCCAACCAACACATTTTGAAGTACGAATGGTCAATGAATGCTGCATGAGTCGATGATGCAGTCAAGTGTCATAGTTTCTCAATCTCTTTGGGGGGTATAGTGACTATGTGGTTTGCTCATTTACCACCCCATTCTATTTCATGTTTTGACCGCTTAGCAACGAAGTTTGTTGCACAGTTCTGCATGCATGTTGCAAGGCCGAAAGACGTTAATACTTTGTCTAGTGTCAATCAAGCTCTTGGAGAGACACTTAGACATTATTTGGAGAGATTCATGTTGCATGCGCTGAGATTAGCAATCCCAATGATAACTCAATCTCGATGGCACTAACTAAGAGGATTGATCCCGATTCAGTGTTCGACAACTGGCTGGCCGGAAAAACCCCTGCATCATTGGGCCATTTCTATTCCAAGGCAGCCTAATTCTTGAGAAGGGAGGATGCGAAACAGTCTAGGAAAAATGATGATGCAGGGCCCAGTATGGAAAGAATACAGAGTAATGTGGCTTTTAAACAAACCGGAAAGAGTTTTGGAAAAGTGCAATTGAATATACAAAATAAACGGAATCAGCAGAGAGGCGATGATCGATATAAGGAATGGGATCAAAATCATGGTCCACGACGTAGGGCTCCAATGTTTGATAATTATACTCTTTTGAATACATTGTTAGAAAATATGTACTTACAGACTTGTAATACCAAGCAATATAAGAAACATGCACCAAACCATCATCAGATAAACAAATCCAGACAGGAAAGTTTTGTAGATTCCACGATTGCTACGGCCATAACATAAACGAGTGCCGTTATTTACAGGATATCATTGAGAAGTTGATACGTGAAAGCAAATTGGAGCAGTTTGTGCGGGCGCCGCAGTCTGGAGGTGGGGCCAATCAAATCAGAACCGTGTACCTAGTCAGGCAAGACAGGAGGAATCCGCTCGTACCGGCGGGAGGTTACTGATAAACACTTTTAGTGGTGGTCCTCATCCAGCAGACCGAAGTTGGAAGGAAATGGAGTCGTATGCCAGTTCCATTAGGCATGCGGACTTCGAGTGTTGTAGTAGTTTGGAAGATGGAGTTTCGGCCAAACAATAGAAAACGATGACTGAAAACATCGTGTTTCGATACAGAGATGCCGACAGGGTCGAAGCCCCAACAATTGATCCACTTGTCATATTAGCTCAGGTAGGTCCTGCTTGGATGAAGAGGATCTTAGTCGGCAGTGGAAGTTCTGTGAATATATTATTTAAGTGAGCCTATGACCAAATGAAGATGGAAACTAAAGATCTGAAGCCTTTTCAATTTTGTATTCATGGCTTCAACGGGAGTGCAACTATACCACTAGAGTGGTAGAACTGCCAATGGAGTTGGGAATTGGAGAACGCCATAGAGTCCGGATATTACAATTTATCGTGTTTGAAATAGACTCGCCATACAACGCTTTCTTTGGCTGGCCGGCCCTTGCTGAATTCAGGGCTGCTAGTACCCCATGGTGTCTAACTTTGAAATTCCCTACCGACAATGGAGTTGGAGTTGTTTAAGGAGACCAGGCTACTGGGCGAGCATGTTATGTTGTTGAGCTGCAAGAGGCGCAGCGAAAGGAAAAAGAAAAGGGCGTATAGGAATCTCTCTACGTCCGGTTTAAAGAAGATTGACAACTAACGCCTGGGCCTAGACCCGGGCACCCCAACCAATTCCCAAGGGATCTTGACCCGAGAGATAACGAAAGTGAAGACGAAAGTAAAGACAGTCAATCTTCCTCGGCCGAAGTGACGATTGATGTCGCGATCGATGATAATGATGATTCTAAGTTAATAAAGATTGGATCTCATCTAAGCCAACAAATGCAAGAGGAATTTTTTTAATTTCTCCGAGCAAACTTTAACATGTTTTCTTGGACACATTTTGACATATATGGAATCGCACTTGACATTATGAGCCATACATTGAATATTGATCCACGGCACGTCCCAGTCAGGCAAAAAAGGCGTGATATGGATCCAGAGAGATCTGCCGCCCTTAAGGAAGAGGCAGATAAGCTAAAATCAAATGGATTTATTAGAGATGCATTATACCCAGAATGGATGTCTAATCCTGAACTTGTCTGAAAGCCAAACGGGAAATGGAGAACATGTGTTGATTACTCATACTTGAATAAAGTATGCCCCAAAGACAGTTTTCCACTTCCACGAATCGATCGGCTCGTAGAGTCAACGGCTGGACATGAATTGTTATCCTTTATGGATGCATATTATGGATACAATCAGATACCGATGCACTTACCTGACCAGTAGCATACCCGCATCGCAACCGATCTGGGACTTTACTACTACAAAGTTATGCCTTTTGGACTCAGGAATGCCGGAACAACTTATCAACGACTAGTCAATCGAATGTTCGCTAATCACATCGAAAAAACTATAGAAGTATATATCACAATTCTCCACTGATCATGTTAAAGACCTGGAATCAATGTTTAATAGCCTCCGAGAATATAGAATGAAGCTCAACCCATTGAAATGTCATTTTGGGGTCACATCCGAAAAATTCCTTGGGTTTATCGTCAATGCTCGAGGGATTGAAGCCAATTCCGAAAAGATCTGGGCGATTAGAAATCTTGAAACTTAAAGAACTATAAAGCAAGTCCAGAGTCTTAATAGAAAAGTAGCAGCGCTGAGCAGGTTTATTTCAAAATCCATTGACAAATGTATTCCCTTCTTCGAACTGATCAGAAAAGGGAAACAGAACTTTGAATAGACTACAGAATGTGAGGGCGCACGAGCACTAGTTCAACATCTCTCTACACCACCCATTCTATCAAAGCCTATTGATAATGAGAGACTGTATATCTATTTGGCGGTTTCAGAAAACGCAATCAGTGCTGCCCTAATTCGGGAGGAAGATCAGATACAATAGCCAGTGTATTACATTAGCAGACGATTGAATGGGGCCGAGAGAATCTATCCAAAGCTAGAAAAATTGGCTTATTGTCTTGTTATTGCTTCAAGAAAGCTTCGTCCATATTTCCAGGCTCATCCTATCATCGTTTACCCCGACCAGCCATTACGGCAGGTCTTTACATGACCTAAGACATCTGGAAGGTTACTCAAGTGGAATATTGAATTGAGTCAGTTTGACATTACTTACACCGCAAGGCGAGCTATTCAAGGACAAGTCCTATTAGATTTCATAGCTGAGTTTACTATGCCGGAGGACTTGCGCAAAACCAGTGAATCGCCTAAGCACATTTGGAAGCTGCATACCGATGGTGCATCAAACGACCGTTGCTCAAGAGTCAGGGTTGTACTTGAAACTCCTAAAGGACGATCTATATATCATGCTTTAAAGTTTGATTTTCGTGCAACTAACAATGAAGTTGAGTATGAAGCCTTGCTTGCTGGACTGAGACTTGCCAGAGATTTAAAGATCATTGCTATTGAGATTTATTGTTATTCATAATTGGTCTTGTGTCAAGTTTGGGAGTAATACGAGGCCAAAGACCGAAGGGTAGCTGCTTATCTAGCTCGGGTCCTCGAGATACTGAATCAATTCAATTATTATGCCATCTACTACATCCCCCCGAGAGCGCAATCAGAAAGCCGATTCATTAGCTAAGTTAGCTAGTATAGGTGAGGCACAACAAATGGGACTCGTTCTCGTGGAAACACTATCTTCCCCGAGCATCTACCACATGGAGACAGATTGGGTATTTAAAGTCATTCTTAATAAGGAGTCATGGATGACTCCATTTAAAAATTATCTCGAATATGGAACACTGCTAGAGCGAAGGAGTGTAAAAAGACAAGTTCTTCGAAAGGCTTCGCGTTTCACTATTCAGAATGGAGTCATGTATAGAAGAGGGTACTCTGTTCCTTTACTCCAGTGTATTTTGCATGATGAAATTAAATGAGTATTGCACGATGTACACGAAGGAGAATGTGGTGATCACACCGGGAGGAAAGCTTTAGCTAAGAAAATACTCTGATATGGATACTATTGGCCGACCGTAAATTGTGATGCATCATACTATGCCAAAAAATGTGACAGATGTCAAAAATACGCTCGCATTCCTAGAGCCCCTCCTACCGAAATAACTCAGATTGTCAGTCCATGGCCATTTACAGACTGGGGCATTGATATTATTGGTTCTCTACCTCTGGCCAAAGGTGGTGCGAAGTACACCATCATCGCATTTGATTACTTTACTAAATGGGCAGAAGCTGAACCCCTACTACAATCACAACGAAGAAAGTGATCAAATTCATAGTATGCAACATTATATGTTGATTTCGTCTCTCGCATACCATCATCACCGATAACAGAAACCAATTCGACCGCGTTGAGTTCAAGGATTTCTGTCAACGATTCCACATTCAAAAGAATTTTTTTGCAGTTGCACACCCCCAAGCGAATGGATAGGCTGAAGCTGTTAATGAAGTTGTCAAGTCTATTCTGAAGAAATGACTGGAAAAGATCGGGGGAAAATGGGTCGATGAACTTCCTATGGCTTTATGGGCTTATCGAACAACCCACAAATCTACAACCGGCCATACTCCGTTTTATCTTTCTTATGGTTCAGAAGCCGTTATTCCAGTCGAGATGGAAGTACCTTCTCATCGTGTGACACATTATGATCCAAAGAAAAATGCTATATTACTTGCCGAATCCTTGGATTTGTTGGATGAGAAGCGTGAAGAGGTTGATTTGAGGGTAGTTGCATACCAAAGTCGAGTCGCCCAAATATACAATGCAAAGGTCCAACCTCGAACCTTTGAACTCGGAGATCTCGCTCCCAAAAGAATCCAACGTGGGAATGGTCGTATGTGATGGAACAAAAGCTCTGAGATGGCACGTTTAAGTTATCGACCGTTTATGGCCTTATTTTGCCAAGAGTCTGGAACAACGAGAGTCTTCGTCACTACTACACATGACAGGCTTTATTTATTTAGTCTACTTTTCATTTGCAATTTTTTTCTGCACTTTGAAATTTGAATTTTCAATAAGGAAACCGACTTTACCATATTTTTCTTATTTCAGCAATAAAGTGCAATCTCTTCGAGCTAGAGCTGTGATTTATTGAATATGTCATACAACCATCACAATGCACGAAGAGCAAAGTTCCATCACACGGTGGTATTTAGTCAAATAGGGAGTGACTGTGATACGACTGGTCACTCATTAAGCGAAATCCGAGCTCGGGGGCAAGCCATCACACTAAAGAATAAATAGGATTGATACACAATAATCCTCTAGCTAACACCAGATTCCCAGAGTGCGAACTGGATTATAAATTTATAAATGCAGTTTTGAGGAGGGTGGATCCATCCACCTAACTACCTCACCCGTATCTGAACCAAGTTCGAGGAGGATGGACTCGTTCATCTAACGACCTCATATGTTAACTCAGGGTGGATGTGAATCGACCATCCATGATCATGGTAAATCCATCGTTCTCGGAGTACGAACAAAGTTGGATGGACCCGTTCATCTAGCGAACTCACTTGTTAACTCAGGGTGGATGTAAATCGACCATCCACGATCCTGATAAATCCATCACTCTGGAGTGTGAAAGAAATTCAAATGCCTACACAGATGTGACTGACCGTCTATCGGCCAACTCCAAATTCCTAGAGTGCGAAATGGAGTATAAATATCAACTTCAAATACCCAGAGTGTGAACTGGAGTATAAACATCAACTCTAAATTCCCAGAGTGCGAATCGGAGTATAAACGCTAACTCTAAGTTCCCAGAGCGTGAGTTGGAGTATAAAACATCTACCGACTCTAAGTCCCTAGAGCATGGACTAGAATATAAAACATTGACTAACTCTAAATCCCCAGAGGACGGATTAGAGTTTAAACACAAACTGGATATGAATCGATTTTCCATAAAAAGACTCTGATTCCCCAGAGTGCGGTCAGAGTATGAACACAAATCAGGTGTGACCGGCCTCCACGACTTAATTTAAAGTCCCCAGAGTGTGGACGCAGTTATAAATATTAAACAGGAGTGACTGACCGCCTGCGAAAATAACTTAAGTCCCCAGAGTGTGGACATATCACTAAAACTTAAGCGGACATAATTGACCGCCGACAAACAGGTGCAGTCCCTAGAGTTTGGATACAATCGCCAATTGATAAGCAAGTGCGGTCCAACTACTTAAATTCATCATGTCCAAGATTCGGTTCATAAAGATTGAGATCGATGTGTTAGAGGTAAATAGCGACCGCTGGCCAATCCTCCAAGTGTATCCCCGAATCTGTGGGCAGAACTAAAGTATCGACCATTGATTGAAACAGTGTGATGTCCGAATTTGACTCAACACTTGACTGCGACCCAAAATCATAACTCCAGGATTTGGCAATTGAATCCGGGTCCGAATCAAAGAACTAAAGCTTCATAAGTGTATTACATAGAAGTTTAAGTACTGAAACACTTAAGTAAATCAACACAAGTCATACTAAAGACAAAATGAAATTTTATTTCAATCGTTCTTTGAAAGATAAAGACTTAAGTACAAAAGTATGCCAAAAGTCCCACTAGTAGCGGCCGAACCCGCAATTATACATGGCCTACAAAAGGAAAACAAAAGCATATTCCTATTTATCTACCAAAAATGCACCAAATAAGCATGTCTACTCATTCTCTTTTCTTGGTTTCTTCTTCGACATAGAACCGCTTGAGCTGCCCCTGGGTTTCCTCGAGCTTTTGCCTTTCGACGGCTGATCTCTAGAGGGGGGCATTATATCGATATCCTCCTCCGAACTCAAGTGTATGGGAACACTTTCAGCAGGCGGAGTCGAAGGAGTCGAGTCCACGACAGGGGGCGGAATAGGCATGTTCGCATCCAAAACAGTACCACCAGGAGATATCATCCGTAACAGGTTGGACCGGGGTCCGCCATTCCACCTCCAAAGCTGTTGGCCAGAGCAGCTGCTTCCATTTCCGCATTGATCTCAGTTAAAATTTCTTGCTCATGAAGTTTATATGCATCGTCGGAAACGCTTGTGGTTGGGCCTGAGGAGCTGGTAGCAAGAGCGCTTCCACTCATAACAAATGAAAATTCGATGAAAGTGTCACTATGATGGCTGAGAAGTTCCTCCATCGTCTGATCGTCAATTGAAAGTGTGCTCCCTTGTATATCATCTGTAGGTATAGTGGCCGATTTGTGGTCACTTCCGTAATAATCGCCTCCTGTGCATGATGCATTCTTGAGTTGGAGGAAGCGCAACTGATGTGGCTCCAGTCACTGGATAGAAACAAAAGAAGAGCTGTTAATAATCACTTCAAGTATAATTTATGATTTTGAACAAGTATGAGATGTGTTTGGAGTACCTTCCACAGTTTGGCTCACAGATGCTAGAACAGCTTTAGAAACTTGAGCGTGAGCCAGAGGCAACTGCGGTTGATCAGGATTATAAGCTAGAACAAATCGAGGATCAACTGTAGATGAAGATTCAGGCTGAGTTGGTGCAAGAATTTCGGAAGTTATGTCATGACGATCAACATCTAAACCCTCTCCAACCTTCGAGTGCTGGATGACAAGTTTCTCCTTTTCATATGAGATCATTATGCCGTGGAGAATTTTTCATTCATCCTTATTTGGCACTCGGTTTTCAAGCTCAAATTCATCAACAGATTCGCCCTAGTGTGCAGCATTTTCATCTTCAACCAGTCGGCGTTGTATAAATGTGTCGAATAGTTCTCAAGCCAGGCTAGGTTTCTATGTTTCAGAGTGTTGGTGTTGTAAGTCATGAGCAGATCTTCAATATCTGCTTCTAGCCTGGACTCGGACTCCTTAACCTCTTCTTCAGTCCTGGCTTCCAACTTCTGTACTTTAGTTGCACCTGCTTCCCTTTCGCACCGGAACACTACAGCTTGCTCACACGCTTCCTACGCTGCCTGTTCGTGTCATCTTTTTCTCTGTTGATTTCAAATAATTTAGCTTTGAGTTCATTAAGCCCCTTCAAGGATGCATCCCTCTCAACAGTGACTGTAGTGTTCCAGTAGCCCATTTTTTCAACCAGGACATAGTGTGCTTGTTGCATCCTTTCCATCGCCAAGCTTGCCTCATCGGCCTTTTGGGTGGCCTCAATTTCGGATTTTCAAGAAGATTCAGCTTTGCTATTAAGCACTTGAATAATCCGGTCTTTTTGAGCGAGCTCGGTTTCTAATTTTTCAATGGTACTTGCCCGCTCAAAAGCCAACTTCGATGCTTTTTCGGCATCTTTCACCCACTCCTTATACTGTGAATAGATGTCATGAATGTAATCATGCATCGTATTTTCTGCCTTTGTGGGAGTTCCCTTTAAATGAGGGGGGAAGATGTAGCCATCGAAGCATATGTTTGGAAAATCTTTCTTCAACTGAGCAATTTTAATAGCCCCTTCCCCAAAGGGCTCAGTGATAGCTTGTTCAGTGATAATAGTAGTTTCGACCTCATGTCTTAGGTGTTTAGATTCGGGCCTAGAGGAGATGATTTTTGGCAAGTAGGCTCTACCGGTTGTTTACCATGGCCTGAAGGTTGTGCAGGGGCCCAAGGAGGAGGAGAACGCGATCAGGATCGATGTCTGTAATCCATATCCCTCTCTCTCTCATAGTGTTCCTGACTGGAGTAATCGCGATCGCGGTTTCTATCATCCTCCCTCCGACGGGACTCATAATACGAACTAGAAGATTGTCGCGTAGAGTGGAGACATCCCAACGAAGAATCTCTTTTATTCATTGTACTTGTAAAGAAGAAAGAAGAATAGAGTTAGTAATCTCCTGAAGTAAGCGACTTGTGATTGAAAATCATGTAGTGCTGTGAAGTGTGTATGTATGTGCAACCCTCCGACCAACCGGAAATGTCAGCCGCACCTATGGGAAGTGACTCGCTTAAATCAAGAGCATTTTGAAGCTCCTCCAATCCGGTGCTGTGTTGAAGTGACACATAGTCTGGAATCGGAATATCAACAAGCCCTTCGAATGGATTCTCTATTTGAGGGGGAGGAGCATTTGAGATTCTAACACCAGAAACTAGCAAAGACACAACAACTGATTTCTATCTCTGGGACTTATAGCGTTTGAAAGCAGCTGCCTTGTGTTTTCCCTTGCCTCAGAATCCTGAAAGGTGTTAGAAGGCCCGGCTACGGGATCATCATCGGTAGGCGTATTTTCCTCATCACCCTCTTCAGCTATTGCGACCCCGAGCGCTTTACGCTTCACTCGTCTCATCGGGACTGCCCTCAGTGTTCCTTCAAGTCTTATGCTTTGTTTCCGCTCTATTAACCCAACGGCCCTCAAGTTTCTTTCTGTTAGTACCGAATCGATGTCCCTCATTTCACTTGGAACTTCTTGAAGCAACCATACTATTTCTTTAAAATGCACGCCTTTAGGTCATGGAATTGCGGTTGTAAAGAAAATAAGATATTAGTTTTAACATCAACTACGATTATCTTGTTAACTACTGGAAAAGATTGCTGCACTTACGTCTGACTAACCATCGGCTCACAATCCTGGAGGGCATCGAACATAGAACCTTTCTGTTTTAAAGTAACTCAGCCTGGTCCAGGATCCCATTACCACTTGACAATTCTTGACTGCCTCCAGGAACGTAAAAGAAGGGCTATCTCCCCGACCCTTGACATTAAATAAGTATTTGATTTCGATCGAGATAGGTGGTCGAAAAAGATGCTCTATGTATACGATAAATAGACTATTCAGTAGAGCATATCCATTTGGGTGTAACTATGATGGGGCAATTCAAAAGAAAGACGACACTTCTCTAATATACTGGTTAAACGAAGGAAGTGTTCCCGCTGTACATGCATGGCGATTAAGGGCAGTAAACCCCTCTGGTGTAGCATGCGGTCTGTCGTCCGGTCCTGGTAATAAGACATTGGCTAATGGTAGACCGTGTCTTAGGCATATCTGCCCACAACATATCTTCTAAGATGTTGGACGGTAATAATCTTGTGGATTTTCAATAAACCTGGCTCCTGGTAGCTCGTCCGAAGCTAGATCTATAACTTCGGCCGCAATGGTGGGCAATTCTATTATTAAGGAAGATGGACTCTGAGTTTTCAGCTGCCGTGGGCTTAAAGATTCCATAGTTAATTAACTTATTAAAAACCATCATTAGATGATAATAAGCCTGTGTATCCCCTGGTGCGAAGTGCTGAATGTGTTGTGCAGTGCTATATAATAATTAAATAATTTTGCAGAATTTAGGAAATGTTCGAACGATAAGACTTTGAAATCCAATCGGAATGACCGTCATCGCTGACCGTCACAACCGTGTCATCCATGCTTCGGCGATCGGAGCAAGTTAAAATTAGTCAAATTAGTTAAGTTACAATTCCATCGACAAACTTCAAAAGGTAGTCAAATATGCAGTGAAACAGTTATGTTAGGTTATGCAAGGAGGAAGCTCGTCGGAAGCAAGAGTTCGAGTATGCATGAAATTTTGTATCCATTAAAGTCCAAATTGGGGTCGATCAGCAGAGAGCTTTGATTTCATATCGATTGAGATTTATTAACTTCGTATAGATTCAAAACGTTCATTTCATATCGATCCGAAATGTTCACTTTGTATCGATCAAGGAAGCCTCAGCTTCATACCGATCGAAATCCGATGGCTTTGAATCGATCAGGTTTCATTGACTTTGCATCGATCGCGTTACAATGGAGTTCGTACCCATCACAACTATGCTTCGTATCCATATCAATTCGAACTGATAAAAACAAAATAAAAGTATCAACAATCGACCCCAATTTAAAGGCAAGGGATCGATACGTAGATCTTGGTTGAGGTTCGATGCGAAATCAAGTTTCTCTAACCCTTCATCGATACGAAATCAAGGTTGAGCAACCTTTCACAGATTCCATCATCTACCTCCTCACTCCTTCTTCCCCAAATAGTCGAAGCTCCATTTCCTACCTCCCTCAGCATGCTCTGAACCAACTCCGACCTCAACATCGCTAGAAATTGGTCATGTATGTGAATGGATTAACAATTAGACTCGAATCCCATCATTCTTAATGTGAGTTCATCGATTAATTACCTGACTTTAACATTAAGTTAAAGGGATTGGAAGATTTGGTTCGATCAGAAGGCAAGGAAAGTTTTCTTTCTCTTTTGCTCTGATCGATATACAAAGGCAGTGTGTAACAATGAATGCAAGTAGAAAATTTGGCTAAGTCCCAAAGGTATTTATACGTTTTCATATCCAAGGAAGAAACATTTCGTCTCCTAGTATTAAAAACCGGTTGAAACGGTTTTCATCATAAACGATGCGCAAAGTTTTCTTCGTATGCGTCTAACTATATCGATCGGGACACAGGAAGGCACAGCTGTTCCTGTCCATCAGCGATCGATTACATATGTCATTGATACGAAGAGAGTTATCTGTATCTACGAACCACCTATTTGAGACAACACTTGCTCACAACCAACCAGCTATCGATACGAAGCATTGTTTGTATCCATTCACTCACATCAGCCAACAATATAACTGTTCGTATCGATGATATCATCGATGTGAAACTCCTAACGAAGTCTTGCTTGAGTCACTAGATTTCGTCGATATGAAGCGATATTTTGTATCATAAACTTGAAGATCTAAGCTTCATATCATCGATACCGAATGACAATTTCACGTTCATCATTTTGAAAACCGTCTGATTTCATATCCATCGATGCGAACTACATTAAAATAACAAATGAATTTGTGTTGATCAACATCGATACAAAAACAATTTTTCGACCTTTAACATCGATCCAGGAGAGGATCGGCACAAAGGGAAATTCCTAAACAACCATCAAGCGTTGTTACAGATCGAATTTGACATTGATTCAGGAGAGGGTCAATATGGGGTTCGATACAAAAAATTTGAGAAACTGACAACGACTCATGAGCGTACGAACGTTAACGGAAGTCAGGCTAACGTGCATTCATGCATAATGGACTAACATTCGATTTTCAAAATTTATAGGAATTGAATGCTCACCTAATGAAAATTACCACAACAAAAAATATTTTGCTATAGTTCGATATTAAGTTACAACAATGCATAGTACAATAATTAGTAGTCAATAGCTCATGATTTATGTTTCTATTGATCAATCAAAGATCACAACTTTCGACGAGAAGACAACAACCGTTTAACGAGTCCAATGGAACTTTTCAGAATAAAAGTTGCAGCTTTTTAAATCACTTCATGTCCTCACAAGATGTACTTTGGGGAGAAAATGTTATCCTGCCTTTTGGCAAGGCTGTGATATCAAGGAATTGACTGAAAACCAAAGATAGTTCATCCCGAATATCGAGTATACACAGGTTCACTATGGATGTTGGTAAATTTTATCCGAGTCCGGATCAAGCTACAATTGATAAGATGAGACAAGCAAAGCTATGGAAGCCAACTCCAATTTTCAAGTCAAACCGAGTTCGTATGCTCAAGATATGATCGATGCAGGTTTCATGAAAAGCGTGCTCATTTCGTATCCATCCACCGTATAATTTCGTACCCATCAATGAGCATCACTTTGTATCCATCAGGCAACCATTGTTCGTATCCATCAGGTAACCATTGTTCGTATCCATCAAACAAACAGGAAAGGACCTCCTTCGCATCGATCCTGTTCGAATCCATCAACTGCCCACGGTTTCGTACAATCAGTAGCAAGTAAGTCCACTTCGTAATCTTGTAGATTCACATACTTCGTATCCATAGGAAGTGGCTTTCTTCGTATCCATAGTCTTCAACCTGTTTGCATTGATCAACCAACTACACATTGCATCCAACATAACCAAACAAAGCCACTACTTTATATCGATCGGCCAGTGATCGATACGAACAGAGCAGTTTCCATCCATACGAACAGGGCAGAACAGTTACCATCCATACGAGCAAAGCAGGATAATTACAAGTGATACGAGCGGAGGCGAGCTGGGTCGATACGAACAAGGCTTTACTGAGTCGATATGAACAAGGGGTACACATAGGAAAGACTTGATCGTTCGGCATAAAAAGTGGATCGATCCGAAGAGTTGGCGCCACGTCAACTTGCTGGCACGTGCCCAAATTGATACGAACAGATCGACAAGATAGGATCGGTACGAACTAAACAGCCTGCATAAAACCTGAATTTGCATCGATCATAACTCATAGCCTATATGTCCAAATGCTACCAAATTTCACAGGAGCTTCCGTACATCATCAACAATGTTCATGCTCAATTTCAATTCGATTGGAAAAATCCTGATTGATACGAAACTCATTCGTATCGATCACAGACCGAGTGCAAATCATGTGGGATCGATCGTGTGGGCCCACACATGTGCCAGAAGAGGTCTCCCGAGATCTGAGTGAGATATTTGCAGCCTACGCCTATAAATAGCATCCTAAAGCCTATAGAAAAAGGACTTTTTGATTCTCCTACGTGCAGACTCTGCCGAAATCATTATTGTGCTCAAAGATCATTGTTGTATTCGAAATTCACTGCTATAATCCGCTGTAACCAGTAAACAAAAGTTAATAAAGTCAATCATTTCATAGTGGACGTAGGCGATTCGCCGAACCACTCTAAATCTTTGTGTCTCTGTGCATTTATTTATTTATCTATTTTTAAAGTGTTCGTTAGATAATCCTCCTTTTCCATTTATTTTCTTCATTTTATCTCTTCAAATTCTTTCGAAGTGTGTTGTGCCCAATTTCGGTACAAACATTCCTGTCGCAAGATTAGAAGCTATACGTTTTCTACAGGCCATTTCATGTTTTCATAACTTTAAATTATAACAAATGGATGTTAAAAGTTCTTTTTTAAATGTATATCTAAAAGAAAATGTTTATGTTGAACAACCTCCTCTTTTCTCTCATGAAATATTTCCAGACTATGTTTATAAACTTAAGAAAGCCTTATATGGTTTGAAACAGGCACCCCGTGCTTGGTACGACCAACTTAAGAGCTATCTAATAGACTCTAGCTTTGAAATTAGGAAGTTTAATCAAACTTTATTTATTAAGAAAACTAAACAAGATATTTTAATTATACAAATATATGTTGACGATAATACATTTGGTTCAACTAATCAAAAATTATGCCGGGAATTTTCGACTATCATGACAAATGATTTGAAATGTCACATATGGGAGAACCATCATATTTACTTGGATTACAAATTAAAAATTGCAAAATGGTTTTTTTATTAATCAAGAAAGATATTGTAATAATCTAATTAAAATATTTGGTACGGAAAACACTTCTACCAAACCAACTCCTATGAGTACAACTATACATCTCGAAAGAGACGAAGATAGTAAGAGTGTCGGCCAGAAACTATATCGTAGTATGATTGGATCATTACTTTACTTAACTGCTAATCAAGCTGATATAATGACGAGTGTTTGTTTATGTGCTCGATTTCAAGAAAATCTTAAAGAATCACATATGCGAGCAGTAAAACGTATAATTCATTATCTTAGCAAGACCAAGGATTTCGGCCTATTTTATCCGGAAGAATGTCCTTTTTAATTAGTATCCTATAGCGATGCTGATTTTGGAGGAAGTCGGACAGATAGAAAAAGTACAAGTGGTACTTGTCATTTCATCGGACGGTCCTTAGTATCTTGGTTTAGCAAGAAACAAAACTGTGTTTCGCTATTAACATGTGTAGCAGAATATATATCTGCAGCTTTAGCATGTGCTCAGTCATCTACATGCAATAAAAACTACAAGATTTTGATATAAAATTAAATAAATCTATAATATACCGTGATAACATAAGTGCAATTAATTTATCTACAAATCCTGTCAATCACCCACGAACTAAACATAATGACATTTGTCATCGTTCTAAATTTGTAAATTCTGAAAATTAATTAGCTGATTTTTCACTAAACCACTCAATGAAAATATTTTTGTAAAACTAAGAAGAGAACTCGGTATAATTTCTTTTAAAGAATTATAATATTTGAAATTTTATAAAAAAATAAAATGAAGATAATTTTTTTTGTAATTGCAAAGCACTTGAACTCAGCACCTCTAGATTGGAAGTCAAATGTCCTTACCATTTCTCTATTTGTTATTTCACAACATTTCTATAATACACTTGTCCTTATATTATTTTTAGTTGTTTAAAGTTTTTTAACCATGTAAAATTCTGTTTATTCTACTCCTTTCATTATTTACTGGTTATCTCTTGTTTAACTAATCATTTTCTCTACTTTTGCAATACCCAATTTATATAAATATAAGGTTTTTTTTGTTTATTTTCTCTCCACCTTGATTATTTGATTTAAATACTGATTATTCCTTGCAACAATATCTTCTCAAAACAAATCTCAGAATGACTCTGCTTACTCTTCTTTTGATTTTTCCACACCATCCTCTGATTCTTCTAGCTTACCTACACCTACTCCATGTTATGAACCTGTCAGACCATCCAACTATCATACTGATTATACTCCAGATAAGAAGAAGGCAGACATTTCTTATTTTTTGGTTCTCCGTAAACAAAAAAAGATTGATGATAAACATCATTATCAACGGAGACCAATAGAAATACAATGAGAAATGTACTATGAACAAAAGGTCAATTCAAAACTACTTAGCATTTTGGAACAACTTGGTTGGAAATTCTACGGGACATCTACATCTGACATTCATCAACTCACAATGCCTTCCTATCAGAATCTGTGGGATCAGTCCTCATAACCTCCTCCCGTGTCTCCAAATTCATGGTAGCATGGAAATCACTGGTCTCCATTGAAACCATGCACGAGAAGAATAAAGTTGAACCGAAAGCTTGTAAGACTCCGCTTTCATCCACTTCTTCTTCATCTAAATAATTTTTGTATATCTTTTCACTTATTTCAATCTAATTTCTATGCATTCTTTATTTAATATATTGTATACATATATTTTTATTTTTCTAAGCAAAAAGACTAATAATGCTGAAAAAGAGCATTCAGTCGACTAACGAATTTTGGTCAGTCAACTAAATATGGAAACATAATGTTTCGGGAAAATAGATCAGTCGACTGACCAAATTCGTTATTAGAAGCTATTAGAAGCGTCTAAAAAACGCCCTTTAATAGCGTCTAAAAAACGCTATTAGAAGCTATTATAGCGTTTTGTCTTACGCTGTATATTAACATGTTGTAATAGGTCAGTGACCTATAACAGCAACATACAAAACGCTATAAGAGACGCTATGGACAAGGACATTTCATAGCGTTTTATGAGTGCTGTAAACATGACTTTTAATAGCCTTGGAAAGTCGCTATGAAGTGAAACTATAGCGTTTTCATGGCTGCTATGTAAAAACAGGCTGGCACACATATGAAATATACAACAGCGTCTATAGACGCTATAGAACACAATATTTTACAGCGTTATCTGCTGCAATAGTACATGTATGTATAAGTACAGCTACTTTCTATAGCGGTTTGCTGTCTTTTATTGCGTTGTTTTTTTGTTATGAAAATTGTTTATAGCACTATCATAATGCTGTAGTTTGTAAAACTGGAAAAAACAACCTTTCCATAGCACAGTTAAAACGCTATAAATTTTTATCCCTGCGGTTTTTTTACTAGGTACATCCAAGCTTACAATTCTACTAATATATTATAAAATTTCAAAAAGCACAATTATCACATAATGATGTACGTAATCAAATGAAGACGTAAGCCAAACCACAATATATATTTAAGTATATATCCATAATATTTCTTACATAAAGTTTCAAATATTTGTGATCTTAAAAAAAACAATACATACAACCATAGCTGACCAAAACGATACATACTAAAAGCAAAGATATATGAACGTCAATACAAAATACGTTAATCCAAGCATGACCGACTTGAAAGAGAATGAATGCAGCAAAATAATTTTTCCTTCCTTCCAGCTTGTAGTAACCCCGGTATCATCATAAAGCACCTGTCAAAACGAAGCACATAAATTATTTTTCAAATCCAAGCATCATCCGCAAGTTATATAATTTTTCATAACAAAAAAATAAAGACTGTTAGTACATCATTTTAACTAAACAGACATTGACGTGAAATAAAACAAAAATAACGTGTGATTTAGAAAATACAGCAACAAGAAGCGGATTATTACCAGGCATTATACAATCGAGGGTGAATTAATCAGCCTCTTATATATTGTCCCTTGCAATTAAAGAATATTTCTATTACATTCACTGAATGCATGTGAAATAAAATTATATAAAACACAAGTATTCATATACAAAATGAAATAAATCACATGTATTCATATACATGGAGCAGGTACTGGTATATGGAGCAGTGCATACATTTCATTTTTAATTGACTTCCATAAAACGCTAAACTGTAGATTTGCATTATCAGTAGAGATACAAGATTGAAAAGAGATCAAAACCCATATGTAAACTATCATCTACATTCAAACTATTAATGAGAAACTCATTATTATTGCAATGAGTCTGGATCGTCTTAAATGGATACCATTATTTATCACTAAAAATTCGGAGAAGTCGCAATTGAAATTAACTCAAATGGTAACTAAGAAATCAAATTAAAATGAGAAGGTTAAAGAAATAATTACCAAGTGGGGTTTTGGTGGAAGGATGTCACTTAAAATATCAGTTTGGCCAACCATAAATGAAACCTGGTCATGGTCGATCAACAACATCCTTAATTGCATCAGTTAATACAGAAGTTATAAGCACATAATACAAAAGGCCTGCACATTTATATAGAGAACCCAGTAACTAAATAGTTAGGAATAAAGGGTCTTACAATAACAAAGTTATGAATCCAGTTCTAACAAACATTTATACAAAAGGCCTGCACATTTATATAGAGAATCCAGTTCTAACAAACGTTAAAGCTTATTCAAATAGTCTGTAACGCATGCAACTAGAAAATTATGAATACATGCAAGTGCCCTCAAATAGATTCGACATTAGCGCTATATGTGAAACAGACATAAACACAACATTTATAATAGTTTCAATAAGTACTCCAAAACTAACCGAACATACAGGATAAACAATGAAAGGCTTGAGAAAAATGAAGTAATGTAAATAGAAGGATTCTTCAGCTGCAAAAAGGACTTGGCAAAACATTTATTAGCTGTAGTAGTGCGAAATTGTTACATGCATACTTTCTGACTGTGATGCTAGAAAACAGATTTTAAGTGATCAATTAAAGAAACAATTTTTCATCAGTAGATTGTGCGCTAAAGATATTGAGAAAAGGTAGAAAACATAATTATTTATCGCCTCACCTCTGTGCTCAACTCTAATTTCTAGCAAAATTTTATAATTTTCTGCACCTACGTATTTTTAATCCTTGCTTATTCCTCCTGATAATTGACACTTTTGGTGGGAATTTTTATTGACCACTTTACACACTCGTGTGACAACAAGTTTGTTTCATGTGGTAAAATTTATTTCTTGTCTTTCTTGTTTGTTGAATTTGTCAAGGAAAAAGTACCTTTGAAATTTATCTAACCATGTGGCAACCTCGATCATCACATTCATAAAGTATGTAAATTAAAAACAGATCCACATCATAGTACAATGTCTTGTGATCAGGGAAAAGTTTAGGCAGAAAACATAGATTCTGCCAATAAACCTTGTTCTTTTTCCCTTCAACCTGCTCACAGTTCACATGATATAGTTATTGCTGATCAGAAAAACATTAAATTAATATTATTAACCATTCTAACGAAGCTATATATAAGTGTAAGAGAAATTAAATTGCATAATGTGAGCTTGGTAAATGGTTGTAATCATCCAATATAAAAATTGTACCTCAAACATAGACAATGTGCCACTGCGTTAAATCTCATCTCCAGGTGGATGCTTCAAATCACACTTTTTCTGAAACAAAAGAAAATTTATTATTGTTGTAAGAATGGAAGAAAACTGAGCAAAACTGTGAGGAGAAATGCCAACATAACTTAAAGGTAAACGTGGAAGTTGGTAAGATTATTAAATGTGCAAATGGTGGAAAAGTATATCAAATGGTTAAGGAGTCAATATGAACTAACCACTCCCTCCTAAAAGCCAAATTTCTCCAGAGGAGTCAGAATATCAACAGGATCCACAAGTTCATACCCGTCAATTTGTTGAGGAACTGGAAATAAACTAGGTGTCAGCAAGTAAGATACTGCAAAGTGCAATTTCTATTACATTAATAATATATAATAAATATGCACATAGATATTGCATCAATTAAAGACAATTTGCAACGCTGCACTACCATCAAGAACAGGTTCTTCCGAAGCAATGCCACCTGCAGTTTCAGTAACAGCTTCTTGCCCAGGCTCTCCTTATCTTGCTCATATCTGGTATAAAATTTGTCGATATATCAAGCATATCGAAATTTGAAAGCTAACTTGTGTGGCTTATATGCTTATTTTGTATTTTCAAAGTAGTTTATAATAAAATGTCTATTAATTTATAATAAAATTAATTTGCTCACATGGTTATTCACATATGTCCAATTGACGTGCCCACTTATTTTAAGTAATGGGAAAAAACATTTTCTGATTGTTTTAACTAATGGGGAAAACATATTTTGTTCTTACTCTTATCCAAAATAGTTCCCGCCTGATTTTTTTTAAAACGATGTTTAAAACTTTTCTCCATCCCACAATTCCCTTGAGAAATAAAAACGAGAATCGTGCTTGATTCATTTGACAGAAAAGGCTCACCACCATGAACATCAAACATGTGAAAACAGGATTTTTATAAACGATTTAGCCAACATGGATTTGTTATCATAATGGTACAAACTACATTTTGATGGGTATTAAACCTTATCATTATCTCATGCAATTTTTATTCACTAGATACAATATTATGATTTGAACAACCATTTCTTATCAGGTAACACATTCTATCCTGGTGTGATAAAAAAGTAATTAGCATTTAAGAATATAAGACATAAACGTTTTACATCCATTTGAAAGTGAAATTACTGTGAATCTCAAAAGACTAAAATTACAGCAATACATATATATAACTTTTTAATTAATTACAAGAGAGTTACCAATAGGTTGAACACTAGTAATCGGACCTCTGTCCTCCGTATAATATTTCCTAATAATTTTTTCATATTTTGAGGTTCTGATGTAACGAAAGGGGTATGCTGCAGGAATATCATCTCTGGACAAGTTTGGCAGTGGCTTCACAAATACATGGTCTGGTTCTGCCATAAGGATATATTTGTAATCGAAATGCTAGAATGTCCTATTAGGGATATCAAATTGTAAACAAAGAAAACAGTTACTGTAACAAATTAACATACTCACTCTTCCTCGATATTTGCTTTTTCCAACCATTGTATAAATGCCCATGGCCTATTCAGTACGATATAGCCCTAGGATCACTTGATTTTTTGTCTGGCAGTCCTAAGCATTTGACAACTTCATTAACATGTACTCCCTGATCACTTGCACTAAGCACAAATCATAGAAATAATCCAAATGCAAGTTCGAACTTAAAATGAAATTATCAAATACCACTATCATCAACTAATCGATTTCCAACTAAAAAAAAGCTCCTGCAGCTAGGCATGATATTTTGCTTAAAAAATGACATACAATCTCCTTAATATTGACCGATATTCAATTATGTAAAAGCTTATTCTCAGAGTGATATGAAGAGGAGGTAGTCATAGTAGGGAAGTCGAAATTTTGGGAGTAGGAGGGAATCGAAGATTTGGGTAATAAGAGGGAAATCAAAATTTTGGTCTCGTTGTTCAAGGGCCAAGAGTTAACGTAATACAGCGTTTGAATATATTATTTTGAAGACAAAATAATTTTTTATTGCAAGTTACATCTGTACGCTGTTAAGTCTTGCAATGAAAAATGAATTTTCTTGTAGTGAATTTGAAATATTGTATTTATGTTTTTGTTAAGAGGACTTGCTTTCAGTATTCAATTTTGAAAAGCAATTTTGAATGGCAAATAGTAGAAAACAATGTTTTTGTTAAGAGGATTCAATCCTTCGACATTCCCTCGCTTGATCTGATCAATAGTAGAAAACAAGGTTTTTAACTGTAAAAAACACAAACGGCTACTGTATAAATGCATTTTTAAGAAGAAGAAATACACGTACATTCAGATATATTTGAGGTAAGCGACCGCTCATGTAAATTGCAGCCATGATTCAGCCTTGTACCATCCCATAAGGATTAGGTCCAGTCATGTATAGCTAGCAAATTGGTAATACATGCTTTTCAAGTTAGTAGGTTATTCATATGATATTTACTTGCATTAAACATATTATGATAATTTACCTGTAACATATTTTGTGCATGTACAACCATGTTTATGTTCACTAAGGCTTTAGCTTGATTTGGCAAGCCGGCAAAAGCAGCGACAAAGGTCCCATAACCAAGCTGTATACAATTAAGCAAATACAACCTTTTACAATTTCTGAATACAAAAATACATATACACGAACACTGGCATACCAGAAGAAGCTTCTTACTTACTGAGTGTGAAATCGCCTTTTGAAGGTTCAATATTGGTAGTTGTCTTGCTGAATTTATTAGTTTTATTTACATTGTCTTCATCGTCGGATGAAGTGTCGTGAAGAACTTCACTAATGTTAGAAGGACCGCTTCTTGATGGCCTAAGGTATGAAACACTATTATATGGAGTGTTGGCGCTGTTTGCCATAGACCTTGCTGACCTGTTGTATATTTTGATCACATTTAACTTGTTATATGATAATGCCTATCGAATAAGATTATGTAGGTTGGTAAGATATAAACAACTCACGTGAAGAACATGTTTGTTCTTGGAGATGTTGGGTTGATGGTGAATATTAGCTTAGCAGGGTATTCCCTCTTTGGATTCAATGGTTCTATCCCATCATCATAGCTATCATCTTCCAATATATAGCGCTGAACATCCTGGTGCCCTTCATCAAGCTGAAGCTCCTTGGAAATTATCTCCTTTCCGTAGTACTATAAAAACTATCAAATATAACAGCCTGGATTGAAACTATACGGTATACCATGAAATCATAATCTATCATATTATATATCATGTTCCAAAAATAGACAAGAAAATTACTACCTTATATACAAGTCCAGCACTGTCCAGCTTTATTTCGTAACCATGCCCAAACACTTCAATGAAGCCTTTTTGATGATGATCATAGCGATCATTCTTGGGTTCATATACACCACCAACATCAAGAACGGCATCTAAAGATTCTAGTATCTAGATTTACAGTAAGTTATTTAAGTTAAACCAACCATTTATTAGTCTTATGCAACATCTTGAAGTCAGAGTGGCAATCAGCAGCAAACTAAATGAGTGCAGCAGCCAAGAAAATATTAAAGAATAGAAGGATTTAATGATGTAGAAATTTGCTCGAGGTCCTAGTTTTCTTTAAAAAGAACATTTTCCCCAACTTTTGTGGTAAAACACTAGTAAGTTATTAAACAGAGGTTGAAATATTGAAAAAAAGGACATGTATTATGCACTTGTGTCAACACCTAAATGTAGCTAGATGTAATATGTGAAAAAGAGGTTGAAATATGTCCAGAAATAATGTTAATTAGCACCTAAAACAAGTCCTGCAACTGTAGTAATTGTTATTTGTAGCAACTTCATGGTTTATGACAACATGCTCATGCAAATATAAATTGTAAAATCCTAAATGCATAGTTAGCATATCTGGATTACACTAACAATTCAAAAAGGGACAGATTGGATATACAATGCATGCCACTAGTAGAAAATCTAAAGGCTGTTTTTGTGCTAAACCCAGTAACGAAATAAGATAACCTAAACAGTCAGTACATATAAGTTTGCAATTAGAGAAAATAATTATACAGAAATAAAAGCAATTTAAATCCTGACTTGGCTTATAAGTACGTAAATACTAGTTTTGCTAATGAATTAACGATGAGGGCAGAAAGTGATGAGATAATTAACACCAGTACAAGTGAGAATGCTAGTAGATATCGTAAGCATAGGAGTATGCTTTAGGAAAAGTAGACTTGAAAATTCTGGAATAAGCAGTTAATTTACACTGTTGGGGACTACCAAAGCTTCCAGTGCAGTAGTATCTCGGTCATCCAAATGTAGAGCAAGCGCTTTTGCATGCTACCACTCGATTGGCTCCGTCTTTCACTACAAACCCTGTTGGACATACCAGGTTCAAATCGTTCAAGCAACCAGCATTAGCACAGTAATAGATAGCCAGAATATATTAAATCTATCGTTGTCTTCTAGTGTTGGTACAGGCAAGTTACAAGAATAACCATGGTTGAGAATATATATCAAAAACACATGTGTTATCAATCAAAAATGTATTTATTTTATTATAGATAAACGGACAGATGACCAACATGTTCCAGCTCACCAACTTATAGATAAACTGCAGTGGATAAACCATGCTTTATATTTTAATAAGCATATCACACTCTCTATATATGCATTTGAGTCATTCACCTTAAAATGCTCCATTCTTGTTATACTGATGTCATGGTTGGAGTTTCAAATAGCATCAAATCAATATTTAATAATCTAGTATTGAACAACATACATTGCTTATATCAATTAATTGAAGACATTCCTTAATTGAACTAATTAATTGTAAACAAATATCAACGAAAAATGAAAATGTTTTGGATAATTGTTAACCAATTATATGGATGAATCCAATATTCAACAACATGCGGCAAACAATGAAAAATGTTTGGATGATTCTGAAACAAATACCACTTTCAGTTTCTACATTGCAATCTTAAAAATCATAGGTTTCTTGTTTACCTAATATTCACTTATAATATATTTTTCATACATGTAATACACTGTTGACAGTTTGTATGCTTTTCAAGTTTAAACATGTGATGCAAACAGATTATAAGTGGATACTAGATTGCATAAACTTCGTTCATATCCAACACCCACTTATGATAACTTAATTTATATTTAAACTTTTATGAAATATGGGCTTCAAGTTTATGCCTCATTTGCAGCATAGTTTCAAGCTTGTCTTACTATACAACTAGTGGCATAGTAGGCATGCGACTCTGTAATGATGTCAAACTATATTAACCACATTTTGGTTGAAAGAAGCCTTCATTCAAACACAATCCTCTTTATACTATACTGCAAAATGCTATCAATGTAGCATGAGCAATAATCTTTTAAAGGGGGTAACAAGCATAATCTAGAAGGTCGTTCTAAAACTGAGCTATAGCACCGAGCTTAAGTAATAAGTATGATCTTCGGTAATATTCCTTCTAAAACCGAGCTTCACTCACTTCTAAAACTGAGGTAGCTCAGTTCTAAAACTGAGCTTTCCTTAGTTGTAAAACTGAGTGATGCTCAGTTGTAAAACTGAGCTTGGCTCAGTTCTACAGACTGATCTTGGCTCGGTTAGAAAACTGAGCTTGCTTAATTATAAAACTGAGTTGGGCTAAGTTCTAATGTTTAGTTACTATTTGGTATTTAGAAAAATATCCATAGCTTTTGTTTATTTCAGTATACTAATGTTTAGTCACTATTTGCTGCCAAAAAGTATGACCATTATATTCAAAAATTATGCATTAGGGTGTTGTGTATTTTCATAACTGTTACAAATAACCCATTCTGGCTATCTATCTAATAAAATATAACCAGACATTCTCAACCATAATGATGTAGGTAAACCACCGGACTGGTAGCCCAGGTAGACTATTGTGTATCTTTGTGAAATCTGCTAAAAAACCTTTAAAATGTTTAAAATAATGCGAATGCTTATTGCTAACTCCAAGACAACGAGAAATTTTGGGTGTGTTGCTCATTGGCTCATACGAAAAAATCCAGTCTTTCCTTTTCAACCTTTGAACATATACTAGGATTTCTTTCCCTAAAGTTTCACTTGCATTAATTCCCCTAATAACACATACAATCTAAATCTATTGAAATATGCACAGATCAAAAGGTGATAATTTTGACACAAAAATTACAATTTCGTACAATATTAGAATAAAGTTCCTCCTTTAGGTCCTCAGCGATGCATCAACTTAGGTAGAAAAAAACGTAAATACTTCAAAATCTTAACGGTTTTGAGAAAATATCACAAAAAAAATTATTGATGTATTTACCGTCCAAGTATTCAAAGTTAAATTATCAAACTAACGTAACAAAAGTAGTGCTCTTACAGTTTTTCATGGGCTCAAAGTTGAGATCATCCACTTTATTTTCCTTAAATTCCGACTTTGCTTTGAATTTTGCAGCATACATATACGCAAATGATTCAACTTCCAGCTCCCCTGCGCTGAAATCATAAACTAATAAATCCTTGCTCTTTGAACGTGAATTTACCATTACCAACTCAAAATTCTAATTAATCGGCACAAAGCCACATGATTTTGTGAAGTCAAAGTGTGGGATTTGTTTAGATTGGGAATAGGTGTAACTTTAGGATTCCACAATTTTCACACTTTCTATTTTAAGAGTGAAGACGAGGTTTTAAGAGCAAGAGTGGAAGAAAATAAACAAATGGGTTTTTTTCGGGATGAAGAAGAGGATGTATTCAGACGGGGTAGAGAAATGAGAGGGATAAAAAAAAAGTTGCTGCTTTTGTTATGTTTTAGCGGGTGAGGTCAAATTATAGCGCGCCCTGTTGATTTTCCAAACCCTAACGAACCAAAAGATGGCAAGTTCAGTTACGACGCTATACTATTGGGCTATCGTTAATATATTTTGTTGTAGTGATGCATGGCGATTAAGGGAAGTAAACCCCTCTGGTGTAGCATGCGGTCTGTCGTCCGGTCCTGGTAATAAGACATTGGCTAATGGTAGACCGTGTCTTAGGCATATCTGCCCCCAACATATCTTCTAAGATGTTGGACGGTAATAATCTTGTGGATTTTCAATAAACCTGGCTCCTGGTAGCTCGTCCGAAGCTAGATCTATAACTTCGGCCGCAATGGTGGGCAATTCTATTATTAAGGAAGATGGACTCTGAGTTTTCAGCTGCCGTGGGCTTAAAGATTCCATAGTTAATTAACTTATTAAAAACCATCATTAGATGATAATAAGCCTGTGTATCCCCTGGTGCGAAGTGCTGAATGTGTTGTGCAGTGCTATATAATAATTAAATAATTTTGCATAATTTAGGAAATGTTCGAACGATAAGACTTTGAAATCCAATCGGAATGACCGTCATCGCTGACCGTCACAACCGTGTCATCCATGCTTCGGCGATCGGAGCAAGTTAAAATTAGTCAAATTAGTTAAGTTACAATTCCATCGACAAACTTCAAAAGGTAGTCAAATATGCAGTGAAACAGTTATGTTAGGTTATGCAAGGAGGAAGCTCGTCGGAAGCAAGAGTTCGAGTATGCATGAAATTTTGTATCCATTAAAGTCCAAATTGGGGTCGATCAGCAGAGAGCTTTGATTTCATATCGATTGAGATTTATTAACTTCGTATAGATTCAAAACGTTCATTTCATATCGATCCGAAATGTTCACTTTGTATCGATCAAGGAAGCCTCAGCTTCATACCGATCGAAATCCGATGGCTTTGAATCGATCAGGTTTCATTGACTTTGCATCGATCGCGTTACAATGGAGTTCGTACCCATCACAACTATGCTTCGTATCCATATCAATTCGAACTGATAAAAACAAAATAAAAGTATCAACAATCGACCCCAATTTAAAGGCAAGGGATCGATACGTAGATCTTGGTTGAGGTTCGATGCGAAATCAAGTTTCTCTAACCCTTCATCGATACGAAATCAAGGTTGAGCAACCTTTCACAGATTCCATCATCTACCTCCTCACTCCTTCTTCCCCAAATAGTCGAAGCTCCATTTCCTACCTCCCTCAGCATGCTCTGAACCAACTCCGACCTCAACATCGCTAGAAATTGGTCATGTATGTGAATGGATTAACAATTAGACTCGAATCCCATCATTCTTAATGTGAGTTCATCGATTAATTACCTGACTTTAACATTAAGTTAAAGGGATTGGAAGATTTGGTTCGATCAGAAGGCAAGGAAAGTTTTCTTTCTCTTTTGCTCTGATCGATATACAAAGGCAGTGTGTAACAATGAATGCAAGTAGAAAATTTGGCTAAGTCCCAAAGGTATTTATACATTTTCATATCCAAGGAAGAAACATTTCGTCTCCTAGTATTAAAAACCGGTTGAAACGGTTTTCATCATAAACGATGCGCAAAGTTTTCTTCGTATGCGTCTAACTATATCGATCGGGACACGGGAAGGCACAGCTGTTCCTGTCCATCAGCGATCGATTACATATGTCATTGATACGAAGAGAGTTATCTGTATCTACGAACCACCTATTTGAGACAACACTTGCTCACAACCAACCAGCTATCGATACGAAGCATTGTTTGTATCCATTCACTCACATCAGCCAACAATATAACTGTTCGTATCGATGATATCATCGATGTGAAACTCCTAACGAAGTCTTGCTTGAGTCACTAGATTTCGTCGATATGAAGCGATATTTTGTATCATAAACTTGAAGATCTAAGCTTCATATCATCGATACCGAATGACAATTTCACGTTCATCATTTTGAAAACCGTCTGATTTCATATCCATCGATGCGAACTACATTAAAATAACAAATGAATTTGTGTTGATCAACATCGATACAAAAACAATTTTTCGACCTTTAACATCGATCCAGGAGAGGATCGGCACAAAGGGAAATTCCTAAACAACCATCAAGCGTTGTTACAGATCGAATTTGACATTGATTCAGGAGAGGGTCAATATGGGGTTCGATACAAAAAATTTGAGAAACTGACAACGACTCATGAGCGTACGAACGTTAACGGAAGTCAGGCTAACGTGCATTCATGCATAATGGACTAACATTCGATTTTCAAAATTTACAGGAATTGAATGCTCACCTAATGAAAATTACCACAACAAAAAATATTTTGCTATAGTTCGATATTAAGTTACAACAATGCATAGTACAATAATTAGTAGTCAATAGCTCATGATTTATGTTTCTATTGATCAATCAAAGATCACAACTTTCGACGAGAAGACAACAACCGTTTAACGAGTCCAATGGAACTTTTCAGAATAAAAGTTGCAGCTTTTTAAATCACTTCATGTCCTCACAAGATGTACTTTGGGGAGAAAATGTTATCCTGCCTTTTGGCAAGGCTGTGATATCAAGGAATTGACTGAAAACCAAAGATAGTTCATCCCGAATATCGAGTATACACAGGTTCACTATGGATGTTGGTAAATTTTATCCGAGTCCGGATCAAGCTACAATTGATAAGATGAGACAAGCAAAGCTATGGAAGCCAACTCCAATTTTCAAGTCAAACCGAGTTCGTATGCTCAAGATATGATCGATGCAGGTTTCATGAAAAGCGTGCTCATTTCGTATCCATCCACCGTATAATTTCGTACCCATCAATGAGCATCACTTTGTATCCATCAGGCAACCATTGTTCGTATCCATCAGGTAACCATTGTTCGTATCCATCAAACAAACAGGAAAGGACCTCCTTCGCATCGATCCTGTTCGAATCCATCAACTGCCCACGGTTTCGTACAATCAGTAGCAAGTAAGTCCACTTCGTAATCTTGTAGATTCACATACTTCGTATCCATAGGAAGTGGCTTTCTTCGTATCCATAGTCTTCAACCTGTTTGCATTGATCAACCAACTACACTTTGCATCCAACATAACCAAACAAAGCCACTACTTTATATCGATCGGCCAGTGATCGATACGAACAGAGCAGTTTCCATCCATACGAACAGGGCAGAACAGTTACCATCCATACGAGCAAAGCAGGATAATTACAAGTGATACGAGCGGAGGCGAGCTGGGTCGATACGAACAAGGCTTTACTGAGTCGATATGAACAAGGGGTACACATAGGAAAGACTTGATCGTTCGGCATAAAAAGTGGATCGATCCGAAGAGTTGGCGCCACGTCAACTTGCTGGCACGTGCCCAAATTGATACGAACAGATCGACAAGATAGGATCGGTACGAACTAAACAGCCTGCATAAAACCTGAATTTGCATCGATCATAACTCATAGCCTATATGTCCAAATGCTACCAAATTTCACAGGAGCTTCCGTACATCATCAACAATGTTCATGCTCAATTTCAATTCGATTGGACAAATCCTGATTGATACGAAACTCATTCGTATCGATCACAGACCGAGTGCAAATCATGTGGGATCGATCGTGTGGGCCCACACATGTGCCAGAAGAGGTCTCCCGAGATCTGAGTGAGATATTTGCAGCCTACGCCTATAAATAGCATCCTAAAGCCTATAGAAAAAGGACTTTTTGATTCTCCTACGTGCAGACTCTGCCGAAATCATTATTGTGCTCAAAGATCATTGTTGTATTCGAAATTCACTGCTATAATCCGCTGTAACCAGTAAACAAAAGTTAATAAAGTCAATCATTTCATAGTGGACGTAGGCAATTCGCCGAACCACTCTAAATCTTTGTGTCTCTGTGCATTTATTTATTTATCTATTTTTAAAGTGTTCGTTAGATAATCCTCCTTTTCCATTTATTTTCTTCATTTTATCTCTTCAAATTCTTTCGAAGTGCGTTGTGCCCAATTTCGGTACAAACATTCCTGTCGCAAGATTAGAAGCTATACGTTTTCTACTGGCCATTTCATGTTTTCATAACTTTAAATTATAACAAATGGATGTTAAAAGTTCTTTTTTAAATGTATATCTAAAAGAAAATGTTTATGTTGAACAACCTCCTCTTTTCTCTCATGAAACATTTCCAGACTATGTTTATAAACTTAAGAAAGCCTTATATGGTTTGAAACAGGCACCCCGTGCTTGGTACGACCAACTTAAGAGCTATCTAATAGACTCTAGCTTTGAAATTAGGAAGTTTAATCAAACTTTATTTATTAAGAAAACTAAACAAGATATTTTAATTATACAAATATATGTTGACGATAATACATTTGGTTCAACTAATCAAAAATTATGCCGGGAATTTTCGACTATCATGACAAATGATTTGAAATGTCACATATGGGAGAACCATCATATTTACTTGGATTACAAATTAAAAATTGCAAAATGGTTTTTTTATTAATCAAGAAAAATATTGTAATAATCTAATTAAAATATTTGGTACGGAAAACACTTCTACCAAACCAACTCCTATGAGTACAACTATACATCTCGAAAGAGACGAAGATAGTAAGAGTGTCGGCCAGAAACTATATCGTAGTATGATTGGATCATTACTTTACTTAACTGCTAATCGAGCTGATATAATGACGAGTGTTTGTTTATGTGCTCGATTTCAAGAAAATCTTAAAGAATCACATATGCGAGCAGTAAAACGTATAATTCATTATCTTAGCAAGACCAAGGATTTCGGCCTATTTTATCCGGAAGAATGTCCTTTTTAATTAGTATCCTATAGCGATGCTGATTTTGGAGGAAGTCGGACAGATAGAAAAAGTACAAGTGGTACTTGTCATTTCATCGGACGGTCCTTAGTATCTTGGTTTAGCAAGAAACAAAACTGTGTTTCGCTATTAACATGTGTAGCAGAATATATATCTGCAGCTTTAGCATGTGCTCAGTCATCTACATGCAATAAAAACTACAAGATTTTGATATAAAATTAAATAAATCTATAATATACCGTGATAACATAAGTGCAATTAATTTATCTACAAATCCTGTCAATCACCCACGAACTAAACATATTGACATTTGTCATCGTTCTAAATTTGTAAATTCTGAAAATTAATTAGCTGATTTTTCACTAAACCACTCAATGAAAATATTTTTGTAAAACTAAGAAGAGAACTCGGTATAATTTCTTTTAAAGAATTATAATATTTGAAATTTTATAAAAAAATAAAATGAAGATAATTTTTTTTGTAATTGCAAAGCACTTGAACTCAGCACCTCTAGATTGGAAGTCAAATGTCCTTACCATTTCTCTATTTGTTATTTCACAACATTTCTATAATACACTTGTCCTTATATTATTTTTAGTTGTTTAAAGTTTTTTAACCATGTAAAATTCTGTTTATTCTACTCCTTTCATTATTTACTGGTTATCTCTTGTTTAACTAATCATTTTCTCTACTTTTGCAATACCCAATTTATATAAATATAAGGTTTTTTTTGTTTATTTTCTCTCCACCTTGATTATTTGATTTAAATACTGATTATTCCTTGCAACAATATCTTCTCAAAACAAATCTCAGAATGACTCTGCTTACTCTTCTTTTGATTTTTCCACACCATCCTCTGATTCTTCTAGCTTACCTACACCTACTCCATGTTATGAACCTGTCAGACCATCCAACTATCATACTGATTATACTCCAGATAAGAAGAAGGCAGACATTTCTTATTTTTTGGTTCTCCGTAAACAAAAAAAAGATTGATGATAAACATCATTATCAACGGAGACCAATAGAAATACAATGAGAAATGTACTATGAACAAAAGGTCAATTCAAAACTACTTAGCATTTTGGAACAACTTGGTTGGAAATTCTACGGGACATCTACATCTGACATTCATCAACTCACAATGCCTTCCTATCAGAATTTGTGGGATCAGTCCTCATAACCTCCTCCCGTGTCTCCAAATTCATGGTAGCATGGAAATCACTGGTCTCCATTGAAACCATGCACGAGAAGAATAAAGTTGAACCGAAAGCTTGTAAGACTCCGCTTTCATCCACTTCTTCTTCATCTAAATAATTTTTGTATATCTTTTCACTTATTTCAATCTAATTTCTATGCATTCTTTATTTAATATATTGTATACATATATTTTTATTTTTCTAAGCAAAAAGACTAATAATGCTGAAAAAGAGCATTCAGTCGACTAACGAATTTTGGTCAGTCAACTAAATATGGAAACATAATGTTTCGGGAAAATAGATCAGTCGACGGACCAAATTCGATCAGTCGACTGACCAAATTATCTGGGCCTATTAACTTCTGTTTCACCCACCCTTTACCTATATAATCTATCTTCTTCACTTTTACTCCTCACTTTTACTTTCTACCATCAAAATTTCAAAATCCTAGCCCTCCAAATTTTCAATTTCCATTACTCATTTATTCATTCTAATGGCTCTAAGACAACCAATACACTCTAAACAAGCTTCATCCTTATCCTCTTAACCTATAGACGCCCAAATAGCTCAATGGATTTATGATGCCACCGCTATCCATAGGTGGAACAAGATGAAGGAAACTCGCTTTCTAGAAGGATCATTTGTTGTATTTCCTAACTTTACTGCATATAGAATTCAAGATCTTGCTAGAAGAAGTCATCTAGAATCTCTCCTTGACTACAACCGGAATAATCTCAAGATAAATCATACAATGGTAAAACTCTTTTGCGCTAACTTAAATTAAGGTCATCAAAATCCAAGAAATCGTAACAACTGCGTATGGAGTTTAGTTTGTGGTCAACAAGTCTTCTTGTCGTTAGATAGAATTGGACACATCCTTCAAACACCAACAAATGGTATTCCACTACAAGATTTGAATGTTGTTTTAGGCGAACGAGACGAAGCGAGTTATAAATTTTTGAACGGCGGCATAACAGATTTAAAATCTACCGCCTTATGTCGTACAGCCGAATTATGCATCGAGCCTTAATTCGCACAATCCTTCCTCGTACCGGGTCTTACGAGATTGTTACCCAGAGAATTATAGAGCTTTATACGCAATTTGGGGTGATGTTCAAATTAATTGGCCTAAGCTTATACATGACGAATTCCTAGCCTTCAACCAAGGACGGATGAACATCATTTACTATGGCGAGTATATTATGCGGCTCCTAATTAATCTACAAGTTCCAGTTCCAAAATCCGACACCTCAACAGTTAAAACTCTAAATAGCCGCACAATTAGTTTGATGAAATTGCCTCCAAGACTACTCACTATCATGTCATTCCAAGTTTGGCAATCAAGGCCTCGCCAACAAGTTGCTACTCCACAACATTGAAAAGATGAAATACGCACCACCACCTCATCCCAAAGCACCCGAGAGTCCATTGGTCTCATTGCACGCAATCAAGTAATTTTGAATTTTCCCATTAAGAACCTCGACAAGAAGATTGACAAGAAGTTTGACAAGATCAAGAGCTTTTTCGGGATTCTATGGGATGCAATCTCTTGTTCTTCCTTGTCTACTACAGAACCTTCACATCGTAGTCCAGGAAAGCATCTGGCACCCTCATTTTACTTGGTCTACATCCGAAGAACATACAAGTTCTAACACTAGTGAAAATGGTGGTGGCAGACAATACGTGGAAAGCTCTTCATGAGGCAAAGAATCAGAGCAAGAAGAAGAGGAAGAAGAAACAAATTTAGACTTTGATGAGTGATGACAGTAATTCATGATGGTGGTAGTAAGTTATTAACATTCTAGTATGCTTAATTTCCTTTAATGCGGATAGGCTTGTATTAAAGCCCGGTACAATTTGAAACAATATGTTTGACTGTGATTGTTATTTAATATTATGTTTAGTTCACAATGCTAATGTGATAACATATTATATGGTTGTCTATTTCCTTTTTTCCGATGACAAATGGGGAGAAATTTGTATGATTAAGCAATTTTTGCAGGATTTGATCTGTCGCCACATATTCAGGGGGAGAAATATATAATTCTTAATATATAGCATCGTCAAAAATAGGCTGTCATCAATCAAAAAGGGAGAGAATGTTGAATCATGAGTTTTGATTCTTGAAAAAAGGTTAAACGATCAGTTATGAGACTATACGGTCAAGCGATAAAAAGAGAATGAGATATGTGAGCTATTAAACTACAAAGGAGATGAGACTACAAATCTAAGTATAGTATGCTTATTTACTAAAGTTTGAGTCTTAGATATGGTTCATAATTGTTAAAATCTGTCCTCAAGTAGTTTGCACATACCCAAAGTTGTTTTAAAGTTCAATTTTTTTAAATATGTGCAAACTATGCACTGACGACTAGGTCAGTCGATTGACCAAAATCAGCCATCGACTGAACCTGTTTAGTGCACAGATAAGCAACATGTTGCACCATTTTTTGAATATTCAGTTAATTGGTTGATTTTTATCAATCGACTGACCGGCTCTAATGGCTTTTTTTCTTGGAGAGACACTTCTAATTGCGAAGAGTTTCGATCCAAATTGAAGAGGTATGGCTGCACCTTTTGATTAAAAATTTCGTGAATGGTTGTAACTATTTGTTCGCTATATAAACATGTTAGAATCACTTCTCAATTTACTGAATTTTATTTTGATTTCTTGCTATATTTTCTACTCTCTATCTCTATAATCTAAAAGCAATCACAATCTACACATTGCTTGAATCTTCGAATTAATTAATATATTCTTTGATTCTAAGCAATATCTTGCTTTTATATCTTCACACACACAATAAATACTTGAGGATTTGATTATAGGTAGGGTGTACTATTAAAGAATATCCAGTTATTCAAAACACAAGCGTCAACTATTTACTTGTACCAGTAAAGTCCTATTCTGTTGTTCAGGCGGTAAAAGTCCTCTTCGGTTGTTTGAGGCAGAAAACTCCTGTTTGGCTGCTCAGGTGTTGTATACATATTCCTCCGAGTTAAGAGAGGGGTTTATAGAGTTTAAATCCAAATTGTAGTCTGAGAATGGATGTAGAACGGGAAGTTCGAACCAGTATAAAAAGTCCTGTTGTGCTTATTTCATTTACTGTATTACTATTATCTATTATTTAGTTTATTTTTCCACACTAATATAATATTCCATATTACACGATCCTAAGTGTTAACGAGCCACATAGCTTACACACTTTCAGTTAGGTCAACCTGGTGGTCGACCTAACCCATGTTTTTTCCCCTCTTTTTTCTGATTTCTTTTTTAATTCGTATCTTCTTCATTCTAGCTCGAATTCTGACGTTCTATATATGGAAATTGACTAGAAAATTACCAGAGACACAATGGTGCAACTCCTATGGCTCAATTCTAGTAATTTCATAAAGTTATTTTATTATTTAATTAATTCGTTGATAAATTATTATAGCTTAAATTTTGGGTTGTTACATTCATTATTGTCTTCCTCATCACTCTCTTCTTTAATGCTCCCTTCTTCTCGAATATTAATATCATTTCCTTCTATAGATGTTCATGTAGCGGTTTATTGTTAAAGTCTTTACAAATACTCCACGTACGAAATATAAATGGGAACCATTGACGGAAGTTTCATAAGGCCGAAGAACATTTTTTTGGCATTTACTTTATCGACATTATCAAAGCAAAGGGGTATACTTTCCATTAGCATAAGCCAAGTGAAGTAACGATCATAAAGAATAGTTTTTCTAGAGTATTCATAGAAGGACAATAGTCCATCTTGTAAAATTTTTTACCTAATTCAGTTTCATAAGACTCCTTTGTATTCAATTTTAAGAAATTAACCAATTTGATTATAATAAAGCTTAATTATCTTTTCCTAGGCACTTGAACATATATCCCTTCATCATTATGTAGTTTAACGAATTTCCCCCATGTTTTTAAAAAATAACTTTCCTGTTGAAGTGTCAATCTTTACATTGTTTGGCTCAAATTTAAGTAAAGTGGTAATTCTAGCGGTGCCTGTGAGAAGTTTTAGATGATAAGTAGGAAAATCATCAATTTTATGAAAGAGAAAAATTTCATAATGTTTCATACATTAAACCGATCCATGCTTGTTGGATCGTTGTGAAGCCAAGTCTTGAGTTGCTCTTAAGAAACTACCGAGGTTGAGAAGACGACTCTCGTATCTTTTTCTTCTTTGGATTTCTGATTTTTGCAGCAGTTTTTGGTGTCATTTTATTGTTATTTTGATTTTGAGGGTTAGGGTTTCTTTGATATGAAAATTAAAAAAGTGAAGATAGAAGATGAATGGGTAAATGAATGAACGGGTTAAAAAAGAATAGGTAAGTGAGAAAAGGTGGTTGTTGACTTTCACTAATAATACATACATGCATATATATATATATATATATATATATATGTATGTATGTATATTCTAATAAGGGGTCGGATGTCTAATTAAAATGATCGAATGTTTAGTTTACCCCTCAGATACCTGATTATTTTGGTTAGATGTCTGACTTTGTATAAATTTAAATATTGAAATTTATAAAAGTTTTTAGATATATATATATATATTAAATATATAATTATATGTTTATTGATTGAACGCCATAGGCCAATCATGGTATCGAGTAGAGTGTTCGGATCCGCATCAAAGGTAGGGTAAATTATTGGGTCAAAAAAATTAAGCGGTTTCGATTGGTTTGGATGGAAAGCTTCATTTATCGCTAATACTATTTCTATTATGTGTAGTACCATATAAAGCAGTCAAAGTGTGACAACCTGACTTTCATCTCCCAGAAAGTCGCATCATCTTTAAGCAAGAAAGGGATAGAAAAGAGAAAAGAAAGAAGATAAAGAAGAAACAACATCAGAATCTCAATAGCGGAATGAATAAATTATATTAATAACATAAGTATTACATAATATACAACAACTATCAAAGTTACACAGACAATACATTACATACTAGACAGTTATAAACACCTATCTAGTTATTACAACTCAATACATTATAGATAAATACTCAGAGATACCAAACACAGCGGAACACTAAACATATCTACACGCAGAAGCCTCCTGCTCCATTGCTCCTCCACAATTCGTCAAAGCTAACCTGAATCCCTTGGCTACTCGTAAAAATTTGAGTACCCAAGAGTTTAAAAAAAAATAAACTCCGGGTCATACATGGGTCTGGTGTGAGTAACGTGTTAAAGTTGCTTAACTTTGAAAAATCTTTGAAAAGAAAGGTATCACGTAAGACTTCCCACACATAAACATGGAAAAGTTTTTACCTCACGCTAACCAAAACATTTGATAGGAAATCCAGTGATATTATAATAGGTCTAGGGTTTTCAAGTAAATAAGAAATAGCCGAAATTGTTACATCTATTAAATTCCAGCTACTAGCCACAAAAGTGGGTAATACAATCAAAACCGAGGGCACTTATTGGATTTTGGATTCCATACAATGGCAGGGCTACCGGGGTACCGCCCGTCACAGTACGTGGCCTAGATCACCGTACCGAGAATCACTCCCAATCCCCTGCAACACAAAACCGAAACCATTCCTTACTGAACAGTTCCGAACAAGACCACCCCGAAGTTGTGATCAGCAACCGCACCACATAGCCGAAATAAAAGGGACATTTGGATAGGGGTAAATCTCGTCCTATTTGAGCATGACCCACTTAGCCTTGCTGCACCTCCCCTGTTTTAGCCATTCTCGGTTGATGAGGCTTGAGGATACGATTACCTTTATAGCACATATCACTTAGAATGCTCATCGTCCACCTGACGATGTTCTGAAAGCATTTAATCCATACAAGTTCGTTCCGGGTTCGAAAGAAACCGAAGGCATTATCTCGTTACACTCATTTTAGAATCACCCTCAGAGTTAACGGCGATAACCCTTGCACTCTGAGTCTTCATCTTCACTTGAGATACACGACCTATTGTTAATTTGGATCGATGTGGTTTTCGGATATCCAAATATGGAAACCCGATCCCGGTCTCATCGAAATCCAAAACGTGTCTTTCAGGCCAAGTTGTTTTAGAGTTTAAAACAATTTCAATTCATTATCTATATACACACAGATAGATAATTCACATCACAATGGATAATCAATATTATCATTACAACAGATAATCGATATCATCAATATAAACAGATAATCCATATTATCATCACAATGCAACCAATGCATCCATATCATATAACATTATTCATCTCATAGCTGAGATTACAAACCATTCAAGGCAACCAATATCATCCATTCATACATAAGCAACGATTCAATGATCACACCATCTATAATTAATTTAAAATGAATAAAATTAATTACTTTGTCTCTAATTAATTTAAAATGAATTAAATTAATTATTCCATCATTATAATCCCGCTTAACTTAACCATTAATTGATTATAATCAATTAAATAATCACCATCTCATTATTCATTCAATTAATCATTTCTGATTAACAATTCTCTAATTACAATAAGTAATTAGCCTTTAAATTAATTACATAAGTTAATTATACTTAACTCTTTGCAATAATTAACTTTTAATTACTTAATCAATTAATTAACTAAAATTAATTACATTAATCCTTTATTAATTACTTCATTTATTCCTTAATTAATCAATTCCAAATTTACTTCATTAATTAATTAATGATTTCTAATTACATTTAATCAATCTCTCTATATAAATTAATTACATAAAGTAATTAATCTGCAGTTAAACCAGATATATATTAATCACCCTTGATTAATAACATTCAGTAATTAACTACCCTTAATTACTTCGTTGAATAAATTACTCCTTAATTAATTATCTCAATTAATCCCCTGATTAATTCCAAAGTAATTTAATCTAAATAACTTCAATCATTAACACCTTTAGTTACATCCAGTAATTATCAATTAGTTACTTCCCTAAGTAATTACAATTCCATTAATTACATAAAGTAATTATTCATCAAATCATCAAGTGTTTAAATTAATTAAACTTAATTAATTAATCTAAACTAATCACATGAACCCAATTAATTACATTAAGTAATTAATTCATTAATTACTTCCATTAAGTAATTACATAAAACAATTACAAAAACGATTAAAATAATTAATTAATCTAATTAATTATCAAAATTAATCACATTAATTAATTGTTAAATAATCTTAGTTAATGACCTTCATTAACAATTCTTTAATTACTTCTCTTAAAAAATTAACTCAGATTAATCATTACTAATTACAAATTAATATTTAATTACCAATTAATTAATTACTAATTATTAAATTAATTAAGTGTTAACTTCAACTTAATTAATCCTTAATCACTTGATTAATAAATCTTTAATCATTAATTAAAATTTATTAATAATCCCTAATTACAGATTAATTAACCTTAATTAATTAATCTTAAGTCTTTAATTAATCAATTTAAAAACTCTTAATTACTTAATTAATCATCTTGTCATTAATTAATTAAATAATTAACTACCCATCTTAATTATCTAAATAATTTAATGAATCCAATCATTAAATTTTATTTATCTTTAAGATAAACATTTCTTACTTAAATCAAAGTATTAAAAACAATGTGTTTAAAATTTACATTAAATTTCACTTTAAATTTCATTTTAAAATTTTAAGATTTTAAAATGAATACATATTTATTTAAACAAGGTTTAAAACAAATTAAAACCTTTTTATCTCACATGTTAAAGAAACATCCATTTACAAAGAAGTTTCAAAAGAATTTAAACCTAATTCATTTTTAAATTCCAATTAATTTAAAAATACATTCTAAACATTCCAAATTTATTTACAAACAAATTCAATTTAAAAATTTCTTTAATTTAAAAACTGAAATACAGATTTAAACCTCATTCCAGTTTTAACTTAAATTTTAAAAACTTTACTTACAGTTTACATCTTCATTTTAAAATTCAAATTATTTAACCATTTCTAAAATAGTTAAAACAAATTAAATTTAAAAACTTATTTTATTTTAAAAGCTCAAACTCAACACAAATTTCTAGATTTTAAAACTAGAATTTAAACTTATTTTAAATTTCTATTTTTTTCAATTTTAAACTTCCAGTTTAAATTCAACAATCAATATACTTTTATACTTAAAAGTTTTAAAGCCAAATTAATCTTCAAAATTTAAATCATTTCAAAAACCAAGATTCAAACTATTTGAATTCAAATTCAATTCAGGTTTTTTAATCTTAGTTTAAAATTTTGTTTATATTTAAATTTGCTTTTAAAACTTAAAAACAGAACAGGTTTTTCTGTTTTGTTAAAACCTGAAACGAAGTGATATACCCGAGCAACCTTATATATTACTTCGAGTCAAAAACTTATCTGCTTCGAGCAGAAACTCAAACCCCCCGAGACCATCTCAAGGCAACTAAAATCCTGTAACCACCCCAAAACCCAACAACACAGCCCATCAGAAAATAATGCACCGTGCACATGCACGGTGCCTCCGGCCAACCTTGATCATCATCGCGACCTCCCCACAGTCGACACTCATCAACCCTGACCATCCAACCAACGTCCCAGTCATCACTTGCTTGAATACAAAATCGCGACCCAAAAATCCCCAAACCTGGAACAGAAACAAACTCCATACCCCAAACCTGTCAACGGCCTCCTTCACTCGCCACCGGCCACCGTTGCTCCTAAAACTCCGGCGAAGACTTCGACAACCCATCATCTTCCAATGCCTAAGGAATAGTTGAACTCGATCAACTATACTTGCCGAAATGATCACTTCTTTCCTAACCCAGAAAACTAGGGTTCAAATCTTCAAATCCCAATTAGAACCTCAAAAATGAAAAGCAACCCAATCCAATAATTTTCTCATCATCCCTAATTACTCATCCACCTCCAGGAACAAATTCAACTCAATCGAACACATAAATCAACAGTGCTAACTAAAAAGGTAAAATACAGTGAAATTAAAACTGCACTCTGGTTCAAGCATTATAAATTGTAATATTAGATTTATAATTCATGATTTTATATGATGTTTTGATTTATAATCCTGAAACTTCAAATCATTGTACTTGAAAATTTCACAAATTAAAGTTTGTTCATCTGTTTATAACTTTTAGAGATGATACAGGATTGTTTAATCTTAAATAAAATCTTTAAACTATAGTTTATGGTGAAATAAACATATCTTGTTTAACTCTTAAATCTAAACCAAGGTTTTAATTAAAAGATAATGGATTTTATAATCAAACAGAAGTTTTGAAATTTAGGAGCAGAAATGTAACAGTTAACAACATGCACACATAAATATATTCACATGTATATATGTTCACAGCAAATTCATATATATATATATATTCATTTCTAATTTAAAAGCATGAAAACAACCTTTACCTACTTAAAATTTAAAAATAAAAATAGAGTTACTCACTGTTTTAAAAATGCAGAGCAGAGCACAGTCCAGATTTGAAAAGAAAAAACCCTTTCAAAAATCTTTTGCAGACTTGTTTGAATGCTTTAAAACTTTAGTTCTTTGATCTTTGAAACTTGAGTTGCAGATGTTTTCAACTTGCTTTAATTGTTGTATGCAGGGCAAATTTTCTAGGTTTTGAATGAATTGAATGCAGGCTTTCATGATTTCCAGATTTTAGAAGAATGCAGGTTGAATTGATGAACATGCTACAGATTTGAAGAATGCAGATTTTCTTTGTATGATGAGCAGGTTTGCTATGCATTTGATTTGAGTATTGTTTCAGCTGAAAGATTTCTTTGTTTTAGAATTGAAAATAAGGAAAGAAAAAGAATGGAAGATGGCTTGAGTTTATATATCTTATTTATGATTTAATTAAAACCAAAGAAAAATTAAAATTAAAATTTGACACATGTCTTAAATTTTAACACTTGTAAATTACCTTGTTTAATCTCTTAACATATGCTATATTATGCTTTTATATACTTACACATGTCCTTTTTAAAAAAAAATTGTATTTATAATTAAAGTGTTAATAAAAAATTTAAACTTAATTAATTAGTTAACAAATACTTAGTTATATATATAAAAGTAATAATTAAAGAATAAATCAAGTATAATTATAAATAAAAACAATATACAAATCAATCATTTAAAAAATTATATTTTTAATCATTTAAAATAAATTTATAAAAGATATTATAAATTACTTGTTATTTAAATGAATACACGTTTCATTAATTAATTTGTATTTTAAATTTCATATTAAATTTTACAAATCACATTTATAAATCAATATTTTAAAAAGAAATAAAACAAACATTTTTATAACTTTATTTTAATATTCAAACTTAAGTCAAAATATATTTTAAACAAATATAACATTTATCTTATATATTTAAAATCGTATAATTACTTTATAAAATAGCTTTAAAAAGCTTAAATCAAAAATAAATCATAATTTCCCAAATTCAAAATATTAGAAAATATGCTATACTAATTAAATTTAAAACCAAACTCGTCCATTTAAAATATATATAAATAAATATATATATATATACACACATTATAAATAGAAAACAATTTATTACCTTATTGATAGATAAATTCACAAATTAATTACTTATTAAAGTAAGATTATTAAATCAATTCAAATTTATTTATAAAAATTATCAAATCAATTTAAATTTTAAACACAGATTATTAAATTTATATAGCCAGAAATTCTAAGATATCACAATCCTCCCCCCTTAAAAGAATTTCGTCCCCGAAATTTAAAACAAAGGTAATTTAATAATCTCATTAAAGATTTAATTTTAAAACACAGCACATATTAATCATATGCTAACAACCATAGCAACCAATTCACACAATCAAAACAAACCTAACTATCTAGAAAAAAATTCCGAAGAGAACTTCCACGAGTTTTCCCGATATAAATATAGGGATACTCGCTCTATAGAATCCAAACAATCAATACTACTAAGCTATAAAGCTCCTATTCATCTAGATCTACAACTCTAAACAGGATATCAGATTACAGACGAGTCTGACTCAACAACCAAACCTCCTGAACTGCTGGTTCTACAACCAGAAATATATCAAACACGTTCTCCCTCAGAGATACGTGAAACATACTGAATCCCAGTTATCCAAACTGGCAATTCAACTCTTGAAAACCAAACAGTTATCTTACCAAAACACAGAAGAAATCCAAAATACCTCGGAGCTAGCTTCCCAGACTTACCAAAAATTATAGCTCCTTGGATCAGAGAAAAACTTAACCAAAACCCAATCTCCAACTCCAGAATCCAAATTTCTCCGTCTCTTATCCATAAAATTCTTCGAACGATCCTGGACCACCAACATCCTTCCTGATCAGCTCAACCCTTGCTGATTCCACTAGAAACAAACTAGACCAATCCAATCCAATGATCTCCTCAAGATCAATCCAAAACAAGAACACAAACTCTACTCCTCAACAATAGAAGATAGAACAAACTTCTCCTTATCCGGAAAAGAAAACAGATGCACTCTCAAACTGCTTCCGCTGCACAACTCTGATCCGAAGTAGAAGAAAATGCTGATGAAGAACACGAGCACAAACTGGACCACACATCCCAGAAATATGGTTCCTTAGACTCATAAAGAAAACGCAGAAATTCCTCCGAAACCTGAGTTGCTCCACCAAACACCATCTCTAGGAACCATCCTTCTACTAAACTGAACCACCGAAAATCCTAGAATCCAAATCGATAAGAAAGCTCGATCTCCAGATGCGGACAAACCTATGACTTCCCTGGAGACATCCGGAAAATCTCCAAAACTCAAGAGAACACTCAACTATCACAAGTCACTTTTGCGATCAACCCAGTCTAATCCAAAGAAACTGCTCTCTCTTTGCCAAACAGAACAGCTTACGCTGGTCTAGCCAACCCATCGAAGAAACGAATCCACACTGCTGCTTCTGAACTCTACTTCAGTAAAACTACTCAGCCAAAAGATTTCCTGCCAACACAGAACACTCCGAGTTGCACTGCTAACACCAATGCCAAAGAATTCCTAATTCCAAAGTTCTCCGAGAAACTCGGACCTTAAAGCAAAAAGAAGCACCCTGCTGGACTCAGCCACATCACCAAAACATACACACTTCCTTACTCTTGTTCCAAAGAAACATCTTCGGAAACATCCATAGTCACTGCATCTCATCACGCAGCTATTACTTCCTGAGGTATCAAGATACCATCACTAACTTGCTTCTGCACAACTGACAGATCCAAACTCAACTCACCCAACTCTGCACTTCAAAGCTAAACTCCGAACCTTAACAGGTTTTGTAACATTCCAGAATTTAGTTAATTTAATTTCGATAAATAATTTGAACTTTTGAATTTAAATTAACAAAATTTCAAGAGAAATAAAAATATTGTTAAAGTTAATATAAATAATTGATAGTTTGAGTTTTAAATAAATAATGAATAAATTAAGTAACAAACAAGATTTTGTATTAAACAATAAAATAAAAAGTAAGTTGAAATTTAGATAATAATAGTTAAAAACTTTAAATAAGAACTCAATTTTATTCCATTCAAATATAGACATAAGAAAACAATAGTTAAAACAAACACTTTCATTTAGAAAAACAAAAATAAAATAATACTTGCAAAAAGAATAAAACAAGTTGCTGTAAACCATAGCAATATAAATCAAACAGCACATTTCTACAAGTACACAGGATAGAAGCATCACAAAACATGCTTACATTAAATGCATTTACTCTCCAGCAAGAATAAAATCACATCAGCAACTTTAAAGCATGGGTTTATTCATCTTGTACTTGCTTTAGTAAGCCTCAGTTTACACACAACCTGTTATATATACATCAATCTACTTTCTCATTTCAGTTCATTCGAACATAACTTTGTAAACCCAAAGAACAAATATTAACCGAGATCAGAAAATAAAAGAAAAAAATATCACTTTTCATTCAAAGTTCAAAACAATTTACTGAAGGAAGAAAGAAGAGAAGGATCAAAAACTGCAGTTATTATCAAAACCCAAGGAAGAATGAGGAGAGAAAGGGAAGACTCAGAGAAGTTACCGAGTGGATCCCTGTTTTACTCGGGTATAGTTTAAAAATGGGTTTAACCCAAATTTATCAAGTGTAAAATGTTAAATTGAACCATGTTGAAAAATTTTATGTTGAAAATCTGTTTAAGTTATTGACTAAGTAAATATATATATCAATGCTTATAAAACCTTAATTAATATTTAAATTAAGTAGTTTAATTTAAAATAAGAATTGAAGTTAATTTACCTTAAAATTTCAAATGCAAAATAAATTGATTTTGAAAATATAAAGAAGATCTAAAACGATAATTAAGGTACATGATTATTTTTATTAATTTATAAATTTGAAAAGAAATTAAAAAATGATATACAATTTGAAATCTAATTAAGAGTTCAAATTTAATTGTAACTGAGAATTTGTTATTCAAATTAATTTAAGTTGATAAATCAAGAAAATTAACAGTTAATTTAAATAACTAATTTTGAAACAATAAATCGAGTTAATTAAGATTAAATTTATTTATCCAAATTTTTATCATTGATTTAAAATAATTATATGGTAAATTTATTTAAACCACATTTGAAAATGATTAATTATCGCTGTGCACTATATTGATATTTCTGTTCTGAGTGTGATACTGTGTGATTTAAATTGCCATGTACTGTACTGTGATTGTGATTCGTTCTGTATTGATGTCAAAACCCTGTTGCCCGTAAAACGGCATTTGAACTTCGATGCGGCAGGGAATCGGATTTCAGTTGGTTATCTGAAACCCACATCGAACCTGTGAATATTGGTGAATGACATCCACATGTTTTAAAATTTGACACTCACTATTCGAATTAGCCGGGAAAGGACCTTTGTGTCATATAACCCATTTCGAATATGTGATTCGACGATATGGATACCATTTGAAGACCGGTGTTGAAGACCAGGTATTTGCGAGAGCGATAGGATGACATGTCGATTGACTCTGCACCGAGTTGCTCCGGTATAGAGTTCTCCATATGTGATGGGGAATCCGATCGGGATTATGGATATCTGGATTGCAAGGACTTCTTTGGAAGTGCCTTCGGTTCTGTTCGAACCCGGAACAGACTTGTATGGATTGTATGTCTGACATTACAAGTTGAGATATAAAGCTGATTTCTTTCAAATATATTTCTGTTGGTGGCGGAGAATTTATTCTCTTAGCTTAACACCCTTCTCTGAGACGTACGAGCTCAGAGGTTATGTAGTTGATGGTTATCAGTGATATATTCCCAATTTGGTAATGTGACATGCTGAGTGTTGCTGTGAAATGATCATTGTTTGATCATTTGTGATATGATCATTTGTTTGATCATTTATCTTTGTGATCATTACTTTGATCATTTGTTGACCCAAAACATGGCTTTGTACCAAAGCGTGGCTTTGTGGACGAGACTTCGTCGAGCCTCACACCCCGAAATGGTCGAAACAGGAAAGATGCGGCAAGGTTATTGGGGGTAGCACCCCTTAGGGTATGTGCATTTCCTTCTGGATAGAAGTGGTATCATGGTATGGAGCCCAGATACTTAACTTTTGTTGATATCGCAGATATATATATATATATATGTATATATGTATTACTTTGTGATTTGTTGCTGGGGCCCCGGTTAAAGGTTGGTTACAACCAGGAGATGGTATACTCGTGTCAGTAGTTACCCAGTTAGGGGTAACCCGGCCTTATGTTGGTAGAGATCCGATTTGGTTCTCGGGAACGTCCTTCCAGAGGTGTTCTCATGTGGCAATGGAAAGTTCCTTGGCCTGACCATTTGTTGGAAATCCAATTCCCAATACGAAACCCTGTACGGTTTTAGTTGTAGAACCTGCCATTTACTTATGGTGGTCACCACTGTTTAAATGGTATCTATAGTAGGCATAGTTCAAAATGTCTATGCTGGCTAAGATTAATATTCTACTTTTGAAATGTTTTCCTCACTCTGAACTAGTAATAATATCAAAGAATTTCTTTTCTCGTACCAAGCATATTTAACTATCATAAGAAGAAATCTCCTCCAATTCTGTGTTTGCATTGTGTGTGTGGTGGTAGGTCTTATGGTAGTTCCATTTTTAAAAGCATTCCGAAAATTCTTTTATAAACCTAGTTTCTTTAATAGTAACTGTTGTTTTGGTTTACTCATACCAGTCCCATGACTGATCCGGAGTTTATTATTTTCTTTCCTAAACTCTGGGTGCCTATTATTTCCACACGGGCAGCCTAGTAGCAGGTTTCTGTATTTTGGAGGAGCAGTATTTTGGAGCTCTTATCTAGGAGATATCTTAGGAGCTTTTGGAGATTTCAGGTGTTTAGCTTTTGGGAGTTCGTTATGACCTCTCTCGTTTAAGGACTTTTGGATATATGATCACTGTTATATTAATCATGATGTTGTATTTGGAGTTGTGGTGTATGTATGTATTATATACTCTGTTGTAGTATGGATATTATGTTGATGTTGTAACTGTGATGATATTTATGATATTGATTCTGTTCCGCTGTTTTATATTCATCTAATTGTTGTTATAAGCTCCGGCGATGCGAATTTGATGTCGTTTATCGGACATCGAGTTTGGGTCATCACAAGTGGTATCAAAGCTGTTGGTTGAGTAAGAACTTTAGCTACGGAGTATAAAACATTAGATGGCTCATTAGAGATAGGGTGAAGTATACCTTAGAATGAGTATAACCAAGACTGAAACTTTAAATTTTCTTATTTTATTTCTTTTTACTGCTGATATTCCTTAAGATATCTCGTCTGTATATCTAAATCAATTTTCTTACTAATCTCAGATAGTGAAAATGAGTGGACGCAGAGGAAGAGCTAGGGGTCAAGGGAATGCCACAGCACCTAATCAAATTCCCCCAGCCGCAGAAGCAGTAATAGATATTCAGCAGCAGCCGGACTTGGCTGATTTATATAAGAAGTTCGAAAAGCTTGGTGGCAAACCATTCAACGGCAAAGAGTCGATTGTTGAGGCTCAAGCCTGGATACGATCGTGTGAGAAAATCTTCAAAGGGCTAAAATTGGAGGACGACAGAAGCGACTCATAGCTTCTTGGCAACTGCAAGATGAAGCTTCAGCTTGGTGGGAGACAGTCACGGTAGATAAGCCAGAAGATGAGTTTTCTTGGGAAAATTTCAAAGAAGTGTTTGAGAAGCGATATCTGCCATCAGCCGGAATTTCTCGAATATATCAGGAATTCATGGACCTGAAGCAGGGAAGTTTATTATTTGAAGAGTATCTGAACAGATTTAATGAGTTGTCTCGTTTTGGTCCCGAATTGGTGAATACGCCTTTAAAGAAGAACGAAAGATTCATTCGCGGGATGAATAAGAAATTCCATGAAAGAATGACGGGCCACGTTAAGGAATCTTTTTCAGATTTAGTTGATATGGGGTACAGATACGCTACCCTTGATGTGTAAGAAGCCTCGGAAGAGAAAGGAAATTCAGGTAGTCAAAATTGTAAAAAGCGGAAATTTGGAGGCAAGAAACCTTGGCAAGGCAACGAGAAGAAGAGGAGCATTCAGGGAAGCGCGGCAGAAAATGTCACTTGTTACAACTGCAAAGAAAAGGGCCATTATTCAAATAGCTTCCCAAAACCGAAGAAGCAAGTTAAAGAATGCTACAATTGTCACCAGCCGGGACATGTTGTTAAAGATTGCCCAGTGATGAAGCCAGCGCAGGTGGCAAAGGTTTATACGATAAAGAAGGACCCCTCATCTTCAAAAGATGATAAAGGGAAAAGTGTTTTGGAAGGTAACCTTACTATTTATAATAGAACTGTTAGAGTTTTATTTGACACAAGAGCTTCACATAGCTTTATCTCTCAACAAACCGTAAATGAATTAGGACTTAAAACTAAATTTGTTGACGATCCTATTTGCGTGAAAAATCCGGTTGGAGGTCCCGCAAATCTTTGTTCATATTGTAAGAGAGTTCCTATTTCATATGCTAGCTATCAATTTCCTATCAACCTTTTTGTCCTCGAATTTATGAATTTGAAATCTTACTCGGTATGAACTGGTTATCGAGATACGAAGCTATATTGGATTGTAATAATCGAACAGTTTTAGTTAAAACAAGTTTTGAAAATTTTATTGAAATCTCTTGTGAGGATCCAAGTCCAAGGAGAGATAGATTGATGTATACCTTGGGATATCTTGAACCCACTTTGCAATCTATACCCGTTGTTTGGGATTTTTCCGACGTATTTGAAGAAGTGAAATCTTTACCTCATCACCGAGAAATAGAATTCCGAATTGATCTTGTACCTAATGCTCGTCCTGTTGTTCATGCAAGTCGCAGGATGGCACCCAGGGAAAAGATGAATTGGTTCATCAAACTGATGAACTACGAGCAAAAGGATTAATTCGACCCAATGTTTCTGAATGGGGCTCAGCCGTCGTATTTGTTGCTAAATCAGACGGATCTTTGAGATTGTGTGTAGATTACCGCGATCTAAATAAACAAACTCTCAAAAATAAATTTCCACTTCCCAGAATTGATGATTTATTTGATCAGTTGCACGGCGCTCGTTTCTTTTCAAAAATGGATCTAGCCCAAGGATTCCATCAACTACGAATCGCCGAAAATTGTGTCCATTTGACCGCTTTCAAAGGTCCTAATATGTTCTACGAATGGTTAGTCATGCCTTTCGGGCTAACCAATGCTCCAGCATACTTCGTAGATCTTATGACTCATGTGTTTCGGGAAGTTTTGAATAAATTTGTGCTCGTATTCATTGATGATATTTTGATCTATTCCAAGACTAAAGAAGAGCATGCCGAACATCTTAAAATCGTATTGGAAATATTGAGGAGAAATGTTCTATATGCAAAAAAATTCAAATGCCACTTCTGGGTCAATGAAGTCAAATTCCTTGGCCATATTGTTAATGAAGAAGGAATTTCGGTAGATCCTAGCAAAATTTCCGCTATTCTTGATTGGAAACAACCCACTACTCCAAAAGAAGTTCGAAGCTTTTTGGGTTTAGCAGGCTATTACCGGAAATTCGTTTAAGATTTTTCTAAGTTGGCTAGCCCATTGACTAAGCTAACGATGAAAAATGCAAAGTTCATCTGGACTTCAGAATGTGAAGAAGTTTTTCAGGAGTTGAAAAAGAGATTGACCACTGCCCCTGTTCTCACTATTGTTAACGGGAACCAAGGCTTATCTGTCTATACTGATGCATGTGGTGATGAGGTAGGTGCAGTATTGATGCAAAATGGAAAGGTAGTTGCCTACGCGAGTAAACAATTACGTCCGCATGAGAAAAACTACCCAACACATGATTTGGAACTTTTGGCTGCTGTTTTCGCCTTAAAAATCTGGCGACACTATCTTCTGGGTAAGAATCTTTTCAGCTTTCCTAACAATTTATGAAACTAACTTGACTAAAGAAATATACCTAATAAACTCTCTTTGTTTTAGGTGAAAAATTCGAATTATTCACCGACCATAAATCTTTGAAATATCTTTTCACCCAAAAGGATCTAAATTTGTGACAACAACGTTGGTTGGAATTTCTGGCATCTTATGACTTTGATATTCTGTATACGCCGGGAAAAGCCAATGTAGTTGCAGACGCCTTAAGTAGAAAGCATGCTATTCTTGCTCATCTTGTTATCACTCCTACTCTTTTCAAAAGGATTGCAAGACGGCAGAAAGAAGATGAGTTTCTTCGAGGAATCTATAAAAGAATATGCCAGGATGAAGATACTAGTTTTGAGATAGATAATAGAGAAGTTATAAGAAGGAAGGGCAGAATTTGTGTCCCTGACATTCCAGATCTAAAACGTGAAGTATTAGACGAATGCCACAAGTCCAAACTTAGTATCCATTTAGGAGTCAACAAAATGTATCGTGATATTAAAAGAACATTCTGGTGGAAAACGATGAAAAGAGACATATCGATTTATGTGAGTCGCTGTGCTACTTGTCAGCAAATCAAAAGCGATCAAATGAAAGTAGCCAGTTTACTTCAGCCTTTGGAAGTACCGAAATGGAAGTGGGATCAGGTATCGATGGATTTCATCGACGGATTGCCACGAACCAAGAAGGGAAATGAAGCGATTTGGGTTATAGTGGATCGTTTAACCAAAACTGCTCACTTCATTCCAGTGAAATCCACTCGAACTGCAGCCAACTTAGCAGGTATGTATATAAAGAAAATTGTTCGCCTCCATGGTATTCCCAGCAGTATAGTGAGTGATCGTGATTCGATCTTCACTAGTAGATTTTGGGAAGCATTCCAGGACGCACTGGGAACGAAATTAAATTTCAGCACTGCTTATCATCCACAATCTGATGGGCAGACTGAGAGGGTCAACCGAATTTTAGAATACCTATTGCATGCTTGCGTTCATGATTTTGGTGGTTCTTGGGAGGACCATTTACATCTGGTCGAGTTCTCTTATAACAACAGTTATCAGGCCAGTATAGAAATGGCTCCATTCGAAGCTTTATATGGTCGTCTGTGTCGATCACCTACATGCTGGATCGAATCAGGTGATAGACTTGTTCTAGGACCGGATATGATAAAGGAAGCCACTGAGAAGATAGACTTTATTCGAAAGAAGTTATTAACTGCCCAAAGCCGTCAAAAGAGCTATTTTGACCGACGAAGGAGAAATTTGGAATTTCAAGTTGGAGATTCTGTATTTCTGAAAGTATCTCCGATGCGGGGAGTATTGAGATTCGGGAAAACTAGAAAACTAGCACCACGTTATATTGGTCCTTTTGCTATTCTGGAAAGGATTGGTCCTCTAGCATATCGAGTACAGCTACCCAGCTGGTTGTCTGGCGTACATGATGTGTTCCATATTTCTAATCTTCGGAAATATGTGCACGACCCAGATGATGTTATTGAAGAAGCTGCTTTGCAGGATCTTGAAATCACTCCCAACTTGGCAGTAAAGAGGGAACCGATAAAAATTGTAGATCGTGATGAGGAGCGATTGAAGAACAAAGTTGTGAAATTGGTCAAAGTTCAATGGAGTGGCGATCCAAAGGACTGTACTTGGGAGACTGAAGATAATATGAAGAAATCATATCCCAATTGCAGAATAGACATATCGGCTTAAACTGTAAGTCATTTCCTTATTTTCGAATTCGTATATTATTTGTTTGAATTTCTCTCTCTTTCAATTTCGAGGACCAAATTTTCTTAAGGAGGGATAATGTAACATTCCAGAATTTAGTTAATTTAATTTCGATAAATAATTTGAACTTTTGAATTTAAATTAACTAAATTTCAAGAGAAATTAAAAATATTGTTAAAGTTAATATAAATAAATAATTGATAGTTTGAGTTTTAAATAAATAATGAATAAATTAAGTAACAAACAAGATTTTGTATTAAACAATAAAATAAAAAGTAAGTTGAAATTTAGATAATAATAGTTAAAAATTTTAAATAAGAACTCAATTTTATTCCATTCAAATATAGACATAAGAAAACAATAGTTAAAACAAACACTTTCATTTAGAAAAACAAAAATAAAATAATACTTGCAAAAAGAATAAAACAAGTTGCTGTAAACCACAACAATATAAATCAAACAGCACATTTCTACAAGCACACAGGATAGAAGCATCACAAAACATGCTTACATTAAATGCATTTACTCTCTAGCAAGAAGAAAATCACATCAGCAACTTTAAAGCATGGGTTTATTCATCTTGTACTTGCTTTAGTAAGCCTCAGTTTACACACAACCTGTTATATATACATCAATCTACTTTCTCATTTCAGTTCATTCGAACATAATTTTGTAAACCCAAAGAACAAATATTAACCGAGATCAGAAAATAAAAGAAAAAATATCACTTTTCATTCAAAGTTCAAAACAATTTACTGAAGGAAGAAAGAAGAGAAGGATCAAAAACTGCAGTTATTATCAAAACCCAAGGTGTTCTCTGTTTCAACAAATATGTGAGTAAAACATAAATCTTCGAAATAGGGTTTAAATTTTTTCTTAAAACAGTACAAACTTCATTTATAAACTGTTGGTACATGTTTCAGTAAGAAACCAAGATTGTTATGTTCTGTGAAATTCATACAGAGTTTATGTTGGTTTCAAAGCTAAAGTCCATTTGCTGATAACCACTAACAAGCTTTGGTTTTTCAAAGAAAGCAAGTTGTTTAATCCAAGAAACAAGGTTTTGCAAAGTTTATTTAAATATGCAGTGAATTATCACCACTGTAACTTTGGTTTACAGGTATTCCACTATTATTGATAAAAATAAATTGTTGTAAAATATTAATTCGAGAATATTTATTGAATCGATACTGCAAAGCATGAATTTTAAAACAAAAATTTGGATTTTTAGTTTTGTATTCTCAGAACAATTTGTATATGAATAAAATTTTCATTTTTTCAAATTTCAGACAATCGAATCAATAGAAAATCCTAAAATTTGGTTTGAAGCATGCTGAAACATTAAGGATCTCAGGAAAATTATCAAAGAATTTTTCTATTGCGTGAGTTTCGGATTTGGGGTCACATTAGGGTTTTAGTTACAGTTTTGAACGTGTTTAGTAAGAAGAGGATTGCACCCTCTTGAGTTGATCGAGCTCCACGAGGACTTAGGGGATGATGGCTTCGGGTGTTGTCGTGCTTGGGCCGGAGTTTCATGGCGCCAGGTGGTGGTCGTTGGGGAGGACGAGGTGATTTGGAGTTGATGCATTCGTATAGTTGGCGCACGCTTCAGGCAAATTTCGATTTTGACAATTTCATGAAGAATTAAGTTTCGATCTCGTATGTAAGGATGCATCGTGGTTTGCTGGCGATCGAAATGGCCACCGGAGTGACGCCGTGATGTTGTGCACGTGCACAACGTTCGTATGGGAACAGGCAGTTTTCGCGTGTGCTTGGCTTCGGGAGAGACTCGAAAATTTTCGTGTAATGCTTCGGGTTGTGTTCGAGCGAGTTCCCCTGAAGCTATTTTAGTTAGCTAAAGTTTTAACTTAGAAAAAAAAAGAGAACAGGGAGAAGGAGAAACTGGAATGAGGAGAGAAAGGGAAGACTCGGAGAAGTTGCCGAGTGGATCCCTGTTTTACTCGGGTATAGTTAAAAAATGGGTTTAACCCAAATTTATCAAGTGTAAAATGTTAAATTGAACCATGTTGAAAATTTTTAAGTTGAAAATCTGTTTAAGTTATTGACTAAGTAAATATATATATATATATATATCAATGCTTATAAAACCTTAATTAATATTTAAATTAAGTAGTTTAATTTAAAATAAGAATTGAAGTTAATTTACCTTAAAATTTCAAATGTAAAATAAATTGATTTTGAAAATATAAAGAAGATTTAAAACGATAATTAAGGTAAACGATTATTTTTATTAATTTATAAATTTGAAAAGAAATTAAAAAATGATATACAATTTGAAATCTAATTAAGAGTTCAAATTTAATTCTAATTGAGAATTTGTTATTCAAATTAATTTAAGTTGATAAATCAAGAAAATTAGCAGTTAATTTAGATAACTAATTTTGAAACAATAAATCGAGTTAATTAAGATTAAATTTATTTATCCAAATTTTTATCATTGATTTAAAATAATTATATGGTAAATTTATTTAAACCACATTTGAAAATGATTAACTATCGCTGTGCACTATATTGATATTTCTGTTCTGAGTGTGATACTGTGTGATATAAATTGCCATGTACTGTACTGTGATTGTGATTCGTTCTGTATTGATGTGAAAACCCTGTTTCCCGTAAAACGGCATTTGAACTTCGATGCGGCAGGGAAACGGATTTCAGTTGGTTATCTGAAACCTACATCGAACCTGTGAATATTTGTGAATGACATCCACATGTTTTAAAATTTGACACTCACTATTCGAATTAGCCGGGAAAGGACCTTTGTGTCATATAACCCATTTCGAATATGTGATTCGACGTTATGGATAGCATTTGAAGACCGGTGTTGAAGACCGGGTATTTGCGAGAGCGATAGGATGACCTATCGATTGACTCTGCACCGAGTTGCTCCGGTATAGAGTTCTCCATATGTGATGGGGAATCCGATTGGGATTATGGATATCTGGATTGCAAGGACTTCTTTGGAAGTGCCTTCGGTTCTGTTCGAACCCGGAACAGACTTGTATGGATTGTATGTCTGACATTACAAGTTGAGATATAAAGCTGATTTCTTTCAAATATATTTCTGTTGGTGGCGGAGAATTTATTCTCTTAGCTTGACACCCTTCTTTGAGACGTACGGGCTTAGAGGTTATGTAGTTGATGGTTATCAACGATATATTCCTAATTTGGTAATGTGACATGCTGAGTGTTGCTGTGAAATGATCATTGTTTGATCATTTGTGATATGATCATTTGTTTGATCATTTATCTTTGTGATCATTACTTTGATCATTTGTTGACCCAAAGCATGGCTTTGTACCAAAGCGTGGCTTTGTGGACGAGACTTCGTCGAGCCTCACACCTCGAAATGGTCGAAACAGGAAAGATGCGGCAAGGTTATTGGGGGTATCACCCCTTAGGGTATGTGCATTTCCTTCTGGATAGAAGTGGTATCATGGTATGGAGACCAGATACTTAACTTATGTTGATATCGCAGATATATATATGTATTACTTTGTGATTTGTTGCTGGGGCCCCGGTTAAAGGTTGGTTACAACCGGTTAAAGGTACGGTTTTAGTTGTAGAACCTGCCATTTACTTATGGTGGTCACCACTGTTTAAACGGTAGCTATAGTAGGCATTGTTCGAAATGTCTATGCTGGCTAAGATTAATATTCTACTTTTGAAATGTTTTCCTCACTATGCACTAGTAATAATATCAAAGAATTTCTTTTCTCGTACCAAGCATATTTAACTATCATAAGAAGAAATCTCCTCCAATTCTGCGTTTGCATTATGTGTGTGGCGGGAGGTCTTATGGTAGTTTCATTTTTAAAAGCATTCGAAAATTCTTTTATAAACCTAGTTTCTTTAATAGTAACTGTTGTTTTTGTTTACTCATACCAGTCCCATGACTGATCCGGAGTTTATTGTTTTCTTTCCTAAACTTTGGGTGCCTATTATTTCCACACGGGCAGCCTAGTAGCAGGTTTCTATATTTTGGAGGAGCAGTATTTTGGAGCTCTTATCTAGGAGATATCTTGGGAGCTTTTGGAGATTTCAGGTGTTTAGCTTTTGGGAGTTCGTTATCACCTCTCTCATTTGAGGACTTTTGGATATATGATCACTGTTATATTAATCATGATGTTGTATTTGGAGTTTTGGTGTATGTATGTATTGCATACTCTGTTGTAGTATGGATATTATGTTGATGTTGTAACTGTGATGATATTTATGATATTGATTCTGTTCCGCTGTTTTATATTCATCTAATTGTTGTTATAAGCTCCGGCGATGCAAATTTGACGTCGTTTATCGGACTAATCATCAAGTAATTACAATTCCATTAATTACATAAAGTAATTATTCATCAAATCATCAAGTGTTTAAATTAATTAAACTTAATTAATTAATCTAAACTAATCACATTAACCCAATTAATTACATGAAGTAATTAATTCATTAATTACTTCCATTAAGTAACTAAACATAAAACAATTACAAAAATGATTATCATTAATTAATTAATCTAATTAATTATCAAAATTAATCACATTAATTAATTGTTAAATAATCTTAGTTAATGACCTTCATTAACAATTCTTTAATTACTTCTCTTAAGAAATTAACACAGATTAATCATTATTAATTACAAATTAATTAATATTTAATCACCAATTAATTAATTACTAATTATTAAATTAATTAAGTGTTAACTGCAACTTAATTAATCCTTAATCACTCGATTAATAAATCTTTAATCATTAATTAAAATTTAATTAATAATCCTTAATTACAGATTAATAACCTTAATTAATTTATCTTAAGTCTTTAATTAATCAATTTAAAAACTCTTAATTACTTAATTAATCATCCTGTCATTAATTAATTAAATAATTAATTACCCATCTTAATTATCTAAATAATTTAATGAATCCAATCATTAAATTTTATTTATCTTTAAGATAAACATTTCTTACTTAAATCAAAGTATTAAAAACAATGTGTTTTAAATTTACTTTAAATTTCATTTTAAAATTTTAAGATTTTAAAATGAATACAATTTTATTTAAACAAGGTTTAAAACAATTTAAAACCTTTTTATCTCACATGTTAAAGAAACATCCATTTACAAAGAAGTTTCAAAAGAATTTAAACCCAATTCATTTTTAAATTCCAATTAATTTAAAAATACATTCTATACATTCCAAATTTATTTCAAAAGATTCAATTTAAAATTTTCTTTAATTTAAAAACTGAAATACAGATTTAAAACTCATTCCAGTTTTAACTTAAATTTTAAAAACTTTACTTACAATTTACATCTTCATTTTAAAATTCAAATTATTTAACCATTTCTAAAATAGTCAAAACAAATTAAATTCAAAAACTTATTTTATTTTAAAAGCTGAAACTCAACACAAATTTCTAGATTTTAAAACTAGAATTTAAACTTATTTTGAATTTCTATTTTTTTTTCAATTTTAAACTTCCAGTTTAAATTCAACAATCAATATACTTTTATACTTAAAAGTTTTAAAACCAAATTAATCTTCAAAATTTAAATCATTTCAAAAACCAAGATTTAAACTATTTGAATTCAAATTCAATTCAGGTTTTCAAATCTTAGTTTAAAATTTTGTTTATATTTAAATTTGCTTTTAAAACTTAAAAACAGAACGGGTTTTTCTGTTTTGTTAAAACCTGAAACAAAGTGATATACCCGAGCAACCTTATATATCACTTCGAGTTAAAAACTTATCTGCTTTGAGCAGAAACTCAAATCCCTCGAGACCATATCGAGGCAACTAAAATCCTGTAACCACCCCAAAACCCAACAACACGGCCCATCAGAAAATAATGCACCGTGTACATGCACGGGGCCTCCGGCCAACCTTCATCATCATCGCGACCTCCCCACAGTCGACACTCATCAACCCCGACCATCCAAACAACGTCCTAGTCATCACTTGCTCGAATACAAAATCGTGACCCAAAAATCCCAAAACCTGGAACAGAAACAAACTCCACACCCCAAACCTGTCAGAAATTCCGGGATATCACACAAAGTTCTTTCAATGAAGTTTAATTTCTCCTCGTTTACGTTGTTCCAATCACATTTCCCTTTGGTCACAATTGATTATCTCTTGTTGCTTTACTAGATTTTGTTGAGAGTATTTTGAAATATAGACATTACTGTGAGATCGTATCAGCTATCCGTCGAAAGTACTGGGTTCTTTCACTATATTTCCTTTTGGTGAGTGTTCACTCGATTCTTCTAATGATGAAGAAGTTATTTTTATAGATGAAGAGGAACTGTCCATTGATGCTATTTTTATTTTAAAGATAAATTTTTTTAATAATAAAATTTTAAGTTTAATTTTAAGGTGTGAAGAGAGAAGCTAAAAATATACGTATTATTTTAGTTTGTTGATTATGGATATAGTTTCAATGAAAAGCTAGTAAATAAATAACTTTTTATTGTGCGGTTCAAATTAGATTATCTCATTATTCAAGCAAATACCAAGTTTTTGTCCTATGTTTATAAAAATATTTTCGCCAAGAACTTTGTAAAAATATATGTAATTTGATTTTCAGTATTAATAAAACCTAAAGTTATATTCTAATTTTTTTCCATTATCTCTTAAAAAATGGTGTTTAATATCAATATGTTTTGTTTTGGAATGGTATACTGGATTTTTCAAAATATTCATCGTACTAATCTATCATAGAAAATTGTTGATGTATTAAATTTACTCCAAAATCACAAAGTGTTTGCTGCATATAGATTACTTGAGCATAGCCAAAGCAACAGAAATATATTTTTCTTCACATGTTGATACTGAAACACAATTTTGTTTCTTACTAAACCAAGATACTAAAGATGACCAACGAAGTGACAAGTTCTGTTTGTACTATTCCTATCCATTTTGTAGTCTCTAAAATCAGCATCATTATATGACACTAATCTAAAGGACAGCCTTTAGGATATAAAAATCCATAATCTTAACATTGCTTAAGTAACATAAAATTTATTTCACACTCGTAAATATGATTATTTGGGATTTTCTTGAAATCTAGCACATAGAAAAAACCCTCATCATAATGTCAGGTATACTAGTTATTAAATAGAGTAAGGAACCTATCATACTTCTATATAATTTTTTATCGATGTCCTTACTATAGTCATCTTTGTCTAAATGAGATTAGTACTCATTAGAGTTGGTTTACTACTAGTGTTTTCAATTCCAAAACATTTTATTAGATCTTTAAAATATTTTTCTTGAAAAATAAAAATTCAGTATTTTATTTGTTTAATTTGTAATCCTGGAAAATAATTAAGTTCACCCATATGTGACATTTCGAATTCCTTTTTCATTATATTAACAAAATTATGTTTTTATTAGTGGAACTAAAAAGCATATCATCAACATATATTTGAGTGATTAAAATATCATTTTCTTCCTTTTTAATAAATAAAGCGGTGTCAACATTCTATTTCAAACCTGAATTTAAAAATTAAATTTTCAGTCTTTCAAAATTAGCATGTGGTACTTGTTTAAATCTATAAAGGGCTTTTTTAAGTTTAAAAACATGATTTGGGAATTTTTATATACAATTTTTGGTGGTTGTTCAACATAGATAGTTTTTTTAATATGTCCATTGAAAACACTTTTGACATCCATTTTATGCAAAATGAGATTGTGGTGACATGAAACGCTAAAAGTTTTCTTATGCTTCAATATGTGCTACCAGAGTAAAGGTTTCTTCATAATCAAGTCCTTCTTCCTTATTATACCAGAGTAAAGCTTTAACGCATATAATATCACCATTCTCTTCAAACCTTATTTTTATAGACCCATTTTGTACCAATAACAGATTGATTTTCTAGCCTTGATACAAGTTCCCAGACTTTATTTCTTTCAAATTAGTTAAGTTCTTCTTGGATAGCTAAAATCCAGAAGTTGTCCTTAACTGCTTCATTATAATTTTTTGGTTCAAAATTTGACATAAAAGCTACATGACCCATTTGATTCACTTGTGTTCATGTAGCTGCTCTAGTATTTATATCTCTAATCACATTATCTATTAGGTGATCTTTTAAAATTCTAGGAGATGATTTTAATTCAGTATTTGTTTCAATGTTTATTATTTCAATTTGTTTCATTAGATAAAATTTGAGCTAAAGGTTTAATAATCTGGATATTTTCTTCATCATTTTTTACATTAAAGTTTTCATCAAAAGGTATATAAGTGTCTCTTCTATTGTATTAGCTTCTTTATTAAAAAGTTAATAAGCTTTACTTTTTTTGAATATCCAACTAAGAATCCTTCGTTTGCTTTTGGATCGAAGTCTCCTAGGGGTCTTTGGTGTTTAAGATAAAATATTTCAACTCAAAAACCTTGAAAAAAGAAACTTTTGGTTTTCTGCCATAAAGGAACTCATATGGGGTATTTTTAGTTAAAGGTCACAACAAAACTCGATTTAGAACATAATAAGATGTAACTATCACCTCTACTTAGAAATTTTGTAGTGTACTATTATTTCCTAGCAAAGTTCTAGCATAGTCTTATAATGTTCAATTTTTACTTCTATAACACCATTTTTTGAGATGTTCTAGAAAAAGATTACAGCTTTTTATTACAAAATTGTTGAAAATGATCATTTTCGAATTCTCCTCCTTGTTCAATTCTTTTCTTAATTTTTAAATCTTTTAAGTTTTGAATAAGTTTTGCAAAAAAATTAAACTTTTCAAAAGTTTCATTCTTTATGTTTTAAAAATAAGGTCCAATATATTGAAAAATCATCAACCTATGATTTGTTGATCTTGTTTGCATAGGACCAAATAAATCTAAATGTAAAAGTTCTAAAGGTTGCAATATGGAAATTTCATTTTTGGACTTAAGAAGTTGAACAATTTGGCAAGCATCATATAGATTATTAACTTTAAAATTTATTTTTGGTAAACCTCCTGCAATTTCATTTTTAGCTAACTTATGGATATTTTTAAAATTTACATGACAAAAATGTTTGTGTCGTTGCTATGGATCATTTATATCCACAACTAAAAAAAATCATTGTTATATCTAATTTTCATATTTGATATATAAATACTTCAATTTCTAATTCCATCGAAAATCAAACTATCATTTTGATCAAAAATATTACATTTATCTTTGACTAAACTTATTTTAATATCTTTACCACATAGTTGACTAATACTTAGAGGATTATGTTTTACACTGTTTACTAGCAAAACGTTGGAAATTAAAGGAGAATCGGATATATAGACAGATGCTACACCTCCTTTTCCAATTACATAGCCTTTATAGTTTTTTCCAAAAATGATTGCTCCACCATCCACATATGATATGCTTGTCAGCATCCTTGCGTTTCATGTTATATATTTGGAGCAACCGTTATCGAGAATCTATTTCTCCTTTCGATTTTTGGGTACATGCAAAAAATAAGAAATTTATTAGTACATGCTTTTCACGTTAAGGTCATGGGGTTTAGATTGAAGGTAACAATATCCAGGTGGGTTTGGTAGATCATTTAAAAACAAAATTGCTATTATTATAAATATCAACTAAAAACTTTTTGATGCAATTTTTTCTTATTCAATTATTATTATTATTTGGAACCTAAAATTTAATATCTAGTTCTTATTTTCTATCATTGGTTGACTACTTTTGGTTTTTCTAAAATTAGTATATAAAGTAACATACTTAATTTTAGATTTTGGTTTATTTGGTTTCTTATAACCTAAACCATTTTTATTCCTAGAAAGTTTAGAAATACTAACTAAATGAGAAAAGTCTTCCTTTCCATGGTTAATTTGAAAATATTATTAGATAATCCCTTTATATTCCTTCCAAAGTATTTTTATCTTTGTCAAAGTCTTGTTACTATTTTCCAAATATATACTTTATATTCCAAAGAATCTATAGTATTTTTCAAATCCTTATTTTCATTTGTTAACTATAAATTTTCAATTTTAATATCTTGAAATTCTTTACTAAAATCTAGATTCTTTTACTAAAGCACTTTTAATTTCAGAATTTCTTCCTCTAAAATTGTTTTTTCATCTTTAAGCACGTCAACTTCAAGTTCTAATCTGTTTATTTTACCAATATATTCTTTATCAGTCTTCTTTATAGTCTTATATTAGCCTTTTAGTATCATAGTCACCTCTAACAATTCATCAAAAGAGTGTTCATACGGTACCTCGCTAGTGGCCATGAAGTAAACATTTACCTATTCGATCTCATTATCGCTTTCCGAAGATGATGAGTCTGAATCATTCCACGTGACTTAGAAAGCTTGTTTCTTTTTTGTTAACATACTTATTTTTCTAAAGTCTTGGATAATTTGCCGAACTTTTTGCATTCGAAGCACACAATAGAAGTTCAATTACTACCTAGTCTTTGTTGCTACCGCCGATTTTTCCATGTTTTTTTCATTTTACGAGTTGCCGATACTTCTTGATCTTAGGATAGTTCTTTGCAAGATAGGATTTATCATTCTCATCCAATTCCGAATCATCATTTTCAACCTGAAAAGTAATACTATGATTTTCTTAGGCTAGTTCTTTTCTACGTTGCAAATTTGCTTCATAAGATGTTCGATTTCTAATTAACTATTCTACTTTGAGAGTGGTAAGATCATTTTCCTCTTCTATTGCAAGAAATTTTCTCTTCAATAATTAGTTAAGGAGTTCAAAGTTTTAGAGCCTAGATTGAATTCAATGATCTACTCCTAATGCCATTAAATCATGTTGTAATCTTTGAGAACGTCGATACATGTCAACTATACGTCCGTTTTGTTTCATTTTGAAGGACCAAAATTAATTCTTTAACAAACTAATTATGGTTTGTTTGACCTTATTTGTGCCTATATGTGTAACTTTTAACATATTCCAAATGTTATATGTTGTTTTACACATCGTAGCTTTTTAAAATTTGTTTCCGTTTACTGCAAAAATAACGTATTCACGGCTTTCGCATTATTATATGCAATGGTCTTTTGAGCTTCTGTCTAAATACTCATTTCAGTAGTATGTGCTAGATACTGATCTTGAGTAGCTTGGCGAATCTCAAGTCTGCTTGCTTCCATATGAATTCTCATATGTGTAGCCTAGGAACCATAGTTAGATCCAATGAAAAGTAAAGGGCATATAGTTATCCTTCTTGAAATGTCTTATAACTCATATTTTCCGTATTACCTTTTCTAAAATTGTTTTTATAATTTGAATTTTTTTGCTCTAATACCAAGTGAACTAACTTATTGATCGATAATGGCTAATTGACAGTGTCATTATAACTAGTATATGTGGATAATATAAGAAAAAGTAAGTAGATAAAGTAAGATAAAAGAAATCACGTTAGAGTTTTTATACTGGTTCCAACCATCCGTCCTACATCTAATTTAGAAGCTCCCCTTCGGTGTTTTCTAACCAAAATCCCTTTCTTAATCTGGAGAAATAGGTTTACACTTGTGTTGATTCTTCCCAAAAATAGGACTTCAACTCTTTAGCAAAAGAGATAAGTACTTCGACAATCTCTATGTCTTTAGTACACTTATTTTTTTCAAGATAGTACATCTTTCCTATAATACCCTTTGATGTTAGTCATTTGAACATGAAGAGTATAAGAAGTAGGATATTGTTTTGAAAGTTTTTGATTTCATGGAGAATTTCAGTAAGTAAAGATCAGAAAGCAAGAGTTGAAATCAAAAGTATAAATTTGATCTCTATTTATAATGTTAGAAAGGTTTTGCTGAAGAGCTATGACCATTAAGAAATGTTGTATCCCTTAATAATAAACAGAGAAAACCTATCACCATTAAAACTATTCATTCAAAATATAGTCATTTATAGCTTCACAAATGTCTGACTAAGAAACTTAGAAGTTTGATCCTTTTAATTTAAAAACAATTTAAAAACATCTCAGACATTTGGTTAAAATCTTCAGACATCTGAACACGTTCCAAAAAAGAGTACATTCATTTTAACCTTGATTGAAACGCCAGATTTAATGGTTCGGATGTTTTTATATATATAAAAATATGTTAAAAATATCTCATATGTTTGATTATATGCCTCGAACGTTTGGTCAGTTCCAAAAAAGAAATGACTATTTTTTAGTTTGAATGGACATCTAGCGGGAGAATAAGACGTCTGATTCCCTAATCAGATGGCTGATCAAACCAATCAGATGTTCAAGTGGTTAAGGAAAATTAGTTTTCTATTCCTCCGATGTCTGGATACAAAATTTAAAGTCTGACTTTTTAATAGGGTTTGATCCTTAAACTTTATAGGTAAAATTTGGCTACTATCAGATGTTTTAATTTTTGATTCATACATCTAAGTCCTGACTATTTAAAAAGAATTGTGTAGAAAATTGCTGAGTTCTAAATGCATTTTAAAATTATTTTATAACGTTTTGTGTGTATCATCAAAGGGTGTTATAAAGGTTTCCTCTAGACGTACAATACGCAGTGGCTATTCTGCTACTTGGTCTTCATTAATCAAGCTTAACTAGGTTTCCTCGATCTTCTTGTAATAATCAACTTGTACAATTGCAATATATATATATATATATATATATATATATATATATATATATATATATATTGTTGTCACATGAAAAAAATGACAGGACTTAACAAGCGAATCCATCATATCACTTATTTTCAAATTTATAAACATCCCTAAACCTACATTAATATTACTTCATCAAAATCAACTAAAAAGTATACTATTTCAAGATAAAATAATATATTTAGAGGCCAAAGCGTAGAGAATCATTAGAGATCAACTAATCATCATTTTACGGAAGAGAACTTTGTTTTCTTTGCCTTTTATATCAGATTTACCATTATTTGGAGCTAGTTTGATTATTTAATTTTCATTTGGTGAGTGATTTATAGTCTCTTACTCATACAGATTGTAATACATGTTTTCAAAATATTTGGGATCCATTTTTCACCCAATAAACCTTATTTTCGTTTCTAAATTTAATTGAAATGATGTTGAAATGGTGTTTTATACGCAGCTGGCTTAAATAAGGATGTATGTGTAGTGTAGGTGTATGTTGTAATGCTTGAATGATATGTTATGCTTGATTTGATATTTTTTGTTGTATGTTGCGATTGCATGTATATTTAAATGGACGATTACATGAATTTTGAGGTATTTGAGGCGATGGGTATTGGTTATATGGATGGAGAGATCATTACATAAGAAAATGGAGTTCAGATTATATACCAACTCGATAGATTTCCTTAAATACTGCCAATCGATGTTGTTTGGAGTTTTCAAGCAGATCAATGCAAGGAGGTAAGAGATGGCTTGATGTAGGAGATGAAGTAGCAAAACTTGGTGAAAAGTTCAAGAAGAATATGGATCAGCATTGATCCATATCAATTAATACTGGAGCATATGGATTTGTGGTAACTTGGCACAAAGGCTTGTAGCAAAAGATGAAGGGATTGAGTGAATAAGGGAGTGAAGCAATTTAATTAACTATATGGATTAGGTACGATCCATATCAATCGGTATTGAAGCATATATTGCTTTTAGATGGATGTAAGAAAAAAAATGACAAATCAGAAAGAGTTAAGGATGAGAAATCTAGCTAAGGGGGTCGATTGGTATCGATCCACGATGGATCCATACCAGCGATAATTGTGAAAAAAGAGTTAGCTATTATGTGAAGCTAAGTTCGTTCTAAGAGGCAAGTCCTACATGGGGAATACTTTTAGAGACGAACAACAAGTGCATGCTACTATCATTGTCCTAGTGAGTAGAGGGGTTTATATGCAGACCTTAGAGTTGGATGACCATAGTGAGAGACATTTTACCATGTGAGGATGCTCACCAGCGAGAGGCTACTAGTGACATGACTGTGTGTCATTAGTAGGGTTGACCCAACCTTTACCACGTAAGGACACTTACCGGCATAAGGCCGCTAATGACAAGTCTAAGGGTGTTGGTAGTGCCAGATCGAATGCATTAGATAATGAATAATTTAGGCTAAATTTCAGACAAAAAAAAAAAGAATTAATTTAAAGCATTAGATCTTGTAGTGTGTTAATGCTAATAAAATGGTGCACTAAACCATATTAAATGCATTGAAAGGTTACATTTAGGTGTGTTAATGTTAATAAGTTGACGCGTTAAATCATAGTTAATGATTGAAAGGTTATAATTAGGTGTGTTAATGTTACTAAATTGGTGCATTAAATCATATTTAATGCATTGAAAGGTTGCACTTTGGCTTAGTTATTTTTAATCTCCTCACTAGTTCCTAAAAACATATATACTGTATGATGTTAATACATACAGATATCAAAAATACACAAATATACACATATACACACACCTAATCTAAATGTAGATGTGTTCGTGTATATGTGCATATATAACGTGCAAGTAACTGTACATATACGTGGTAATGGTTAGTACCATAGGTATTGGTTTTGATGATAACAACTATAGGACATTCTATAAAATATAGATACTAATGTTTTGTCAAGATATATATATATATATATATATATATATATATATATATAGTGCAAGGTATAAAACAGGTGTTGATTAAGAAGACTGTATAATATCAAGAGTAGATTCAAGATGTTGATATAAAGTTTCAAGAGTTCAAGAATGAAGACTCATGAGTATTGAAGAATTCAAGATGATATTCCAGATAAATTATAGAGTCATATAATTTATGGTAAAACCTTGAAAGTACTTTCTTGATCTCTCCGCCATCTACAAATATTATGCTTTTAAATAATCGTTTCAAAATATTTCTCAAAATGATTTTCAATCTCTTACTTATAAAGATATCATTTTAGTATTTTTAATTTTATATATTGAATTATTTTTTATATTTTAATAAGTCATAATTATATTAATTTACATATATATTATCTAATATTCTTATTAAATCTTTCAAAATTATTTTATAAAGTTTTATTAAGTTATGTTTTGATTAAAATATGTATAAATTATATTCAAATGATTCTACAAAGTATCAATTATTAACCCCCAAGGTAGTGCGATGGTTAAGACATACGGCACTCACCTTAAAGGTCGAAGGTTCAATCCCCACCAATTACATATCCTTGTGAATTACCTGAAGTATGTGTTGTGGGTTTGGTGCATACTTTCTTAGTGTTTACAAGCAAAGCTTGGTTCTCTAGGTTTTTCAAAAAGTATCGATTATTTTACAAAGCAAAGGATTTTCAAAATAATATTTTTAAACTGTTTTTCAAAATATAAAAGGATATGTCGACATATCCTATCCATGTATGTCGACATACTGGCCGTAAAATTTAGAATTTAAATTTGAATAGAATTGTCTTTTCATCGTATCTCTTCGCGAATGGACATGACCGTTGTTTCTCTATATTTACCACACTTCCAAACGAAATTTCAATAACTGCTTTCTTATTTCTCTATCCTCTTTTCACTTTCTTGATTTCTAAATCAATTTTTACCAAAAATCAACCAGAATCAAATTCAGTCATTGCTATTTTGATTCTCTTTCATATACTCTCTAATTTATATCACCTCTCTCAAGATCAAAGTGCTATTCAAGAGGTATAGTATCAATTGTAATCAAGATTGAAGATCATAGTCTGTAAAATCTATGAAATCATACTCTTATACTCTATGGTGTGCTTGGTATCCCTGAAATCCAAGTAGGTGTGATTGTAGCCAGTTAAAATCAATTGGGTGTGCATGTAGCCTTATGACATCCCGCCCTCTAGGCACCCAGAAAATTGAACATGACTAGAAGCACGAGTGGTCGGGTGGAATAAAATCCATAGCATAGCACGGAGACTAAGGCAACAACATAAAATGATTAAAATATTACAGCGGAAGAAAACTTTCGCTAATTATAAATTAATGGCAAAACAGCTTCATTAAAAACAACATTATCCTAAATTTATTTCAGAAACCAAAAGTACCAAGTAGTCTCCACCAAAACATAAAACATGACAAAGTTTACAATATAGGTCACTGTATATAGAGTAAAGTGTGGAAAAGAGAAAAGAAGTACATGATACAAGAGAAAAAAAGCTGAAGATAACAACTATTCCAACGACCCTCCAAGCTGCAAAGGACTGCAACCTAGACTTGCCCTCTGTGATTTGGGAAAAATAGGAATGGGTCAGACATAAAGTCTAGTGAATAAGAAACAAAATGAAGCAGAAAGAATAAAACAGTTTAATTCCAGAACTTCCTCGGATATCGCAGAGGGTGAATAATATAATACAGTGAATCCTTCTTAGATACAGTTTCTATGACACCAAAGTCCGTGGTCACTCTAGGGAAGTCAACCATGCAGTAATATTAAATGTCAATCGGCCTGTCGAACTTGCTGTCCTTACCTATCCGCGTGCTATAGCATGAAAATCATGCTCTTCACCCATGCACTCTGACAAAATTCAACTTATGTCTGACCAGCAGCGCCTCAAACAACATCGCAGGACCCCGAAGTTACGCTCAGGCTCCGCCAAACTGGACTCCTATCCTTCTGTCACCTCAGTCACCAACGTGGACTTACCCCCTATCCAAAGTGTCGATCCTCCAAAAGAGCGCTCGCACCTATGAAAGGTAATAAACATCCTTCCAAGCCTACTTGCCTGCTTCTAGTACGTACAACTAAAACTATATTTTGGTCTTAACCGCATGAAACACTTTTCTAGACCTTTACAAGGTCTGCCTACCAAATCGCTTTCAGATTAATTAATTTTACCATTACAGTTTACATACTGTTTATTTTCATTAATTTGTTTTAGGCCATTTTTACATCCGATTTGGTGATTTTATAATTTTCCTTTTTCTTACATCAATGGTATTTCAATTTCACGTCCGTTCAGTCTGTACGGTTTGCCTGTAATTTTATTTCATTTTGTTACAGATTTACACTAGCCTTTAGGTCCATTTTATTTACCTTTTTTTTCCACCCTGATGTACGTTTTCATTTTAGAGATTTAATCTGTACAAAATTTTATCCAATAGCCACAAATCATTTAATTACACAAAATTCCACTTTTACATTTTTAGGCCACATATGAAACAAACAATTATACCAATTAGACTTTCCAATTTTGTTCCAAAACCATATTCAAAATTACGTAATTATATCAATTAAAACCATAATTTTATTCAAGTAACATATTATAAATTTATTCAACTAACATGTTCTACCATTAGAAATTGAATAACGAATCTAATTCAATTTAATCAAACCAAACTTATTTACGCCATGAAACGTGAATAACAATTTGTTTGTTCCAAATTTCAACCCAAATATGAATTAGAACTAAGAAGTGGTAAAAGGAGAAGATACAATAATTACCTAAATTTCAATCTTATTTATGCCATAAAACGTGAATAGACAATTCATATGCCCTATATTTTAAATTAAACATGAATTAGATTTGAGAAGAGAAAGACGAAGAAGAAGTTGCAATAATTTACATCTATTCTCAATAAATAATAGAAATTAATTCATATTAACATGCCAGAAAAGAACTAAAATTGAACTACTTTATTTTTCCATTTCATATTAATTGTCACTCACCTGGCACTTAAGCTTGCATAAATTTGAAATAAGCTTTCCTTTAATCTTTCTCCCTTTGATTCTTCTAAATTCCCCAATTTGCTTGAATATATATAGATAATCTAATTTGGTAGAAATTTGTTTATTTAGTAGAGAAAAAGAGGATGAATAATACACACTAATTTTTACTGTAGAATTATGGCGACGGCTGAATAAGAGATTAGGTTTAGGTTAGATAGTTTATTTATAGATTGTTTGAGTGAATATAATTCATTAGATTATTTTATATCAAATCTGGTTCTTTCATACACTTAATGGTTATCCATTCTAGCTCATACACATTACTCAACTAATAATTTAGCTATCTCATCCTATTACATTACTGGAGCGAATGGGAAACCGCCACATATCAGAAATAATGCTGAAATACGTAGGAAAATCGCTGGAAACGAACCAGCTAAAAAAACATCGCTCCGGATTTTGGACGATAATGGGACTTGATCCCTGGCCACTAAGAAAGTCAACATGCGCCTTACCATTGTACTAAATGCGCTTTTAATTTCTATTTAATTATATTTCGCGTAAAATATCAGGGTGTTACATTCTCCCCCTCCCCTTCCTTAAAGGATTTCGTCCCCGAAATCTCCAAAGATGGAAGAACGTAATTAATAACAGCATCCAAGAACTACATCCATCTACTCAACCATCATCCTTTTCTTCCATTTTCCTTATTTTTAACTAATGCAATTTATGATTTATGCAAAGTGAAATGCATATAAACTTACTTAATGTGAAAAGGTAGTCGGTATACTGATTCAATTGACCTCCTATAGTGCAAGTATGTTTATGTCGTGCAAATATGTCTATGCCATGCAACCTAATGTATGCAATTACCCTAGTATAATTGATAATTCTATATGCATGTTTCAAACATTCACCCAAATGCACCATCCATATGAAACATCCATTTACACACACACACACACACACACACACATAGCCTTTTGCAAATGCAATAGATAACAGGCACACATATGCAGGTGTGTGTACATAGTTGGCCGATTATCCTAATAAGTATCTATATAATGCATGCAATGATCCATTTGCAAACATTGGCATCCACTTGTAATCATTTTCATCCATCAAACATAACATGCCCTAATGACATGTTTACAACCAAGCTACCATCTATAGGTTTCACCTAAAGATTATCGAAAAGACCCCAACTAAGGAAAGATCAAAGATAGGATATTTAAAGTATACCTTCAAATAGAAAAGGACAAGAAGTTAGAATTCTCTCCTTAGATTCCCATGTGCACTCCATGGGGTCATCTCCCCACCTAACCTTCACTAGACGAACTTCCTTGTTGCGTAATCTCTTGACGTTGTATTCCAATATACGGGTGGATGTACGACGCACTAGTGATTCACGCTCTACCTCCACTACTGCAGAATCATGTAGACACTTCTTCAGATGTAAAACATGAAAAACATAGTGAACTCCTGCCAACTTATCTAGAAGATCAACTCTGTATGTCACTTTTCCAATCCATGTGATAATAGAAAAGGGTCCGATAAATCTCGGTGCCAGCTTACCCACTAAGCCAAATCTCATAACGTTTCTCAAAGGAGAAACCTTGACAAAAACCATATCTCCGTCCTTAAACTCCAAATCTGAACGTCTTCTGTCGACATATGACTTTTGTCTATCTTGTGCAGTCTTTAACCTCTTGCGAATCAAATCCACTTTCTCGGAAGTTTCCCTCACCAAGTATGTTCCAAGCAAGATCCTATCGGTGGTATCCCACCAACAGGCTAGTGATCTACATGGTCTATCATAGATGGCCTCGAACGGTTCCACCCCAATGCTTGCTTGATAACCATTATTATACGCAAACTCCACCAAAGGTAGGTGGTCTTCCCAAGAGCCTCTGTAGTCAATGATGCACAATCAGAGAAAATCTTACAAAACCCTATTTACCCTCTCAGTATGTCATGAGGCTGATATGCCGTGCTCGGATTCAATTCCATTACCAAGACTTGCTGCAGACTCCTCCAAAACTCGCTGGTGAATAATGGATCTCTATCGCTCACAATGCTGGTGGGAACCCCATGAAGCATAACTATCTTCCTTACATAAAGAGTCGCTAAAGAAGTTGTTGTCCTATTACCCTTAATGGGTATAAAATGAGTGTTCTTCGTTGGTCTATCCACATTGACCCAAATGCGTGTGTTCCCTCTCCGTGACCTTGGTAATACACCCACAAAGTCCATAGAGATGCTCTTCCATTTCCATAAAGGAATATCAAATGGATGAACAGTCCTTCGGATTCTTTTGTTCCGCCTTTACCCTTTAGCAAGTGATGCACTTCGATACATATATCGCCACCCACTTCTTCATTCCACACCAATAGGATACCCTCTTCATATCTCGGTACATTTCATCACCATCGGGGTGCAATGTCATCCTAGAATGATGTGACTCGGCTAACACTACTTCTACTAAATTCTTACTACGGGGAACACAAAGTATACTATCCCTTTTAAGCCATCCCCTAGTGTCCATGGTATAGCGCCTAAGATGTGGTGATGAATCTTCTCTACCAAGCTTATCTAAAATGTCCTTTAACTCTTCGTCCTTACCTTGCCTTGCTCCAATATGCTCCATTAAAGTAGGCTGGACATCGAGGGTTGCTAGCAATCCCGGAGCTAAATCTGATAGAGGTCTAAAATCAAAGTAGCAATGTACTCCAAATGCTTCCATTTCAAAAATAAAGGACCTAAAACCGCTTTGTGTCCTCCCAACGCATCTACCACTACATTACCCTTGCCAGGGGTATAGGAAATCTCAAAGTCATAAGAGGCTAAAAACTCCATCCATCTTTACTATCTCAAATTCAAGTCTTTTTGATAGAATACATACTTCAAAGACTAATGATCCGTGAAAACCTCAAATCTTTCTCCTAAGAAATAGTTCTTCCAAGACTTGAGAGCAAAAACTATAGCTACCAAATCAAGATCATGCGTCAGGTAGTTCTTCCCATTCATTTTGAACTGTCTAGCACACTATCCTACCCTCTTGCATTAGTACTACCCCTAGGTTTGTACCACAAGCATCCGTATAAACTGAGAAAGGCTTGGTTCCATCTAGTAATAACAATACGGGCACGGCAGTCAAAGCTTCCTTCAGTTGACCAAAAGCATCCTCACACTTGGCATCCCAAATAAAAGTTGAGTTCTTCTTAGTAATGCGAGCAAGTGGAGCTGATATCTAAGTGAAGTCCTTCTTTAAAAGCACTCCAACCTGCTTGCTCAACTCACGACGTTCCTTAGGAGCCATATGCCTTACTGGTAAAGCAACCGGTTTGGCATTATCAACAATATAAATCTTGAACTTGATCTCTCTTCGAGGTAGAAGACCAGCAACCTCCTCGAACACATCTGGAAAGTCACTAACAATGGGTACCGAACTCAAATTAGGTGATAAGTCAAGAGAATAAAGGTGGCTCAACATGACTAATCCTTTAGGATCACAAGATACCTCCAAGGTACATCCACTACAAGTGCCTAACCTCACTGCCATCTTATCGCAATCAAGAATAGAACCATTCATGGATTGTCAATCAATACCAAGAATCAGCCCGAACCCGAAAAAGTCCAATACAAAGGCGCTACAGTCAAACTCAACCTCTAAAATAAACAATTTCATATTCTGACTTAACATGGACAAATAGGCCGATCCTCCTACGGGATTTGATACTACTACCGGGTCGGTCACTAAGTAAGCATCAAGACCAAGACCCTCTTCCAGAGTACCAGATAACACACCTTCGATGATCACCTTCTTTCCCTTGTCCACAACCAGACAAGTAATAGAGGAAGGAGCTGTCTCTAAAGCATAAGCCTGAACAGGCTGTGAATATGTCTGTGAACTGTCCTTGGGCTTCGACGGACAGTCCAATTTCATATGGCCTACTTAATCGCCAAGATAGCACCTCAGTCTCAGTCGCTTTCTTGCTCCTCTACAATCCTTAGCATGATGACCTCGTATCCCACGAGTATTGCACTTTCAGTCCTTCCTTGGAACATTCCATTTTCCACCTGACCCTTCTCCTCTCCTCTTTCCTTTCCACTACTTCTTCCCATCACTTTTCTATGCTACATCTCCTTTCTTCTCAATATCAGCAAGTAAAGCCATCTCTACCAATCCCTCAAAAGTGGCTCCCATCGGAATGTGGCTCACCGCCAAACTCTATAGTGGCCGACTCAAACCCTTAGCAAACTTCAGCGCCTTCTTTATGAGGAGTATTGATCGGGTCAAGTACAAATCTAGCAAGCTCTTTGAATTGATTAACATATTCATTAACTGTCATAACCCTTTGCTTGAGCTGTATAAATTTCTCTAGCTGCACTGCCTCTTCAGCCAGCGATAAGAATTTCCTCTCGAACCTAGTACGAAAATCCATCCAAGTCAAATTATTAGCCTTCGCCTCCACAATATTCCACCAACAAAGAGCCTCTTCCTACAACTACCATGAAGTCAGCTGCCTCCAAGCTAAGTCCTCTAATCCAATGAGTCCAAATATCGGCTCACAACTATGGATCCAAGCTCTTGCTTCAGTATATGACTTGGTGCCAAGAAACGGCTTGCCTCCTAAGCTGGTGTAGTCCTTGCATAACTTGGGAAAATCGAGAATGCCTGGCAAACGGGCTGGAGCTCCTTCCGTCGGAGCAGCATCCCTAGCTGGTGGCTCGGCTCATGCAGTAGCCTGCAAATAATGTCTGAACCAAGCAGGTATATTAAGGCCTGGAACTTCGAGGACATCTGCGATTCAGACATTTCCATCTACGGATATTAAAAAGATGGGATTAGATACTCCACAAATAGTTCAATAGATAGGGAGGAAGAGATATGAAGGACCCATTTCTAAAATTTCTTTTTTTCCAAAATATATACATATACTTTTAAAAGTATTATTTGGAATATCCTTTAAAAATTATTCGAAAACCTTTATATTTTTAAAATATTTTTAGGATAACCAAAAATTTAGCTCTGATACCAACAGTGACACCCCACACCTCTAGGAACCGCGAAAATCGAACATAACTAGAAGCACGGGTGGTCGGGTGAAATAAAAATTCATAATATATCGCAGAGACTAAGGCAACATCATAAAATGATTAAAATATTACAACGGAAGAAAACTTTCACTAATTATAAATTAATAGCAAAAAAGCTTCATTAAAGATAACATTATCCTAAATTTATTTTTGAGACCAAAAATACCAAGTAGACTCCACCAAAACATAAAACATAACAAAGTTCACAATATAGGTCCCCAAATATAGAGTAGAGCACGGAAAAGAGAAATGAAGTACACGAAACAAAAGAAACAAAAACCGAAGACAACAACTGCTCTTGCGACCCTCCAAACTGCAAAGGACTGCAACTTAGACCTACCCTGATTTGAGGAAAATAGCAAAAATAGTAATGGGTCAAAAATAAAGTCAGGTGAATAAGAAGAAAAATGAAGCAAAAAGAATAAAATAGTTCAATTCTAGGTCTTCCTCAGATATCGCAGAGTGTGAATAATATAATGCATTGAATCCTTCTTAGATACAGTTCCTAAGAAGCCAAAGTCCGTGGTCACTCTAGGGAAGTCAACTATGCAGTAATACTAAATGTCAATTGGCCTGTCGAACCTGTTACCCTATCCACGTGCTACAGCGTGAAATTCATGCTCTTCACACGTGCACTGTGACTAAAAGACTTCTATATCTGACCGGTGCCGACCCAAACAACCTCGTAGGACCCCGAAGTTGCGCTCAGGCTCCGCCAAACTGGACTCATATTCTCCTATCTCCTCAGTCACCAACGTGGACTTGCCCCTATCCAAAGTGTTGATCCTCTGAGAGAGCGCCCGCAGCTGGGTTGGCTGCGCAAAATCCTCCAACAATCTGCTTAAAGAAGCCTATGTTGGAGCACACTTGTCATGTTCCGTCCGCGTCAATCTGCCTAAAGCAGCCTACGATTTTGGATGCTATCGATCCTACAAACTAGCAATATATGAAAGGTAACAAATATCCTTACGAACCTACTTCGCCGCTTCGAGTATGTACAACCAAAATTATATTTTGGTCTTAACTGCATGAAACACCTATCCAGACCTTTACAAGGTCTGCCTACCAAATTGTTTCCAGATTAGTTAATTTTACTATTACAGTTTACATACTGTTTATTTTCATTAATCTGTTTTAGGCCATTTTTACATTCAATTTGGTTATTTCATAATTTCCTTTTTTCTTCCATAAATGGTATTTCAATTTCACATCCGTTCAGTCTGTATGATTTGTTTGTAATTTTTTATGTCATTTTGTTACAGATTTACACTAGCCTTTAGGGTTCATTTAATTTACACTTTTTCCACCCTAATTTACGTTCTCCTTTTAGAGATTTAATCTGTACAAAAGTTTTATCCAGTAGCCAAAAACCATTTAATTACATAAAATTCCACTTTTACATTTTAGGCCACATATGAAACAAACAATTATGCCAATTAGACTTTCCAGTTTTGTTTCAAAACCATATTCAAAATTATCTAATTATATCAATCAAAACCATAATTTTATTCAAGTAACATATTATGAATTTATTCAACTAACCTATTCAACCATTATAAATTGAATAACAATTCTAATTCAATTTAATTAAACCAATCTTATTTATGCCATGAAACGTGAATAACAATTTGTTTTTCCATATTTCAACCCAAGCATGAATTAAAATTGAAAACTGATAAAAGGAGAAGATACAATAATTTATATAAATTTCAATCTTATTTATGCCATAAAACATGAATGGACAATTTATATGTCTCATATTTTAAACCAAACATGAATTAGATTTGAAAAGTGGAAGACGAAGAAGAAGTTGCAATAATTTACATCTATTCTCAATTAATAACAGAAACTAATTCATATTAATGTGCCAGAAAAGAACTGAAATTGAATTTCTTTATTTTTTCTATTTCATAATAATTCTCACTCACTTAGCACTTGAGCTTGCATAAATCTGAAAAAAGTTTTGCTTTAATCTTTCTCCATTTGATTCTTCTAAATTCAACAAATTGCTTGAATATACATAGATAATTTAATTTGATAGAGATCTTTTTATTTAGTAGATAAAAGAAGGAAGAATAATACACACTAATTTTTATAGTAGAATTATGGCGACGACTGAATAAAAGATTACGTTTAGGTTAGATAGCTTATTTATAGATTGTTTAAGTGAATATAATCCATTAGATTATTTTAGATTAAATCGGTTCTTTCATACACTTAATGGTTATCCATTCTAGCCCATACACATCACTCAACTAATAAAATTTAGTGATCTCATCCTATTACATCACTGGAGTGAATGGAGAGCTGCCACATGTTAGAAACAAAACTGAAATACGTAGGAAAATTGCTAGAAATGAACCAGCTAAAAAAACACCGCTCTAGATTTTGGGCGACAATGGGACTTGATCCCTAGTCACTAAGAAAGTCAACATGCACCTTTACCACTGTACCAAATGCATTTTAATTTTCTTTTTAATTACATTTTCCATAAAATATCGGGGTGTTACAGGCCTAGAAATCCAGCAACTCTATCTAGAGGTCGGGATTCTGGAGGGTGTGTCTCGTAGCCTTGAAATCAAGATTGTTTTTTTATTTGCATCTACTAGTTGAAAAGAAATTCATACAAGAAATTGTGCGGGACTGGATGTAGGATAACTACGAACCAGTATAAAATCCTAATGTGTTCTTTCCTTTTTACTTTTATTGCATTTACTTTTATCTATACTTTGATTCTATGATTGTTCGTTACATCATTCTAAGTAGGGTCTTAAAGAATTTGAAAAATCTTTATATAATCCATTAAACACCGTTCACTCCCTTGAGCATTGATTTAGACTTAAGATTCATATTCTGCTGGCTCTCATTTTGTATCAGAGCATTAATATTCAAAGTATTCATCATCTAGTTTTTGAAAAAGATTAAGTGGCTACCAACACTGGTAATAGTACTATTAGTAACACTGTTAATACATTGTTAGTAACTGATTTGTCGAAGGACAAACTACTACTGGACCTCCACTTTTTAATGGCAATAATTACACATATTGGTCATGTAAAATAAAAATTTATTTACAGTCAATTGGTTTAGACACTTGCAATATCACACAAACTGAGTACATTGAATCCGAGACTAATTTTGCATGGTGGACTGCTGACCAAAAAGCAAATGCACAAAGTAACTCTAAGGCTATTAATATATTATTTTGTTTACTAGATAGAAATGAATTTAATAGAGTATATATATGTAAGTTTGCATTTGAAATTTGGGGAACTTTGCAGGTTACACAAGAACGCACAAGTAAGGTTAAACATGTAGGATCGATTCCACCCTAGAGGGGGGGAATAGGGTGATGCTATTAATTATAAAATTATTGCGGAAGCTTATAAAATTATTTCAACACAGATATATCAAAATAATAACAGCACAGATAATAGCAGAAAAATAAATGCAGAAATAGAACAACACAGAATTTACCCAGCTTCGGCAAAACCCTACCTACGTGTTGCCCCTAAGGTTTCGACTAGAATATAAAATGAAAAATGAATGATTCCTGTTTAAAGTACCACATATCGACAAACTATATTGAATTTTGATGAGTGATGGTCGTTAGAAATATGACAGAATTAGAGGTGGTCATGGAATTTTTACCAACAAAAATATTTTATAACTCTTGTTCAAATTTCTAAAGAAATTTACTAAATATACCGTCTCAAGTTATAATATATGATTAATATTAACACTCATCACTTTTTCAATCACCATTTATCTTTTCGATAATCATTAGGGAGTCAGATAGTCAATACAATCATTTAAAATCGTACTCAAAAATAATTTTAAAACCAAATTTTCCAAAATGACTAATCTGTAAACAAGGTCAAAAATGATTTTCTAGAAGGGGTTCTATAAAAATGTCTGCTAGTTTGAAAATTATTTGAAATGAAAAATATGCAGATATTTTCGTAGAAAAAACAATGCAACTACTAAATGTCTCATCATATATCACGTTCCACTAGTAATATTTCTATCAACTAGATTACCAGCGTAATCTGCATCTGAATTTCTTTTTCACTCAAGATTATCATTAATTGAATGTTATAGACCAGACCGTGAAATTTTCATAAATTTCTTGAAATCCTTTTTTTAACTTTTTAAATGAATATTCTTTTGAATTTTAATTGAAGCCATGTAAATAATCAAAAAACCATGAATATAGAGTCAGCCGTAAAATAACCAAATGTATTATCATCAGCCAATAAAACAATATTATTAATCCAAACAAATATATACGATGTAGTTCAAGGATTCTAGAGATTTTTATAGTGTTATTAGCATAAGAATATAATTGGCCAACAATTTTGAATAAATCAGAATCAAAATCATCATTTATTTCATCATCACATTATTGGCTGATTTAATTCAGAATATGGTGCAGATTATCACAATAAATATACTATACCTGTTTTACCTTTACGATATTTTCTGTTGTTGTCCATTGTGATTCTGTGACCTTTGTACTAGGCTAAGGAACTTTGTTTTGTCGCCCGTTGTGTTTCTGGAATAGCCAGAATCCAGATAGCAATGTTATTGTTCCTTAGCCTACCACCACTCCTACAAGATAAAAGGATTTTGTGACCTATTTGTTTTTATAGGTCCATGATTGTTAGTGGTAGAATATTTTGAAAAATAATTTTGTGGAGACCTAAAACTATTTATATATGTTCCTTTTGGCACCCAGATTTTTTAACTTTGAGAGATTTTATATTTGTTCCTTTTGGAACCCAAATTGGTATAGTTTTCACGTGCTTGGGTCTATACCAACAATTGTTTTGATTGTGTCTAAATTTTATACAAATTGTGCACATTGAATTGACTTGATTAATTTTTCTTTTAATAAGTTCAGACTGATTATATCCAAGTCCTTGTCTGACTGTATTAACAGTTTGTTTCCCTAAGAGCATATTCAACGATTTTTCACTTTTAGAAAATTTATTAAAGTCGTTGACAGTTGCTGGACTTGTGTTTTGAGAGATTCATTTTCGTTTAATAATTGTGTGCACTTTTTAATAGAATTTTCTCTTCTAGTATTTTTACTCTCTTTCAAAATCAGAATTTCATTTTCAAGCAATTTAATTTTAATTTCTGATTTTGTAATTTTTTCTTCGAATATTGGACACTTATCACACTTAGGAATCCTACTTTGATAGGTTTTACCTAATTGTTCAAGCTGGTCATTTACTTCTATCAAACTATCTCTTTGTGATTCAATTTTAGCATATTTCTTCCTAAGTCATTCAAAACAGTCATTTACTTCGTGGAAATATATAAGTAGTTGTGAGTGAGTGAGTTTTGATACCTCGCTTGGCTCGTCAACATCCCTATCAGTTATATTACCTCGAAGGCACATATCTGCTTTCTCACTCTCAATGCCAGTACTTTGATTATCTTCAGCACTTATATTCCACATGGCTGCAAAATTTCTCCTTTTTGATTTCTTTTCAAAGTCGCGTCAATCTAGAGGACAATTGGGCTTGATGTGTCTGGGTTGGTTGCACTTATGATAGATGATTTTTCGCTGTTCTGTGTTATCTAAAACTTTGATTATTCTGCTTTTTAATTTTTGATTTAGAGCTGGATTTCCGTAATTGCGGTTCCACTTTTTAATCTCTTTATTACCATTTCCAACTTTGCTGCTCCATCGTCGTCGTCGTTGTCATCATTTTCAGTTGTTCCTTTGAGAGCTATTGATTTCTTTCGAGTATCTCCTCCTTTACGGTCTTCCTTGAATTTTATTTCTATCTCATAAGTGGTGAGATTTCCGATGAGTTCTTCAACTTTGATTTGTTTTAAATCTTTTGATTCTTGAATGGCAGTCACTTTTGCTTCAAAACTTCGTGGACGGACTCTGAGGATTTTTCGTACTATTTCCAATTCTGTGTACGTTTTTCCGAGAGCTTTTGATTTGTATACGATGTTGGAAAGCCTTCCATACATCTCTTTAACATTTTCTTCCTTGGCCATTTTAAAATTCTCGTATTCGCTACTCAGCATGGAAAGGCGAGATTCCTTGACTTGAGATGTTCCTTCGTGAGTCACTTCTAGTGTGTGCCATATTTCCTGCGCTGTTAGACAATGTGAGACACGATTAAATTCAAACTGATCTAATGAACAAATAATCGAATTCATAGCTTTGGCATTAGCATTCGGTAACTTATTTTCCAGATCTGTCCATTGATCCTTTGGTTTATTTATTTTCTAATTATTTACAATTATAGTTGGTGCTCTATATTCCGTCTCAAAAATATCCCCAGCGTCAATGGTTTTCAGAAAAATTTCCATCCTATTTTTCCAGTAAGCATATTCACCATTGAACATTGGTGGTCTAACTATGTACCGACCCTCAACAAAAGCAGTATTAAAAGAACCCACTTCAAAAATTCAAATTTTTAGAACAAAAATTGGTTTTTGAAAAAAAAAATCGAATTTAAAAAAAACAAAAGTTGACTTTTATTCCTACTCTGATACCACTTGTAGGATCGATTTCACCCTATAGGGGGGGTGAATAGGGTGATGCTATTAATTATAAAAATTATTGCAGAAGCTTATAAAATTATTTCAACACAGATATATCAAAATAATAGCAGCACAGATAATAGCAGAAAAATAAATACAGAAATAGAACGACACAGAATTTACCCAGCTTCGGTAAAACTATGACATTCCACAAATCCGTACCCTTTGAATCGACAATAAATCACACATGTCTGATCCAAAAAGCACAGACTGACGGAAAGTCAGTGTAACAATCTGAACAACCGAACGCCAGAAATCCGAACCGTTAGGGTTTAAAGAAGAAGAAGATAGAAGAAGAAACAGAAACAATAACAGAATCTCACATTTCGCAGCGGAACAAATATAATTGATAAATGAATATCTTTAAACAAAATCGCTATATCAGTTTATACATCACATTATCAGAGTTTACAACAACAAACAGTGGAAAGGAAATATTACATATATAAGTGACACGCCTCGCCATCCAGCTCCAATTCCTGATCTCCACAGCAACTTCTTGACTTTGCTCCCGACTAACTGCTAACCTGACTCTAGGCTACACGTGTGGAAAATATGGGCACCCAGAGTTTAGAAAGGGAACAATAAACTCCAGATCAGTCGTGGAATAGGTGTGAGATCTTAAAAAAAATTATTTTCACAAAGAAAATAAAAAGAAATCCGCTATGCTTTTTGGAAAATGAAACTACCATAAGGCCTCCCGGCACACACACAATGCAATCGCAGACTTGGGGGAGATTTCTCCTTATGATTGTCAAACACGCTTGATACGCAAAAATCGTTTTTAATATTATTATTAATGCATAGTGTGGAAAACATTTCGAAAGTATAATATTAATCTTAGCCAGCATAGGTACCATTATATTATGCCTACTATAGCCTACTATAGCTGCCATGTTAAATGGAAGGTTCTACAACTAAAACCGTACTGGGTTCATATTGGGAATTAGATTTCCAACAAATGGTCAGGCTAAAGAACTTCCTATGCTACATGGGTACGCCTCTGGAGGGACGTCCCGAGAACCTACCCGGATCTCTGCCAACACAAGGCTGGGTGACCCCTGTAACTAGGTAACTACTACACGAGTATGTCATCCCCCGGTCCTTTGGGACCTTTATCCGAGGATCCTTTACAGCAACAACCACAAAGAAAAGTATTTGCAGTAACCACAAAGGTTAAATATCAAGGCTCCATACCTGACACCACCCTTTTCCAGAAGGAAATGACATACCCTAAAAGGTGCGACCCTCATAACCTTGCCACATCTTTCATGTTTCGACCATTTCCACGGTATGAGGTCCAATGAGGTCCCGTCCATAAAGCTACACTTTTCACAAAGTCATGCTTTGATCAACAAATGATCAGCAGCACTTCGTATGTCACGTTACCAAATTGGGAATATATCACTAGTAACCATCAACTACATAACCTCTGAGCTCGTATGTCTCAGAGATGGGTGTTAAGCTAAGAGAATAAATTCTCTGCCACCAACAGAAATGTATTTGATAAAAACCAGGTTTGTATCTCAAAGTGTAACGTCAGACACACATCCATACAAGTCTGTTCCGGGATCGAACGGAACCGAAGGCACTTCAAAGAAGCTCTTGTAAATCCAGATACTCACAAATCACGTCCGGAATCCCCATCACAAAGGTGATAAAATCTCTATACCGGAGCAACCCGGTGCAGAGACATTCGACAGGTAATCCTTTCGCTTTCGAAAATACCCGGTCTTCAACACCGTCTTCAAATGTAATCCCATTTCATCGTATCGTTATCGGAATGAATTTTATGACACAAGTTCCTCTCCCGGCTAATCCGAATAACGAGCGCTTATTTTTAAAAATAAGTGTTCATTCAGATTTCAAACAAATCACAACAATTTTCCACTTTGATCTTTTAAATAAAAGATCTATCACAGATCACAAAGGTTCGATGTGGTTTTCGGATATCCACTTGGAATCCGACCCCCGGTCGCATCGAAATTCGATTGTCGTTTAAAGGCAAATATTGATAGTCGGTTAATTAACTATCAATCAACAATCACAACAATTACCAGATTTAAATAAATTTCCCAAATTTTTTTTATTTTCAAAATATTTCCACAAGATATATTTCGCACTTCAACCATTTGAAAACAAATTTAAAATTAATTTCCACATTTCAATACTTTGAAAACAAATTTAAAATCACCATCCTTACTTGGAATAAATTTCCAAATATTTATTTGATTCCACTGAAAATTTGCCGAGTTCAAATATTTTAAAATCATTTAAATATTAGTTATGAAAACTTTATACCAATATCTCATATAGAACTTCATATCCAAACTAATTTTTTTAAATAAAATTAGTAGATAGGATACAACTTACTTAAACATCCGTTTCCTAAATCAAAAATCAATTTTTTATCTTTAAAATAATCTCTTCTATAATTTAATAAATAAATCTTTACTCTAAAGATTTAAGACAATTCCCAAAAATAATTTCTCCAACAATAAAAAATTTTCCAAACAATTTCTAGAACTTTTAAATGTATACTTCAAAAGCTACTTTAACAATATACTCGGCTTTCCAGGGAAGAATTCTCTTTCCATTTATATCAATTAATAAATTTTCTCGATTTATTTTAATTTACATTCCAAATCTGTAAATTCCTTTCACACTTTTAAAAATAACCAAATGTTTATTTTTAAAAAAAAATTCCCTTTTCCCTTTATAAATTCCCATTGTGAATTTAAACTTCTAAATATCCATTGATATATGATTTTCAAATCGATTTCTAAATATTCATTTTCAGCACCGAATTCAATTCTGAATTAATTTCCAAATTTATTTACAAATACCAAATCAATTTCCAAAATTGATTTCTAAATTTATTTCAACACCAAATTTATTATCTTTTGAAACAAATTCCTCCTTTTACATTTATTCAATTTTCTAATATTAATTTACTATAAATTTTCTAGTAAATTTCAAAAATCAAATTTCATTTATTTCTGGTATCCTACGATACCAAAAATATATTCGGCTAAATTATAGCCTTCAACAGTTTCAATCACAAATAGTCGCACACAGATTACAAATAATCAACTCACAATATTGAAACAAATTCAAATATTTGAGGAATCCAGTTGGATCCCTCCAACCTGTTTTTCCTACACCCACAGACGTTAGCACAACAATTAAATACCAATTCCACTTCGAGGTGGAATATCGCGGTATATGGGATTTATAAAATATCATCCACTATTATACGACGTAATAGGGTCATCCGCTATATAATACGGGAAATCAACAACTCCAAATACATATATAATACCAATTCCACTTCGAGGTGAAATATCGCGGTATATGGGTTTAAATATAATATCATCCGCTATTATGCGGCGTATAGGGTCTATTTGAATACAAGTGATAATAAATTATCATCCAAGCACATAATCAGCAATTTAAATTTAACTATCACAATTCAATAATCAATCAATAACTGAAATTTCCAATTATTATAATTTGAGTGAGAAGATCTCACTTTTGTCCTTTATTTTGCCATCCATTTCCACTCCAGATCATTTCTTTGCAATTTTGACCTTGTATAAATATTAGATAATTTACTTAATATTCGAACAAATCGAGTTGTCACTTATTATTAAATAATCAGATTAACTATTTAAATATCCATTTGACAATTTTACTAATAATTAATTTCTTTTCGTTAAAAATAGATTTTTAGTAATTAAAAATATTTAAGTAGGTTAATTGAACGAATTAATTACTAATATACCCTACTCATACAAAATGTGACTTTTGTTTTAATTTGTACATGCATGTAGATCTTATCAATTTAAAAACAAAATTATTTATACCTTATTAAACCCCTTTACTGTTTAAATAAGAACTATTACAGTGACTCATATACTTTTTCTATTTTATTTCACAAAATCTTTTTTGTTTTTTAAGAGAAGTGTGTTTATTTACACACACACACACACACATATATATATATATCATTTCTTTTACTGTACGTATATTATTATTGACTTTTAAACTGAAAAGAAAAAGCAATTTAAATAAAAGAAAACTGCAGATACCTAAAATCGAAGATGCTTCAAGTTTGTGGACATCGAATCTGAAACAATGCTTCAGACGAGAACCAAACCCAAGATCGATATCCATCGCCGAGCGTCCTTATTGAACGCCACGCACGAGACCACCACTGCTCGCGATTTTCGATGGTCGCGATTCCCATTCTCGACTCCTTGCCGTCACAAAGCTTAACGAATCTCAGCGCTCGCTCCTCGACTCGCGCTACCTCGCGGAACCCCCAAGCATGCTATTAACACGGCGCTGCTCGATTCTAGACTGCCGAACCCAATCGCATCGAACCCCACTCGCCCTTCTTGAGCATCGCGACCCCAAGAAATGCCTACCCTGAGCACCCAGGCCTTGCTCGAGCTCGAGATCGAAATTTCGCGTCGATTTGCAAGAGAAAAAATTAGTTTTTTTTATACAAGCTAGTTCGATTTTGAACAGATGAGGGAAGAAGGAAGCAGCTTGCGATTTGAACTGGAAGAAGGAAGAGTTCGACAATTCTTTTAACTAGGAACGAAGGTATGGGTTTTGATTTAGTTGCGGCCATTGATTTGTTTTCTTTGTTTCCGCTTTTGAAATGATTTGCATGAGATTTGTAAAGAAATTGGGAGACAAGGACGAGACGTTGGCGAGTGAAGGAAGGTAGGGCTTGATTTTTAAAATTTATATATTCAAAATATCTCCTATTACCTAACTCGAAATCCCGAACTCCTATCGAGGTGTGCCCCCTAGCGTTTCTAATGTCATAACCCTATTTCGAACCAAATGGAACAGATTTCAAGTCCAAATTCGATCGTATGGAGACGATAGCTTTTCGAACCAGTTATAAAATTAAACTTTCGATAAAGATTTCAGCACGTTTATCAATCGTACGGCCAAACGATCACTCCAACCACTACGAAAATTAAAATTCGATAATAGTACAATATTACGGATCTAACGGAACTGGTTTCGTTGAAATCTGAGACTGTGCCTCAGAAGGCTATTTTTAAATATCGATTTAAACGATAAATTTTCAAAACTGAACAAATCATTTTCAAATCCAATTCTGAAGCTTCCATTACCTTCAGTATTATCAATATAAATTTTCTAAGCCATCAAATTATTTTTAATCAGCTTAAAAAATAGAAGATTCAAATCTTTATCCAAATTTTTAAATTAAATTCAATCAATTGTTTGCCAAATTCAGAGTTATATTTGAAACCCAAGTTAAAATATCATTCAAATATTTAAAAATCAATTAAATATTTCGATTTCAAATGTTCAAAATTCTAGATCGTCACAAAAACCCAGGCTACGTGCTGCCCCCAAGGTTTCTACTAGAAATTAAGCAGTCAGACGCTTACACACGTAAACTCGCGACACCCGCTATCGACTAGCCTTAACACTACGCTCAAAACTCTGACACAACTCAGCCACCGAGTTGCGAATTCTCAAACTACGCCACGTAGTTTATCCCCTAGTCACACGACTAGAAATTACAACGGTTTAGAAATGGAAAATACAATTTAAACACAATTTAAAAACAAAAGAAACAAAACCCTAATTAAAATTAAGCCCAATAATCAGGCCGGCCCACAAGTGATAAACTTAAATCCCTTTTTCTTTTATCTCTATGTCGCCCCATTCCTTTTTTTAACAATGGTTGTTGATCCTCTTTGCTTTTAAAATTAGGGTTTGGAATATTGAAGTGCGCCGCTTGAATTCTGAAGCTTCGGTTCCTCTCTTCTCTCTGTCGATCGTTTTCGGCTACTTCAAATCGATGCTTTCTTCTCTTTGCACTCGGCTCGTTCAATTTTGATCGAGTTCGAAGTTGCTTTGGTATGTAGTTTGTTACTTTTGCTTTACTGTTTTTGCTTCCTTGAACTCGATGATTTCATAGCCGATGATGAATGGGTTTATATAGGGTTTGATTCTCTATAATTTCGTTTGAATTTATTTTTGAATTCGCCTGATAATTTTTGTGCTTGGCCGTTGATCTTCGCATGGATGCTTGTGATGATTTCTGACTTTGTCAATTTCATATAGTTGTTACTTGATTTCCACGGTGTTGATTTCTGACTTGATTTGATTCCTGGATTGCCAAGGCTCTGACTTTACTGTGACGATGATTTCTTTCTTTGTGTTTGTTGACTTGATATTCTGCTGTCACCATCACTGCTAGTTTGAAGACTACTTTGATGACCCACGGCTTTGACTATTTTTATTTGGTATCTGTGACTTTGGCACAGTTTGATTTGAATTGCAGTTGACTTTGTGCATTTTTTCTGTTGGCATCGGCCTTGACTTTTTAAACTTGATTTTGTCTCGGCCTGTTTGTAGTAATTGTAGTCTGGTATTGGTTTTGAAGTCTTGGTTTATGCCATGCTTCTGTTTAGTATTGGTGCACTTGATTTCTTCACCTTACTGTACATTTCCTTGAGTCAGATTCCTGTTCATTTGGGTCTGGTCTCTGTAGCATTGGTCGAGTCTGATTTCAGATGCACTTGAATATGCATATACACTTTTGACTTGCAATTGAACTACAGTTGCATTCATTTTTCGCTTGTGTACTGTCTGGTTCATATTGCATTGCTCTCTCTGGTAAACAGTTTATTCAAGTCTACATATATGTGCATACATACATTTGTATGTTTGTATGAATATATTGTTGGATTTGTACTGGGCATGAGTTTTTTTTAAATGTGGTCTTTGATGTTGAGCCACTGTCTTGCTTGAATTGAAATTCTGGTGGCTTCACTTTGGCATTTGAACTGGTTCGATATTGATTTCATTGTTGTTTTACTATGTACATGTGCACTTGGTGTTGCCATTCATCTAGTTCGGTATTGTACCACTTGCTGTTCACTTGTACATTTAGGTTGTTTTTCTTTTGGCACTGCTTACTGTATATGTGCAGTTTCATATTGCCACCTCTATTTGTTTTAACCGCTTTGCACTGTGGTTTCTCTGACCAATCTGGGTTGAACACTTTGATTTATGATTGAAAACTTGTCTTGGTTATTTGTGTTTACTACCTCTTTGATTATTTTTACGATTTAACTATTGATCCATGATTTCGAACTTGTTGTATATCATTAGTTTGGAACTGCTACATTGTTGGTTCATCACTTCGTTCATTGAACTGGTATGGAGCAGTTTGACATATAGTTGCATTTACAGTTTTACTGTAGCCTTTGCCTATTTTGAGTTTTGGACTTGTAGTGGTCTGGAGCTCGAGTTTCATTCATAGTAGCTTGTCACGCATGTATGAACTGATATAGTGCATTGTCTTCATGTAGTTTGTACCACTGCCTTTTTTGCTTTAACCTGAAATGGTATGGTTGTATTGAGCCACTACTTGTATTAATCGATATCATATATCATTGTGCATATGTATGTTGCATCGCTGTTGCATATTCATGTTGTTGTGTTCTTGAGTGGTTTGTGGTGCACTTGCTTCTCTGACATGTTCTTGTGCTTGTGCACGTCACTTTTCATTTTGATTTCACTTGAACTTCATCTTGATTTTTGGAATTGCACCTGTCTTAAATCCAGCTAGTAGCTCGGTTTTGACCTTATGCTCGAGTTATGACTTTATTTGTATTGCACTTGAGTTGAACCCGGCTTTTCATTGGGTTTGACCTTGTGCTCACCTGTCCCTGTAGATTTATCAAGTGTATATATCGGAGTGCACGGCCTTGTTGCATGTACAGTGATGCACTGTGCATGTCACAAGCTGTTCGTGTATGATGAATTCAAATTTAAATGATGATGAACAACCCAAATAACTGAGGCAAATATTATTTTCAAAATTCACATTTTATTTTATACAACAAAATATTTAATTTTACTGCATCAGTATTTATTTTTGCAGATTGCTCAGATGTTGGATTCAAGTTGAAGATAAAATACGAGTGTGAGTGATATGTAGTGAGGTGCAAATGTAAATGTGATTTGTGATGTAATCAAATCTGTATTATAAATGAAATTGTATATATATAGTGAGAGCTTGAAATTTGTACTATTCAATAATTGTAATAAATATTTGTTTGAATAAAATATCCGTTTGAATTCAAATTCTGTGTTATTTATTTTATTCATCAAATATTTATTAATCTGTGAAAAATAAAATAGTATATTAACAAATACATTTAAATGAATATATATATATATATATGTTTATTATCATCAAACGAAAATCATATAGTCGCATATTCAACAAAATGGACCAAAATTTCAATGTTAACAAACCAGTTTTAGTTATTTAAAATGATTCCAAATGAGCCCATATCGATATGTATAGTAGATTCCAAGATATAGTACACTCGCTTACTGCACTGGGTAAAAGTTTTTCTAAAGTGGATCAAGTTAGAAAAATCCTTAATTCGCTTGCTCCTAAATAGGATCAAAAGACTCTTACAACCAAAGGTCTAATGACATTTGCACTCTAAAAATTAAGAGTTAACTGGCAATGTAATGTCTTTTGAAGCACAAATACAGGGCAGAAGAGAAAGCAAAGCGATAGAGAATTTTTTTTATAGATTTTAATGCAATGGCGGATAATCTGGATTCAAATAGCGCTGACGATGAAGAAATTGCTTTCATGACAACGAATTTTAGAAAATTTCTAAACTATAGGAATATGATCAATTTCAAAATAAACGATAAATCCAGAAAGCGGAAGTGGAAACAGAAATGAGATTGGATGTTATAACTGTAATGACTTTGGTCATCGCAAACGAGACTGTCCACATCTCAATAAACTAAAAACTACACCAAACACCGGTTCATTCAGAAAACGGAGAAGAGCCTATACTACAACATTAGACAATTCAGACACATCCTTAAGTGATAATGAATCGGATACAGAAATTGCAAACATGAGCTTCACAGCAATATGTAATTCGGTATAGAATAGTAAAATGGATCAGAAAAAGGTACGCTTTTAATATATCAGAAGTTTTTTTTAATTTCTGGAGTGAACTTTTCTTTTCTTTTGGTTGTTTTATTGGTTGTTAGGAATATCCTATAAATTAATAATAATATTGGTTGAATATTGTGCGATTATATTTAAATATAAATATTTTATATATTTTAATAATAAAAAAAATATTTAAAATTATTCTATAACTATTTTTATGAAAATAGAATAATTATAAATAAATCTATATAATAAAATAGGATATAGTTAAATAAAAAATTCATTTTTGAAAATTTTGACCTATTTGTTGACATACCCAATGAGCATATGTCGACATAGGTAGATAGATTTCGAATTTTCAATTTCAAATTCAAAATTTGAATTTCCCTCCACCTTTTCACTAACTCCTATGTTCTAAAAAGTTGCTTTTTGATCAAAGAACGTGTCAGTAGATTCTCTATTTACTTTTTCTATCACCATCCATTCATTTCTTGTTTTCATTTTCAAATTCAAAAATCATAAACTCTCGTATCTCTTCAAACTATTCTTCAATGGCATCCTCAAGCAATACTACTACAACCATGAGTCTTTCTAAGAAAATAAAAGAATATCTTTTCAATAATCAAGAAGCCATTCAAGCCTATATTGAGTATTTATCTTTCAGTAAAGTCTTTCTTGGAAGATTTGCTATTTTTGGAGATTTTCTTACTTATGATCTTTTTAATCTTTGTTTACAAAATGAAATTCTTAGGTTAATCGATGCTTCTCAAAATGATTTTGTTTGTTATCCAAATTTAGTAAAGATGTTTTATGCAAATTTAAAAGGAAAATTTTATGATGGTAGAGTAGGAGAAGTTTGGAGTAGTGTCAAAGGGACACAATTGTTTTAAGTTATGAACTTTTGGGTCACATTCTTGGATGCAAATGTAGTAAAATGGACTTTTCATCTTTTCAAACCGACTTTCAAAATCATGAAGCAAATAATGAAATTTTTGAAAGTGATGATGATTTTGAATTTAAAAACAAAAACATGCATCTAAAAGCAAAAAATTTAAGCCTTCTTTTGCAACAAAGTATCACTCCTAGATGTTGTGCAATTTTTTTAAGTATTTTGCACTAACTCCAAAAATGCAGCGGAATGCTAAAGCGTAGAAACAATCAAAAGAAGGATCTAGTTTGTCGATTAAATATCAGTCACCAATTCAATGAAAAATAATCACCAAATAAAGAAAAACAGAAGAGCAGAGAACACAAAGATTTAACGTGGTTCGGCTAGATCGCCTACGTACATGGATCCAACAACTATTCTTTATTTCACTGAAGAAAGAGAGTACAAAAGAGAGAGCGAGAGAATAAAAAATTATAGGTAGCAAAGTGGAGAGACTAACCTATAATTACAAATTGAATAATCAATTTATCCAAAGACTTATTTACGCTCAAAAACCCTAATTGATTGACTGTAGAAATTAGGGTTTACTGAAGAAGAGGATAATGGTGGATGCTCTTTCATACTCATATGAAGATGAACTTCCTTCATTTAAATAGGCATGAAAATGAAGAATGCTTGGAGATGAAGAAAATTAATTTACAGATTTTGTGACAACCTTTCCAAGTTACTTGATTTGATTACAATGCACATAAATGACAAAATTCTACGTTTCCATAAATTTTTATTGCTTAAATCATCTTCATGTATAAATTTGTCTATCTTCATATAATAGATCTGACTAGTTAATTGATTACTAATTAATTAGATTCCTTTCTCTAAAAGATATCACACATATCCATTCTCTTTATCTTTCCATATATAGCCTAATTAATTGATTGAATGAATCAATTAGTTATTTTCTTGTCTTCTTTGAAAAATATTTGAATCATATAAATTCAACACTCCACCTTGATAACAATCTCTCTGCATCACCACATCTCGACAAATTGCTGAGTCTACGTCAACGAGCTCAATGTGGACTAGTTTGGGCAATATTTTCCAAATAGAGCTTCCAAATCTTTCTCAAGCACAAGAAAGATAGTATGCACATCAGCAAACATAATGCATACGAGAAAATACCAAAATTCTTCAACATATCCGATGTAGGAGATGAAACTGTAGATATAAATCTTTGAGAGATCAATGGAGACATAACAGCAAGCTTCAAGTTCTCCATCCCAAATTGAGTGAGGACATACTCAACATTATCTACTTCAATCTTCTCCTTACGAATTTTTCTAGACATTCCTAAGTCAACATCGACACTCTCACCAACAAGCTCCATAACATTCAAAGTATAAGATGAAGAATCATCACTACAAATATGCTTACAAATAGGGCCAACTGAACCAAAAGGTCATTCCAGCAAGTGAACTCCACCTAGAGTTTGAACTTCCGTAATCTTCTCATCAACCATGATATCATCAGAAATACCAATACCTCTCCGAATATGGGAACAATCTGATGACTTCAAATGTGTTTGGCAATTTTCTGTCCTCCCAATGTCATCACTTGATAGAGTCTCCACCTTCAACAAATACCTCTCATCAAATATCACATTCTACTAGTCACAATTCTCCTAGTTGTTTTACACCACAACATATACCTCTTCACTCTTTCTCTATAGCCTAACAAAATATGCTTGCTTTCCTTAGGCTTCAACTTATGATTTCTCCCATTTTCTAAATAAGCTGAACAACCAAATGAAAGTGCGGTGTGTATACAATTATATGTGCTAATATAGTATACACGGATCGTGTAATATGGATTACAATACAAATGCGGAAATAGATGATAATAGCATAGTAAATAAAAAATAGAAAAATCACACCAGAGATTTTTATACTGGTTCGGAGCACCGTCCTACGTCCAGTCCCAGACTTCTATCTGGATTTTCACTATTAACTTTCTCGCTTCACCCGGAGGAACAGGTTTACAACACCCGAACAGCCGAATGGGATTTCACGCCTCTAATACACTGAGGACTTCAACACTTGCCTCTTACAACACAGAGGACTTCAACAAAAGAACAAATACAATTGTTGTTGACAACTTGTGTTCTTGAAAACACGGATTTGTCACTAACAGTACACCCTTCCTATAATCTTATCCTCAAAGTATGCGAATGATGTTTTGAAAAGATTAAGGAAAGTATATTACTTATTGAATCAAAAGATATGAAATAGTTTCAATGATTCAATAAATAATCGAGAGCTTTTTAGAATGCAGGAGTATATAAAGTAAGATCAGAGATTAGATTAAAAAGAATATATGAAATTATATATTTTTAATCAACGAATTGGATGAGTTTATATAGATAAGAATGGTTGTAACTCTTTGCCATTAAGAGATATGATCTTTGGTGAAGGTAAGAGATGCAACCTTTGGAGAAGAGACGTGTCTTTTGGAAAAAATGCTTTCTGTTTAAAAACGGTCGACAGGTTAAAAAGTGACCAGTAGACAGGAATTTAAATATATATACGTTATGTGCATGTGTGCACGTTCAGTGTGCAAATTATGCAGGAACGGTCGACCGCCTATATTGTGACCGGTCGACCGGTCCCTGTAAATTTGCACAGTGAATGTGCAACTGCATTCTAATCGTATATATATTAATTTTCTTGAAAATGCATGACTATTTGAGGATAGATTTTAACAAGTTTATCACTAATATAATATCAAATAATCAATCTATAATCTAGAGTAACATATGTAGCTCTAATGACCTTGTTTTGTCGATCGCCTTTTAATTATTTGTCAGAAATCAAAACTTTCATAAAACTTGTGACTCAACATTCTCCCCCTTTTTGATTGATGACAATATATCTGCAAATCTGAATCTCCCCCTGAGTATGTGATCTCTCCCTCATTGAATTCTTATATGTATGTTCCTGCAAGCAATTGTTATCCCTTTCTCCCCCTTTGTCATCGACAAAAAGGAGTAACAGATACTAGAATAGTAGAATGAATATGATATGTATAGCAAAATAAATCATTAACACATCCAAAACATAACAGAGTATACTACAGAACATAATGTCAAATGAAAAAACAAGAATAACGACACTATTTAGTACAAGTGTCGATGAATGTTTTTAAAGTGCTAAACCATAATAGAATCTAGGATGAAGCAGATCGTATCTCCTCTTCATCATCATCATCGTCGTCGTCATCATCATCTTCTTCTTCTTCCTCATCATTGTGCCCTCTAGATGATTCTCCATGTCCATGACCACTCATTCCTGTAGACTCGTCAGATGATGTCCAGGTGAAAACTGGAGCAGCAGGACGTTTTCCTGGGTCTTGTGCTTGAACAGAGGTGGATGTGGAACATGATATAGCATCCCATAGCATACCAAAGAATGACTTGACCTTATTGAAGCGCTTATCGATTTTAGAGTCCATGCGCTTGAGACGTGATTCAAGCAAAAATTGGTTACGCGCAATTGTTTCAAGTGATTCTTTTGTAGATGACTTTGATTTTAATAGTTTTACTTCATCGGAACGAGGACGAGAGGAAGTTGCTCGTTGTGTCCTTGGTCCTCTTTGTTGCCAATGTTCAAAAGGCATAATCTCAAGATAAGGTGGAGGAAGCTTCATTCGTTTGATGGTTATGGAATCAATGCATTTTGGTTTTGAGGTTGCAGAATCAGGAGGATTGTCCCCACAAGCTAACAAAAGTCGCATGATATATTCATTGTAGAAGAAATGAGGCTGTGTTGAGTTATTTACCTTGAGAATTTCATCAAAAAGCATGTGAACCCAATTGATTTGGATTTCACCATAAATAGCATAGAGTGCTTTGAAGTTTTCTTTATATACTGCATCATAATTTCCAAGTCTAGGAAAAAGGGAATGCATCAAAACACGATGAAGTAGTCTGGCTGTCGGTCGAAGTCCAATAGACTTAGTGCCATCACTATCGTCTTCTATGAACTGATGACTGGTACTATTTCGAGTGAAGACTTCGCAGAAGTTAGATGAAAACTCTTCGCCTCGATTTGGTATACCAAGTATAGAGGAAATTCTAGCATGAGTAAGAAAAATTTGCATGCCACAGACCACAGTCCAGATGACGCCGTTTGGATTATCAGGTTGATACTCATCAAGATTCATGTTGGCGTAAAACAATTTGATCATCAAATGATTTATCTCCATACTATTTTATGAAAAATCGATTAATGGAGTAATGTTGGAATTATTGGCTAACCTTCGAACTCCATAAGCCGTGAAATCATCAAATTTGATGAAAGAGCCTGGATGAAACTTGTAATTTGTCATCTGATTCCATCTTGTTACAGCAATTGGACTTTGAAGCCATTTTTTGACGGAGATGGTAGGAGATGAAGTTTCAGAGGTTGCTCCTTTCTTGGATTTCTTTTGAGGAGGAGCCATTGTTTGAGGATTTGAGATTTGGGGATTGAAAATAGGAAACTAGGGTTTGTGATTTTGGGTAAAAGAACAGCTTGAGTAAAAAGTGAAAGAGGGTAGAGGGAAAAAATGACGTATAGGTTTATATAAAAACTGAAAATACGTCAACCGGTCGACCTACGAAATATGGTCGGTCGACCGTTTTCAACCAGAGAGCAAACGGTCGACCGGCTATAACAGGGGCGGTCGACCGGTTCTGGTCTGCTGTGAATAATAAGTTTATTTTTCAAGTTTTTATCATATATCATCCTAAATATATTATATTTCATTTGTAATACAAAATATAACCATCATTACACAAGAGATATATAAAGATATAATAACTATATATAAATCTAATGAGAAAGTTCGTCATTAGTATTATCGTTGTTTCCTTCAATACGTTTTGACCATGGACTCCATTGTTTCTGAGCTCCTTCATTCTTCTCATAGTTCCGATCCCACGAGTTAGGACTTTTAGATGTTGATGGCCTAGACGGCATTGGTTCATGCACGTCATGCTTGTTGGAACCGCAGAAAAATGTTGCCAACTTTTCTAAAACGGATAATCGTGCCGATGTCCGTTGTTGCTCGTGATAAAGTTGACTTTGCCCGTAATGGAGCTGTCTCTGAAGGTCTATCTGATGTTTCTGGTAGTGGTGTATTTCATCGATTTGAGCATTGGTACGAGGAGAATAGAATAATGTCCTCTTCACTCGTTTTGAATTTCGAGTTTTATCAGACATACAAGAGCATTGATGATGACAACTTGATTTTTGTTTTGGAGTTGTAGGAGAATAAAATTCCTCCGACTCAGAACTCGTAATTGAAATGTATGATTCTTGAGCACATTTATCACAAATGTGAGCCATAGTGTATGTTGTATAGAATATTATGGTTAGATAAAAAAGATGAACAAAATATAAATTTTTTGCAAGCTTATATACAAGTTTCTTATGTATAAACTTATGGATGTGAGTTAATGAAACATTTTAACCAAGAAAACATAAGCAGAAATTTTATTGTAACTCTAAAAATAGCTTTCCTTTTAAAACTGAATTTATAAAATAAGAAAGGAAAGGACGATCACAAAAAAAATGAGTAAAGAGAATTTAACCATTAAATAAAGTAGTGGCTTATATTTAATGTAAAAAAAAAAATAGTTTATGCAAAAGTTATGGTTAAAGGATAACTAAAAAGAATAACTAAAGGATAACTAACAAGAAGACGTTCTTTAGAAATTACTTAGTCAAGATTTTTTCTTGAAATTAAACCAAGCTCTCTTTGTAATCTAATAAAATTAGATTCGAGCAGAGGCTTAGTAAAAATGTCTGCTAATTGATTGTCAGTATGAACATATTCAAGACATATATTTCCTTTGTCAATATTATCTCGAAGGAAATGATGACGGATATCAATGTGTTTGGTTCTAGAGTGATTTACTGGATTTTTAGAGAGATTTATAGCACTAGTGTTATCACAGTATATAATAGAATTTAATAAATGAATACCAAAATCTTGAAGTGTTTGTTGCATATATAGTACTTGAGTACAAGCGAGAGCTGCTGATATATATTCAGCTTCGCATGTTGATAGTGAAACACAATTCTGTTTCTTACTGAACCAAGAGACAAGTGATTTTCCAATAAAATGGCACGTACCACTTGTACTTTTTCTATCCGTTCTTGAGCCACCGAAATCAGCATCACTATATGATACTAATTCAAATGGACATTCTTTTGGATAAAAAAGACCGAAATCTTTGATATTATTAAGATAACGAATTATACGTTTTACTGCTCGTAGATGTGATTCCTTTGGATCGGCTTGAAAACGAGCACATAAACAAACACTCATTATTATATCTGGACGACTAGCTGTAAGATAAAGAAGAGAACCAATCGTGCTTCGATACAATTTCTGGTCAACATTCTTACCACTTTCATCTTTGTCAAGATGTGTAGTTGTACTCATAGGAGTTGGTTTACCAGATGTATTTTCTAATCCGAAGCGTTTGATAAGGTTTTCACAGTATTTTTCTTGATTGATAAAAATGCCGTTTGAAAGTTGCTTTATTTGAAGTCCAAGAAAATAAGATAGTTCTCCCATATGAGACATTTCGAATTCTTTGGTCATAATACTTGCAAATTCTTTGCAAAGTTTATCGTTTGTTGAACCAAAGATGATATCGTCTACATATATCTGGATAACTAGAATATCTTTTCGAGAATGTTTAATAGACAAAGTTTGATCGACTTTGCCTATTTGAAATCCTGAGCTAATAAGATAGCTACGTAGTCGTTCATACCAAGCACGAGGTGCTTGTTTTAAACCATACAGAGCTTTCTTAAGTTTGAACACATGGTCAGGATATTTTTCATGTACGAACAAAGGAGGTTGTTCGACATAGACATTCTCTTTGATAAATCGATTGAGAAAAGCACTTTTGACATCCATCTGATAAAGTTTGAAATTATGATGACAAGCAAAAGATAATAGGATTCTAATAGCTTCTAGTCGAGCAACTGGTGCAAAAGTTTCTTCATAATCGATACCTTCTTCCTGATTATATCCTTGTGCTACTAATCTTGCTTTATTTTTGGTGATATTTCCTTGTTCGTCGGCCTTATTTTTATAGACCCATTTAGTACCAATTACTGACTGATCAGTTGGTCGTGGAACAAGTTCCCAAATGTCATTGCGCTCAAACTGATTTAGTTCTTCCTACATGGCAATGATCCAATAATCATCTGTAGCAGCTTCTTTTGGATTCTTCGGTTCGATATTTGAGAGAAAAGCGACATGACCCATTTGATTGAGTTGACTTCTTGTTCTGACATGTGATGTTATTTCACCGATTATATTTTGAGGCGGATGGTCTCTTAATATTCTTGGTGGTGATTGTAACTCACATATTTGAGGAATATCCTCAATAATTATTTCCGAGTCAGAATCAATATTTGTGATGATTTGATTGTCAGTGACTATTGATTCGTCATCATCTGATATAGTGTGAGGGTGCTGATAGATTTCATCAAAAGAGACATGAAGTGATTCTTCAATAGTTTTGGTTCGTTTATTAAATATCCGATAGGCCTTACATCTTTCCGAATATCCGACAAATATTCCTTCATCGGCCTTTGGATCGAATTTGCCAAGCTGGTCTTTCGTATTTAAAATAAAGCACTTGGAACCAAAAACTTTGAAGTATGAAATTTTAGGCTTTCTTTTGTTAAATAATTCATAAGGAGTATTCTTGGTAAGAGGTCTTATGGATACACGATTCAAAACGTAACAGGCAGTTGCCACAGCTTCTGCCCAAAAATGTTTTGGTAAGGTGGTTCCATTCAATAATGTTCTTGCACATTCTTGTAAAGTTCGGTTTTTCCGTTCTACAACTCCGTTCTGTTGTGGAGTTCTGGGAAACGAAAAATTATGATATATACCTTTCTTTGTACAAAAATGTTCAAATTCATTATTTTCAAACTCTCCGCCATGATCACTTCTTATATTTTTAACTTTAATCCCTTTTGATTTTTGAATTCTTTTGACGAAAGATTTGAAATGATCGAAAGTGTCACTTTTATTTTTTAAGAAAATTGTCCATGTATAACGAGAGAAATCATCAACAATTACAAGCACATATTGACTGTGATTTATTGATTGAACTCTAGTAGGTCCAAATAAATCCATGTGTAGTAACTCAAGTGGTTGTAATGTTGATATGACTTTCTTGGATTTAAAAGATGATTTGGTCAATTTTCCTAATTGACATGCATCACAAATGTTGTTAACTTTAAACTCATTTTGGGTAGTCCTCTAACTAGATTGTTTTTGGCTAGCTTGTCAATAGTTCTGAAGTTTATATGACAGAAGCGTTTGTGCCATAGCCATGGATCATTGTCATTAGCCACAAGACACATATCTGAATTATGATTAATATTCATATTCAAAATATATATATTTCTGTCTCTATAACCTTCGAAAACCAAATTATGGTCTTTATCTAAAATACTACACTTATTATTTGAAAATGAAATTATAAAACCCTTGTCACATAACTGACTAATACTAAGCAAATTGTGTTTTAAATTTCTAACTAGCATGATATTAGTAATAAGAGGTAAGTTAGATGTACCGCAATTGCTCACATCGCCTTTGCCGATGATATAGCCTTTTGAATTGTCTCCAAAAGTGACGGAGCCACCATCTGAATATGTGATATTTGTTAATAAACTCTTGTCTCCCGTCATGTGCTTTGAGCAACCATTGTCCAATATCCACTTTCCTCTTTTCTTAAGTGGGACCTGCAAAAAATAGAATTAAGTCCATGGTACCCACTTTTTATAGGGTCCTAAGAGTTAGGTCTTAGGAGTCCAAACCCATTTGGGTCCGGTATCCCCTTTATATATATAATTATTATTAAAATGCACAGTATTCAAGAATTGCTGAACGTATTTGTTCCTAATCAAATTGTTATTTGTTTTAGGAACCCATATTTTGATAGTCTTGACATTTTTCTTTTGAAATTTCACAACTGGTTTTGGTTTGGAATATAATAGACTAAGATTTTTCTTAGCTTCAGTTTTTTGTACTTTCTTTTTCCTTTTGTTTCCAAGATGTTTCTTGGTTTCTTGTTTGTTATATCCCAATCCTTGTTTGTCTGAAATAGATTGTGAACTTTCAAAGATTTTTGTCAAATTTTCTCGACCTTTGTTAAAATTAGAAACATTTTGAGTAATGCCATCAAACTTTGTTTGTAAGCTAGCTTTTTCTAGGTCTAGAATTTTGACTTTTGCTTTAAGCTCATGATTTTCAGTAGTGAGAGCATTATTTTTCTCTTTTTGAGTTTCTATTTCTTGACTCAAAAGAGATATTTGAGAGTCAACATTAGATGATGATTCTTGAATATTTTCAAGTTCCTCTTCTAATATTTTCTTCTCATCTTTTAACATATCTCGTTCAAACTGTGCTCTACTTAAATCTGCTTTGACTACTTTTAATTGACGTTTTATGTCTTTATATTTGACTATTAATTCAGCATTAATATCAAGTAATTCATCAAATGTAGGAATTTGTACCTCATCTTCTGTTGCCATAAAACAAACATTAGCTTGTTCATTCTCTGAATCACTTTCACTTTCTGATGAAGATGACTCTGAATCATCCCATGTTACTGAGAAGGCTCGTTTCTTAGATTTGTCCTTTTTATATTTGAATTTGTCATTTTCTGACTTCTTCTTTTGTTCTGGACAATCTTTCTGCATGTGTCCCTTTTTGTGGCAGTTGAAACATTCTATAGCAGATGAAGATGGTTTATTTGATCCAGGTTTCCTTTTATTGTAACGACTGGCTTTTCGATATTTTAAGAATTTTTTGAATCCTTTTGCAATGAATGCCAAATCTTCGTCTTCAGAATTTGATTCATTTTCATCTTTCTCAACATGAAATGCTACATTTTTCTTTTCTTCTTTCTGTTCCTTTCTAGCCTGCAAATTTGCTTCATAGGACATTAAATTTCCTATCAATTCATCTGGCTTCATGACGGAAAGGTCATTAGCTTCTTCAATTGCTAATACTTTTCCTTCCCATTCACTAGTCAGAGAATGTAGGACTGTTGAAACAACATCGAAATCAGAATACTTTTGTCCTAAGCCAATAAGTGCATGGTGAATAGTTTGAAACCGTGAATACATGTCATTTATTGTCTCATTTGGTTTCATTTTGAAATTTTGAAATTGACTTTTCAGCATGGCTATTTTGGCTTGTTTAACCTTGTTAGTACCTTCATGAGTGATTTTTAGTGTTTGCCAAATTTGATATGCAGTAGTGCAGATACTAACACGATTATATTCATTTTGGTCCAATGCACAGAACAACATATTTATTGCTCTTGCATTTACGGCTGCTGCCGTTTTCTCAGCTATAGTCCATTTGTTGGATTCACTATTTCTCTTTGAGTGGCATTCCAAGCACCATAGCTATTTGATTGCATAAAGAATGACATACGTGTTGCCCAATAACTATAGTTAAGACCATTGAAAATGGAGGTCTTTGTGTCGATTGACCCTCCGTGTAAGTGGTGTTTTGAGTGCTAGTACTTATGTTATTTGCCATATTACTATAATATATCAAATAACTGTGTTACGGTTATATGATGACCGTGCTCTGATACCAAATGAAAGTGCGGTGTGTATACAATTATATGTGCTAATATAGTATATACGGATCGTGTAATATGGATTACAATACAAATGCGGAAATAGATGATAATAGCATAGTAAATAAAAAATAGAAAAATCACACCAGAGATTTTTATACTGGTTCGGAGCACCGTCCTACGTACAGTCCCAGACTTCTATCTGGATTTTCACTATTAACTTCCTCGCTTCACCCGGAGAAACAGGTTTACAACACCCGAACAGCCGAACGGGATTTCACGCCTCTAATACACTGAGGACTTCAACACTTGCCTCTTACAACACAAAGGACTTCAACAAAAGAACAAATACAATTGTTGTTGACAACTTGTGTTCTTGAAAACACGGATTTGTCACTAACAGTACACCCTTCCTATAATCTTATCCTCAAAGTATGCGAATGATGTTTTGAAAAGATTAAGGAAAGTATATTACTTATTGAATCAAAAGATATGAAATAGTTTCAATGATTCAATAAATAATCGAGAGCTTTTTAGAATGCAGGAGTATATAAAGTAAGATCAGAGATTAGATTAAAAAGAATATATGAAATTATATATTTTTAATCAACGAATTGGATGAGTTTATATAGATAAGAATGGTTGTAACTCTTTGCCATTAAGAGATATGATCTTTGGTGAAAGGTAAGAGATGCAACCTTTGGAGAAGAGAAGTGTCTTTTGGAAAAAATGCTTTCTGTTTAAAAACGGTCGACAGGTTAAAAAGTGACCAGTAGACAGGAATTTAAATATATATATGTTATGTGCATGTGTGCACGTTCAGTGTACAAATTATGCAGGAACGGTCGACCGCCTATATTGTGACCGGTCGACCGGTCCCTGTAAATTTGCACAGTGAATGTGCAACTGCATTCTAATCGTATATATATTAATTTTCTTGAAAATGCATGACTATTTGAGGATAGATTTTAACAAGTTTATCACTAATATAATATCAAATAATCAATTTATAATCTAGAGTAACATATGTAGCTCTAATGACCTTGTTTTGTCGATCGCCTTTTAGTTATTTGTCAGAAATCAAAACTTTCATAAAACTTGTGACTCAACACCAAACACCATAAGAAATGAAAAATCAACAGGCTCCCTTTTCCATATTTCTTTCGAGGTCTTCATATTTATGGCAATTGAAGGTGTATAGTTGATGAGAAATACTGCCATAGATATCGCTTCTACCCAAAATTCCTCTTCTAGACCAGCAGTCGTTCTCAAGCTCATAACTCTCTCCTACAATATCCAATACATGCTCTCTGCCACTCCATAACAATGTGACTTAACGGAGATAGAAAAATCTCTAATTATATGCTCAGACGCACAATTGTTATGAATTCTTGTGACATAAATTCACTATTATTTTTAACTTTGAGAACCTTCAAACGCTTCCTCGACTACTTCTCTATCAAGGTCTTCCACTTACAAAACTGAGCAAATATTTCATCTTTGGTCTTTAAGAAATAAACCCAGACCTTACATGAGAAATCTTCCACAAATAAGATAAAGTAACTGGCTCCACCAAAAGATGCAACTAGGGTGGGTTCCCGCACATAAGAGTGAACATACTCTAGAAACTCTGTAGCTTTAGGTCTTCAAACGTCAAATGTGACATGCTTTTTCTTTCCAAAAGAACAATCTCCATAAGAGTTGGCTACGACTGACAAATACCATCAATCAACCCACGCTTCTTTAATACTTCAAGACTCTCCTCATCAACATGACCTAAACGAAGATGCCATAACTGAGTAGAATCTGGAATACTAGCATCAATAGAAACAACCGACTCTTCTAAGACCGTCTCTCCATGAAGCACACAAATATCATTAACTCACACCTCTTTCATCACTACCAAGGAACCCTTCACCACTCTCAAATTCTTTTCATCTATTATTATCCTCATACAAAGTTTACTCAAAGCTCCAACTGATAACAAATTTCTACGCAGCATCAAAACATGTCTAACATCCGTGATAGTCCTAACAACACCATCATACATCCTAAACCTCACACTTCCAATGCCCACAACGTGACAAGATGTGTCATTCGCCATACGAACAGCTCCACCATCAATTTTCTTGTAACTGACAAAACAACTCCTATCTGGCGTCATATGACAAGAGGCTCCAGAATCAGTCACCCAACTATTATGCTCTAAAGGTGAAATACTGGCTAAAAAAAATGATGTATTACTATCATTTCTATCCGCATCCGATCTAACTACTAGCAAAACTGAAGCTTTCTCCTTTTGCCCATTCTTCTTACGATAATAGCAAGCACCCCTTCTAGGACCCTTGAAGTGGGACCTATACATATCTCTTCTACCTCCAATGTGCTTCTGGTTTTTATCTCTTCCTCCAGATAAATGAGATTGTTGCTAAAGAAAACCATCATTAATCTTCACCTTTCATATCCCTAAAACTCCTTTTCTAACATATTTGGTGATGCCATTACCAAAAGAATTTACCATTGATAACTAATCTGGAACAAGATAGCCAGCTCTGATACCAATCAGTTGTGCACTAACTCCAAAACTGCAGTGGAATGCTAAAGCACAGAAACAATCAAAAGAAGGATCTAAATTGTCGAATAATTATCAATCACCAATTCAATGAAAAATAATCACCAAACAAAGAAAAATAGAAGAGCGCAAAATACAAAGATTTAATGTGGTTCGGCAAGATCGCCTATGTCCACGGACCCAACAACTATTCTTTATTTTACTGAAGAAAGATAGTACAAAAAAGAGAGAGAGATTACAAAATTATAGGTAGCAGAGTGGAGAGACTAGCCTATAATTACAAATTGAATAATCAATTTATCTAAAGACTTGTTTGCGCTCAAAACCCCTATATAATTGACTGCAAAAAATTGGGGTTTAATGAAGAAGAGGATAATGGTGGATGCTCTCTCACATTCATATAAAGATAAGCTTCCTTCATTCAAATAGGCACAAAAATAAATAATGCTTGGAGATGAAGAAAATTAATTTCCAGATTATGTGACAAACTTACCAAGTTACTTGATTTGATTCAAATGCACATAAATGACAAAAAATCTATGTTTCCATAAATTTTCATTGCTTAAATCAATCTTCATGTATAAACTTGTCTATCTTCATATAACAGATCTAACTACTTAATTGATTAGCAATTAATTAGTTTCCTTTCTTTAAAAGATATCATACATATCCTTCCTCTTTATCTTTCCATATATAGCCTAATTAATTGATTGAATGAATCAATTAGTTATTTTCTTGTCTTCTTTGGAAAATATTTGAATCACATAAATTCAACATTAGAATGAGTAATTTAACCCGACTCAAAATTTTTCAAAGCACTTTTCATAATTTATGGTCAATACGACATAAATTGGTCTTAGGTCATTTTGGATGAACTTTTTCCTAAGAATCTTTCTAAGCATGAAAACATACTATTTCATGGTGTATATCTTACTCATGCTTTCAATTATTTTGGTGTTGACCTTAAAGAAGAGGAAACAATTCCTTGAAAAATATTTGACAAGGCCAACATTTCACTTATGCATATTTCACCTTTTCGAGCCTTATGAAACACTTGCGGAAAAGGAATAAAGGTTGGCTTGAGAAGAAGTATATGAAATAAAAGAAGAAGAGGAAGAGGAAGAGGAAGAAGAGGAAATGGAAGTCGAGGAGGAAGAACAAGAAGAGGAGGAGGATACCTCTTTGGAAAGTATCAATATGCCCACCAAATCCATCCAACAACGATCTTCTCAAAAATCAAGAGAAGATCATCCATAATCAATGGAAGCTTAAGAAATCATTGTCAAAGAGATTTACTTCAGTTTCCAGCAAAATGGATAATTTTTTTTGAAAGATCATCTGCATGTTTGGTGGTTCTTCTTCATCTTCATCCGTATCTTTTTAATCGTTTGTTTAAACTATCCTTGTATTTGGATTTTCTGGTTCTAGTTTATGTTGAATCTCAGGTATCTTTCTTTTATTTTTTGTACTCATCATTATTATCAACGAAAATTCTATTTCATACTATTATGTATTATCAACTATCTCTGGAAAGTCATAAAAATATAATAGTATAAGCTAAATACAATAGAAAAGTAAAACAAAGTTGTTTTGAAAATTTCTGCATATATGTCAACATCCACTAGTAATTTTTCAAAAAAATTTTTTTTGAAAATTGAATATACATTAAATATCTATTTGTTTCCAATGAATTTCCACCCCTTTAAATATCTGTTAAGACCAAACAATCATTATTTTCTGCTCTCTTTCTTCTTCCTTTGCATTTCTAAACTCTAAAACCAAAAATAATGGCCTATCTTATCAGAAACTAACCGAATACCTCGAACAAACTCTTGAATCATTCAAGAACATTCTTGCGTTCATCCTAAGACACCAGAGGCACTTAGAATTGAGTCAAATGCAGATGATCAAGGAGAAAGAAAGGCATTTTGACGTAATTTGGTGGATGATTTCTGCCTTGAACAAATAACCACCACCAACCCAAAGTGTACCATTAACAAAGACGATGAAGATAGGGATGCTACCAAAGCAGATTCAATCTTTGGCGCAGATGGATGGGTTGAAGTTCTTCAAAATGTCCAGTTTATTTATATAAATAATAACATATGACTTGGTTTGGATTTGATTGGTTTTGATTTTTGTGGATTTGTTTGAATGTTGTGTGACATAAAATTTATTTGGTTGAATGAATTTGGATTGATTATTTCACGATTATCTAATTTTACATATCACTTATTGTTTTTATATAACCTTTCTCATCACCATTATATATAATTCTTATATATATTGATTGGTATTTTATTTACGGGGAGTCAGAGTTAGAATTAGAGCAAGAGTTAGTCCTAGAGTTACAGTTTTAGTTAGTTTACTTTGTGATAAAGGGGATAAATATATAAAATCTATGCATAGATTAATGGGGAATTTCGTAACTCAGAGGGAGTTTCGTAATTCAGGGGGAGTTATATTATATTTTATATACAAAGTTGTCCCCATAAAAAAGGAGGAGATTGTTAGAACCTCAGGTATTGGTTTTGATGATAACAACTATAAGACTATATAAAAAATAGATACTAATGTTATATATATATATAGTACAAGATACTAAGCAGATGTTGATTAAAAAGATTATACAGTATCAAGAGTAAATTCAAGCTGCTGGTATAAAGTTTTAAGAGTTCAAGAATGAAGACTCATAAGTATTAAAGAGTTTAAGAATTCAAGATATTCCATATAAACTATAGAGTCATAGAATTTAAGTTAAAACATTGACAGCACTTTCCTAATCTCTCTCTCCTTCTCTAATTTTGTTTTAAATTATCTTTCAAATATTTTGTTTCTAAATAATCGTTTCAAAATCTTTCCCAAAATGATTTTCAATCTCTTACTTATAAAGATATCATTTTAGTGTTTTTAAGATATATATATATATATATATTGAATTTTTTATTATATTTTAACAAGTTATAAATTAATTTATATAATTCAATATATATATATATATTGAATTTTTTCTTATATTTTAACAAGTTATAATTAATTTATGTATATATTATTGAATATTCTTATTAAATCTTTCAAAATTATTTTATAAAGTTCTATTAAGTTATATTTTGATTAAAATGTGTATAAACTATATTTAAATGATTCTACAAAGTATCAAATTATTTTACAAAGCAACGGATTTTCATAATAATATTTTAAACTGTTTTTCAATATACAAAAGGATACGTCAACATATCCTATCCATGTATGTCGACATAATGGCGGTGAAATTCAAATTTGAATGGAAGTGCCTTTTCACCGTACCGCTTCACGAATGGACATGATTGTTGATCCCTTATATATACCAAACTTCTAAACAAATTTTCATTAAGTACGTTCTTATTTTTCTCTTTCCTTTTCACTCTCTTGATTTCTAAATCAATTTTAACCAAAAACTTTAACGAAATTCTACCAGTATCAAATTCAATCATACTAGTTTGATTCTCATTCACATTCTCTCTAATTTCTCTCATCTCTCTCAAGATCAAAGTGTCATTCAAGAGTTGTAGGATCAACTTTTATCAAGATCGAAGATCTTAATCTATAAAATCTATCAAATCATACTCTTATACTCTGTGTTGAGCTTGGTATCCCTGAAATCCAAGTAGGTTTGATTGTAGCCTGTTAAAATCAATTGCCCGTAAATCTAGTAGGTGTGCTTGTGGCCAGGAAATCAAGTAACTCTACCCAGATGTCGGGATTCTGGAGGATGTATCTTGTAGTCTTGAAATCGAGATTGTATTTGCATTTACTAGTTCAAAAGAAATCCGTACAAGGAATTGTGCTGGACTAGATGTAGAGTAACTCCAAACTAGTATAAAATCCTGGTATAGTCTTCCCTTCTTTACTTTTATTGCATTTACTTTTATCTGTACTTTGATTTTATGACTGTTAACTACATCATTCCAAGTAGAATCTTAAATAATTTGAAAATTATCCATATAATCCATTAAACACTATTCACCCCCTTTCTAGTGTTAATTTAGCCTTAAGATTCCTATTCCACTGACTCACGATAACCTGTGCAACAAGACATCGTATATATGTCATTATGAAATATACATAAATATGTACAAATATAGTTACTGGTGTTTATAGCAATATATGATATCAATAAACATACTTCTAGAACTTGCGCTATATGTATACACACACATGTGGTTCATGCTAGGACCAACCTCAAGGAAAGACTAGCAAGACACTCGATCGCCTAGGGCAACTAATCTAGTAGCGGGAAATCGATCGACAGTGAATGAATTAGATATTTTATTTATGTAAAATAGTTTTGACAATAGCATTTGTGATTCAAATTGTAGTGTAATGGTGACTTACTTGCAATTGATTATGGCAATCCAGGTTCAAATCTAAACAATTACATTTTTTCTTGAACAACTATGCATAATTCGATTTAGGAAAATTAATGATCGGGTCGTCATTGGGTTTTTCCTAATGACGCACACACAAAACAGATATGTACATCTACATGCATATGTGTATATCTGTGTGTGTGTAATATAAAATTATATAGGTAGCTTAATATGTCTTTATAATTTTTGGATGTGTAGATATAGTTATTGATAACACATACATACTTAATATACACATAAATGTAAACAAAAATTGTGTTAAATCTTAGTGTGTTTAAGTTTCAAATTTTAAACTTAAAAATAATAGTTTGATTAACTCAGAACTTACTACCTTTAAAAATTGCATACATATATGTTAAATTTATAATTAGATCGTAGATCCTATTTTCACTCCCATGTTTCATAACATATTTTGAACATATATGTTAAATTTATAATAGATCTCAAATTTTGTTTTTACATCTATGCTTTTGCAATTTAGTTTTAAAGTTATTTTGTCCAATAATGTTTTTGGTTAAACTAAAATTATACATATGTACATACACACACAAAGACACACATATATCTATACTATGCTATTATTACTGAGTTAGATTTCAAAAGCTCATAAGCCCCTTAAGTATTTTGTGAAATGAACGGTCATTTTTTTAATTTTGTTTATTCTTTCTATTTGTGCCCAAACCTACTCATGTTTAATTAACAAAACGTAAGTTACTTCATGCCCATTCTATAAAACCCTAACTTGTAAAATAATGAAGATGAATATCGACCGATGTGAAAATCAACGATTTCTTCTCTCCTTCTTTGTCAATATGAAAACTTCCATCTTAGTTTTCCTATTTGCGTATTTCTCCTCCAATCCCTTAATTACTTAGGTAATTTTCAATTCTTTAGATATGTTGTTTTCGATTTTCGAACATGATTTAACTCCTTGATTTATTCGATTTGCTTATGTCTTCATTGTTTGCTTTACCTTCTTAATCTTCGGAAAAAACGTAGTTGCTTCATCGGTTTTCTTCGTCTATATTTCAGGAATCGTTAACATTCCTTACTATTATGTTATCCATATTTAGGATTTGATGATAATTTGGATTGGTTTAATATTTAGAGCATGATGATTTGAGATTTGACTGGAACGGCCATATCTATTAGATGATTTGAGATTGCTCTAATGCCATATCTATTAGATGATTTGAGATTGCTCTAATTAGGGTTACTTCATTGTTTTTTCTACAAGTAACTATATAGATTATTAATATTTTATTTCCATGGTTAATGGAAGACAAAACGAATGTTTTGGGACATGTTCTTTGAATTTATTTTCAATTATAATTTCAACAAAAATGGAAAATCCTAACAATAAAATGGAAAACCTATAATAAAATGCATTTTGAGCTCAGCCGCTACATAGCAAGTAAGGTTTATTTAAAGTCTTCTTACTGTGATTATAAGAGATAACTCTATGTAATGAATAAAGACAAAAGTAGCTATCTTCATATAAGTATGATGAATAACAATTGTGGAAGTTCTGAAGTTATAACTAATCTAAGTACTATAAGAATCGACATAGAGATTTACATTTGCTTAAGAAAAAGAATTTGTAAGACATCAGGTGTTTCTGAGTGCATTCTTTTGTGATTTGCTGATTTACCAATAAAAATATAGCAATTTTGTGTGTACTAATGTGTGATTTATGTTTTGTTTGGTTAGATTACTTTAAACATCTAAATGAACAAAATTATTTGAATAAGTACCACCAGGTGATATTATGGATACGCACTATAACAATAAGACATTATAAGAGGCGTTCAAAAAACTATGATATAATTTTGTTTCAAGTAGCAATGTTTATCTTCAAGTTCTTGACTATACTATTTTAAGATAGCTTTAGTTGTTCAAAATTAATATGTATTTATTTATACCCACACAAATAACCTTTTTAGGCATTTATTGTGTGACTGCTGCTATATCAAGTAAGGCGGGTGCAAGTTTAGCTGAAGTAAAAATAAGCTTTTTATAGTACAAAATGGAACCGTTCATTGGCAACTCTCTATTTAAATATCATTCTAATAACAATAAGATCTTTACGGCTATATGCTTATAAATCTGAAATTAAAATGATTATACAGAGTTGTGTAGCGAAATAAAACAACTGTAAGTAATATTGAAGGAAAGCAGTAACAATTTTCTCATAATTAGAAATTTTATTGATGTATGTTGAAGTCATAGTTACATGTCAAAGTTAAAGATTTGTTCTATTAATCCATGCATTATTAAAACTATTAAAGACAACTTATTTTATATTGCATTTTATTTTAGTATATAAGTGTGACTAAGAATAATTAACAGTTAATTTTATTTCAGCATCTGACATTTTAAAACTAATTTTTACCTTATATTTAATAGATGATGATCTTAAAATTGTTTTAAACTTGATGGATATGACATAGTTTTCCAACATGTTACTATAAATTTCTATGCATTCTTCCTTGCACTATATCATCTGTCATATTTTTATAAATAGAAGTACTGTCCATTAGCAATTTCTATAATATTGTTTTTTTATTTTATTCAAATTATCATTTATGCATTTTTTAACCGTTATAATCCAATGAATGCATTTTCAAAAAAATAGTGCACTCTATCAATATTGTACTTGGAATGTTTTAACGGCTCCATATTTATTTACGCTCTCTATGTTAGTTGGACGATAATGAAATGATGCATAATGTATGACAATGTAATGATATTTCACTTTGTTTTTATAAATGTACTACTAGACATCAATAGAAAGCTTGGTTCAACTCAAGTGTATCGGTAGGAGAATGGAAAGAAGTAATCCATGTTTACTACTGATACGTAATTGTTAGAGATTTATATATTCGCTATAATCCATACTCTATATAGATAATAAGAAGAAATTTATCAATCAAGTTTTGTGATTTTTAAAGTATCAACTACCTTAGTAACCATATATTCATATAAGGATGTTTATCTTTTTAGCCGAACTGGGATTGAAAATTGAGTAGGTATATTCAGCGCTGTTTTATTTTCTCATAAAATAATTATATTTTTATGTACCTAATTTCAATATTCATCTTACAGCTTTAAAATTTAATGTAATTGTTCCATTCTTCGGTATTTGCATGCTTTCTGGTATATATACTAACTACTATCAGGTTGAGCCTTTTTCACTTACTACTACCAATTTATTTCTTGGTTTTCGGTTTTTATTCCCATTTTTTTGGATGAATATAACAACCTTCTTCATTTCTGTTGGCTTTGGTTTATTATTTTTTCCACTATTTTAAAGAGTCATAGGAAGGATGCAAAACTCTTTTGATTTAGAATATCATGATGATGATTTTTTTCAGGTCATTCTGTAATTCTGTATATTCATAGAAGGGATAATAAGTTAGTGATAAGGTACGGTTTTATACGTGAATACTATGTTTATGATTTATCTTAGGCTATTTTTTAATTTTTAGTTTCATGAGCCCTTTATATATCATATAATGTGAATTAGCCAATTAGAAATGTTTGTTTATAGAATTTTTTTACGATGTTAAAATTTAAGCACTACTTTAATAAATTCAATCAACAAGCTATTGAATTCAACCAAGCCATCTTTTGTGGAAGCACTTGATTATCATTCTCATCTTCATTTTGCCATAAATTCTCATGTTTTCCATTAGGAGAATATGTGTAATTATATTTAGGAAGGAATTTTAGAACAGATATTAAAGTAATAGCAGGAATCCAGTCATGTATATACAACTAGAAAAATACATAATAGACATGTTCTAAAATAACTGGTGCTTTATCCTAATATGAGACTCTTAAGTTCTAACATTTCAACTACGCCCTACAGTAATGTAAATAAAATAACCATGAATAACACTTCTCCTAAAACATGCTTCAACGAGTAGAAATAAATATTACTATATTTGCATTAGTGCCACTTTTAAGCTACTATTTAGTTTGGTTATAGTTTATATAGAGCAAGAAAAAAGTCACTGGCCCCTGTTTTTGATGTTATAAGAAAAGTCGCTGTAGAAATGAATATGTAAATTTGATCCCTATTTTTATAAAATGAAAAAACGCAAGGTGCGTTGCACTTATTTGACAGAAAATACAAGATAACTTGTACTTCTCTGTTTCTGAAATCTTTTTCGAAATTTTAAAAAGCGCAAGTTATCTTGCACTTCTATCAGGAAAGCGCAAGCTAGTTTGCACTTTCTGATTTTATTTTTATTTTTGAAATTTTTGAAAAACGCAAGATACCTTGCGCTTTCTATCAAAAAAGCGTAAGCTAGTTTGCGTTTCCTGATTTTGATTTTTTTTAAAATTTTTTACAAAAATTGAAATTTTTAAAAAGCGCAAGCTAATTTGCACTTCTTGATTTAGAAAAAATAAGGACCTAATTTACATATTTATTTCTATAGGGATTTTTTTGTAACAACAGCAGAAATAGGGACCTTTCATGCAAAGTCCCTTATATAGAAATACTGGGTTCGCCTATTATTAGTTGAGTTCTTTGTTATTTTTTTCATAAAAAGATATTGGGTGTTCAAGAAACTGATAATAAATGTTATTTCATTAAGTAACACAATGAAATATTATTTGTTAGATAACGTAAACGGACAGTGTCACTAAATGATTTCTGTCTATTTGAGTATTAGCTATTGACAAATGTATTATTACATTGAATACACAATGGAATACTATTTTGTAATGGACATAGCGGATCATTTGTGTTCAATTTACTTCCCTGCTATTAACTTGCAATCATCAGTGCATTCATTAAATGCCCATTTCATTTTTTCTAAACCTATTTTAAAGATTACTAAACAATATAATTTTCTAAAGGTTATTAGTACAACTTAATTTTGCAATTATGTTTTGATTGCTCCTGATGCGATAAAACCAGTGGTAGTAACATCTAGACGTATTAGTAAGAAAGATTTGGAGACTTATTGATAATTAATATGAATTATTTCTTCTTTTTTGAATAATTTATATATGTTAAATATGTGTTAACATGTTAGCTTTGCTATAAACTATTAAAAATATGTTGGTTCTTTCAATAAATATTATTATAAGATGTTTTTTAATAAATAGCCTACTATGAAATTGTATAACAATTATAATCACATAGAAGCATTGTTATGGAATCTGCTTCTTTATAGAAATATAACTATAATCATGTGAGTACTCATATAACATAGACCACCATCATATTCAATTAACAATAATTTTTCCAATGATTATGTTATTTGAAAGCTAGCCATATACAAAATCAATAATTATAGTGACATTAACTATTAACACTGCATATATTTTATTAGTTTGTATAGTCAAGAATCATAAGTTTAATGCATCATTTTTTATTAAATTTAAATTGAATGTAGTTACTCCATAATAGTGCAAAGATGACCACCATTATATTCCACTAGCTATAATTATTTTAATTTATTATTTAAATTAATAGCTAACCATATGAATATTTCATTATCATATCGGTATAAACTATACTATATTTGTTTCATCAATATACAAACTCAAAGACCTAATAAATCGTAACATCAATTTTAATGATAAATTTGTGCACTATCATGATTTATTAAAAAATGATGAAATTAATTCTTTTACTATTTTAATGCAAAATTTTTGAATTTTGAATTTTCGATTACTTTGACGTCCTCATGTTATCTACTTGTCTTGATATAAAATTTGATCAGACCAAATTAAATCATAATATCATGTATAAACTAATTGCTTTGGTTTCTATTTTTTTTAGTGTGATAAATGAAGTCATAATCCAACAATCACATTCTCTATAATTTTTTTATCATTTTTTATGTATTCTTATTTCACAAGAGGTTTTAATTTTCAAATTCTCTACTAAAACGTACAGAAACAACAATAAATAAATTCCTACAAAGATATATGCAACTTAATTTATTGTCATAGCATTCAAAACTAATGATGATGTGGTAGTGGACAATGGATGTAAGGTAGTTAATTTGTAGAAGTAGATTTTTTTAGCCTATTTTCATACATTATACTTATATTTAACATGTCCTTAAGCATTGATCATATAAGACATCAAATGAGGGTGTATCTTAAACTACTATAACTTAAACAATTGAAAACATGTTTGCTTCGATTTATATGTAGGGTGATTGGAGTAATGAATATCACGAAGGTGTGCTATCGTCTGAGGCAAGCATAAAGAAGCAGGTACAATATCTATTGGATATGATATGCACCATTGAATATTGTCATGCAAATATGAATGGTTGGAATTTTTGTACTCATTTTATTTGGGATTAAGGTTTTAATTAGTCTATGACATTCCTGTAATTTTAAATTTATTGGGATATAGTATTTACAATACATAAACTTATAATTCATTTAATATTAAATTCGTAGTTATATTAGATTCTTGAAACTAATGACATAGCCCCTTAAGACTTGAAATCAAGATTATATTATTTTCAAAAATTGTATATTAGTCTTTAGTATAAAATAAATTGAAATTCATTGTACTTTACAAACTAAATTTGCATATGAAATCTCCATTTATATGACATGTTTTATTTATATCGATATTTTAATATGAATGCGATACATCCCATTCATTTTTATATATTATGGGCATTGATTAACATTTTGGAATTAGGAAATTGTTGAATTGCATATGATTCAATGGCATGTAACTGGTTGCAAATCAATTGACAAATTATGAATGAAATAGTGTTGTCAACATAGAATAAAGATTTTGGAACCCTTTAATTACATAGAGGTACATAAATAATACCTTTTACAATGTGGTTGTTGGTTAAACTTCTTGCTACTCCATTTATACCGATTCTGGGAAACTACATCATTAATCTCTAAATTTATATAATTATATGTGATAATATAATTCTTTTGGTTCTCCTTATTGTTAAATCTACCTTTTTCTTTAGTTACCGTTACAATCTTAGATTAGTTGAAATTAACGTTTAAGGACTCTTAGCAAATTGATTTTACTTTTTGTATTTTATCCAAACTCTTGACTTTAATAGTTTAACATTTACCAACATACCAGGAGAAATAAATTTGTAATCAATATATTAGTGTAAAGTACCGTAACTAAATATTTGGTGAGACCATATATGCTACCTTCTTGTGCAAATGGACAAACTAATCTTTAGAAATTGAGAAATCTAATTCTACTTTTTGCATAGCAAAAATTGAACCTGCAAAAGTTTGGATGGAGGCTGTGAAACTTTTCCCATGGTTTATGAGCTTAGTAAAATAAAATTTGGTTTTATTAATACTAACCTTCAACCGCTTCTTCAAATGATTACGTTTTCAATTAGTGAATGTTGCATCAAGTTGCAATAAACTTTTGTTTGATCATAGAACTTCTTAGTGTTACAGGTAGGTTGAGCCGACAAATGAAAAAATGGGTTTGAAAACATTATTCTTAATTTTTACATCATCAGATTGAAGAAGTCCAAGATGTTTTAGTATTGACAAAGTTTATACTTAGCAGTATATAAGCATACTACAAACATCTTAAGATAGAAGATGGTGCTGCCTCAAAAATTAGTTTATAAGTTTTTAGTACATGTTCTAAAATGATGTTGTTAAATCATATTAATTTATGAGGTCAAGCTAATGATTCGATTGTACTGAATGCAATGTACCTTATGACATGGCTAATAACCGTTTTGAATGACAATAATGACAATCATGTTAAAAGTTGTATTTATCTCTCTCAGTGTTCTATTTCCCAAACATACAACTTTTGATATAAGTAATTTCATACAACATTAAAACTTACTTTCCCTTCTTTTACTTTGAACTCTTTATTGTATTACGAAGCAGACGTTAAACTTATTATGATGTGCTAATAAAACAATGATTTTATTAAATAATAGCGGTAATTGATGTTGATTAACATTTTGATTGTTTGATTCATAGATCTTGAAATTGAAACTCACTGACATCAACTAGTATATGTTCAAAAAAATATAAAACATATTTGCACAGAGTATTGTGTCTATTTTTATGAATTTATATTTAACATTGACATATATCTTACATATTGAAAAATTGTAGCTTTGTTGTAATAACACATCAGACTATATGAGCTTCATTAGATTAATAACGTATTAATTGCTATATGGATAGATATTAGTTTACAATGATATGTACTTCGATTATATGATTTTGTAATGGATAATGAAGCTCGGTTGTCCAGAAAGGTTGCTCAATATGTGTAATATATTATAGTGTAATGCATTACAATGTTGTATGTGATTCAAGTTTTTGCATCTTTCATTCCATTTTAATTAGCAATCATCAATCTAATATTAACCCTTTTTAGAGGCGGATGATGAAATTAGATATTTATATTAGTACCATAAATAATAATTTTCTTCGTATGGGACTCGTAACTTGATTCATTGTTTTTATTTACTTGATTTATTTGAAAGAACTTTGTAAATAACATGCATGGTTATATATTTGCCTTCATGCCACTTTCATGAGCATAAAAAATTGATACATTTATTTTATTGCATTAATTAGAACATAATTTGACATTTCTGCTAAATAAATTGCTAAAAAAAATCACATTTTGAACAATATCTTAAGCATCTATCAAGAAGTGAGAAATAGTCAATTTAATTATCGATAATCCTCCGATAACACAAAGGTTCAACAACAATTACAAAAATAAATATAGCTACAGTCCGTGCGCGAAGCAAGGGTTCGCACTAGTGTGTGTATAGCAGGCTAGTAGGGTTGATACTGGGCCCATACCGGATTATAGAACAACAGAAAGAAAAACGATTTAGTAACATGCTACCATTCCATAAATAAAACCAATAAATAAACAAAACAGAACGTCTGACCCAGCTAGTAAGTAACATTATAAACCATGACAGATATACCGTATTTCAAAAACTAGTACCATTGCATACAATTCAAAATCCCATTGAGAATGAACTCCTCTGCACATCATTCCCCTTTAGAGATGCGCATGTTCCTCTCTTCCTAAATATATTGTGCAGATGAATTTCTTCAGATATCGAATAAGCAACTCGCTATTATTTGTTTTCTTGTAGCTTTAAATATATAATATCACTCAACAATTGAAAAGGTAGAAGGCTCATGCAAATCTAAATTGCTAAGAAGATTACACCAGATTTTGTAAGAGTAAAGAGCAAATGATAAATAGGTGAAGATTGTTTTCACGAGCACTGTTGAAGAGGACACAACTAGGAGAAAGAAGTAAACCCCTTATCCTTAAGTTATCATAAGTATGATTTGCATCATTAATAATCTTCCAAAGGAACAATTTGTCCTTTGGTTACAATTTATCTGTCCAAACTCTGGTATACCATGGGAAAATAGGACTCTGAATTTGGGAAGACAAAGCTTTATATACACTACAGATAGAGTATAGTTATCACACCACTTAGCACCATTGATACTAATTCATAGAAATTATTTTCAATAAGACTCCAAGTCAATATGATTGTTTGAGAGCTCGTGTGAGGAAGAGAACCCCTGTAGGTGCGGCTCATATTGTAAATGGAGTAGGTGTGTGGATTGAACGGGTTAAAAGTCTCATATCGTAGGATATCTAAAATAATTGTGGTATACATATGTGATTGGTGGCACGTAACATTGGGGATTTCTTTTGTTACAATGTGTTGTCAAGACGAGATTATATGTCTGATGGTAGGTGATGAAGTGATGTTCAATCGGGACGCCGACATAGGAGACTTCGACCGTTGACTCCGGCTAGACACGGTAAAGCGAACGCGCCCGGTATGCGGGAATACCGAAACCCAACATGGTATCAGAGCTCCATGGTTCGATGGGACCGTTAAAATACAACGTGACCGAAGCATGGCTCCTAAGGGGCTTGAGCATGTGATGCTTATCAAGGTGGAGATATGGTTAAGCAGCCGCTCTCCCTGCTTATGAGAACTCGAAATAGCAGCTTGACTCCGCTGCGAAGAGGACTTAGTATAACTCTAATGTGACTTGAGCAATGCTCGCCAAGGTGGAGATTGTTAGGTGTGGATCGCATTGTAAATGGAGTGGGTGCGTGGATTGAACGGGTTAAAATTCCCACATCGTAGAATATCTGAAATAATTTATTGTAGGATCTAGATTAACCCTAGAGGGGGGTGAATAGGGTTATAGCAAATTTTCTCGAATTAAACACAGAAACAAACTACAGAAATAAATATGCTGAAAAGTAAATCACACACAAAATTTACCCAGCTTCGGCAACCCCTGCCTACTGCTGCATTGCCAGATTTCTATTAGAATTAAACAGTATCCCACTTACAAACACTCTACTAGACTCGCAAACCCTTTTGCTCCCGCTCACAAACACTCTCATAAACTCGCACACACTGCTCCGCCTATAGAGTTTCGCTTACTCGCAAACTCTGCTACGCCTATAGAGTTTTGCAAACTCGCACACCCTGCTCACTGAACTAATTCTAACTAGACAATCTGACACTACCTACAACCTAGGTGGTGATTTACTAATTCTTGACTCCAAAAAAGAAAAAAAAACAACTTCAAAAATAAAACAGGAGCAAAAATTAAAATACAACTTTGAACCCGTAATTTTTGCTCAAATAAAAAATTAAAACCTATTAAAATTAGACTAAAACCCTTTAAAAATAAAACCCCCTTTTTTATAAATCACGGCCCTTTTATTTTTAGCCCGATCCAATTCTTGTGAAAAATGTCGGCCTCTTTATTCTTCCTTCTGAGTGCAATTGCGGCCGATCCCTTTGTCGAATTAGGGCTTCGGCTTCTTTCTCGAATTAGGGCTTCGGCTCTGGTTTGTGATGCTCTTGCTCGCGCTCGTTCTCTGATGATTGATTCTGGTTGACTTGCTCTTGCTCGTTCTCTGATGATCGAGTTATTGATTCGATATGTAGTTTCTCTGTTTGTGCTATTATGATTTTTGTACTTAAACTCGATGCCAATGATGACGATTGGGGTTTAGTAGTTATATGAATTCGTGACACTTGATTTTGTTCGTATCAATTCGATACTTTCCAAATTTCTTCTTTCCTTGATGCGCACGACTTTCCTGATTTCTGCCTTGACGCGCGCGGCTTTGATTTTGTTGCGTTCGATTTTCTTGTTTCATACGGCATTCAAACTTTCCATTTTTTTGATTACTTTGACTATTTCAAAGAATACAGATACGCACTTGATTTTTGAAATTGATTTGATTATCTGTATTGAGTTCTTCGGTTTCATATTGACATTGGATGTTGTTATATTTGTTGGCGTTGTCTTCTGTCCATGGTACTGCTCATGTTGAGTTGTTTCGACTCTTGGTTCGGTCTGTCATTTGAGTTTGAGACTGTGGCGATTTCACTGTGTACTTGCATGCATATTGCCTCTGGTTATGGCCACTGGTTTGTGTTATTGTCTGGTTCACTGTGTCACTTAGGTGTACTTCATGTTAGATCGAATTGCATTTTCTCTACTTGTAGTCTCTGGTACTTTATTCTTGCATTCACTTCATTGTCACTGCTGAAGTTGTACACTAGTGGTCTTCATTCTGGTTTGCACTTGCATCACCACTGTAACACATGTTACTGTCTACTTGAGTTTGCTTCTTTGGTTGTATATAGCTTGGTTCATGTGAACACATTTGTGTTGCATTGCAGATGATTCATTAGTTCATTTGATATGTTGTCCGCCTGAGTTTGAGCATTTGCGTACTGTGTTTTTGATTAGTCTGCACTTTGCATATGAACTTGGTCTTTGGAGTTCTTGTTCAAAACTGCTGTGATGTCACTTGAACTTGTTGTACATGTTGCTTTGTATCATTCTGGTTGTCACTGCATTGTCACTTGTGTATTACCTTTGACATCCATGTTCTTTGTAGTTTGGTCTACACTTTGGTCTGCTGTCATGTTCCTCACTTCATTGATCCTTGTACCTGTTGACACTGGATTTTGCTGTAATCTTTATTACATAGAATTGCATATACTTCATGTTGACATTTGCTATGATTTGACACAGATGCTTCACTTGTCTTGGTTGAGTTTGTTGTGCATTTGCTTAAGTTTCACTGCCATACTTGGTCGTGCTGTAGTCTTCAAGCATGTTGCTGTTGGGTTGTAGCTTGCATTATGTTGGTCGAGCTTGCATTTGTTACAGTATTCATTGAGCTGAATATCATGGTGTTCTGTTCACCCGTTACTCCACTGTTCTTTGTATTTACTTGATTGTTGCAGTCCATGTTGCTGTGTTGATCACTTGATTGTGTAACTTGTGGTTTCATTGCTGCACTTGAGTTTTGTTACTTGAGCTGCTTTATTGAGTAGTTGATCTTGTGATCTTCATTTGGTCGATGTGCATGTCACTGCTTCTTTTGTTGTATACATGTCCACTGCAGTTTCGATTTGTCATAGCTTTGCATTTGAGTTTATTGTGCCTTGTGTTGAACCCAGTTTTAAAACTCGGGTTTGACCTTGTGCTCGTGTCGTGATTTTGAATATATTGCACGTGAGTTGAACCCGGCTTTTCATTTGGGTTTGACCTGTGCTCACCTGTCCCTGTAGCATTATCAAGTGTATATTGATGTGCACGGCCTTGTGGCGTGTACAGTGATACACTGTGCATGTCACACTGTTCGTGTGTGATGAATTCAAGTGTGAATGATGACGAACAACCCAAATAACTGAGGCAAACCATATTTTCAAAAATCATATTTCATTTTATATTGCAAAAAAATTTCTTTTTCAATTTTACTGCGTTAGTGAATATTTTTGCAGATTGCTCAGATGCTAGACTCAAACTGGAATGCAGTTGAAGACAAAATACGAGTGTGAGTGATATGTAGTGAGGTTATTAATGTAAACTGAATTGTGATGTAATTGTGATGTAATCAAAAATGTATATGTATAGTGAGAGGTTGAATTTGTACTATTCAAGATTGTAATAAATTTTTGTTTGAATAAAATTTCTGTTTGAATTCAAATTCTGTGTAATATATTTTATTCAACAAATATTTATTTAATCTATGAAAAACAAAATAGTACATTACCAAATACATTTAAATGAATATATATGTTTACTATCATCAAACAAAAACATATAAGCGCGTATTCATACAATCTCCCCCTTTTGATGATAACAAACATATATTTAAGATTTTGACCGAGGTAAATGTATTTGACCAATTATATACTCTAATTGCTCCCCCTATTTAAATGCTTCCTCTCTACGTGATACTCCCCCTTCATATATTCATACAAATAGAAATATATAAATGAGCCTAGATGCAAATGGAAAATTATTTGAAAATTATTTGACATTTGCTTGATTCTATTTGACAAAATCTTAACTTTTCTCTCCCCCTTTTGTTATCAGCAAAAGAATAATAGTGTGAGAGAAAAAAAGAGATTAAATGATCAATATTAATCCACCATTAAAACTCAAATTGAATATAAATATTAAACTTCAATAAGAATCAAACAAAAACCATAACTACCCTTGTTAGGCGCATATTCCACTTTTAGAAATGATGGATATGATGTTCATATAAAATCATACAGTTGAATCTTCTTGTGGTACATTTATATCAGGAATTTGAATATCTACTAATCATGCATAACCGTTAGGACTTTTAAATGAGATTAGTAGTATTCCAATTTAATTTTTAAAAAATGAAATCAAGTATCTTCTAACCACGCATGACCGTGAGGACTTTTAAATGGGATTAGAATCAACTTGTCTATTTAATCAATTAATTTTGATATGCGTTCCATACATGCATAACCATAAGGACTTTTAAATGAGCATGGAAGCACATAATCAAAAATCCAAGTAATTCACCCATGCATGACCGTGAGGACTTTTAAATGAGAGTGAATACTTTGGATATTTATTTATTTTTACAAAAAAATTTGACATGAAAAACAAATGATTCCTGATTATAGTACCACATATCGACAAACTATATTTAATATTTGATAAACAATGGTCGATAGAAATAATGATAGATATAGAAATGGTCATGGAATCTTTACCCAACAAAAAGTTTTATAATTCTTGTTTTAATTCCTAAAGAAATTTTCCAAATATACTTTCTTGAGTAATGTATGTTAAATATCAACACTTATCACCTTTTCAATCACTATTTATCTTTTTGATAATTAGTAGGGAGTCGGATTAGTCAAAATTTGTCATTTAAAATCAAATAAAAATGACTAATATGAAAGTATGGTCAAAAATGATTTTCTCGGGGGGTTATATGAGAAAAATTTCTGCTATTTGAAAAGTATTTCAAGTGAAAAATATGCAGATATTTGCTTTGAAAAACGATGCAGCAAATGAATGTTTCAAAGATTAATCACGTTCCACTAGTAATTTTCTATCAACTATATTACCAGTGTAATCTGCATCTGAATTTAAATTTCACCCAATATTCACTCGTTGGATGTAAAATACCAGATTGTGAAATTTCAACAAACTATCTCAGAATGAAATTTGAAATGAATCCATGTTAACACTTAAACAAATATCATGGTGTTAATTTCATAAACCGTAGGATAAACAGTTATATTCATGAGTAATCAACAGTCAATCAACATCATAATTATTTCAAAAACAATTTCTTGAAGTTTCAACAATTTATTAAAATCCTTTTTAACAGCTTTCACATGAAATTTGAAATCGTGCAAATTTACAAGCAGTGACCAAAATGTCAAAACAAATATATCTACGTGTAGCATGAGTAATCAAAGATCAATAAAATACCATCATTTGACCGAACAAATTTATATGGATTAGTTCAAAGTTGAAAATTTGATTGGTCATCATTTAAGCACAAATCAAGGTCATAAATAAGAACAAGTCAAAGGAAAAAATCATATCAATTAAGAATAAGTCGGAATTAAAGACATCATTCATTTCATCATCACCTTACTGGCTGATTTAATTCAGATTACGGTGCAGATTATCACATTTAATATATCGTTCAAAACAAATTTACCTGTTTTACCTTTACGATAATTATTCGTTATTGTCCATTGTGATTCTGTCACCTTTATACTAGGCTAAGGAACTTTGCTTTGTTGCCCGTTGTATTTCTAGAACAGCCAAAATCCAGAGAACACCATTGTTGTTCCTTAGCCTGCCACCATACCTACACGGAGAAAGATTTTTGTGACCTATTTGTTTTTATAGGTCCATGATTGTTAGTGGCAGAAGCATTATGAATAAACAAACCCTTTGGAACCCAAACTTGCTTAGTCCTTTTATTCTTGTTCCAATAGACATGAATTTTTTTTGTAGAATTCTTAGGAACCCAAACTTGTATAAATTTTGTGTTCTTGTTCCTATGACTACAATTTTCAAACTGATGTTCAATTATTTCACATCTATCAAAGACATTCTTCCCTTTTGCATTATCCTCAACTTGTGTTTTCTCAAAGCCTAGTCCTTTTCTGTTGTTAGCAAAAATTTGATTTCCTAATAGCATGTTGAAAGATTTTTTGCCTCTTGAAAAGTTATTCAGAGATTTCTCAAGGTTTTGGACTTTGCTTTTTAGTGTTGTGTTTTCAGTGACAAGTGAGGTGCATCGATTTATAAAATCCTTTTTCCTAGTGTCGATGGTTTCCTTAAGACTCAAGTTTTCTTTTTCAGGATTCTCAAAGCTATTCTTAAGTCTTGTCAATTCTGAATCTAAAATTTTACAATTTTTACAGTCTAGGTTTTGAATGTTTTCAAGTTTAGTTTCTAACCTAAAATTTTTCACGAGCAAGTTCTCTCCTATCAGATTTCAGTTTTTTAATTTTAGATTCAAGAGCATCAACTACTTTAGTAAGATCAAGACACATAAAAACAAGATCTTTATAAGAATAGTCACCTGCCTCACTAGATTCCTCTGAGCTTGCTTCTGAATCCGATTTTGCCATAAGACACAAGTTAGCCTCCTCTGAGCTACCATTCGAAACTTCCTCTCCTTCTTCATCATCCCAAGTCACTGCAAAGACCTTCTTCGTATTTTTCTTTCCTTTGTTGTATTTGAGAAGTGGGCATTCTTGTTTGAAGTGGCCAGGCTTGTTGCAGTTATAGCACGTCAATTCATTATCGGAATTGTTAGACTCTCTTGACCTATTACCAGATGTTTTCTTCTTGCGTGGCTTGAATCTTGACAATTTTCTAAGATTATTGACAGCCATTGCAAGCTCTTCAATTGAATCTTCTTCATCTTCATCACTCTCTTCTTTGCTCTTTAAGCCAATCATCTTTTTCGTTGGTTCGGAGTTGTTGCGTTCCTCTTTTGCTTTTAGCTCAAGCTCATACGTCATCAAGTTGCCAATCAACTCCTCCATGCTTAGTTTACTCGGATCTTTCGATTCTTGGATTGCCGTGACTTTTGCCTCAAAGTTCATTGGTAAAACTCGTAACACCTTCCTCACAAGCTCTACCTAGGTGAATACCTTCCCGAGCGCTCTAGCGTTGTATACCAAAGTTGAAAAGCGTCCAAACATATCCTTTATGCTCTCGCCTTTGTCCATCACAAAGTTTTCGTATTCATTGCTGAATAGGGCTAGACGAGACTCCTTGACTTGAGAAGTTCCTTCATGTGTCACCTCCAAAGTGTGCCAAATTTCCTGTGCTGTTGTACAATGAGAAATTCTATTAAATTCATTTTTATCAAGAGCACAGATCAAAGCGTTTATTGCTTTGGCATTTGTAGTTTTTAATCTCTTATCGTTAGCATCCCACCTATCCTTAGGTTTAGGAATCTCAGTATCACCAACGGTTATAGTGGGAGATTTATAGCCAGCTTCAATAATATCCCAAACATCATAATCAACGGAACTAAGATAAATACTCATCATAACTTTCCAATAAGCATAATCATTCCCGCCAAACATGGGTGGCCTAACAATAGATTGCCCCTTAGAAAAAGCATTATTTGGTGGATTCATGACTCTAGAGTTAAATAAAAATACCAGGCTTTGATGCCACTTGTAGGATCTAGATTAACCCTAGAGGGGGGGTGAATAGGGTTATAGCAAATTTTCTCGAATTAAACACAGAAACAAACTACAGAAATAAATATGCTGAAAAGTAAATCACACACAAAATTTACCCAGCTTCGGCAACCCCTGCCTACTGCTGCATTCCCAGATTTCTATTAGAATTAAACAGTATCCCGCTTACAAACACTCTACTAGACTCGCAAACCCTTTTGCTCCCGCTCACAAACACTCTCATAGACTCGCACACCCTGCTCCGCCTATAGAGTTTCACTTACTCGCAAACTCTGCTCCGCCAATAGAGTTCTGCAAACTCGCACACCTTGCTCACTGAACTAATTCTAACTACACAATTTGACACTACCTACAACCTAGGTGGTGATGTAAAAATTCTTGACTCCAAAAAAGAAAAAAACAACTTCAAAAATAAAACAGGAGCAAAAATTAAAATACAACTTTGAAGCCGTAATTTTTGCTCAAATAAAAAATTAAAACCTATTAAAATTAGACTAAAAACCTTTAAAAATAAAACCCCCTTTTTTATAAATCACGGCCCTTTTATTTTTAGCCCGATCCAATTCTTGTGAAAAATGTCGGCCTCTTTATTCTTCCTTCTGAGTGCAATTGCGGTCGATCCCTTTGTCAAATTAGGGCTTCAGCTTCTTTCTCGAATTAGGGCTTCGGCTCTGGTTTGTAATGCTCTTGCTCGCGCTTGTTCTCTGATGATTGATTCTGGTTGACTTGCTCTTGCTCGTTCTCTGATGATCGAGTTGCTGATTCGGTATGTAGTTTCTCTGTTTGTGCTATTATGATTTTTGTACTTAAACTCGATGCCGATGATGACAATTGGGGTTTAGTATTTATATGAATTCGTGACACTTGATTTTGTTCGTATCAATTCGATACTTTCCAAATTTCTTCTTTCCTTGATGCGCACGGCTTTCCTGATTTCTGCCTTGACGCGCACGGCTTTGATTTTGTTGCGTTCGATTTTCTTGTTTCATACGGCATTCAAACTTTCCATTTTTTTTGATTACTTTGACTATTTCAAAGAATACAGATACGCACTTGATTTTTGAAATTGATTTGATTATCTGTATTGAGTTCTTCGGTTTCATATTGACATTGGCTGTTGTTACATTTGTTGGCATTGTCTTCTGTCCATGGTACTGCTCATGTTGAGTTGTTTCGACTCTTGGTTCGGTCTGTCATTTGAGTTTGAGACTGTGGCGATTTCACTGTGTACTTGCATGCATATTGCCTCTGGTTATGGCCACTGGTTTGTGTTGTTGTCTGGTTCACTACGTCACTTAGGTGTACTTCATGTTAGATCGAATTGCACTTGCTCTACTTGTAGTCTCTGGTACTTTATTCTTGCATTCACTTCATTGTCACTGCTGAAGTTGTACACTAGTGGTCTTCATTCTGGTTTGCACTTGCATCACCACTGTAACACATGTTACTGTCTACTTGAGTTTGCTTCTTTGGTTGTATATAGCTTGGTTCATGTGAACACATTTGTGTTGCATTGCAGTTGATTCATTAGTTCATTTGATATGTTGTCCGCCTGAGTTTGAGCATTTGCGTACTGTGTTTTTGATTAGTCTGCACTTTGCATATGAACTTGGTCTCTGGAGTTCTTGTTCAAAACTGCTGTGATGTCACTTGGACTTGTTGTACATGTTGCCTTGTATCATTCTGGTTGTTACTGCATTGTCACTTGTGTATTACCTTTGACATCCATGTTCTTTATAGTTTGGTCTGCACTTTGGTCTGTTGTCATGTTCCTCACTTCATTGATCCTTGTACCCGTTGACACTGGATTTTGCTGTAATCTTTATTACTTCGAATTGCATATACTTCATGTTGACATTTGCTATGATTTGACACAGATGCTTCACTTGTCTTGGTTGAGTTTGTTGTGCACTTGCTTGAGTTTCACTGCCATACTTGGTCGTGCTGTAGTCTTCAAGCATGTTGCTATTGGTTTGTAGTTTGCATTATGTTGGTCGAGCTTGCATTTGTTACAGTATTCATTGAGCTGAATATCATGGTGTTTTGTTCACCCATTACTCCACTGTTCTTTGTATTTACTTGATTGTTGCAGTCCATGTTGCTGTGTTGATCACTTGATTGTGTAACTTGTGGTTTCATTGCTGCACTCGAGTTTTGTTACTTGAGCTGCTTTGTTGAGTAGTTGATCTTGTGGTCTTCATTTGGTCGATGTGCATGTCACTGCTTCTTTTGTTGTATACATGTCCACTGCAGTTTCGATTTGTCGAAGCTTTGCATTTGAGTTTATTGTGCCTTGTGTTGAACCCAGTTTTAAAAATCGGGTTTGACCTTGTGCTCGTGTCGTGATTTTGAATATATTGCACGTGAGTTGAACCCGGCTTTTCATTTGGGTTTGACCTGTTCTCACCTGTCCCTGTAGCATTATCAAGTGTATATTGATGTGCACGGCCTTGTGGCATGTACAGTGATACACTGTGCATGTCACACTGTTCGTGTGTGATGAATTCAAGTGTGAATGATGACGGACAACCCAAATAACCGAGGCAAAACATATTTTCAAAAATCATATTTCATTTTATATTGCAAAAACATTTCTTTTTCAATTTTACTGCGTTAGTGAATATTTTTGCAGATTGCTCAGATGTTGGATTCAAACTGGAATGCAATTGAAGACAAAATACGAGTGTGAGTGACATGTAGTGAGGTTATTAATGTAAACTGAATTGTGATGTAGTTGTGATGTAATCAAAAATGTATATGTATAGTGAGAGCTTGAATTTGTACTATTCAAGATTGTAATAAATTTTTGTTTGAATAAAATTTCTGTTTGAATTCAAATTTTGTGTAATATATTTTATTCAACAAATATTTATTTAATCTATGAAAAACAAAATAGTACATTACCAAATACATTTAAATGAATATATATGTTTATTATCATCAAACAAAAACATATAAGCGCATATTCATACATTTATGGTATATATATGGGATTGGTGGCACGTATCATTGAAGATTCCTTTTGTTACAATGTGTTGCCAAGACCACATTATATGTCCGATGGTAGACGATGAAGGGATGTTCAATTGGGACGCCGAAATGGAAGATTTCGATCGTTGACTCCGGTTAAACACGGTGAAGCGAATGCGTACGGTACGCGGGAATGTCGAAACTCAACAACTCCTTCATAAAGAATACACTTTAGCTTGTTTAAGAATCTCACTCATGCATCTTAAGCTATAATCCACTATTGAAGACAGAATTAGTCCCTTACCAAACCAAGGAGAATTCCTGAAGGAAAGATTTAGTCCCTTACCAAACCAAGGAGAATTCCTGAAGGAAAGATCATAATTGCAAGAGATGCATTAGATAACTGGAAGAAATCAAATTTAGAATTTAAATATTCCTCCGAAATCGATTACAGTACGTAGGGGTCATCGTAGTCCAAAATTTGTTTTTTTGACTAGATTTACCTTAATTCAAGTTGATAAAAGGTCTTTGTTGTTAGACATTAACTTATGAATGTGTTTAGAAATAATAACTTTGTTCCAAAATTTTATGTTCATTTACCCAGCCCCCCCCCCCCATTATTCGCCTTGTGATCTTCTTAAAAGATATATGGATCAGTTTCCTAGAGTGAGGATTTACTTTCGGAATAAAGTGATTTAAAACTTTATTAATCATTCCAACATATTTATTAGAAACTGTGTATAAGCTAGCATAGTAAAGACATATAAAAGAAGCAATTGCTTTTGTAGTAACCATCCTACCAACACATGGTAGTTTGTTTGTCGACCATGAGGTAAATTTCTTGATGATTCTGTCATATATTGCGAGCATTGGGATGTAGTAATTTTTGAAGTAGTAAGAGAAACCCCAGTGAAAATAGAGTTAAGAGGAGAAAGTGATATGGTGGACAAACTGGAAATAGATAATGCCTCACTTTCAGCTAAGCCAATAACCATAATATTAGATTTACTGTAATTTACGTGTGCACCGGACGGGAGGACAGTAGAGTAAAGGGTATGCCAGAGATTGATTTCTGATTTGGTATGGAAAAATTGATCAAATCATCAACAAACATAAGAAAGCTTATTTTAGAAAATTTTCACATAGGATAAGATCAATATTCCTTATTATAACACCATTATTGAGCATTCTGATTAAACGTTCCATATTAGCGATGAATAAATCAGGAGAGATGGGATCTGCTTTCCTATTACCCTGAGAAGCTATGAAGAAACCAAAGTTTTTACCATTTAGAGGCAGAGAATAGGTAAGTGAAGATATGCAACTGTAAATCCAAGCTAGAAAAGAAAGAGGAAAATTCATTTTATGAAGGATGGCAGTAATCAAGGCCATTGAATGAGGTCAAATACTTTTTGAATATTGAGTTTCATGGAGCAACTATGGGAAATACTATTCCTCCCACACCCTCTCATTAGCTGTTGTTTAAGAATAATGTTGTCACATATAACCTATTGGGAAGAAAGGCATTTTGATTTGGAGAAATAATAGAAGATAGAACTTTTTTCATTCTAGAAGCTAAGATTTCAGCAATACATTTGTAAAGCACATTGCAGCAAGCAATGAGCCTGAAACGTGATACATTATCAGGATGGTCAGAGTTAGGAACCAAAGCATGCTTAGTTTCATTTATGCCTATTAATAGTTTTTTGCTTTTAAAGAAGTTTTTGATAACTTTAGTAACATTTTGATGTATGATCTCATATGAGAATTTAAATAAAAAAGCATTAAAACCAACATATCAATTGAGCTAGATGAATTCATTTTGGAAGCCACATCATTAATTTCTTCATTAGTAACTTCTCTAATCAGTTTCTTGTTGAGAACCTCATTTATAATAGGTGAAACGGTACTATCAATTAAGACAATACTAGACAGCATAGAGGACTAGTTAGCAAGAGAAGAAATAAAATAATCAAAGAATCCTTGTTAATGCCAAGAAAATTGTCATAGATATTACCACGGTGGTCTTGGATAGAATTCTTGTTTGCATTTCTTATTTTCAGAGAGGAATGGAAGTATGCATATTTCCTATTCCTATGAACCTCCCAATTCTCCTTATTCTTTTGCTTCTTCTTACTAAATTCTAAGAGAAGAGCACGCTCTAGTTTGACAAGTAGATCGCGAGTTTCTATAGAGTGCTAAGCATTGAGTGATTAATTAAGCATTGATAGTGTAACGACCCGCCCTTCTCGACCCTCGAAAAATCGACACAAATACTCCACTTGTATAATATGCCGACGATCGAGTGCCGGATAAGACAGATTTTTGAGAGAAAGAAAGGAGGTAGAAGAAGGAAAAACAAACAACATCAAAATCTCACAATCGCAGCGGAATAAAATATAATAGATAATATACAAAAGAAACTATATCTGTTTTATACATTACATCATCAGAATACATCACAATCAAAAAATTAAAGGGAAATTGGTTTAAACTAAATTATTAGTTGATTAAATTAAAAAAAATTATTTGATTTGTTCAATATTAATAAATCGTATAACATTTATACAAGGTCTTAAATCGGGGAGAATCAAGTCGGTTTGGAGTGGATTGCATAAACAATCAAAGGTGAGTTAATCTCACTCATATGGATTACCTTCTAAATTCAAATAGTAAAATTTAAATTATTAGTTGTTCGATTACATTTATAATAGTTATTCTGTCTAGATCGATAACCTAAGCTTCGGTGGGGATTACTCATTAAAAATAGAGACAATAGTACTCTAAAATGAGTTGAGTATAATAGCTATGAGCGCATGTTTGTTAGTGAATATAAAACTTTTATTATATTGTGCTGACATATCGGTTGAGTGTTTATGAATTCTGATCGGTAAGTGAAGTACAACCGTATCGATAGGGGTTTCTAAACTCTTAAACAAGATAAACCGACATAGTATTGTTTTTAAAGTGGGTAAATGAAATAATTTCACCCAAAATTATATTTCAATGTAAAAAATAATAATTTTTCTGAATTTATTATACATATATATGGATGTTTGGTTGTTAATATTATAATTAAATAAGAATCTAAAATTTGAAATGGTCTATATTTATAACCAAATAGAATTATATAAGTATGGAATAATACAATGGAATATAACCAAATTTGATTTAAAACAGAATTTAAATCCTGAAAATTTTGGAAATGTTTTTAAATGAATTTGAACAAAAAGTTTGGGAATTTTAAATCTTGAAAAATCATTATAGAATTTCATAACTAGCATTTCGAGTAAAGTAATTTAAGTAGTTTTATTTTTAAATGTTTAAGTATATATTTTTAGATAAAGCGATTTAAATTATAAAAATCTAATTTTTATGTGGCGTTTCAGTGGAAATAAATAATTGGTTGAATTGATTGTTTGTTTTATAGTTAAATAACCGACTATCAAACCCGAACCCAAATATAACTTTGGAATACCTAGAAGAGATATGAGAATTATACGGTACAGTTACCGCTCGAGGTGCTATACTATACGTATAAACTCGTTCGTTCTTCTAGGACGTTTATAAGGAAATCCGTCCAAAACGGTTAGGAGGTGAATTCCGATCTTATTCTTGTCTGAGTATTCTTAACGAACCGGGGTTGAGTTTACCGGGAATTAGCGAACGTTGTTTCGAAGAGACCGGGATCGGATTTGAGATTCGAAAATCACTTTGATCCAACGAGTACGTTTTCATGGTGAACACAAGAGCTTGGAGTCGAAGATGGAGCGGTGAAGTTAAGGGCTAATCCTATTAATCCTAAGGGTGATTCCAAAATGGATGTAGTAAGAGTAGTGCCTTCGGTTCCGTTCGAACCCGAAACGGACTTGTATAGATGAATATTTTTAAAACATCGTCAGAAGGACGGTGAACATTCTAAGTGAAAATGTTCTAAAAAGGTAACGCTGAGTCTCAAACCTCCTCAACCGGGAATGACTGAAAATCAGGGGTTATGCATCAAGGCTAAGTGGGTAGCACCCAATTAGGGTAAAGTCATCCCTGTTTAGAGGTCCATTTTTGTTCGGTGTGAGGACGGTTGCTGATTCCAACCGCTGGGTGATCTTACTCGGACTATCCAGTAAAAGGTAGCTCTGGTTTTGTGTTGGAGAGGATCAAAGGTGGATCCTCGGTATGCTGATCTAGACCAAGTACCGTGACAGGTGGTACCCCAGTGTCTAGCCGTTAGTTGGAAATTCATTCTCCCTACGTGCCCTATAGAGCCTAGTATTGCTAGAATTTAATAATGTAACAATTTCGGCTATTTGAATAAGTATTTGTATTTAGACACCATTATAACATCAGAGGATTTTATAAAACTGTTTTGGTTATCGTAAGGTAAAAACCCGACATGTTTATTTGTGGTATGGTCTTATGAGATACCTTTGTTTTCAAAAGATTTTTGAAACTTTAATAATTAAGTTCAGTGTATTTTCCGAGATACCTTTGTTTTCAAAAGATTTTTGAAACTTAATAATTAAGTTGAGTGTATTTTCTCACGCTGGTTTTTCAGGTTGACTCGGGTGTTATTTTATTATAATGCTCGGGTCAGACCGAGTATTATAAATACAGGGTAGGATGTTGTAGAGCTCAGAAGACGAGCTGGATGGCGAGACGTATCACACGTATTTGAAGTATATTCCGCTGTGTTGTATAAGCTGTATAGTCAACTTTGTGAGGACAAGTTAAGATAACCGTTCGGTAATTATTTGATTGTGATGTATTCCGATGATGTAATGCATAAAATGGATATAGTTTCTTTTTATGTAAACATCAGGTATTATCTATTATATTTTATGTTGGAATTCCTAGTGTAAATGAAATACATTTGTCCCTAATCGCCAAATTTGCAAGGCCATTCCAATATATATATGGCTTTGTAATGAAGGTGTTGGGGTCTAGGGGCACCCAAATGTATGTTTCGTTGTGAGGAGGGAGATCATGCATCTCCACCACACACGCGCGTGCGCGCCGCCGTCCGTCCGGGCGGGCGGGCCTTCGGGTTCGGATTTGGGTTTTTTACTACAAAACTAGGCCGGGTTTTTTAACAGTTACAGGCTAATGAACAGACGCGACTGTTCATGAGCGGACGCAGGCTACTGAGGAGGTGCGACTTCTGAAGCGAGCGGGTGCGACCGGACTGAAGAAGCGAGTGCGGCCCGATTGAGGAGGCGCATAGCAGCAGCAAAAGCAGAAACGGACGCGACCGTTTGGACAAACGGGTGCAGACGCAACCATTCGAAGGGATACGAACCAACTATAAATAAGGAGGAAAACTGATCACTTTCCTCATTGAATTTCCAATCCGAATATCTCTTCTCTTCTAATAACTGTTGTTCTTATATTCAAATCACAGAGTGATATACTCATTACAATTTCGAGCAGAATTCGTCTGTTGTATCTTGGAAGAATTTTGAAATAAAATTCTTAAGGAAATCGTTACGACGAACCTCAGACATAATCCGGTTAGAATTCTAGTCTGTTTGTATATTAATATACATTATTCTATATTCTATCCGTTATTCTGCTTATACTATTTATTCAAAATAGTATAACGCTGTTGTTGTAACTAATTTACAACATTCATATTGTTATAATAATTAATACAGAATTCCGGTGTAGTGGAAATCTGAGTTATAAACTTGTGCGACGAGTTTATAATTGATTATTCTCTGTTTTGGTATACTAGACGCATAACATCTTAAGAATTTTACTGTTTTCTTACTAAAACAGAGATGACAACAGTAGAATTTTCAAAGAATACTACTCACAACAGACCTGAACCGTTCAAGGGAGATGGTGATGATTTCCTGACATGGCAGAATCAGATGTTATTTTATCTCACCACACTCGGTCTGCAAAAGTACCTCGAGGAAGAGGAACCGATTCTTGCACCAGGCAAGGAAGCAGAGGTGAATACGTGGAAGCATTCCGATTTTTTATGCAGAAACTATATTCTGAATTGTCTCAACAAAGTGTTGTACAAAGTATATCAGCCTTGACATCAAAAGCACTCTGAAATGCACTTACCACAAAGTACAAGACGCGGAATATTAGTCTTAATAAATTCATTGTAGACAAATTCATGGACTACAAGATGGTTGACTCCAAACCAGTAACCGCTCAACTTCATGAACTGCAAATCATCATTCATGAACTCGAAGCGGAAGGTCATAAGGTTGAAGAATCGTTTTTGGTTGAAGCCATCACGGGAAAACTGCCGCCGTCGTGGAGAGATTACCGCAACTATCTAAAGCATAAGAAGAAGGAAATCTCTTTACATGATCTCATAGTCCGATTAAAAATTGAGGTAGACAACCGTGCAGTTACAAAACCAAACGAGGAGGCATCTGTGGCTGAGGGATCAAAGACCAAAAACAAAAGGAAGAATTTCCAGAAGAAAATGAAAGCTCAAGACAACAAACCAAAAGAAAACAAACGAACCAAGAGGTTTAATGGCGAATGTTGGGTTTGTGGAAAGGTTGGACATGCCGCTAAAGATTGTAGACACAAGAAGGAACGCAATAAAAAGGCAGATATAGTGGATAACATGGAAGTAGACGAGTCCAACTTCTCGACGGTGGTATCTGAATGCAATCTGGTTCAGAATCCTAACCAATGGTGGGTAGATACAGGCGCTACTCGTCATGTTTATTCTGACAAATCCATGTTTTCTACATATTAGAAATTCGATCACGAAGAAAAAATCAACATGGGTAATTCTGCAGTTTCCATGATCGAAGGCAGTGGCACAGTAATCCTTAAGTTTACTTCTGGAAAAACTGTTAAGTTGAATGACATGCTCCACGTTCCAGACATACGCAAGAATCTCATCTCTGGTGCAGTCCTATCAAAGAAGGGATTCAAGATGGTGTTTGAGTCAGACAAGATCGTTCTGTCCAAAGCTGGAATGTATATAGGAAGGGGATATTTATGTGATGGCCTATTTAAGGCAAATGTAGCCGGTGTCGGCAAAAAAAAATGTATTCTGATTGTGCTATTAATAAAATTGAAGTTTCTTATTTGCTTGAGCACGAAATTTTACTATGGCATGATAGATTGGGACACATAAATTTCCACAAAATGTAAACGTTATCAAACTTGGGATTAATTCCAAAATTCCAAGTAGATAAAAACTACAAATGTGAGATATGTGTAGAAGCAAAAATGGTCAAACAACCATTTAAATCTGTTGACAGAAGCACCGAACCATTAGGTTTGGTACATACAGATTTATGTAATTTTAAATCGCTACCTACAAGAGGTGGGAAAAAGTATTTCATTACTTTTATTGACGATTATACGCGATATTGCTATGTATATTTTTTAAATAGTAAAGAAGAAGCAATAACAGCATTTATAAAGTACAAGGCTGAGGTAGAAAATTAGTTAAATAAAAAGATCAAGATACTAAGATCTGATCGAGGTAGAGAATATGAATCACCATTTGAACATTTCTTTGCCGAAAATGGTATAATTCATCAAACAACAGCTCCATGTTCACCACAACAAAATGGTGTCACCGAAAGGAAGAACGGAACGTTAAAAGATATGATTAATGCAATGCTTTCAACTTCTGGTCTACCGACGAACTTGTTGGGGAAGCCCTAAATATGTCTAATCATATATTAAATAAGGTTCCTCACAATAAAACAGGAACAATTCCATATGAGATATGGAAAGGACACGAACCAAGCTTTAAATACCTCAAAGTGTGGGGGTGCTTGACAAAAATTCCAGTTCCGCCTCCCAAGAGAGTCATACTTGGAACAAAAACAGTAGATTGTTATTATCTTGGACCAGCCCAAAATAGTAATGCCTACAGATTTTTGGTATTCAAGTCTGATATAACTGATATTCATGTAAATACAATCATGGAATCAAGAGATGCCTCATTCTTTAAAGATGTGTTTCCGCACAAAAGGAATGAAGGAAATAATGTCCCTAAAAGGACAAGAGAAGAATTAAGCAATTCACATGAAGATGAAACTCCTCATGAGATTGAGAAAGTTGAACCAAGAAGAAGCGTAAGGGCTAGGACTTCCCAGACATTTGGTTTGGATTTTTTCACTTATGTGTTAGAGCACGAACCTCAAACGTATAAGGAATCAATGTCATCTTCTGAATCCTCATGTTGGAAAGAAGCAATCCAAAGTGAGACTGATTCAATTCTAAGTACTTGGGAAATTGTTGATATCCCACCAGGAATAAAACCAATTAGCTGCAAATGGATTTTCAAGAAGAAAATGAAAGCAGATGGCTCTATCGACAAGTACAAAGCCAGATTAGTACCTAAAGGATATCGTCAAAAAAAAGGAGTAGACTTCTTTAAAACATATTCTCGGTAACACGAATAACCTCTATAAGGATGTTAATAGCAATTGCATCCATCCATAATATAGAGATTCATCAAATGGATGTAAAAATAGCATTCTTAAATGGAAATCTCGATGAGGAAATTTACATGGAGCAATCTGAAGGATTTATTTCCAAAGGAAATGAAAACAAAGTTTGTAGATTAGTCAAATCATTATACGGACTAAGACAAGCTCCAAAGCAATGGCACGCAAAATTTGATATTGTCGTGATGAGAAATGATTTTCGTATAAATGAATGTGACAAATGTGTTTATTATAAACAACTTGGACAATCATATTGATGATCTGTCTATATGTGGACGATATGCTAATACCCGGTCCAAATACACAGGCAATTGAGACTATAAAGAAAATGTTGATCAACAATTTCGACATGAAAGACTTGGGTGTTGCAGATGTTATTTTGGGAATGAAAATAATAAGAACACCTAATGGAATTGAGTTATTTCAATTACATTATGTGGAAAAAGTGACTGAAAGATTTCAAAATTTTGGAATTAAAGGAGTAAATACACCTTTTAATCCATCAGAAGTACTGCATAAAAACACTAATGAGAGTGTAATGCAACTGGAATATTCTCGTGCAATAGGATGTCTCATGTATTTCATGAATTGCACAAGACCGGATATAGCTTATGTAGTAAGTCGATTGAGCAGGTATACAAGCAATCCAGGAAAGGAACACTGAAAAGCACTAATGAGAGTGCTTGGATATTTAAAAAATACCATTACCTATTCCTTACATTATGGAAAACATCCTGCCGTCTTAGGAGGATATAGTGATGCAAATTGGATTGCTGATTCAGAGGAATCAAAATCAACAAGTGGTTATGTCTTTACCTTAGCAAGGGCAGCAGTGTCGTGGAAATCTACTAAATAAACATGCATAGCTCGATCCACGATGGAATCAGAGTTCATTGCATTAGATAAAGCAGGCGAAGAAGCAGAATGGCTTCGTCACTTTTCAGAAGATATTCCATTCTGGCCTAAACCTGTACCGGCCATATGCATACACTGTGATAACCAAGCTGCGCTAAGCAGAGCGCACAACTTTGTGTACAATGGAAAGTCACGACATATCCGTCGACGCCATAACACAGTTAGGAAGTTACTCTCAAATGGAACTACTTCCATAGATTATGTGAGAACAAATGATAACCTAGCGGATCCATTTACTAAAGGTTTATCAAGAGAGAAAATTGACTGCGCATTGAGGGGAATGGGTTTAAAAGCCTAAACCACAAAGAGTTATCTTATACGGAAACTTATCCTAGGACTGGAGATCCCACGGACTAGGATCAATAGGCAAACCAGTTCTGAATAACTCAAGACGTAATGCAATTGTTTGGACATAGTCCTATTTCATTTCTATGGTGCAAAAGATAAATGCATGCCTACAGAAGTATTAATAGGTTAAAACTATGTTTTTTAATGATGACCATATCTTGGAAATAACAAGTGGCGTATTTGTATATCTTTTAAATAGTAAAGATGAAGCAATAACAGCGTTTATAAAATACAAGGCTGAGGTAGAAAATCAGTTAAATAAAAAGATCAAGATACTAAGATCTGATCGAGGTGGAGAATATGAATCACCATTTGAACAGTTCTATGCCGAAAATGGTATAATTCATCAAACAACAGCTCCATATTCACCACAACAAAATGGTGTCGCCGAAAGGAAGAGCAGAACGTTAAAAGATATGATTAATGCAATTCTTTTAACTTCTGGTCTACCGGCGAACTTGTGGGGGGAAGCCCTAGGCATGTATAATCATATATTAAATAAGGTTCCTCGCAATAAAACAGAAACAATTCCATACGAGATATGGAAAGGACACGAACCAACCTTTAAATACCTCAAAGTGCGGGGGTGCTTGGCAAAAATTCCAGTTCTGCCTCCCAAGAGAGTCAAACGTGGACCAAAAACAGTAGATTATTATTATCTTGGGTCTGCCCAAAATAGTAGTGCCTACAGATTTTTGGTATTCAAGTCTGATATAACTGATATTCATGTAAATACAATCATTGAATCAAGAGATGCCTCATTCTTTGAAGATATGTTTCCGCACAAAAGGAATGAAGGAAATAATGTCCCTAAAAGGCAAGAGAAGAATTAAGCAATTCACATGAAGATGAAATTAACATGAGATTGAGGAAGTTGAACCAAGAAGAAGCGTAAGGGATAGGACTTCCAAGACATTTGGTTCGGATTTTTTCACTTATGTGTTAGAGCACGAACCTCAAACGTACAAGGAAGCAATGTCATCTTCTGAATCCTCATGTTGGAAAGAAGCAATCTAAAATGAGATTGATTCAATTCTAAGTAATAAAACTTGAGAAATTGTTAATATTCCACTAGAAATAAAACCAATTGGCTGCAAATGGATTTTCAAGAAAATGAAAGCAGATGGCTCTATCGACAAGTATAAAGCCAGATTAGTGGTCAAAGGATATCGTCAAAAAGACGGAGTAGACTTTTTTGATACATATTCGCCGGTAACACGAATAACCTCTATAAGGATGTTAATAGCAATTGCATCCATCCGTAATCTAGAGATTCATCAAATGGATGTAAAAACAGCATTCTTAAATGGAAATCTCGATGAGGAAATTTACATGGAGCAACCTGAGGGATTTATTTCCAAAGGAAATGAGAACAAAATCTGTAGATTAGTCAAATCATTATACGGACTACACAAGCTCCAAAGCAATGGCACGCAAAATTTGATAGTGTCATGATGAGAAATGGTTTTCGTGTAAATGAATGTGACAAATGTGTTTACTATAAACAACTTGGACAATCATATGTGATTATCTGTCGATATGTGGACGATATGCTAATACTCGGTCCAAATACTCCGGTAATTGAGACTATAAAGAAAATGTTGATCAACAATTTCAACATGAAAGACTTGGGTGTTGCAGATGTTATTTTGGGAATAAAAATAATTAGAAAACCAAATGGAATTGAGTTATCTCAATCACATTATGTAGAAAAAGTGATTGAAATATTTCAAAATTTTGGAATTAAAGGAATAAATACACCTTTTAATCCATCAGAAGTGCTGCATAAAAAAACTAATGAGAGTGTAATGCAACTGAAATATTCTCGTGTAATAGGATGTCTCATGTATCTCATGAATTGCACAAAACCAGATATAGCTTATGCAGTAAGTCGATTGAGCAATTATACAAGCAATCCAGGGAAGGAACACTGGAAAGCACTAATGAGAGTGCTTGGATATTTAAAAAATACCACTACCTATTCCTTACATTATGGAAAATATCCTGCCATCTTAGAAGGATATAGTGATGCAAATTGGATTGTTGATTCAGAGGAATCAAAATCAACGAGTTATTATGTCTTTACCTTAGCAGGGGCAGCAGTGTCATGGAAATCTACTAAACAAACGTGCATGGCTCGATCTACTATGGAATCAAAGTTCATTGCATTAGATAAAGCAGGCGAAGAAGCAGAATGGCTTCGTCACTTTTTAAAAGATATTCCATTCTGGCCTAAAGCTGTACCGGCCATATGCATGCACTGTGATAACCAAGCTGCACTAAGCAGAGCGCACAACTTTGGGTATAATGGAAAGTCACGACATATTCGTCGACGCCATAACACAGTTAGGCAGTTACTCTCAAATGGAACTATTCCCATAGATTATGTGAGAACAAATGATAACCTAGCGGATCCATTTACTAAAGGTTTATCAAGAGAGAAAATTGACTGCGCATCGAGAGGAATGAGTTTAAAAGCCTAAACCACAAAGAGTTATCTTATACGGAAACCTATCCTAGCGACTGGAGATCCCATGGACTAGGATCAATAGCAAACCAGTTCTGAATAACTCAAGACATAATGCATTTGTTTGGACATAGTCCTATTTCATTCCTATGGTGCAAAATATAAATGTATGCCTACAGAAGTATTAATAGGTTAAAACTATATTTTTTAATGATGATCATATCTTGGAAATAACAAGTGGGGTATTTGTAGGATACTCTTAATGATTGCGATCACCTATGTAAGTGTGAGCTGGGTCGGCTCTATGAGAATTTTACAAGGCTTTAAATTCTCAATAACACTCGCAGAACCAAATAGTGTTCAGGACCAAAATGAACACAACCAAGAAATTGGATGAGAAGGGAATCAATGCTTCGTAAAGCTTATTGTTTGGATATACAATAAAGGTTGATGGTTCAAGATGAAATATTTCACCGATTAGCCAAGTAAATCCGATAAGTTTTAACTAGGAAAAGTTCAAAGTGAGATATCTACATATCCACGATAAAGCATTAATTCCATATATACTCGGTGATATTTCGCTTTGTGTGGGGGAAAAGTATATTATCATTTATGTGGGGGATTGTTGGAATTCCTATTGTAAATGAAATACACTTGTCCCACATCGCCAAATTTGCAAGGCCATTCCAATATATATATGGTTTTGCAATGAAGGAGTTGGGGCCTAGGGGCACCCAAATTTATGCTTCGTTGTGAGGAGGGAGATCAAGCATCTCCACCACACGCGCGCGCCGCCGCCGCCGTCCGTCCATCCGTCCGACCGACCGAACCGGGCCGGGCTCGGGTTTGGGTCTAATATGATCCTAATTTTACTGCAAAACTAGGCCGCGTTTTTTAACTGTTGCAGGCTAATGAACAGACGCGACTGTTCGTAAGCAGACGCGGGTTACTGAGGAGGTGCGACTTCTGAAGCGAGCAGGTGCGAACGGACTGAAGAAGCGAGTGCGGCCCGACTGAGGAGGCGCATAGCAGCAGAAAAAGGCAGAAACGGACGCGACCGTTTGGACAAAAGGGTGCAGACGCGACCGTTCGAAGGGATACGAACCAACTATAAATAAGGAGGAAAGCTGATCACTTTCCTCACTGAATTTCCAATCCGAATATCTCTTCTCTTCTAATAACTGTTGTTCTTATATTCAAATCACAGAGTGATATACTCAGTACAATTTCGAGCAGAATTCGTCTGTTGTATCTTGGGAGAATTTGAAATGAAATTCTCAAGGAAATCGTTATGACGAGCCTCAGACATAATCCGGCTAGAATTCTAGTCTGTTTGTATATTTATATACATTATTCTATATTCTATCCGTTATTCTGGTTATACTATGTATTCAAAATAGAATAACGCTGTTGTTGTAACTTATTTACAACATTCATATTGTTATAATAATTAATACAGAATTCCGGTGTAGTGGAAATCTGAGTTATAAACTTGTGCGACGAGTTTATAATTGATTATTCTTTGTTTTGGTATACTAGACGTATAACATCTTAAGAATTTTACTGTTTTCTTACTAAAACAGAGATGGCAACAGTAGAATTTTCAAAGAATACTACTCACAACAGACCTGAACCGTTCAAGTGAGATGGTGATGATTTCCTGACATGGCGGAATCAGATGTTATTTTATCTCACCACACTCGGTCTGCAAAAGTACCTTGAGGAGGAGGAACCGATTCCTGCGCCAGGCAAGGAAGCAGAGGTAAATACGTGGAAGCATTCAGATTTTTTATGCAGAAACTATATTCTGAATTGTCTCAACAAAGTGCTATACAAAGTATATCAGCCTTTAAAGACATCAAAAGCAATCTGGAATGCACTTACCACAAAGTAAAAGACGCGGAATATAAGTCTTAAGAAATTCATTGTAGACAAATTCATGGACTACAAGATGGTTGACTCCAAACCAATAACCGCTCAACTGCATGAACTGCAAATCATCATTCTTGAACTCGAAGCGGAAGGTCATAAGGTTGGAGAATCGTTTTTGGTTGAAGCCGTCACGGGAAAACTGCCGCCATCGTGAAGAGATTACCGCAACTATCTAAAGCATAAGAAGAAGGAAATCTCTTTCCAGGATCTCATAGTCCAATAAAAAATTGAGGCAGACAACCATGCAGTTACAAAACCAAGCGAGGAGGCATTTGTGGCTGAAGGGTCAAAGACCAAAAACAAAAGTAAGAATTTCCAGAAGAAAAGGAAAGCTCAAGACAACAAACCAAAAGACAACAAACGAACCAAGAGGTTTAATGGCGAATGTTGAGTTTGTGGAAAAGTTGGACATGCCGCTAAAGATTGCAGACACAAGAAGGAACGCAATAAAGAGGAAAATATAGTGGATAACATGGAAGTAGATGAGTCCAACTTCTCGGCGGTGGTATTTGAATGCAATCTGGTTCAGAATCCTAACCAATGGTGGGTAGATACAGGCACTACTCGTCATGTTTGTTCTGACAAATCCATGTTTTCTACATATTAGAAATTCGATCACGAAGAAAAACTCAACATGGGTAATTCTGCAATTTTCATGATCGAAGGCAGTGGCACAGTAATCTTAAGTTTACTTCTGGAAAACTGTTAAGTTGAATGACGTGCTCCACGTTCCAGACATACGCAAGAATCTCATCTCTGGTGCAGTCCTATCAAAGAAGGGATTCAAGATGGTGTTTGAGTCAGACAAGATCGTTCTGTCCAAAGCTGGAATGTATATAGGAAGGGGATATTTATGTGATGGCCTATTTAAGGCAAATGTAGTCGTTGTCGGCAAAAAAAAAATGTATTCTGATTGTGCTATTAATAAAATTGAAGTTTCTTATTTGCTTGAGCACGAAATTTTACTATGGAATGATAGATTGGGGCACATAAATTTCCTCAAAATGTAAACGTTATCAAACTTGGGATTAATTCCAAAATTCCAAGTAGATAAAAACTACAAATGTGAGACATGTGTAGAAGCAAAAATGGTCAAACAACCATTTAAATCTGTTGACAGAAGCACCGAACCATTAGGTTTGGTACATACAGATTTATGTGATTTTAAATCACTACCTACAAGAGGTGGGAAAAAGTATTTCATTGCTTTTATTGACGATTATACGCGATATTTCTATGTAAATCTTTTAAATTGTAAAGATGAAGCAATAACAGCGTTTATAAAATACAAGGCTGAGGTAAAAAATCAGTTAAATAAAAAGATCAAGATACTAAGATCTGATCGAGGTGGAGAATATGAATCACCATTTGAACAGTTCTGTGCCGAAAATGGTATAATTCATCAAACAACAGCTCCATATTCACCACAACAAAATGGTGTCGCCGAAAGGAAGAACAGATGTTTAAAAGATACGATTAATGCAATGCTTTTAACTTCTGGTCTACCGACGAACTTGTGGGGGGAAGCCCTAAATATGTATAATCATATATTAAATTAGGTTCCTCACAATAAAACAGGAACAATTCCATATGAGATATGGAAAGGACACGAACCAAGCTTTATATACCTCAAAGTGTGGGGGTGCTTGGCAAAAATTCCAGTTCCGCCTCCCAAGAGAGTCAAACTTGGACCAAAAACAGTAGATTGTTATTATCTTGGGCCAGCCCAAAATAGTAGTGCCTAAAGATTTTTGGTATTCAAGTCTGATATAACTGATATTCATGTAAATACAATCATTGAATCAAGAAATGCCTCATTCTTTGAAGATGTGTTTCCGCACAAAAGGAATGAATGAAATAATGTCCCTAAAAGGACAAGAGAAGAATTAAGCAATTCACATTAAGATGAAACTAATCATGAGATTAAGGAAGTTGAACCAAGAAGAAGCGTAAGGGATAGGACTTCCAAGACATTTGGTTCGGATTTTTTTACTTATGTGTTAGAGCAAGAACCTCAAACGTATAAGGAAGCAATGTCGTCTTCTGAATCCTCATGTTGGAAAGAAGCAATCCAAAGTGAGATTGATTCAATTCTAAGTAATAAAACTTGAGAAATTGTTGATACTCCACCAGGAATAAAACCAATTGGCTGCAAATGGATTTTCAAGAAGAAAATGAAAGCAGATGGCTCTATCGACAAGTATAAAGCCAGATTAGTAGCCAAAGGATATCGTCAAAAAGAAGGAATAGGCTTTTTTGATACATATTCACCAGTAACACGGATAACCTCTATAAGGATGTTAATAGCAATTGCATCCATCCATAATCTAGAGATTCATCAAATGGATGTAAAAACAGCATTCTTAAATGGAAATATCGATGAGGAAACTTACATGGAGCAACCTGAGGATTTATTTCCAAAGGAAATGAAAACAAAGTCTGTAGATTAGTCAAATCATTATATGGACTAAAACAAGCTCCAAAGCAATGGCACGCAAAATTTGATAGTGTCATGATGAGAAATGGTTTTCGTATAAATGAATGTGACAAATGTGTTTATTATAAACAACTTGGACAATCATATTGATGATCTGTCTATATGTGGACGATATGCTAATACTCGGTCCAAATACTCGAGTAATTGAGACTATAAAGAAATTGTTGATCAATAATTTCGACACGAAAGACTTGGGTGTTGCAGATGTTATTTTGGGAATAAAAATAATAAGAACACCTAATGGAATTGAGTTATCTCAATCACATTATGTGGAAAAGTGGTTAAAAGATTTCAAAATTTTGAAATTAAAGTAAATACACCTTTTAATCCATCAGAAGTACTGCATAAAAACACTAATGAGAGTGTAATGCAACTGCAATATTCTCGTGGAATAGGATGTCTCATGTATCTCATGAATTGCACAAGACCAGGTATAGCTTATGCAGTAAGTCGATTGAGCAAGTATACAAGCAATACAGGGAAGGAACACTGGAAAGCACTAATGAGAGTGCTTGGATATTTAAAAAATACCACTACATATTCCTTACATTATGGAAAATATCCAACCGTCTTAGAAGGATATAGTGATGCAAATCAGATTGCTGATTCAGTGGAATCAAAATCAACGAGTGGTTATGTCGTTACCTTAGCAGCGGCAGCAGTGTCATGGAAATCTACTAAACAAACGTGCAAGGCTCGATCTACTATGGAATCAGAGTTCATTGCATTAGATAAAGCAGGCGAAGAAGCAGAATGGCTTCGTCACTTTTTAAAAGATATTCCATTCTGGCCTAAAGCTGTACCGGCCATATGCATACACTGTGATAACCAAGCCGCGCTAAGCAGAGCGCACAACTTTGTGTATAATGGAAAGTCACGACATATTCGTCGACGTCATAACACAGTTAGGCAGTTATTCTCAAATGGAACTATTCCCATAGATTATGTGAGAACAAATGATAACCTAACGGATCCACTCACTAAAGGTTTATCAAGAGAGAAAATTGACTGCGCATCGAGAGGAATGAGTTTAAAAGCCTAAACCACAAAGAGTTATCTTATACGGAAACCTATCCTAGCGGCTGGAGATCCCACGGACTAGGATCAATAGGCAAACCAGTTCTGAATAACTCAAGACGTAATGCATTTGTTTGGACATAGTCCTATTTCATTCCTATGGTGCAAAATATAAATGCATGCCTACAGAAGTATTATTGGGTTAAAACTATGTTTTTTAATTATGACCATATCTTGAAAATAACAAGTGGGGTATTTATAGGATACTCTTAATGATTGCGATCACCTATGTAAGTGTGGGCTGGGTCGGCTCTATGAGAATTTTACAAGGCTTTAAATTCTCTATAACACTCGCAGAACCAAGTAGTGTTCAGGACCAAAATGAACACAACCAAGATATTGGATGAGAAGGAAATCAATGCTTCGTAAACCTTATTGTCTGGATATACAATAAAGGCCGACGGTTTAAGATGAAATATTTCACCGATTAGCCAAGTAAATCCGATAAGTTTTAACTAGGGAAAGTTCAAAGTGAAATATCTACATATCCACGATAAAGCATTAATTCCATATATACTCTGTGATACTTCGCTTTGTGTGGGGGAAAAGTATATTATCATTTATGTGGGGGATTGTTGGAATTTCTAGTGTAAATGAAATACACTTGTCCCACATCGCCAAATTTGCAAGGCCATTCCAATATATGTATGGTTTTGCAATGAAGGTGTTGGGGCCTAGGGGCACCCAAATGTATGCTTCGTTGTGAGATGGGAGATCATGCATCTCCACCACACATGCGCGCGCCGCCGCCGTCCGACCGACCGTACCGGGCCGGGCTCGGGTTTGGATCTAATATGATCCTAATTTTACTGCAAAACTAGGCTGCGTTTTTTAACAGTTGCAGGCTAATGAACAGACGCGACTGTTCATAAGCGGACGCGGGTTACTGAGGAGGTGCGACTTCTGAAGCGAGCGGGTGCGACCGGACTGAAGAAGCGAGTGAGGTCCGACTGAGGAGGCGCACAGCAGCAACAAAAGGCAGAAACGGACGCGACCGTTTAGACAAACGGGTGCAGACGCGACCGTTCGAAGGGATACGAACCAACTATAAATAAGGAGGAAAACTGATCACTTTCCTCATTGAATTTCCAATCCGAATATCTCTTCTCTTCTAATAACTGTTGTTCTTATATTCAAATCACAGAGTGATATACTCATTACAATTTCGAGCAGAATTCGTCTGTTGTATTTTAGGAGAATTTTGAAATAAAATTCTTAAGGAAATCGTTACGACGAGCGTATATTTGTTAGTGAATATAAAACTTTTTTATATTGTGTTGACTTATCGGTTGAGTGTTTATGAATTATGGTCGGTAAGGGAAGTACAACCGTATCGATAGGGGTTTTTAAACTTTTAAACAAGATAAACCGACATAGTATTGTTTTTAAAGTGGGTAAGTGAAATAATTTTACCCAAAATTATATTTCGATGTAAAAAATAATAATTTTCCTAAATTTATTATATATATATATATATATATATATGGATGTTTGGTTGTTAATATTATAATTAAATAAGAATCTAAAATTTGAAATGATCTATATTTATAACCAAAGAGAATTATATAAGTATGGAATAGTACAATGGAATATAACTAAATTTGATTTAAAACGGAATTTAAATCCTGAAAATTTTGGAAATGTTTTCAAATGAATTTGAACAAAAAGTTTGGGAATTTTAAATCTTGAAATATCATTATAGAATTTCATAACTATCATTTCGAGTAAAGTAATTTAAGTATTTTTATTTTTAAATGTTTTAAGTGTATATTTTTAGATAAAGCGATTTAAATTATAAAAATCTAATTTTTATGAGACTTGGCGTTTCAGTGGAAATAAATAATTGGTTGAATTGATTATTTATTTGATAGTTAAATAACCGACTATCAAACGCGATCCCAAATATAACTTTGGAATACTTAGAAGAGATATGAGAATTATATGCTACAGTTACCGTTCGATGTGTCATACTATACGTATAAACTTGTTCGTTCTTCTAGGACGTTTATAAGGAAATCCATCCAAAACGGTTAGGAGGTGAACTCCGATCTTATTCTCGTCTGAGCATTCCTAAAGAACCGGGGTTGAGTTTACCTGGAATTAGCGAACGTTGTTTCGAAGAGACCGGGATCGGATTTGAGATCCGAAAACCACTTTGATCCAACGAGTATGTTTTCATGATGAAGACAAGAGCTTGGAGTCAAAGATGGAGCGGTGAAGTTAAGGGCTAATCGCTACTAATCCTAAGGGTGATTCCAAAATGGATATAGTAGGAGTAGTGCATTCGTTTCCGTTCGAACCCGAAACGGACTTGTATGGATGAATATTTTAAAACATCGTCAGAAAGACGGTGAGCATTCTAAGTGAAAATGTTCTAAAAAAGTAACGTTTAGCCTCGAACCTCATCAACCGAGAATGACTGAAAATCAGGGGTTATGCATCAAGGCTAAGTGGGTAGCACCCAATTATGGTAAAGTCATCCCTGTCTAGAGGTACAATTTTGTTCGGTGTGTGGGCGGTTGCTGATCCCAACCGCGGGGTGATCTTACTCGGACTATCCAGTAAGAGGTAGCTCCAGTTTTGTGTTGCAGTGGATCAAAGGTGGATCCTCGTTATGCTGATCTAGACCAGGTACCGTGACAGGTGGTATCTCAGTGCCTAGCCGTTAGTTGAAAATTCATTCTCCCTACGTGCCCTACAGAGCCTAGTATTGCTGGAATTTAATAATGTAACAATTTCAACTATTTGAATAAGTATTTGTATTTAGACACTATTATAATATCATAGAATTTTATAAAAACTGTTTTGGTTATCGTAAGGTAAAAAATCGACATGTTTATTTGTAGCATGGTCTTACGAGATACCTTTGTTTTCAAAAGATTTTTGAAACTTTAATAATTAAGTTGAGTGTATTTTCTCACGCTGATTTTTCCGGTTGACTCGGGTGTTATTTTATTATAATGCTCGGGTCATATCGAGTATTATAAATACATGGTAGGATGCTGTAGAGCTCAGGAGACGAGCTGGATGGCGAGACATATCACACGTATTTGAAGTATATTCCGCTGTGTTGTATAAGCTGTATAGTCAGCTTTGTGAGGACAAGTTAAGATAACCGTTCGGTAATTATTTGATTGTGATGTATTCTGATGATGTAATGTATAAAACAGATATAGTTTTTTTGTGTAAACGTCAGGTATTATCTATTATATTTTATTCCGCTACGATTGTGAGATTTTGATGTTGTTTGTTTTTCCTTCTTCTACCTCCTTCTTTCTTTCCATCAGAAATCTGTCTTTTCCGGCACTTGATCGTCGGCATATTATACAAGTGGAGTATTTGTGTCGATTTTTCGAGGGTCGAGAAGGGCGGATCGTTACAGATAGCTGAGCAACATGAAATTGGTTTAAACTAAAGTGGAATGTTTAGATCAAATACCAAATTTTATAAGAGACCAAGCCTTAAAATTACATTTCAACTCTTTAAGTTTTCCTTGCAATATATACATAGGGTTACCATGAATATCTCTGTTTCATGAATAATGAATAATATTAATAAACTCAGGAAATTTAGTCCAGTGTTAAAAAAATGAAAAGGATTAATTGCTAATTATTTTAATGGTCTAAACATAGACATAACTTGTGATTTATGCAAGCTTTATGAAAAAGATAATGAACATCTATTCTTTCGATGTATGTTTGGAAATGGTGCCTCATTAAGCTCAAATGGCCTGCTTTCCATACTAAATCATTAGCTTTTGAAAGTGAGGTTGAAACATAATTTTACGGTTTAGGGAGGAAGGTTAAAGTGGAGACATTGCAAAAATTGTGTTTTCAACCTGCTTATGGGTCATTTGGAAGGAAACAAACAACCGTGCATCTGAGAAAAGTCATAATATAGAGAATAAAATTTGCAAACAAATCCCAGTAATAGTAAGGATCATAGCCACTAAATCTAATCACAACATTCTATCAGATAATCAAGATGTGCAAATTTGCTATGAATGGGTTTAACAAGGCTTACTAAAAATCCAGCAAGGATGGCTTTTTGGCGAATGGTTTGGCCATGCGAGTCCAAATCAAAGCTCCTTGTATTCTCTACAATCTTTTCCCAGTTTTAATTTGCACTCACTTTTACACTTACTATTATAGAGATCGAACTAATAAATACATTACAAGGTAAAAAATAGGGGTAGATCTAGTTCGGTTGCTATAGCATCTTGATCTTTGTCTACAAAAACACAAGAAATTACAAGAAGTTATCAAACTGTCATTACTAAGCAAAGGGGCAATCTGTAAGGAAGGGTCTTCATATACTCATCTGCTAAAACCCAGTGGACAATTGCTTCTCTGTCAAATTAGAGGGCTTCGTTTGCATGTAACAATCTACTTAGATCTATCAAATCTTATAGAACTGGTGATTGGAGACTGACAATACCATATGCATGTAAGTTGAAGGGGCGGTGGGTGGAGAAATGAAAATTTTCCAATTCAGTGAGGAAAAGAAAAGTTCTCATTATTTCAATGCACCACCATTAAAAGGAATAGAGGAAAGTTTCGGAACTCCATTTCTAGGTATGAGTGAAGTGTAGCACTGAACCATCAAGGCTTCTCAGATATTTATTAGAGCATCTCCGTGTGGTAACAATTCAACATTAGAATATTAAAGTTTCCAATTCCAGTTGTTAATTCATGTCTTAAAATTAAGGCTAATATTGAGGATCTGATTTAGGATCCTGAATTGGCTTGGGCATCCATTTAATGAGCATCCAAGTCTTGACATACATTTAATGAACTCAGGCTTCTGGCGTCCACATGGACGCTCAAGCTTCCAATTGTGGGGTTCGGCTTTCATTTTATGGGAGTCTGGCATCAAACGCACATTTAATGCGCGTCTGACCTTTGGAGTTCACAACCCAATTCAAAGCTGAATATTTAGGACTTTGAATATTCAGCCCTAAATGGACTGCAGATGCCCTTATGTTCAGGTTAAGGCTGGGTGAAAGCAAATTCAATTGTAAACAATTTTAGATTATGCTTGTTTACATTTTACGTTTTAGTAATAAAGTACGAAGAATCAAGTTCAAAAAAAGAAGGAAGACCCTTTAACGATGTCTTAACTCCAGGTGCCAACCAAAAGAGAATGGTCGGATATGTTGTGATATTATTATATTTTTTTTATATATGTTATGATATTTAAAATGTTTAAGATAACATATGTATACAATATGATTTTTCAGAATTGATATAATTTAGTAAAAATTGTTTAATTAAATAAATTAATTAATGTTTAATTTACTAAATTAATTAATTGAGTGAATATTAGGCTCAGGTCCCTAATAAGTTTCAAAATACACAACAACCCCGGTAAAAAAGTATGTAAATTAGGTGCTTAGAATTAAGTTACTAAGTAACTGCATATAGTTATGCAATTATTTACTGAATAATTGCAGACATTTATGCAATTATATTCAAAAGTTGCATAAATTTATGCAATTTTTTGTGAATAATTGCGGAATGTTCTGCAATTTTTTGAAAAATTATGGAAGTTTTTGCAATTTTTCAATAAATAATTGCGGAAATGTTTGCATTTTTTGATATAATTACATAAATGTCTGCAATTATTCACTGAATAATTGCACAAGTGTATGTCATTATTCAATAACTTAATTCTAGAGATCTAATTTACAAACTTTTTTTTTACTGGGCTTTTTTTGTATTTTGAAACTTATTAGGGACATGTCCCATTTATTAAAGGTTGGTTAGTTAATTAAATTAATTAAAAGGTTAATGAATTAAATGATATACATATATAAATGATATATGTGTCATATTATAAAGGTTATAATATATAATAAATATTTAATATAATGTTATACTGAAATAACATAAAATTAAATAAAATGTTAATTAATTAAAATTAATTAAATAAGATTTAATTAATATAATGTTATACATAAGACTATTACATAAGTAATATAAAATATAAAAGTTATATAATAATAAAACGTATATAATATGAATGTATAAACTAAAGGTGGAACATGAAAGAAACCTTGCATGTATACCGTGATTTCCGATACGTCCGATACTTGAATTACGAAGGTATTCCATAAGAAATACATTATTCCATAAGTCGACATGGCTCAATATAAAATATTAAAGAATATAAATCTTCAATATAATGTTGTGCTCTACCACATATATACTAATAAATTACTTTCATGCTCCTTAATTGTTGAGCAAACTCAAGTCAGGAATGTTATGTATAATATTATTAATATATTGAATAGACGGAGCAAGATAACTATATGTGTACTTGTAATGACCCATATTTTAACTATTTTAAAACTGTTTTCTAAAAATTCAAACTGGTTAAAAGGGTGGAATGTTTATATTTAAATCTTGGATTTAAATGAGAATTGGGTTAAAGTGAAGTTATAACCTAAATTGTAATTTGAATAAAATTTTGAAGTGAAATTGATATATCGAACTGAATTGATATTTCGAAAAAAAATATGATTTATGAAACGAATATGATGATTTCAAAATGGATTTGATTTTTGAAGAGAATATGATGATTTCGAAATGGATGATTTTGAACGAATATGATATTTTAATATCAAGTACGAATTGTTTTCGAAATATAAAAGAACAACCGGTGTATAAAACAGAGTTTGGTTGTTAAAGAGACTAGGGCCTCTTATTGACACACTTTCTGTCAATATTGGAACCACTTTGACAACCATATACGCGTTGGATGATTACCAAAATGTAGTGGTCGAATTGACGACGTTTACTGAAATGAAGTAAGAGAACGATGATGGTAGTCTTGACACTTGTGTTATAATTAAAATGACTAAAACAGAAGCTTATGTCTGGCCAATGAGATTAGCTACCTCTAGCAAAGTTGATTACTTGTAATACTATCGTGATTTTTTACTCGATGGGTGCACCCTTTTTGTTCGGATTGATTGTCGCAACCGGCCACGAATGGGTTATGACCTGCCAGAAAGGGTAAACTGGTAGAATCCTACCTTGGGCATTTTCTCACGTACCTTGTCATATTTATCCTTATGCAAGCCCATTACGATTTTGGTTTACCTGTAACAATGTGTTAAGGTGGATCAATGTAAAGCCTTAACGCTATGTTGATATTATTTTACTGGTAGACATTATCTATTATAGCGTATACTATTATATATAAATTGTTTAACGAATCATTAGGAGATGGAAAATCCCGTAACATCTCTTAAGTAATTGCACGCATGTTATGCACTGGATAGGAGATGTAAAATTCCGTAAACATCTCTGATGCTGTTACACTCATATTTATTGATATTGATTTGACTTACGTAGGAGTATTTTAGTCCTGACTCGAGTGTTTTGTCTTTTCATTACGCTCGGGTCAGTCCTGAGTTTTTTCAACGTATTGAAGATTATTTTCTAGAAGACGAAGACGCAGATTTGGTATATTACTATTATTATTATCCTCTACGTCAGACTATTTTGATGTATTGATTATTTATCCCCGATGTTATATATACTTCTGATAAATGTGTATAGATTATAAAAAATATATAGTAAACAGCTTCATGAACTGTTTATTTGATTATTATATTTTATCGTTTCGCTATGAGATTCTGTGTTTGTTTCTTCTTCTTTTCTTATTTTTATTAATTAACCACATTGATTATCTATGTTCTGGATTGTTTAAGTTGAAAATGTGTGGATTATTGTCAATTCAAATCTTCCAAAATGTGGGTCATCACAGTTGGTATGAGAGCTTTGGTTTAGCGATAACCTTGGCTTTGTGGGTTTTGACTCGTTAGAGATAGGATAGAAATACCTTAGATTGAGTCTGTTTGAGTGTGTATATATGAGAGAGCATACTTGTTAGCGTTATAAAATGTTTTATATGGTGTTTACTTATCCATTGAGTTGTTTATGAATTCTAGTTGATGCATGGGACGCCATGTTATTGATGTGCACGTAAATGCGTATATTTTTACCACCATATTTAATCTATTTAAATTGAATAAATGATCATATTGGGTATTTTAACCTGTTTTAAACCAAAATCCATATTAACTCCAAATTGTCACATATCCGTCTTCATATAGGGGCAAAGCGGTCATTTATGTGTATATATTTTTTTGAGAAAAATTAATTATAAATTTATATATTTGTGTAGAAATTTGATCTCAAATAGGAATGGTTTCAAGAAGACACATGCATGCACGAAATGAATATAAAGGGATGAAGATGGAAATAATTCAAAGTGAAGAGCATGGAGGACCCCACCTACCCACTTACCTTAATGTACAAATTACAAGCTAATGCACATGCTTATAGAATTAATGGCTTTATGTACACTTAAATGATGATTAGTAGAAGATAATGATTACTTGGCCTCCACACTTTCTCAATGGTAGATTGGGCATTCCTCAAATTATGGACTAGGGTTTCATGCTTGTATAAATAACTCATTATGTTCATGTAACCCTCTTCTTCCTTAGTCTCTCTTTTAGACTCTCTTCTCTTAGGAAAATAAAATGAAAGTCCTCTTTCTTTTCATGGCTACTTAGCCATTTCTTCTTTTATGTAATTCTTTTTTATGTAACTTTAATATATTTCTCTTTTCTTTTCTTATTTATTTTCCTTTCATGTTGTATAGTAGATCTGTTTTACTTTATGCAAGCAGAATAATTTTTCCTCTCATTTTGCTCTTTTTTTCTCTACTTATTTCATGTTGCTTTCTACATTTGTTCATATGATAACAAATATGAGAGCTTAATCATTTCAATTTAGGGGTAATGAAGCTCTCTAATATGTAGATCCAACATTTTTTTTGTTTATGCTCTCTTTTGTGCTTAAATGATTATGGTAGAAGTGATTTAACTTGTTGTTTTTTATTTGAATTTGACAGTTTATATTGTTGACATCAAATAGGCTATGCGTAAACAATCACAAACAATAATTACCTCTTCATCTACATATGATGATGGCAATGAAGTGATCGTTGAAATTAAAATTTGATGGTCTATATTTCTAGACAATAGTTAATAGACCATGCTTAAAATAGATTTTGTTTTCAACTTTGTTGTCATATTTAATGAGAGGTAAATGTGTATTAGTGGTTGTGTTATAGTTTGATGGTTTATATTGGGCTAATTAATAGCACAAATATGTCATACTTATGATAAGCACATCAACTAATTACACCAATGACAAGAAAAGAGAGATCATAACTTCAAATTGTTGATTTATGTGATCTAGAGAGTGGGAATTGCCTCTAAATTGTCTTAAAACTCTCTTATTTTTATCAATTTTCTTTTGTTTATTTTTCTCCTTTTCTAGCTGAAACAATTCTCAACTTTGGTTTAATTTGATTGAATAGAATTTTAAAATCAACAATTCTCTGCTGATCGACCCGTATTCACCATGTACTAGAAGTGTACGCTGTGAATTGTTTTAATTTGAAATTTTTCGACAAATTTCTAATTCGATAGAAATCTTGTCGATTAACAATTATCGATAGGGGTTTCTAAATACTTAAACGAGGCTAGTTGACATAATATTGTTTTAAAATCGGTTAAATGAAATAATTTTACCTAAATGATATTTTATATATAAATTTATAACTTTCATAAGACTATATAATTATTAATGGTAGTTGTTAGGAGATGATAATAATTTAATTATCATCGATTTTTGGTTGAATTAAAATAAAACGAATACTAAATGAATTTTATATTATAAAACAATTGATAGTTAAATTAAATTGAATCTTAAAAAAATTGTTTAAAATAACAAAAATGTAAAGTAATGAAATATTTTCATAATAAAGAAATGGAATTGTATAAGCTATATTGTAAATAGAAGGATTTAAAATATGAGAATTTTAGAATTTGAATCCCTTTGTTTTTAAAATTGTTTTCAAAATTGTTTTCAAACCTTCAAAATTAATAATAATATCATTTGAAAGTGTTTTGACTAGAAATATATTTTAAAAGGATTTTTAAAAGAAATAAAGGCATTAAACTCTCTTTGGACACTGGGAAATAATTCTGGGGATGACTGCAGCATTGCTAGTATTCATTTCCTAGTTTCTGAGTGGGAATTTCTACCAAAAGAAATTTATTTTCCATTAAAACAAGTTTTGATTGTGATGAAAAAACATATTCCAAGTATGATTTAATAAATATGTGGAAATAGTTTTGAACTTAAAATTTTGAAGTCGTATATACATAAAATAAGTCTATAACTTATAAATTTGAACAAGAAAGTAAAACTTAATTTTAAAACTGTTGAATATTTTTGGTGAAGCAAATAAAAGAAATTTTGAATTTGAGGAATGAAATAAATAATTAACTTAAGAAATGTTAAATAAAATTAAGTTAGTGAAAATAAAATAAAATAAAATAAAGTTGAACTCAAGAAGCCTAGATAAAAGTGAATTGTAATCGAAATGAATTAGATAAAACAATAAAATGAAATTTTAAATCAATAAATTGTATAATTTATAGAATTTGAGAATATTAAGCTAAAAATAAATTTTAAATTTGGTTGAATGTGAATGATAAGAAGAAAATATTTAAAAGATAGTGAAATAAAGTGAGAAATGGATTAAATGAAATAGAATTCCACTTAATAAAGATTAAATTAGTTGAGTTGGATTTGAACTGAACTAGAGGAATTAGTAAAGTGAATTATTTTCACTTGAGCTATAAAATGAATTAATAAAATGAATACGAACTTGAATTTTTAAAATGAAATGTAATTTAAGTGTGAAAGTAATTGAATAAAAATAAAAGAATGTAAGCAAAATTAATATAAGCAATTGATTTTAATCTAAATTGGATGTAAATAAATTAAATTCAAATAGAATGACTTTCAATAAAATTGAATAGTAACTAATTGAATATGAAATAAGTTAAGGGAAAAAAAATTATAAATTGAAGTTAACTTAAGAGAATGAATGAATTTGTTTGGAAAAAGAATTTATTAGTATGAATTGAGTTACAAAATAAAAATTACTTTAGTAAATTAATAATATGAAATTGAATAAATGAAGTGAATCGATGAATTAATAATAACTTAAGATATGAAGTAATAAAAATAAACGTGAGTTGTGTTGTATAAAATATTTATAATAAATTTAGATGATGTATCAATGATGTTAGTAGTGAAAAAAAGAATATATTAAGTGGAAGTTAAAAAAAATTAACTTAAGCAAGGTTAAGTGGAATAATTTTATAAATGGTTCATAAATGAATTTATATGGAATAGGTTAATCAAAAAAAGTGAAACAATTGGAATTTTAGAAAATGTATTGAATAAATTGAATATAATAAATTTGTAACGAATGTTAATAAATTAAAAGAAATCAATTGAATGTGATAACTTTAATCGTTGAAATATAAGACAAATTGATTCAATGAATGTAAATAAGTGAATGTGAATCAAATTTAAAATAAATATTAATCAATTGAAAGTAAATCAATTGAATGTAATTACGTTATATTGTAATCAATCAAACGTGAATGCAATGAATATTGGTTGATTGAATAAAAATGGATTGAAACCAAATTATTTGAATGTAAAATTAAAAGCGAATGAAGTGAATATAAATCCAATTAAAAAATGAATGTTAATCAAATGAACGTGAATAAATTTAAAATGAACCAATTAATTTCAAAAGAAACCCATGTGAATAAATTAAAAGCAATTAAATTATATATAGATGAAATAAATTTCAACGAATTAAAGTAAATCAACTTAATATTGATTGGAAAGTATAATAAACTGAATATTGACATTATGAAGTGTGAATTGTTATTGATGTGAATAAGATTGGATGGATATTTTTTGTTGGATGTTTGTTTGTTACATTTGCTATATTCGTTTATGGTTACTGCATAATCCATGTTATATATCGATTTTACTCTTTACATATATGTTCTCATTTGGTTATTGAGTGTTTAGTAGGTACAAAAGGGCATATGCTCACTTTTGGAGCTCGATTGCGTATTAGGTTGTTTTTGCTTGCTTAATACGAGTGAACTCGCTTGTACTATTAATAATAAGGTACGTAACTCGGATACGTACCGCGATTTTTTATTTTTTCCTTTTGGGACGCCTCATCATTGAGATGAAATATATATTTGATATATATTGGGTATATTTGTGTTATATATTATATTGTAAAAAAAATTCGATCGAGCCACGTAAAGGAGACTTTACTAAACTTTGTCGTAAATCCGAGCGTTAGAAAATTTTTGAGGTTTTAAAAATTTATAACATATTTATGTATATAAGTTATATTTTCCGTAAAACCAATAGCGGAGGAGCATAGAGAGTGCATAGTAAATGTTTTGTAAATAAGATTTTAATGTTTATAAGTTGATATTTTGAATAAAAAATATTGTTGTTAAATTCTTTACCTAACGCCTTTTCGATGACGAAAAGTTTTGAGTATGGGAGAATGTAATGATCCGTATTTTTAACTATTTTAAAATTATAGAATTTGATATGATTATTGGATAAAAATGTTAAAAATATAAATTTAACGATTTATTCATGTGAGTTACTGAATATGAACTTGAATAAAAAAATTGAAATAATAAATTCCGAAGACTTAGGCAATAACAACTATTGAAATGATGATTCTATTTATTGAATGTGTTTGTAATCGATGTCTGTAATTGAATAATAAATGTCGGATTATTTAGACGATGATAATTAAATGATTGTTAATAAATTTTGAATTATTTATTAATATAGTGATTTAATGGATAATTAAATTATTTAAAATTTAATACCAGAATTTTTTTAGATAATTGAATCTTTAATTTATGTGAATGAAAATGATATCGAAAATTAATTTAAATTTTATTTAAGTATGAATGAAGGTTATTAATATTTAGAATTGGATTTAGAAGTGAATAATTAGACACTGAGAATTTATATTTTAATTGACAAGTGAAAATAGCCATTTTAGCCACTATCTCGGATTTCGATTAAACTAGTTTTGTCGGATCCGTAATAGTGAGTTATTGTAGGATTCAACTTTCGTAGCGATCGGACTTGTCATTTGGCCGTGTGAGCTTGAAATGCGTAGAAATCAATTTTAAAAATTCATAAAATAATTTGACTTTGAAAAGCTATCTTCTGCATACGATCGAATTAGGCCTTGGGATTAGTTCCATTGCATTTGAAATAGGGGTAATACATTATGAACATTAGGCGGCACAATTCGTTTGGAGTTCGGGTTTACGCGGGCTATTCGGGCGAGATATTTTCTTATTTAAATAATGTAATAAAGGTCAAACTTCCATCATTTGTGCGTCACGCCATCTTCTCCCCGTATTCTTCATTCTCCCCCTATTTCAATTCGATCGCCGAGATTAAAAAAAATGAAAACGAATAGATTTTTTTTAAAATAAAGGGATAATCGCAGTCGAAGAACTCGTCATATTTTCTCTCACGCGAGGGACAGGCATTGGCTTGGAGCGGTCGTTTAGGGTTTTGCATGCTATGTTTTGAGTCTTGGATCTGACGACCACGGCGATCGAATGGGCGGCAGCACTAGCGTGACGTGGGAAGGACGGCAATGGCGACTTGGCTGGGGAGAGGTGATCAGTTTTTTTAAAAAAGATATCGCAGTTTGGAAAGGGTTGGACGATGGGCAATATCGATGGAGTTTGTAACGACCCGTAAATTTTGATAATTAAATTAGTTAATTTAATAAGATTTTTGTAATTAAATTCAGAAAGAAATAAAAAACTTTATAATTTATAATGAAGTGAATATAGGAAAACAAATGTGATTATTTAAATGACTAATGAAATAAAATATTGATTTATAGTAACTGAATGTAAATTAAGGTAATAATGTTAAATTTATTAAAATGTTAATTAAGGTAATATTTGGAAATAATGTTAATGTCATTCGTAATAAGACGATTTGTTGAATTAAATGAATGGAAATAAAGATTTATCAATTTATTGGGATTTGAACTATAATAATTGGATTAACTGCAACTAAATGAAATTAAATATCTAAATATTACACTAATTGGAATTAAGATGGAATTTGAGAATATTAATGTAATATATCATGAATCCAATGTTAATTTCATCCATTTGACAACAATAAATTGAATAATAGAAAGAAAGGTAAATTAAATGGAATTATTGGTAATTAAATTTATAATTTCTAAATTTAGTGAAATTGAGGTCAACACTGAAATTGATAAATTAATCAACTCTAAATTGACATCTAAATTTATTTAAATTAAAATAAATGATTAAGAAACTTAAAAATGTTGAAATTTGTTAATTATAGAGTTGAAATTGAAAACTTGATTTAATTAACCAATTATTAATTTATTTAATTAAGTAGAAAATAGCCATTTTGGCCACTGACTCGGATTTCGGCAAAACCAGTTTCATCAGATCCGTAACGATGAATTATTGTAGGATTTCAAGTTTTATACCGATCGGACTTGCCGTTTAATCGTATGGGCACGAAACGCCTAGAAATCAATGAAATTGAAATCAATTTGAAATAATTTGATTTTAGCATAACTTCTTCATACGATGGAATTTGGACTTGAAACCTGTTCCATTGCATTTAAAATATCTAAAAACATCTATTTTGATATTTGGGTTGACTCATTTTCGTTCCGGAGTCGAAACGGGCTTTTCAGGTCGTTATCGTTCAATTTTCCAAACCATCAAGCCCATTTGTTTCTACTATGTTCTACCTATATATATATATCATTATAAACCCTAGCAGTCTTTCTACTTCTCATTTCTATATGTACAGAAATTTCTATTGCTTTTCCTTCTCAATGGCTGTAAACCCTAATCTTCCCAATCCAATTTCAATTCAAAATACAACTTCAGAAATCAAACTCTCAAACTATATCGAATTATATATGGGTTTGAAGTTCTCAACGAGCGCAAGTCAAATATATGATTTGATTTTTCAATCTGGGTTCCAATGTCGCCAGAAATTATTGATTTGTTTTCGGTGTTCATCGCGTCGTGATGAACTGTGACCGATCGCCAAATCGCCTGAGGGTTTTGTAGAGTGGACCGAGGGGACTTCATCAGTGTAGTTTGTTTGGCAAATCAGTGGTCGGATTGTCGCAAAAATTGGCATAGGGTTTCATTTTTTTTTCAAGCGGCGACTGACCTGTGCTTTGCGCAGGACGTGGATGGTCATCGCGGCCTTGGGGATGTGCGGCGGAGAGCTCTTGGTGGTCGCGGTCATGTCAGGTGTGGCGTGCAATCGAAAATATGGTGGCAGCCGTACCTACGTTCGTGCATTGAGAAGATGTACAAGGCTTCTCTAGTACAAATGTGTGTGACGTGTCTTGAGATGGTAGGGGTGTTGCTGCTGTTTTATTTTATTTAAATTTGAAAATTTCAATTGTTCTAACTCGAATAACTTTTACGTATGATGTCCGATTTACGTGTAGTTTCTTTTGTTAGGATCATTGCTAAATTCTGGATATTTAGGCGCTAGTTTGGACCAATTCTGAGACTGTTCAAATTTTGGGTTTAAATTGGATTTAAATTCAATTTAAATTCAAAAGATGAGTGTTTTAACCCACTCAGAACTTCTAAAATTTCTTATGTTTGTTAAATTGATTTATGGTGTGATTAAAAAATTATTTATGACTGTTTGGCATATTTTTAATCATCATCTCATTTAAATTGAATTTATTTGAATTAAATTGTTATAAAATTTATTATTGCATATAAACTGCCAGCTAAATAGTTATTTACTTTATTATTGCATATAAATTGCCAGTTAAATAGTTATTTAATTTATTATTGCATATAAACTGCCAGTTAAATAGCCATTTAATTTATTATTGAATATAAACTGCCAGTAAATGTCTGTTAATTATTATCTGTTTTATATTGATGTTATTGATGGAATTGGATGATGACTGTGATAAATGTTTGATGATTGATATTGGATGAATGGATGTTGTATTTTGCATTGTTATAAACTGTAAGTTGTTATGGATTTTTATTTCATTCGGGATTGTAGTTTGATATGATATATAACCGTATTATATTTTAAATTACGGATTGAAATGATAAACATCCGTATCACTTGACCATAGGATAGAAAATTATATACAGACACCGTGGTATATGTCTATAAAATATTTTGAAATGATTTCTATGGTTTTGTAAACAAATATATGGATTTATATAAATATTGATTTTTGATGTTATATAAATGTTATTTTATTCTAAATTTTAAGCTATGTATAAATTGTTTTAATATAGAATAAGCTTAATAATAAGTTTGATTTTATTAAGGATAATATGGTTAAGTATCTGTTTAAATATATTGTATATAGAGTTTATAATGACTTAAATAAAATTTAGGTTGGAAGATAAATATGAAATTGATTTGAATTAAATTATTTAAGAATTATACTCGAATAAATTTGATTTTAAATTGAAATAAAATTGAGATTTTAAAGGGTATGTTTTTTATAACTTGATTTTGGTTTAGAGTGATTTAAATGAATATTAAGTTGATATAAATGAGTATATCAAGTTAAATAAATTGAAAGAATATCCAGTTATTTGAAGTTAAAAGTTTCATTTAAATGATATTGGATTTATTATGTAAACATTTTAAATCTAAATAATAGTAATTGAATTTGGTATATACGGAATTATCAAAGAATTAGTTTTGAAATGGTGAAATATTTAAAGCTTTGAAATATATGGAAATTGAAATGGTTTATTTGGGGGTTCAAATCTGCATTTGAAATTTATTTGTGAAATTGAAGAAGCTATTTTATTTGTAAAGTAATTTAACATTTAATCCATTTAAGTGGTGTAGTTATGTTTCAGGGTTATGAGTTACAAAGTATTATGATTTGAAAGTGTTATAGTTTTGATTTCGAAGTGTTACAACTTTGAAAGTGTTATGATTTTGGAAAAACGATATATATGAAACAAAAATGATATTATATTGATTTGGGTCTTTATAAAAATGATATCATATTGATTTGGGTTTTAAACGGAAATGATATCATATTTAGATGGTTTGAAATGGATATTATATTCTGGTTTTGAAGTATAAACTATTTTGAAAAGACCGTGGTGTTATAATAATGTTTGGTTGTTAAAGAGACTGGGATCGAAAGTTGTCATACTCTCTGCCAACTCCGAAAACCACTTTAGCAACCGTGTATGCGGTGGACATTCTAGAATGCGGTAGGATGGCGGTGACATTTCCTTTGAGGTAAATACGTGGGCCCGACTCCCGTGAGTTGGCATAAGGTGGCTAAAACAGGAGCGATTGACGGGCTAAGAAGGTAGCACATTCTATCGGACACACTCCTTCGATACCATTCTATTACTTTGTGATTGATTTGGGCCCTTTTGATTTTGGTGGTGTGGCTCGAGGTGGGCGGTAGTAGCTGCTACGCGTTACCACCGGTCCGGAAGCATAATTGTTATATCTACCCTGGCATTGCCTAGTTATGTCATGTCACCTACCCTAGCGCGCCTTGTACGAGTTTGGTTTTCTTCCGTAGCCAGTAGAGTATTTAGGGTAGTCTCCCGATCCGGAGATGCGCTGATAGTGGATGGACTACTGGGACTATTACATGGTAAGGGCTATATGGATAACCACTTAACGCTATATAAAAGTAAGTTTATTTTACTAATAAACATTATTATAATAGCGTATATTACTACATAGTAAACAGTTTAACGGATCCTTAAGAGATGTGAATACCGAGCATCTCTTAAGTTACTGCACTCACGTTGATACTGGATAGGAGATGTCAAATCTCGTAAACATCACTGACGTCGTTCCACTCATATTATTTACCGTTGATTTAACTTACATAAGGTCTTTTAGTTCTGACTCAAGTGTTTTGTCTTTTCAATTCGCTCGGGTCAGTCTCATCATTTTAGGATTCGAAGACTTTATTTCTAGAGGTCGAAGACAAAGATTATGTTACTATTATTTATTATATTATTCCACTGCGTCCACATTGTTCTGCTGCATTATTTATTATCCTCGGGTATGTGTAACTCTGATATGTGTTGTATAAGTAAAATCAAATGTTTTGTAAAACAGCTTCATGAACCGTTTATTTGATTATTATATTTTGTCGTTCCGCTGCAAGATTCTATTTTGTTTTTTTCTTTCTCTTCTTTTTCTTATTTGCCCCAATAACAATCCGTTCTTTTGTATGGTTTGAGTCTAACGTGTGTGGTTTATCGTCGATTTAAAGTACAAAAAGGCGAGATGTTACAGAGTTAGCGAGCATACTCACGCATGCACATTAGTGGAGGGGGAGGCGTAGGTATTCATTCATCGTCTTGAGTTTCGCGATGGAAGGGGGTTCGCAGGCGGCAGGCTGCGATCGATTTGGAAAAAGGAAAGACAAGTCGAGGCGACGCGTTCGGCCTGGTAGGGTGGCAGCGTGCACAAGATGGATGATTATAGGTTAGGTTAAGTAATTTATTTTGTTTCATTATTGTAAATAATTAGATAATTAAATTTAATTAGATTGATATTTATAAATACATAATTTGTGCATACGATGTCCATTTCGTGTGAAACGAGTCGTTGAGGATTCATATCGATGTCGTCTATGATATGTGAGCGAGCTGGAATTTATTTGAAACTGAAACAAACAAAGGTGAGTGTTAATTCATTCATAATCGACTAAATTTATTTTTATGTTAGTTAAATTGGAATTCCATAGTGATTTAAATTATTGATTGTTGTTTGGTGAATTTACTGACATGAAAATCGATATAGAAATTTGTATGTTAAAATTTTTGAATTGATAGTTGAATTGAATTAGAATTTATCTGCTAGTAAAAATTCTTGATTTTTGATAATTGGTAAATTGTTGTGAATTGTTGACTGTTTGGATGTTGGTTGGTAAATCTGGTTGATATTTAAGTGGTTGAACGTTTATTTATTTTGTATATATATCCTGTGATCATCATGTATATTATTTACAGTATATAAAACTGTAAACTGAATTATTTCAAGTAAATTAAGAAATAGTTGAAATGATATATACCTATGGCATTTATTTTGAATTGAAATGATATATATCCATCCATGGAATTAAATTGAAATAACTGATTCACTTGGCCATATGATAGAGAATTATATACGGACACCGAATTAGTTAAATTAATTTTTTTTCATAAATTTGATATGAAATTATTTAATTTAGTTGATTTTAAGAAATCAAATAAAAATCAAATTTATGGAAAACGAATTATTTTTGAACTTGAGCTCGGAATGTTGAAATTTAAATTTGATAATGAAATTGTTTAAATAATCGAAGTTGAGATTTTAAAGTTATAATCGGAATATGATTTGAATTTTGGAAATTGATTTGTTTTAAAATATTGGACTTTTATTCGAACTTTAGATATTGATAAGTAAAAGTGATATAAAACGATATTTCGAAATTAAGCTAGGAATTTAACAATATTTGAAGGTTTCAATTTTTAAATTGGACATTGAAGAAAAATTTGATTTAACTATTTTGAATCGTTATTTTGGAAATCGAACTCGGAATTGATATAAATTGAAATGGTTAAATTTGAGATTTAAGCTAAAACTAATTTGGCATTGGAATTGAAATTAATTTGAAATTTAAATTTAAATTAATATGGAATTGTAATTTAAACTAATATGGAATTTGAATTTAAATTAATTTTGAATTGGAATTTCAATAAATTTTGAATCGAAGTAAAATTTTGACTTGGAATCGGAATTGAATCGATTAAATCGAAATGGAAATGGAAATTGATTTGAATTAGAATATTTGGAATTGAATCAGTTTGAATTTGGAACTATTTTCATATTAATTTTTTTAGTATAAACTGTTTAAAATTTATCTTCTTTAAATATTCAAATTATTTTTATTTTCCAAACTATTTTACTAAATAAACCATTTTTAATACTCAACTATTTTCTATTAAACTATTTTAATTATTTAACTATAAAACTATTTAACATTATTTTCTAAAAATTCAAACTGAGCAAAAGGGTGGAATGTTTATATTTAAATTATATTTAAATCTTAGGTTTAAATGTGAATTGGGTTAAAGTGAAGTGATAATGTAAATTGTAATTCAAATCAAATTTTGAAGTGAAATCGATACATCGAACTGAATTGACATTTTAAATTAAAATATGGTTTATGAAAAGAATATGATGATTTAAAAATGGATTTGAATAATGAAGCGAATATGACAATTTCGAAATGGATTTGATTCTGAAATGAATATGATACTTTGATATCAAATATGAACTGTTTTCGAAATATAAAAGTGTGATCCGGTGTGTAAAATGACATTTGGTAGTTAAAGAGGCCAGAGCCTCTTATTGGCATACTCTCTATCAATATTTGAACCACTTTGACAACCGTATACACGGTGGATAATATATAGAATATAGTGGTTGAATTAGCGACGTTTACTGGAGTGAAGTAAGAGAATGATGATGGATAGCCTTGACACTTGTTTCATAACTAAAATGACTAAAACATGAGCCTATGTTTGGCAAACGAGGTTAGCTACCTCTAGCGACATTGATTACTCGTATTACTATCGTAATTTTATACTCGATGGTTGCACCTTTTTTGTTCGGATTGATTGTCGCAGTCGGTCATGAATAGGTTACGACCAGCCAGAAAGGGTAACTGGTAGAATCCTACATTGGGCATTGCCTCATGTGCCTTGTCATATTTATCCTTATGCGAGCCTTGGTTTATCTATAAAAACGTGTTAAGGTGGATCAATGTAAAGCCTTAACTTACTATGTTGATATTTATTTTACCGATAGACATTACCTATTTTAGCGTATACTATTATATATAATAGTTTAATGAATCCTTGGGAGATGAAAAATCTTGTAATATCTATTAAATTATTGCACGCACACTATACACTGGATAGGAGATGTAAAATCTTGTAAATATCTCTAATGTTGTTACACTCATATTTATTGATATTGATTTGACTTACATAAGGGTATTTTAGTCTTGACTCGAGTGTTTTGTCTTTTCATTACGCTTAGGTCAGTCCTAAGTTTCTCAGTGCATTGAAGATTATTCTCTAAAGGACAAAGACGAGGATTTGGTATATTGCTATTATTATTATTATCCCCTGCATCATGCTATTCTGATGTATTGATTATTTATCCTTGATGTTATATAAACCCTGATAAATATGTGTAGATTATAATAAAATGTATAGTAAACAGTTTCATGCACTGTTTATTTGATTATCATATTTTATCGTTCCTCTATGAGATTCTGTGTTTGTTTTCTTCTTCTTTTATTATTTTTCTTAATTTACCCCATTGTTTATCTACGTTTCAGATTGTTTAAGTTGAACATGTGTGGATTATTATCGATTTAAACCTTCAGAAATGTAGGTCGTCATAATACTGAGGTCTTGCAATATGGTATGCACGAGTGAATAATTTCATTTCAATTTGTTTAGCAAACTCAAGGTCCAAGTGAAATTAGGATAAGGTACGAAGGGTTAGGAGTTGTATATAATACAGTCGATAAGGTGTTATCCATTGTAATGATCCTAATTTTGACTAACATTATTTAGAACATTTAATTAGATAAATTAAATGAAATAATGTAGAATGTTAAGAGATTGAGATTTGTAAATTAAAAAGGGGGGGCCATGCCTCAATGAATGTATAAGTAAAAGAGAATTAAGGATAAGCAAGTAGGAGGAGTATGATAAGGGAAAAATAGGAACAGCCTTTGTTCTTATACCATAAACCCTTCTACCCTTCATTTCTCATTCATTTCAACACTCATAAACAAAACCCAAGAGCTTGGCCGGTAACCATTAAGAAGAATCAAAAGTAGGAAAGCTATGATTCAAGTAGAAAGTTTGAAGAGATTAATTAAAGAGCAAATCTCAACCTTCTTAACACCAAGCCAAGGTGAATAATAGATTTACATCTCATTTTGACTATGATTTTGGTTTTGTCATTATAGCTATATTATTTGCAAGATCATATGATATAAAATGTTCGACTAAATGGATATACATATATATATATATATATATATATTTATATATGTTTTTTGATGATTTATATCGTTTCATCTAAATTTTATGATAACTTTGGGTTGGAAAAACCATTAAAGGACATCAAAATGAGTTGTTTTTTGATCACTGTCAAAAATATTATTTTAGAAGTGGGTTTCAAGTTTCATAATTTTCTTCGTTATTGTGAATTTATTACGAATTTTCTATGAGAGAAAGTGGCTAATATTGTGTTTAAATTATTTACGGGAATTTTATATTGACTTTGGGTCTAGAATTTAAATATGTTAGAAAACATATTAAAAGTGAATTATGGTGAATTTTGGAGAATTTTCCTAAGTATTTTATTATAGTTATAAAAAAATTTGAGTTAAGGGGATTAAATAAGGAGAATTACTTATTTGTTAAAACGTTTTAATTGAAAATTTATGAATTTGAAAGCACTTTAGAAAAAGATTTTGATAAAAAAAAGACAACCAATAACATATTGACAAATATGGCAAGTAGGTGAAAGGTAATTTCTTTTAAAGGCTAAAAATTGATTTTTCTTGGATTTACTACTTCGCCACTTCTATCTGTTAGCTTTCGATGCCATACCTCTACTAAAGAAACCATTCGAAACCAAAGCACCTAGTATCTAGCAATTGCTACGTAATTCATTAATGAAGGGCGGAAGGGAGTGTCGAAACATTGCTTTCGAATGGGTAGGAGCTATTCTTATTAACTTTGAGGTACGTCTGTTTATTAATGATGCTTTCAAAGGGGTTGAAACCAACTATATTAGCTTTCAGATCAATCCACTTTCCTTTGTTTTAGAAAAGAGCTTTCGAAAGAGTTGCCGCCTTTTTGTTTTTAAAATAAGCATTCAAAAGGATAGCCGCTTTAAACTTATTCAAAACCCATGTTTCCGCATTCAAACCTTTCGAATCAATGCTTTCGAAAGGGTGCTTTCGCCTTTATTCTTTTATGGCCGCCTTCTCAAGACTTTCGAAAGGGTAGTTTAGGCTCTTTCAAATAGTTTTGGAGGTAATGGTTACAAAGGGATGGGATTCAAAACTGTCCTCTTTCTTTTACATAGGATTAATTCTTTCGAAAGTAATACTTCCGCCCCAGTTCTTTACGACCGTATGTTATATTAAAAGTTAAACCCAATGGTTTTGAAAGGAATAATTAATAAAGGGTTCCAAAGAAATGTTTCCACGATCCTTTACTTAAATCCAAGTTTTTGAAAGGTTTATTTTAAGAGTTTGAATGGAGGGTTTCCAGTGCCTTCGACAAGTTTGAATGGTTTTTAAGGAGGATGTCTAAGGTCGTAGTAAAGCTTCCTAAAGTGTTGTTTTTAATGATTCAAAAGGCATTATCTGAGGTTTTTAAACAAAGGTTTCGAAGGTTATACCTTGGCTTGATGTCCTAAAGTCTTTTAAGTTAAAAGGGTTTTAACTTACTTTGAAGGGACAGATAATCCCATTGATTAGATTTCATCAACATTGTTTTCTGTAAAGTATATATCATGGCATAAGTTTTTTGAGTAGAGCAAGGTATATGATTTCCTTGTTTTATAAAGATATGATGTCAAGGGTAAATCATTTGTAAATATTATTTACAAGGAAATGAAATTTTAATGGGTTAGTTAATCCAAAGTATAAAATAGAAAATGAATGAATATAGTAGTTAACCCTAAGTTTATGACACATATATTAGAAGACCAGATGGGACTGGTGTATGATAGCACCCTATATTTTAGCTAATAGCCCCTAGCTAATATAACTCTAAAATTCCAGTGTGTAGGGCTTTATCGCAAATGGGACCAAAATATGGTTACACATAGTAGAGAATATACAAAGTGAAGGTGGGTTATTGGCAAGTCCGTAAAACCATTAGGATCAGTTGACCCTAGAAAAAGATAGTGAAGGTAAGGTAGCCAGTAGTGTGTCTAACAGAAGTTTGAACATTGTTACGTCTGGCAGGCCCGAGTCAGACAATAGTTAATAGTTAGCCATATAAAAACTATAGAGTGGACAAATAGTCCGTTGATTTACTAATTTTTATGCATACATGTATTTGCTATTATTATTATAATCAGTTTGATTGCAGGACTTTGATTTGCGAAAGATATGATTTTAAAGGGATATTAGTGAGGGGAAACTCGTTCTGCTTAGCGATGTAGTCTCGGTTAATATAGTAAACTGAGATGTAATATTGTTATTCGCACCAGGCTTTATGTCGGACTCGAAGTTTATGTTTTTCCCTTAAACTCTCAGGTACTTAAAATTTAATTTGAGTAGATTGAGGGTTAAGGAATTTTCAGGTTTAGTAGGTTGGACGAATAAGCTTCTGAAGATGAGGAGGAGGCAAAGTAGTTATGTAGGAGCGATTTAGTATTATTTCCACTGTGATTTATTTATGGCCGATATGTCTATCTAGTACTCTGATCATCCAAGGGGTATCTTCATATCTCGTTATTGGTGCAAATTGTAATAATTTTATTTGATCAAAACCTGAGAATTGTTTGATATTATGTAACTGAATATGAAATATATGGATTTAAAATGTAATCAGAAAAGTTGTTTTTGAAATCTGGGTTGACTGTATATCATATTCATGTACTTCTGATATTATGGTTACCATTAACATTACCGTATTTTTTCGTTGGAAGTTAATACCGTAGATGACTACAACATCTATAGCGCTTGGCTTCAGGCCACAAGTTAAGGAATGTTACATTCATCATCCCTAGAGCTATGATTTGTTGAGAAAACTCAAGGTTTGAATTCTAAGACAGAAAAGTCCTAACACTCACTAGTGAAGTCGAAAGACTTCTGTAGCGATCTTGACTCGACCTTCGAAAATGGGCACCGAATACGACACTCATATTCAAATGCCACAGATCCAAACGTCGAATCTGGTGCGTCGGAGCTTATAACACCATTAAGTACAACACAGTAGAAGAAAAGAATATCAATATATACATTGATACGATGACAGATACAACATCTGGTATAATATGATACAACAGAATGAAACAATGAATATCTATATACATCAAAGATATGATACAAGACATAGAGGAAAGAATATCTTCAACAGAATGCATCTCCAAATCCAATGCTCCACTCCAAAGCCAGCTCGAACCAACATCACATGTTTCACCTAGATAAGCAAGTCTCGTCCAGATCCGAAGATCGGACTAGCTTCAGATAATCTACTAAACCTGACTATGTGAGAAAAACCCAAGTCTAGACTATCCATGTGGAAAATTGTGGACACCCAGAGTTTAGGAAAGGAACAATAAACTCCGAGTCAGTCATGGGACAGGTGTGAGTAACAAAAACAGTTGGTCTTGTAAAACAAACAATAGAATTTAAAATAAATTCGCAATGCTTTTTAGAAAATGAAACTACCATAAGGCCTCCCGGCACACACACAATGCAATCGCACACATGGGGGAGATTTCTCCTTATGATAGTCAAACATGCTTACTACGTAAAATTATTCTTTTATATTATTATTAGTGCATAGTGGAAAACATTTCGAAAGTAGAATATAAATCTTAGCCAGCATAGGTACCATTATATTTTGCCAGCTATAGCTACCATTTTAAATGGCAGGATCTACAACTAAAACTGTACACGGCTCGTATTGTTTCGTTTGGATTTCCAACAAATGGTCGGGCTAAGGAACTTACCACTGTCCATGGGTACGCCTCTGGCGGGACGTCCCGAGAACTTAACCAGCTCTCTACCAACACAAGGCCGGGTTACCTCTGTAACTAGGTAACGAGCATGCCACCCCCCGGTCCTTTGGGACCTTTATTCGAGGCGCCTCTAAACCACAAAGCAACAACTACACAGAAATGAGATTGAAGACCACCACATAGGTAAATATCTGGGCTCCATACCATGATATCGCCCTTTACCGGAAGGGAATGACACATCCTAAAGGGCGCGACCCTCATAACCTTGTCGCGTCTTTCCTGTTTCGACCATTTTCGGGTTGTGAGTTCCTGATGCAGTCTTATCCACAAAGCTACACTTCATACAAAAGCCATGCTCTGATCACAAATGATCAACAAATAATCATCAACACACAGCATCACTTAGCATGCCACATTATCGAATTGGGAATATATCACTGATAACCTTCAACTACATAACATCTGATCTCTTACGTCTTAGAGAAAGGTGTTAAGCTAAGAGAATAAATTCCCCGCCACCAACAGATATGTATTTGAAAGAAATTAGTTTTATATCTCAAAGTGCAGTGTTAGACATACAACCATACAAGTCTGTCCCGGGTTCGAACAGAACCGAAGGCAGTTCCAAAGAAGCCCTTGCAAATGCGGGTATTCACAATCCCGATCGGACTTCCTATCACTTAGGGAAAACTCTATACCGAAGCAACTCAGTGCAGAGTCAATCGATAGGTTATCCTATCACCCTCGCAAAGCACTCGATCTTCAACACCGGTCTTCAAATGTAATCCATAATGACGTATCAATATTCGGAATGGGCTATATGACACAAGGTCCTCTCCCGGCTAAACCGAATAATGAGCGCAATATTTAAAAATATATGGATATGAGATTTCAGTTAAGTCACAACTTATAAAATCCAAAGTCTTTCTTCAAATGGTTAAATAAATTACCATTTCAAATCTTTTAAACAAAAAGATTTATTTCACAAAGTTCACCCGGTTTCACAAAGAACCATTTACGGGTTTCAAAATCAATTCCCATTTCAATTGGATTAACTCGTTAAATCTTTAAATCAAAGATTTAACTCATAGCTCTCAAACCGTTTCCATAACTTGGAAATCATTTTCATTTCAAACTAGAAATCCTTTTAACTCAAATTGGAAATTCATTTCTTATGTGAAAGCTTTTATTATTTGAAAACAAATAGTTTTCGTTTCAGAAGAATCCAATTATATTTACATGAGTTAAAGCCTTTGAATTTAAATTCAAATTCCCAATTTAATACATTTAAAATGGTTTAACCTACATAATCTTGTATACATCTTTGATCCCTAGTTTCAAATCATAGGATTCAGTTTCAAAATTTAAATTCAAATTTAAATCAAATTATTTTAAACTTCAAGGCGTAATCAAGTTATTCGGAAATAAATTTTATCTTTGAAATTTCATTTCAAAAGCTTTTCATATTTAACCCGATTCCATTCCCAAACTGTTTGAATTAAAATTTTCTATTTAAAAACCATTTCAAAAATCTATGACTTAATCGATTTCCTCGTGAAATCCATTTTTATGTGTGTATAAGTGTCGTCCAGGGGTTCAACACAATAGTGCCACAACATCGTCATCACAGATCAAAATACAGAAATATAGTTAATAAGCGGTATAAACTATAACACTTATCTTTTATTCACATATCACAGATTAATAACAAATGTATCACAAAGAGATAAATAAATTACACACAGCTCAATCCACAGAACAAAACATTATGGGTTAGATAGGACAATCAATTCAAGGCATCTTATATAATACAATCATTCATAGATGAGGTCAAGCATTCAATAATCATTTATAATCAGGATTAATTAATCTTTTAATCCTAATTGATTCAATTTATTTCCAATTAAATTAATTACCTATGAATTAATTATCCAATCCTGATTAATTAATTATAAATCATTTGATATAAATTAATTAATCAATCACCTTAATTAATTAAATTATTCTTAACTAAACAATTATCCTTAATTAATCATATTAATTAATTTAACCTTTAAACCAATTACATAATTAATTAACCACTTAGTTAATTATTTTAAGAAATTAACCCTTTAATTGCTTACCATTAAGCAATCATCTCATAACAACTAATCATTAATTACCAATCAATCTTAATCATTAAATTAATCAAAATATCCAAAATTAATTACAATTAGTAATTAACCCCTTAATTACTTTCATAAAGTAATTACATTTAAGCAATTTATAATTGATTATCAAAATTACTTAATCTAATTAATTATCAAAATTAATCACATTAATTAATTACATAATAATCCCTAGTTAATTATCTTCATTAACTAATAACATTTCTTAATTACTTTTAATTAATCTATAATTATAAATTAATCTAAAACATTAATTTATAAATTAAATAAATTCTTCCTTAATTATCTTATTAATTAAATCATTTTATTACCTTAATTATCTCTAAGATAATTAATTTCTTTGTTAATGATTTCATTAACATTTAAGTGTATTTTTAAACATTACACTTTAAATTTAAATTCAAATTCTATTTTAAATTTAAGGTTCAAAATGATTAACCAATTAAACATTACCAAATTTAAATTCCATTTATAAAACTTTTAAACAATGTAAAGAACATTCATTACTTATATATGAAACTTATATAAGAGAAGTTTTAAACTAGATTACTTAATTTTTATTTAAAAATTAAGCTTTTAAAATATATTAATTATTTAACTTGCAAATTCAACTAAAAAAACAAATCATATATTTTCATTCAAAATTCTTTTATAAAAGAACTTTATCAAAATTCAAGTTTAAAACATTCAGATTTAAAACTGATTTTAAACTCCCAGATCTGGATTCAAAATGAATTTGAATCCACTAATTTTAAACATTTGATTTAAATCTTTTGATTTAAAACTTGCCTTTAACTTTGAATTTAAATTCTTATTTAAAATCCAAATTCATTTTAAATTCAATTCCCCTTTAAAAACACTTAATTGTTATTAAAACAAATTAAACTTAAAAACTTACTTATGCCTAAACTAAGTTGTAAACTAACTTAAGTTTATATTTAACTTTTGTTTTTAAAACCTGCTTAAGCTTTGTTTTTAAAATTAAATTTTAAATCCAGAAAACAGAACGGGTCTGTTTTGAAACCTGGACAAAAAAATTTGACGCAAACCCTGACTAAAAATTGCTTCGAGTTGTACCTCTACTTGCATGAGACAAACCCGAGCTTCCAACACAAACCCATCACCATACACGGTAACTTAACTGTGCACATACACAAAGCTGCGACGGAACTTTGACGAACGGCGAGGCCTCCAGCAAGTCGCGATCGACCTTGACCTCAGATTAACTAGCAACTCGAACGAGTCGGCATTCAAAATCGATCATGGCTCGAGTCACTCGAACCCATCACCGATCAACGAAATCAATTCGCAATTCCACCTTCGGCTATCAGATGTCCAGCACCTCCGGTCACGACCCCGCCATCCACCAAGCTTCTCTCTCCTCCGACGACATGCAGCTCGATGCACAGTGGAAGTCGCGGTGATCAAAAGTTCGACCACCAAAAAAAATAGGTTTACAAATTTAATCCCTATGCCGCCGTCGCTACAGTGGTCGAGGCCACCCCCGACCATATTTCCTACTACCACCGTAAGTTCCTCCACCTCCCCTAGCAACGCCGACACCTCCAGTTAATCATCTCGCCGGGAATTGATCCAAAACCATTTCCACTTCATATGCCAATTTCTCTTTGCACACCCATTGAAAAATTACCATCTTTGATTTAAAAATCCTATCTTTAGATAACAATTCAAGTTATATAATCAAATTCGAGTTTCAAGACATTCGAATTTATCATGAAGTTAAGTTTTTCCTGTAAACTAATTTTTTTTGCAGATGCTTCACAACTCTATCTTACTAGAAACTATTTCAAGGCTTAAATCAAGTATAAAAAAACTTGTTTTGTTTAAACTTCAAAGTCTAATGATAATTAAATGAGGCGATGTTTGAATTTCATGTTAATTTTCTACCCTGAAACCCAAAACAGAGAACAAGTAATACACAAACAAATTTATATATAATAGAGTTAAATCTGAAAGAATACTCAAACCCATCACTGTTTAATTCATAGATCACACATACACCAATTAAATTTAACTTAAATCTTGAACAGGTTGTTTACTCACATTGTTTTCAGGAGAAAGAACAAAGTTTCTTTTATTTGAAACAGGCTTTTGAATTCCTAGCTTGCTGAAACTTCTTTTTGATCTCTGGTTTTCAATGAAGCTGTATTGTTGAGGTTGAATGTTTTGTTTAAGTTTTAAAATGATACTTGCTTCAGTTTTCTTAACTTCGAATGAATGAGACTGAGATGAAAAGGCTTGATATATAAGAAAAGAAATGTACAAGGTGATATATTGTTTCGTACTATACAGTTACAATATTTTTTCTTTGCTTGGTGGCTAATAGAAAATATGTTGTGTTAAGAGACGCAAACATTTAATGCATAGTACTTTATGTTTCTATACTTATCTTATTATATTTTTATTTTATACTTTGTTTATGTTTTTACTTCTTGCCTTGCATTTCTTTAACTCGGCTGAGATGATATATAGTGGCTTGCATTTACTAACTTGTCTTTATTTCTTGAGTACATACTTGAATATATGTCTTCTTTTGCAAGCTTATAGATATTTATATTCTTCTTTTTGGAAGTATATTCATATGTATTATTTTTCTCTTGTTTTCATATTTAAATGTATTGTTTTCTTTCTTTGGTCATATTGCTTTGTAATATAAATGAAATTCCTATATTTATTATGTTGTTATAATTAATCCATGTGTTTACTTTATATCATTACATAACTAAATAATTTAGCTTATATATATTTGTTTGTATACATATCCAATTTTAAGAATTATCCTAAAATTTTAAGATATTTATTTTATTTCTTTTTGAAGTTTAACTATCCAACATTAAACTTACTTATTTATTATTTATTTTCCTACTTATATAAATTTCGTAGTTTCTCTTATTTTATAAATTCAAATTATTTTTAAACCATTTACTTAAAATTTAAATTCAAATGATTTCACACATATTTTATTTGAATTTGGAGAAACTTAAATTAATCTAACAATTAATTTATAAATTTTAATTCAAAAATTAAATTAATTGTCACTTTAAACTCAGCAAAAATTAGGGATCGTTACAGACTCCCCCCTTAAAGAAATTTCGTCCCCGAAATTTGCAGGCACGAAAACAACAAAGATAGATACACAAAGATAGAGAAACGGTTTTCCAGGTCAAACTAGATATTTATTATGTATTTGGTTTACCAAATCAGAATATTAACAATATGAGAACAAACTCACACAATTTTTCACAAGATACTCGGGTTACCAGATTTACGAATATGCAGGGCACTGGCTAGTTCGATGGATAACTAACCATTCGTAGAACATATCCGGACCCAAAAATAGACATATATATGGATACAATTTCAAAACTTTTAGTTTAGAACTGAAGTATACCTATTAACCATAGAAATCAAAGCAACCAATTCATGAAAACAAACAATTATGACCTATTTGGAGTTTATGTCCCATGCAATTATATCAAATCTTCTTCCTGGATCTACCAGGAACCATCGAAGAATTGAAAAGAGATGCTGAACAAAAGAGATTGATAGATGGATTCAATCTTCTACAATTTCTTAAACACAAGATATGGATTCCAAACTCAAATCGGAACATCCAAAGTATATACCAACTTGTCCCTCTTTGGACTTCGATCAACACGAGAAATTACAATAGAAATTCAAATTTGGTTTCAAACAAAATCGTTTTATCGATTCAATTCAAATTTAGCCCTATATTCTATGAATCAATTTAACTCAATTTAAAACTTCCAATTTATAATTTTCAATTTCAAATTTCAAATACAATAAAGTTTAGAACGGAAAGCTGATAAGAAACCGATAAAGATACGTAATAAGGATTTTCTACAGCGATTCGTAGGGCCACCATCACACTGAGCCTTCTCTTTGCAGCTGCTACGAAGCAAATCAAAGAAATTGGGAAGACGAATCAAAGGAGATTGAGAAGAAAATTGTTTCCACTATTGCAGGGTATTGACCATTTATAGTGGTATTCCCCTGTCCCCTATCTCGTCCTCTTCTCGCACTCAGACTCACTATCAGTGGATAGCAAGAGAATTTACTGAGGCATTCGAATGGATATCTTAGGGATATACTCATTCTAGGGTATACTTCACCCTATCTCTAATGAGTTACCTAATGTGTTACACTCCTGAGCTAAAGTTTCAACCCTCAGCTCTGATAACATTTGTAGCGATCCTGACTCGACCTTCGAAAATCGACACCGAATACGACACTCATATTCAAATGCCGCAAATCCAAACGTCGAATCTGGTGCGCCGAAGCTTATAACAACATTAAGTACAACACAGCGGAAGAAAAGAATATCAGTATATAACATTGATACAATGACAGATACAACATCTGGTATAATATGATACAACAGAATGATACAATGAATATCTATATACATCAGAGATATGATACATGACACAGCGGAAATAATATCTTCAATAGAATGCATCTCCAAATCCAATGCTCCACTCCAAAGCTAGCTCGAACCAACATCACGTGTTTCACCTAGATAAGCAAGTCTCGTCCAGATCCGAAGACTGGACTAGCTTCAGATAATCTACTATACCTGACTATCTGAGAAAAACCCAACTCTAGACTGCCCGTGTGGAAAATTATGGGAACCCAGAGTTTAGGAAAGGAACAATAAATTCCGATCCAGTCATGGGACTAGTGTGAGTAACAAAAACAGTTGGTCTTGTAAAACAAACAACAAAATTTAAAATAAATTCGCAATGCTTTTTAGAAAATGAAACTACCATAAGGCCTCCCGGCATACACACAATGCAATCGCACACATGGGGGAGATTTCTCCTTATGATAGTCAAACATGCTTACTACGTAAAATTCTTATTTTATATTATTATTAGTGCATAGTGGAAATATTTCGAAAGTAGATTATAAATCTTAGCCAGCATAGGTACCATTATATTATGCCAGCTATAGCTACCATTTTAAATGGCAGGTTCTACAACTAAAACCGTACAAGGCTCGTATTGTTTCGTTTAGATTTCCAACAAATGGTCGGGCTAAGGGACTTCCCACTATCCATGGGTACCCCTCCGGCGGGACGTCCTGAGAACTTAACCAGCTCTCTGCCAACACAAGGTCGGGTTACCTCTGTAACTAGGTAACTACTACACGAGCATGCCACACGCGGTCCTTTAGGACCTTTATCCAAGGCACCTCTAAACCACAAAGCAACAACCACACAGAAATGAGATTGAAGCTCACCACATAGGTAAATATCTGGGCTCCATACCATGATATCACCCTTTACCAAAAGGGAATGACACGCGCTAAAGGGCGCGACCCTTATAACCTTACCGCATCTTTTATTTTTTGTCCATTTCCGGATTGTGAGGTCCTAATGCAGTCTCGTCTACAAAGCTACGCTTCATACAGAAGCCATGTTCTGATCACAAATGATCATCAACACACAATAGCACTTAGCATGCCATACTACCAAATTTGGAATATATCACTGATAACCTTCAACTACATAACCTCTGAGCTCTTACGTCTCAGAGAAAGGTGTTCAGCTAAGAGAATAAATTCCCCGCCGCCAACAAATATGTATTTGAAAGAAATCAGTTTTATATCTTAAAGCATAGTGTCAGACATACAACCATACAAGTCTGTCCCGGGTTCGAACAGAACCGAAGGCACTTCCAAAGAAGACCTTGAAAATCCGAGTATTCACAATCCCGATCGGACTTCCCATCACTTAGGGAAAACTCTATACCGGAGCAACTCAGTGCAGAGTCAATCGATAGGTTATCCTATCGTCCTCGCAAAACACCCGATCTTCAACACCGGTCTTCAAATGCAATCCATAACGATGTATCATTATCCGGAATGGGTTATATGACACATGGTCCTCTTCCGGCTAAACCGAATAATAGCGCAATATTTAAAAATATATGGATATGGGATTTCAGTTAAGTCACAACTTGTAAAATCCAAAGTCTTTCTTCAAATGGTTAAATAAATTACCATTTCAAATCTTTTAAACAAAAAGATTTATTTCACAAAGTTCACCCAATTTCACAAAGATCCATTTACGGGTTTAAACAATTCCCATTTCAATTGGATTAATTCATTAAATCTTTAAATCAAAGATTTAACTCATAGCTCTCAAACCGTTTCCATAACTTGTAAATCATTTTCATTCAAACTAGAAATCCTTTTAACTCAAATTGGAAATTCATTTCTTATGTGAAAGCTTTTATTATTTGAAAACAAATAGTTTTCGTTTTGGAAGAATCCAATTATATTTTCACGAGTTAAAGCATTTGAATTTAAATTCAAATTCCCAATTTAATACATTTAAAATGGTTTAACCCATATAATCTTGCATACATCTTTGATCCCTAGTTTCAAATCATAGGATTCAGTTTCAAAATTTGAATTCAAATTTAAATCAAATTATTTAAACTTCAAGGGGTAATCAAGTTATTCGGAAATAAATTTTATCTTTGAAATTTCATTTCAAAAGCTTTTCATATTTAACCCGATTCCATTCCCAAACCGTTTGAATTCAAATTTTCTATTTAAAAATCATTTCAAAAATCCATGACTTAATCGATTTCCTCGTGAAATCCATAGTTCTGTGTGTATAAGTGTGATCCAGGGGTTCAACACAATAGTGCCACAGCATCGTCATCACAGATCAAAACACAGAATTATAGTTGATAAGCAGTATAAACTATCACGCTTATCTTTTATTCACAGAACACGGATTAATAACAAATGTATCACACATAGATAAATAAATTACACACAGCTCAATTCACATAACAAGACATCACAGATCAGATAGGACAATCAATTCAAGGCATCTCATATAATACAATCATTCATAGGTAAGGTCAAGCATTCAATAATCATTTATAATCAGGATTGGTTAATTGTTTAATCCTAATTAATTCAATTTATTTCCAATTAAATTAAATACTTATGAATTAATTATCCAATCCTGATTAATTAATTATAAATCATTTGACGTAAATTAATTAATCAATCACCTTAATTAATTCAATTATTCTTAATTAATCAATTGTCCTTAATCAATCATATTAATTAATTTAACCTTTAACCAATTACATAATTAATTAACCCCTTAATTAATTATTTTAAGAAATTAACCCTTTAATTGCTTACCATTAGGCAATCATCTCATAACAAGTAATCATTAATTACCAATCAATCTTAATTATTAAATTAATCAAAATATCCAAAATTAATTATAATTAGTAATTAACCCCTTAATTACTTTCATTAAGTAATTACATTTAAGCAATTTATAATTGATTATCAAAATTACTTAATCTAATTAATTATCAAAATTAATCATATTAATTAATTACTTAATAACCCCTAGTTAATTATCTTCATTAACTAATAACATTTCTTAATTACTTTTAATTAATCTCTAATTATAAATTAATCTAAAACATTAATTTATAAATTAAATAAATTCTTCCTTAATTATCTTATTAATTAAATCATTTTATTAACTTAATTATCTCTAAGATAATTAATTTCTTTATTAATGATTTCATTAACATTTAAGTGTATTTTAAACATTACACTTGAAATTTAAATTCAAATTCCATTTAAATTTAAGATTCAAAATGATTAACCAATTAAACATTACCAAATTTAAATTCCATTTATAAAACTTTTAAACAATGTAAAGAACATTCATTACTTATATATGAAACTTATATAAGAGAAGTTTTAAACTAGATTACTTAATTTTTTTTTTAAATTAAGCTTTTAAAATATATTAATTATTTAACTTGCAAATTCAAGTAAAAAAAACAAATCAAATATTTTCATTCAAAATTCTTTTATAAAAGAACTTTATCAAAATTCAAGTTTAAAACATTTAGATTTAAAATTGATTTTAAATTCGCAGATCTGTATTCAAAATGAATTTGAATCCACTAATTTTAAACATTTGATTTAAATCTTTTGATTTAAAACTTGCCTTTAACTTTGGTTTTAAATTCTTTATATAAAATCTAAATTCATTTTAAATCCAATTCCCCTTTAGAAACACTTAATCGTTATTAAAACAAATTAAACTTAAAAACTTACATATACCCAAAATAAGTTGTAAACTAACTTAAGTTTATATTTAACTTTTGTTTTTAAAACCTGCTTAATCTTTGTTTTTAAAATTGAATTTTAAATCTAGAAAACAGAACATGTCTGTTATGAAACCTGGACAAAAAAATTTGACCCGAGCCTTGATTAAAAATTGCTTCGAGTTGTACCTCCACTTGCACGAGACAAACCCGAGCTTCCAACACAAACCCATCACCAGACACGGTAACTTAACTGTGCGCATACACAAAGCTTCGACGGCACTTTGACGAACGACGAGGCCTCCAGCAAGTCACGATCGACCTTGATCTTGGCCTCAGATCAACTAGCAACTCGAACGAGTCGGCATTCAAAATCGAGCATGGCTCGAGTCACTCGAACCCTTCACCGATCAACGAAATCAATTCGCCATTCCACCTCCGACCAACAGAAGTCCAGCACCTCTGGTCACGACCCCACCATCCACCAAGCTTCTCTCTCCTCCGACGACGTGCAGCTCGATGCACGGTGGAAGTCGCGGTGATCAAAAGTTCGACCACCAAAAAAAAATTAGGTTTACAAATTTAATCCCTATGCCGTCGTTGCCACAGTGGTCGAGGCCACCCCCGGCCATTTTTCCTACCACCACCGTAGGTTCCTCCACCTCCCCTAGCAACCCCGACACCTCTAGTTCATCATCTCGCCGGCAATTGGTCGAAAACCATTTCCAGTTCATCTGCCAATTTCTCTTTGCACACCCATTGAAAAATTACCATCTTTGATTTAAAAATCCTATCTTCAGATAACAATTCAAGTTATATAATTAAATTCGAGTTTCAAGACATTCGAATTTATCATGAAGTTAAGTTTTTCCTCTAAACTAATTTTTTTTGCAGATGCTTCACAACTCTATCTTACTAGAAACTATTTCAAGGCTTAAATCAAGTATAAACAAACTTGTTTTGTTTAAACTTCAAAGTCTAATGATAATTAAATGTGGTGATGTTTGAATTTCATGTTAATTTTCTACCCTGAAACCCAAAACAGAGAACAAGTAATACACAGACAAATTTATATGTATAATAGAGTTAAATCTGAAAGAATACTCAAACCCAACACTGTTTAATTCATAGATCACATATAAACCAATTAAAATTTAACTTAAATCTTAAACAGGTTGTTTACTCACATTGTTTTCAGGAGAAAGAACAAAGTTGCTTTTATTTGAAACAGGCTTTTGAATTCCTAGCTTGCTGAAACTTCTTTTTGATCTCTGGTTTTCAATGAAGTTGTATTGTTGAGGCTGAATGTTTTGTTTAAGTTTTAAAATGATGCTTGCTTCAGTTTTCTTAACTTCGAATGAATGAGACTGAGATGAAAAGGCTTGATATATAAGAAAAGAAATGTACAAGGTGATATATTATTTCGTACGATACAGGTACGATATTTTTTCTTTGCTTGGTGGCTAATAGAAAATATGTTGTTTTCATATTTGAATGTATTGTTTTCTTTCTTTGGTCATATTGCTTTGTAATATAAATGAAATTCCTATATTTATTATGTTGTTATAATTAATCCATGTGTTTACTTTATATCATTACATAACTATATAATTTATCTTATATATATTTGTTTGTATACATATCCAATTTTAAGAATTATCCTAAAATTTTAAGATATTTATTTTATTTCTTTTTGAAGTTTAACTATCCAACATTAAACTTACTTATTTATTATTTATTTTCCTACTTATATAAATTTCATAGTTTCTCTTATTTTATAAATTCAAATTATTTTAAACCATTTACTTAAAATTTAAATTCAAATGATTTCACACATATTTTATTTGAATTTGGAGAAACTCAAATTAATTTCACAATTAATTTATAAATTTTTATTCAAGAATTAAATTAATTGTCACTTTAAACTCAGCAAAAATTCGGAATCGTTACAACTTCTATGTTTTTGCCTAGGGTTTGGTGAAACATAAAAGACTTGCGAGATCCTTATTAGAAAAATGAAATGATAGCGTTTAACCTTGCTAATATTGTAAGAACATATGCTATATAATGTTGTAATAATCCGCTTGTTAAATTTGTGCATTTAATATAATTGATAAATCGTTGACCATTAAAGATATATTGAACTAAATTAAAGATTGACAAATAAAAATATAATATATACTTACTAATAAATGCTTCTTGTATATTATTGTTTCAATACCCATGCAAGCGCATGATTTGACAATTACTAAATACACTTGTAATTTGGTTGCCTAAGTGTTTATTTGGTAGAGACCGTGTATTGCATTCTATGAGTTTTGAACTTTAAAAGCAATAGAAGAGTATGGATATTTGATCCAATGTTATCACATATAAGTGTTGTATGGGGATTGGTAATAGTTCGTAATATACGATGCTTCAATGTAGTAAGTTCACTTGAAATAATCCATTAAATAGTATTGTGAATCGAGTAATCAATTTGATTGATTACAAAAGGATCGTATTATGTTAAATGTAACTCTTGGACAAAAATACAAGAAAGATCTAAGAATACAATCACTGAACTATCAGTTTGATCGGTTTGCATAAAGTGCAACATCTTTGATATCTTTAACAAGGATAATCGAATGTTCTTTTGTAAAGAGTTTGCCATGTTATTGTTATACGGATTTTCTTTTGAATGGTTTGACCATTTAAAAGAAAAACGAGTGCACAATAGTAAATGTGAATTAACGTACAGTTGGATGAAGAGAGTGAATGGTCACTTCTGCTTTATATAGAAACATCGAAGTTGAGAATTGTAATAATAATGGTACGATACTTAACATTGGAATAATAATTATGATTTCTATTCTAGATGTATAATCTTATAGAAAATTGTTTTCTACGAGACTTATTTCTTGGACTTTGAGATATTTGAACAAAGGACTCTCTGCTATAAACTAGCTGTAGTGTATGAAATAAATCATCTATATTAATTGAATGATGAACCTACAAATTCGATATGCTATTATAGTAATGGCGAAAATAGTGGACGCAAACCATATAGCACTTATTGATTGTATCAAGTTATGAAAATTATTTTCATCAAAAGTACCGCACATTGTCTATGAAATAATGACTATTTTTTGGTGTTGACTGAAATATAAACATAACTATATTTAATTGTTTATATTTCAAGGTGAATATTATGCATTTTTGAATAAACCTAAAATATGGGATATGTTTTCACAAAAAAGTGTTACGTTGGAAAATACTAAAGTATCTAAAACTATTTACAATTATTTTAGAATTATAGACTAGGCCATAGTTTTGAGAAATCATTTTTATTATTATATAATAAGAATTATGAATCATATGATACTTGTTAATCATATCTTAAATAATAAGGGTTGTGCATGCATTTAATGAAGAGTCATAGGAGTTGTTGAACTCTTTGAATTGACAAATATAGATGTATGCAGTAGTACATCTATCAATATAAAAATGGTTCCATGCACTTCATCATATTCACTGATGAGTCATCATAAACATGGACATGTATATTCGATACACAGGTATAAGTCTATGATAAGCTTGTAGAATATAGAACGAAAGTAAATAAAATATCATGAGAATGAAATAACTTGAATTGATTGAATAGGTAAGTATACTGGAAAGAGTTCCAAAAATACCTAAAAACGAATGTAGATTCAACCTCAAAAGTCATTCCTCCCCATGATACATAATGATGTATCGGTAAGGAGTAATCAAACTTTGTTGGACAAAGCACGATTAATTGTGAATGAAATTGAGTTAACTTCTTTCAATAAGGTCATGTACTTAAGAGTAGTACACAAAGTTAAAATTAATATCATTCAATGAATATTTACGAAACCAAACGGGTTGATAAGAAACTCCTATAAATCCTAGGCCAAGGAGTTGGTAGGTTGTGCGAGTCGAAAGACTGCATATAATAATTGTATGTAAGGATCTTGTATGAATCATCCCAAGAGAGTTTTGCGAACGATGGCATTAGATAACTAATTTATGTTGTGAACATAAATATACCGTGAACCAATGAAAATTAATTCTACATAAGGCAATTCATAAAATGCTAATGAATGCTCGTTCTGTTATATTGAGAAAGAACTGTTATTTCAAGAAAACAACTTCATAGTGAAGGAATTTCTTTGAGAAATTATGGTAAAAAAATGGATTTGGATAAGGTCCAATGATAAAACTGATTACAAGGGATGAAATGAACTTGACTGGACCTACATAAACACAAATACATTAGAAGGTCTAATGAGTATTCTTGTACTTTGAAGAGAAACTATGAGTTTTTTTTATCAATAATAAGAATAAATACTGCTCGGTTGTCTAATTAAAACATTAAGAGTATTGACTCTATGATACAGTATGATCTGCTAATCCGAAATAGATTCCAAGTACATTATCAAAATATGATTTCGATAGTAGTATCCAAAGGGATATGATTCATTAGCTGAAAATGTGTTTTTATAAGAATGACAAATGCAGTTGGAATATAGCGAGCCACGTTAATAAGAATAATACCATGAATTTCTATTTTTAAATTAACATATCAGATTCACCATTCGATGTGTTCAAGTTGTTTTGGATTTTATTCATAAAATTTTCACCTAGTATGACTTTATGTTTTGGTATATATATGTTGGAATAGAAAGTTCCAAATATAGATTTAGACTAGACTATTTGCACATAACAACTAAAGTGTCTCGAAGTCAGAATGAGCAATATTGACTTTGTGGGTTTTTGGATATGATCCAAGAAATGATAGAAAGTATCATTTTATAAGCATCGAAATCAAATAAATATTTTGATAGACATATTAAATACCTTGATTATCAGTCAATATGCAAAGGAAACGTGTGTTCATAAAAAAGAACGTTAAAAGGTACATAGGTATTTCCAAACCATAAGTATAAAACCCGATTTTCAAAAAGTAGACTTTCTTTGTGAATGTAAGAAAAATGAGATAGGCTATGAGTAATTCAACTTGGGTCTATTTGTGAAAGAGTAAAATGAATAAGAAAGTTATTGAATTTTCTTCGTTTTCTTTGAACCACTTATAAAAAAAGGAGAATTATAGTAAAGAAGTAAAACGGGCTTTTTGCTGGGGATAAAGGGACTTGAACCCTCACGATTTCTAAAGTCGATGGATTTTCCTCTTACTATAAATTTTATTGTTGTCGCTATTGACATGTAGAATGGGACTCTCTCTTTATTCTCGTATGATTAATCATTTTTTGTTATAGAAGAATTTGCGTTACCAGCGCAACGTAGTCAACTTAGAACAGCTTCCATTGAGTCTCTGCACCTATCCTTTTTTATTCTCTTTTTTAAACCCTTGTTTTTCAAAAAATAAAGATTTGGCTCAGGATTGCCCATTTTTAGTTCCAGGGTTTCTCTGAACTATTTTACATATCTGCCAAGTTTATCAATCTTTTCAGAAATGATAGAGCGAAAAATTTCTTTCTACAAGACAGAAAAACTATACCACGAAGACCTATATAATTATTGGATTTATAATAATGAACAAAAAATACAACTTAAGGAACGAATTTGTAAGTAGAATACAAAATTTAGAAAAAGAGAAAGGATCTTTTGTTTTAAATATGCTAGAAAAAAGAACTAGATTATGTGATGATGCTCTATTTTTTTCTCGGGTACCCGAGAAAAAAATAGAGATAGAGGATAAAGATACCGGAGCGGTCTTGTATCAAACTACTTATCTCTTTGTAGTTGGATCTCCAAGTTTTTGGAATGCTCTAAATTCCACTTGAGCATCCAAATCTGGATCAATACCAGGAAAAACATCTCTAAACAAGGTTCTAGCGCCATTCCAAATACGTCCAAAAAAGAAAAGTAAAGCAAACAAAGCATGCCCAAAAGTGAACCAACCCCTTGGACTACTACGAAAAACACCATCAGATTTAAAGTCGCCCGGTCTAATACAAAAATTTCGAAACACAGATTGTTAACGATGTACTTGTATTAAAATCAGCTTCGGTTATTTTAATACCCGACATCAGGTTTATAAATTATGTCTTTTAGAGTAAGTATAAAAGATATTGGGAATGCACCAAAAAATATGCAAAAACACCTTATTAAAATATTTAATATGGAACATGTAAGATTGATTTCTTATGCATTGGCAATTAGAATTATCATACATGTTATGTTGTTTATGATATTCTAATATTTTTATGTATTTGATACATGAAGCAAATATCAAATCCATATAGACATTACTAAATGAATGTCTGAGGTGTTCTAGTGTATTTATGGAATACCAGATTATTTATCATAGAAAAAACAAACTCCTTATAAAGGAGTGTTTGACTTAAACTTCATAAGTGATATTGGGTATAGTATGTTAATAATAAATTCAAGTTAAGAACCTTTAAGTTAGAAATGTTCCAATGGAAGACCGTGGCTGATTCAATGAAAACGGTTAAGTACATCACCTTAAAAAAATCCGTAATAAAAAGCATGTGTATAAATATAAATGCATAAATTTATAATTAAGCTGAGAGTGATTCTAAATGTTGAGAATCTCAAAACATTGTTACATGATAACATTGTCACGATGTAGTTCTAACAGAACTTAGAACTCACTGGAAGTCGAGAAACATACCTCAAATTATTCCACATGATAAATGTAGTTTATCCATACCGAAGAGAGTTAATTAACAGAGTAGATGATTAAATCATAATGACATACCCTTTCATTGAGGGGCTGACCCGATTAGTTTTGACAGAACCGATAGGAGAAGTTAGATTAGGATTTAATAATTGAACCCAGTTCAAGTGGGAAATTGATTGAGTTAGGGGTATGCCCTAAAAGCAATTATATAATTTGTTAGATATATCTAACTCGATAACCAATCTTGTTCAAATTTTTTTTCTTTCTAACATATAATTGATATAATGTGTTGCACAAATTAACTAATTTAATTAAACGTGTACTTAATAGAAAATCCATAAATGGTATGTTTTGTTATAATAGTTAGTAGTTTATCACAATAAAAGCAAAACCTTTTTAAATATTCCTAGTCAAGATGCATCAAGATTGGATAACGATGTATCCTTTGTGGCTAGAGTTCGTAATGCTCTTCAAACCTTGAGTAGTGTATTACTCATGATTGCTGGGGGCACCTACATGTTACGTACTAATAGTTATTGGATAACTATGGTTAGACTCATTCGATAGATTTCTATTGGTTAATCAAACTAAGGTCAAAAATATCGATGTGACTGATTTACACAGTTCTCTCAACTTGAGAGTACCGTCGATCTTCAATATGAAAGCTCCGCTTTGATTATAGTTAAATCATGGCATAGCATCCATTAAGTGACTATAGCTGGATCGAGTGTAAGTATTAGAAGTTAAATACTATTCAAAGGAGGATTCGTCTCCTCGGTTATATAGGGTTAGTATCATGGTCAGCTCAAGTCAACTCAAAATCAAAGTCTCTGGCTAAAGCATTTTGGTTAATAATAATTGTTATTACTAAACTAAGGAATTTTTTAGACTATAAAGTTGAATATGAATTATATTAGAATTTTGACCATTACCAAATTCCATAAGTTTAAAGTGATATAATTTTGACGAAGAGAATTGGTGTAAATAAAAGCCACAATCGGATAGCTCTTAAAAAGGTGAAATTGGATTTAACAGAAACCAAGTATGGTTAAAACGTTCACATCACCCGCTAAGTGACGTGTGAACGTTAATATACGAATAGTTCGATATTAATCGTTGATCAAACTACATATGACCAGTCACACAACTGAAACGATAAATTCTCTTTTGATCAAATGATTTAATTAATTTATAATTATCATAAATTAATTTAATTAGTTAATATTTATGAAATTTTAATTGTAAAATTTGATTAGGATACGATGAGTAAACATCTTTAGATATATTTATAATAGTTATAAATATATCAATCTATACACGATATCAATAAGTGATTAAATTGGATTTAATTGTATAATTTTTTATTTGGGCTCTAAGTGGGTTTAAAAGCTCTTGAAGAAGGCTGGAAAATTTGAGCATAATGAGGGGTTAATGTGTCCATAAGATGGTGCAACATAGATATTAAGATGTAGGGTTAAGACGGAAGAGAATTGGTAAGAGTTGATTTAGGATCTTGCTCGTAAAATATCTCTTAATTCTTCTTTATATAAGCATCTCTATCCTAAATAGTTTGAGGACTTTTGGAAGCCTCCAACCTGGTCTATTGCTTCTCGACCTCCTCTCTTCCATCCCCCTAATTTCTCAAGTGCGAATCAAATCAAATTGATTACTATCTGATTTTAAAGGTCAATTATTCAATGACTAGCAATCTGCTGAATCGAAAAGGTTTCAAAGGGGAGAGTACATCCTTTCAAAGTGTAATTCAAGGGTTTGGTACTTAGGTATGTTTTTATCAATAATATTTTATAAATTTTTGAATAATATTTATTATGTATCTATTATTATAATTTTGTTAGTTATGTGATGATTCTAATATATGCATTAATGTTGTCACAAGTTAGTTTGGTTATATGTATGTATATACTTATAAATTTAAAAAATCAATTTTTTATATATAAATCAGATTATACGGCCGCCATATATATATATATATATATATATATATATATATTAGTATGTTATAAATTATATATATATCATTTAATTGTGTGTATATATATATATATATATATCTGTGTGTGTGGTTTATATTTAATTACAATATAATACTATGGTTAAAATTTATCATATAATATATAGCTTTGTAATAATAGTAATTCTTGATAGTAATAAATTAATTTTTATAATTATTTATTAATATTTAATATTATTGAAATTAATATATTACACAAATAAATCATATAAAATCAAATATGTCATGAAAACTATTTTTGAAATTTTATAAAATATTTTGTCATAAGATAAGCTCTTGGCTAGAGAATAAAAATTAGAAATCATTTTTTTCGATTTTATAAAATTATTATTATAATCGGTCAAAATTAATAAACTGATAAAAAATAAAATTTGACTGGATAAAAATATGGAAAAATTTGAACTTCAAAATATCATATAAGATTTGCTAAAATTTAAAATTTTGAAATAATATTTCGAAAATAACTTTTTATTAATATTTTATGTAATTTCGAATAAATATTCCATTAAACTATATTTTAAAATAATAAAAATTAGCAATAATTATTTTTGGTGCTGTACGTATAATCCAAAGTTAAAAAATATATTATTATGTTTATTAATATATATACTTATATGCTATATATATTTATATATATCTATGTGTGTGTGTATCAGTTTTAGATAAGATATTATTTTATCATTTTACATATGTGTGTGTATATATATATATATTGGTACATATATCATTAACGATTTTAAAAAAATTATCCGTATAAATTATTTTAATATTCAAAAAAATATTTATATTTAAATAGATATATTATAACATATATATTATTAAGTATTATTTATAAATTTTATACGTACGTACATACATATACATATACATATACATATACATATATATATATATATTTAAAAATCTTCATTGACATAAAATTATTTAAACAAAATTAACGTACATGCACATATATATATATATTTACTTATAATATTTATGTATAGGTAATAAGTTTATACATACATACATACATATATATATTTGTATAACATATATTATATATTTGATAAGCCGGCATATCTGTTGCGATGTAAATACTAATCTATACACATGCACGTTTTAACTCGCATGGGTAGACATGTTACACATGCACACACATACATATACATATATGATACAAACACACACACACACACATATAATTAAACTATATAATCTATAATTTTATATAGAATAAAAGATTTTATTTAAATAATACATAGAAATGTTATGAACGAATCAGACCTCATAGGCCCAATATAGATCTAACAGAGGAATTTTTTTGAAATTTGCAAATAACATCCGTTGCACGCTGGCCAATTCCAACAAATTAAATTTTCAATACAGGTATCTATAGTTTCAGACCATAATCCCACATTTTAAGAATTGGTTGTCCAAGTTCTAAAAGAAAAGACAATAAACTACAGAAAAATATTGATACCAATATACGGCAAAAACAACTACACAATGTTGGAGTTCGATGCAGAAGTACGAAATCCAAAGACAATAAAGGAAGAATCATAATTGCCCACAAAAGAAAGAGCATGAATAATAGTGAATTAAAATATAAATGAATATTTGAATACCATTGGAAAATGTTTTCTAGACAAATCTTTACCACGTAAATATTTGGCATGCCAAATAATTAAATACTTCTTGCAAAAACCATGACACTTGTAGCCTATATATGCCAAAAATGCCACATAAATGTATTACCTATATTGATTTACTTCATATTTATAGAAGGAAAATGTTATGGAAGTGTTGTAGTCTATATACGCCAAAAATGGGATGTAACCATTGGGACTGCCAAATAAATCAATTAATTATATGGATTATTCCTAACAAAAATTGTGCTCATGGGTAAAAAAATTATTATTTACAAAAGTGAAGTTAAGAACTTTAAAAATAATTTTTTCGAAATGATGCAGCATTAATTGCACAGTTTTTGTGATATGTTTTGTGGAAGATATGTCAAATGATGTGAAGATTGAAGAAAAGAAAATTTTGTATGAAGATGAAGAAATGCAACAATGAAGAGCTAATATTGTGCTCGAAATTGTCATAAAAAACAAGCATGGGTGAAAAAAGATCTTGATACATAAAAGTTCTTCGAAGACATTTGAGTCAGAATTATGATTGAATCATTGCACTTTTATTAATTTATATGAATATAATGTAGCATGCTAAACATTAATGTTTGACATATTTCCAATAGAAATAATCGACCAAGGTTTTAATACTTTGATTTCAATCACATCTCATCTTGAGAATTTTACGCATAATATCTTCTATCGAACAAGTTCTTCGGAAGATGAATGTATCTCAGATGTACATCTCAGACAGATAGTTCGAAATTGAAGTTAATCATAGGAATATCTTGGAGTAAGTTAACTAATTAAAACTGATAATATAAAGATTTTTATACTAATTGATATCCAAATATAAACTTTTTAACTTACATAATTTATATGAAGCGATAATATTAACAATAATTGAGTAGAGTGATAACATGATTGATTTATATCGACTTAGTGAATTCTACTCATCTGAATATTAAAAATAATACACAAAAATATATCTTATTTTTTATTACCCGTTAAAAAGCAAAAAAAAAAAAATTAGAAGGTTAATAAAATATCATTAAAGTGAAGTTCCTTTTGTATACACATAAGAAGTAAATGAAATGTGTAAATAAAAAAACATATTCGTGTAAGATCTAATATTGATATCTTACCTCACGTTTTGCTTGAGATCTTAATATCCTTAACGAGATGAGTGCCAAAAAAGATATATAAAAACTTTACTGTCTTGTTCCCCTGAATCCTATCTCGCTCAATTTCGATAATGAGATTTTAACTGAGATCTTAGGCAAGATAAGCGAGATTTGAAACAGTGTGATCAACTATTTAAAATTTACTATTTTCTATTACGTTTCTCATGAATAATTTATATAATATATTGTTTTTCATATGTTTGCCAAGTTAAATAAAATTATTGACAATTTTCTAAAAAATTGTTAATATTAGATGATTTCATTTTAATTTCATTACGCACAACGTGCGGGTAAAGTTGGTTTTTTAGTGTAAAATTTTGTTGAATAATTTACTGAATATTTCAATTAGAAGATATCTGACATCGTACTATTTTATTTTTAAGTCAAATCCTAAATACTTTAGTGTTTATTATTTGTTGAACTTTGATGCTTTGACTATGATTCATCATGATTAATTGAATGGAAAATATTTGCTATTTTATGTCGTGTTTCAATCTACAATTTACTTAATATATTTTTTTGGTAAATATTTATTGGTGAAATAATGTAACATCAATAAGTGACTACATCAAAAATCAATACATAACCCAAAACACACTTCAACAAAAATAAAATACTACCAAGAAAAATTTGTACAGATGATCGATTTTTAATGATATCAAATATATTGTTTGAACAAGTATCAAGATTACTACCAAATTATATGACATTTAGTCACATATATAAAATACAATGATAAAATAATTCGTATAAAACATAAAAATAGATTATCAAGAAAAAAATATATGCTTGAAAAATATTTGATAGGAAAACATTTGACAAGCAAGACTCGGTCTATCAAATATCTACCTGTCAAAATATTTATCAAAAAAATATTATCAGTCAAGCAAAGTTACATGAATATGTTATGTTTAGCTAGAGAAAATGAAAAAAACCAAAATGTAAAACTGTTGATTCAATAACAAACTAAATGAGAGTACATAAAATGTCTTCAAATCAAGCAAAGTAAAAAGGTGCATAACTTACACTTGATTTCTTAGCAAATAAGATATTTTGTTATTACTCAACTTCTTACATAGATTGAAACATTTGTATCCAATCACCTCTCCAGCTGACATAATCTATTCTAAAGAAGGAGGTCTTCCTGCACCATGTCTTTTTTTAGGTAGACGTACTTCAAAATCTTCATATAAGACATCTATCATTTGAAAATCAACAAGTAGATGAATCGGGTGAGAATAAGATGCTTGAAAGAAAGATACTTTAAATTAAGCATCAATATAAGAATAAATGTCCCAATTAAAAGCAAGAACGCCTCTAATAGCATAAGCCTAAGAAAATTATCTCAATTTGTCATATGTTACAACAACATGCCGAACAATCAAATTTACACGATAATATTTAGAAGATTAAACTTCATAAACATCAATAGATAATAACTTTCCACTAGACGCCCTTAAGCCCTGAAAATTCCTTTCTGTAATAGGTACAATTGGTTGTTCCAAGTTTTACATAGCTCACATCTATCCGACATAGGTTACACAAGCATCAAGCGAAATTTATCTGTATACGCAATGATAGGTAAACATCTTTCCTCCAAATTCTGATGGATGTAGCTTTCCAGACAATCATAAGTCATTTTCCTATATTGATTTCCAACAAAAACACGTTAGCAAACATTTAAAAAGGAAAACCACGTGTAAAACTTTCTACTTTAGCCTCATCAACAATCCAAAATCCAACCAAAAAATGATTGAATACATATATTAACAACATGAAAAGATAAATGAACGATCCTTTTTTGTCTTGAGGGCATTTTTTGTTAGATAACTCTTCAAATTATTCGCTAAATGGTATTGACAATTTTTTTGTTAGATAGCTCTTTAAATTATTTGTTACATAGTGAAAACAAGACCTATGTGCCGAATTGGAAAAATTTAAGGAAAGGCAAGTTAACGACCAGGGTGTCAATCAGATACAAAGGTGAAATCTCGATCATCATTAATAACATTTCCCAAAGCTTTGTTAGAAACCAATACCAACCAATTAGGTACATCTTCACCAGATACAATGCCAACAACAAGTGGAAAAAATCATAAAATAAAGATAAATACATTTGATACATTCATGAACTAAAAATTGATGGATAAAATATAAAAATTACAACTATATAAGTCTGGAAATATTTGCTTGAAAAATATGGCAAATATTTGAGAGACGAGTATTTGACAGACTATAAATTTCAAATCTATCAAAGGGCTTAAAATACATCAAACAATATAATTATTAATCAAAAAACCAAATCATACCTTAATGTCGTAGTATAAGTTTGGCAAATATTGGCTTGGAAAACATGTTAAATATTTGATAGACAAATATATGACAGATGGAAATTTTAGCATATACCAAAGATTGAAATATATCTAAAATTATATTATTAATTTTCAGATCAAAATCTTGCCATGAAATAAAACAATTTTGTTGGACAAAATGTAAAAGTTGCAACAACACAAATTTGGCAAATATTTACTAGGAAAATATGGTAAATATTTGACAGGAAAATACTTGACAAACTGATATTTTAAAGAATAATATTATTAATTTTAGAACTAAGTCATACCTTGATTATCATTCTTAGTACTAACAGACATAATACAAACTTATCCTCTACCTCTTATAGATGTCCATCTAGAAATATCAAAGAACCACAATAATCAAATCCATATTTTCATGCTTCATACCCAATGAAAACCCTCTCAAATTCGTGAGTAATATGATCACATTGAAGGTCTACTATACTACCAGGATTACTAAGAAACACAACTACACAAAATGATTTCAAACGATGATACGAAAGTAAATCATTTCTATGTATTTCTTCAAGAGCCGATTTTTTCTCCTGTATATGCATAACAGTAGTTTAAAACAATATTTTACTCGGTTTGAAATGGATAAACAATGTCTTTCTTTTTCATTAGAAGGTTTGATTAAATAAAAACAATAAACAACTTCTTAACTAATTATCTAGGAACAGGAAGATTGTTAACATCTATGATACCCACTCCACTAGAATGATTAGGTTGCATAGTTTTAAGAACTAAAAAATCTAAAAACTTAACTTTAGGAGATGCGTGAACATGAGAGTGAACATGAGATTTTCAAACACTCACAGCAAACAAAAAACAAAAAACATAACGGCTCTAATGGCCGCTCCTGCTTAGCTTCTACGATCTTCTCTTCTCTTCTGCTCCGTCGCTTTTCTTGTTCCTGCTTTTATTACTGCTATTAATATTCGGATCTAGCGTTTTTCGTTTTATTTTTTCTCCTATTGGTTTATGGAACCGCTGCCACTCTCGAACGATGGAGAGTTCATCCTCTTCGGTTCCTTTGTGCGTAATTGTCCGTCGTTCGAAGCTATTGGTACCGCCTTATCGGCTGTGGTTTCAGGGCCCTGCTCGGTGATTTTTACTGGTGTAAAATCGATTGAGGTTAGGGTTTATTGCTTGGTTGATTTTGGGGCTCTCTGTAGATCTCGTTATGTATGGGTCGATTGTTGCTTTTTGGAGCTCTTACCCGTTTGGGGTGATGGTCTTCATTCTCGATTGCCGCGACGTCATTGCCTTGTTGAGGCTGTGGGTCGATCGGTGGAACCGTGCTCTCCTTCAGATTTCGAAGTGGTTCAGAAAAGGGATTTCATCCCCCTTTTCAAACCGAAGCTTTTCTTCTCTGTTTCTTGTGAGGTGGAGCCACGGGGGGAGTTGCCTTTGATGGTGGGGTCGGTGCTTTGTGGCTCTGTAGGTTTTGGTAACTTTGCGACTGAAGAGGAGCTCACCACCTCTTCGAGTCCTTCTATCGTGGCTCTCGGTCATGAGAAAGCCATGGTGGAAAGCGGTTCTTTTGGGGGGTTGCTCGTTGAGGATTTGTGTAGTCTTGTTCACAAGACTGATGTTCGTTCAGCAGTTTCTTTGACTGAAGGGGATTTCACCACCTCTTCAAGTCATGTTGAGTTGGTTAGCTTTCCGGAGGCAGAGCAGGTGGTTAGCGGTTGTCGGCATTGGTCCTTTGATGTGGTTGTGGATCGTTCTGTTCTGTTGCATTGTTTTCAGGCAGTTGTTTTGCGTGGCTCCGGTTGGGTTATGCCTTCTTGTGGGCCTGATCTGATGTTTATATTGTCTGGTATGCAATCTTCGGGTGTTTGTCAGTTTTTACCATGTGCTTTGATACAGCAGGCAAGCGGTTTATTGATCAGTCAGGCTTTGATGGGCTGTTCTCTTGTGTTCTTCGACGTTCAGCTGCAGGTAAGTGCTTTGGCGTCCGGCCAGGTGAGTTTTTTGGTAGTGCATATCCTGTTAGTCGTTAATTATGGGTTATTGGTTCCTTGTCGGCTTGTATCTGTTGGTTTATTCTGTTTGGTTATGAGCCATGACGCGCTTCGGCATGTGCTCCCTGATACTGTTACCTCTCTGATGGATGGTGACGTGTCAGGTCACTTTGGCATTGTGAACTCCGTTTGGAGCGAACAGTGTGGCTACCTGTGTTGGTATTATAGTCTTAGCCATAGCGAGGCCAGGTCTGTGTCGTTTGTGGCTTATCGTTTACCTATTCTGTTTGGTCCCCATCGGTCTCTACGGAGATATTACCCTGTTTGGGTCGATTGGCTCAGGCGGTGTTCCATTCCTGATTGCATGGTGTACCCTGGTGCGGCCCGCTATGCGGTCAGACTGGAATATTACCAGTCAGTTGCGACCCGATCGGGTGATATTTCTGCTAGGTCCACCCTGCGATCCTCTCCTGTCTCGCGGGGCTGCCTTTCCTATGGCAGTCCGGCTTGGGTTAGGTTCCTACAGCATCGTGGGATGCGATTTTATCGATCCCCTACATATTATCGATATCCTCTATCCGTCCCGGTTCCTCCTGTCTCCTCGCCTATTTGCTGCTCATCCCGTTGTTCTCTCGCTTCGTCTCCCTGTGCCTTATCGATCGTCATTCCGATGCTTTCTGTAGAGGATATTGCGTTGATTAATGAACGGCTTTCTCGTCTTTCCGAGAACTCTCTCCCATCCCGCTCCTCTTCTCTTATGCCCGGTTCGATGGCGAGATTAGATGAGTCTTCAGTGTCCGGTCCATTGCGTCAGCCTCTGCGCAGATCCTCTAGACGTAGATCGCGTGAGGCTTCGGTCATCCCTCGCACTATTCGTACTCGCTCTATAGCGGCGACAAAGCAGATTGATAGATCTGCTCTATCCTCCTTGTATCTTATCTGATCTCCGTCTGTGTGTTTTCTTTTGTTATTTTCTTTTTCTCTCTTAGGTGTTGGCTTTATGTCGAACTTTCTCTTTTGGAATATTAGAGGTATTGGTAACGAAGCTTCTTCTGCTAGGCTTAAGCGGGTTGTCCGTAAGCATTCCATTGGTTTGGTGGCTATTTTAGAACCTTTTGTGGGTCCCGGCGAGATCACAAAGGCCGTGTTGTCATTAGGTTTTGGTGGTGCTTTATCTAATGTTTCGGGTAAAATCTGGATTCTTTGGTCCAAAGATTGCAATGTTCGCCCAATTTTTGACTCGTCTCAACTTTTAACTATCTTGTGTTATTCCTCCTCCTCCCCTCAGCCATTCTTTTTTTCGGCGGTATACGCCAAGTGTGACCGGTTAGAAAGATTATCTCTTTGGGATGATATTTTGTCTCTAGCTGATTTCGGTTGCTCGCTTTCAGTTGTAGGTGGTGACTTCAATGTTGTCGCTAGTCAGACTAAAAAATTGGGAGGGGTAGCCGTCAATCGTCTTTCGGTTTCAGATTTCAATTCCTTCGTTGCGAGATCTGGGTTATCTGAAATTCCGTTCGTTGGTTCCGCTTTTACTTGGTGTAACAATCAGGTAGGTCCGAACCGGATCCTCTCCAGGTTGGATAGGATTTTTGGATCTGCTGATTGGTTCAACCTCCCTTACTCTTTCTCTATCTCTCATCTTCATCGGACTTTCTCTGATCATGCGCCTCTTGTTCTTCGGTGCGCTTCGCGATCTTTATCGGGGCCTTCTTCTTTCCGTTATCTTAGCATGTGGAGTTCCCACCATAGCTTTCTTCAGGTGGTTGAGGAATCGTGGTCCACTCCCATTGTGGCTGCTCCCATGGGGGCTTTCTCTGGGAAACTGAAGCGTCTAAAGGCTAGTCTTAAGACGTGGAATTCCCTTGTTTTTCGGAATATTTTCGACAGGGTGCGAGTGGCAGAAGAGTCTCTGATTCTTGCCGAAGCATTGTTCGACGAGACTCCTTCGGCGGAAAATAAGGAGCTGTGGGCTTACGCTCAGTTGTCTTTCTCTTCGGAACTTCGTATTGAGAACTCCTATCTGCATCAAAAGGCGCGGATCAAGTGGGTGGTTGAAGGAGATACGAATTCCAAATTCTTCCACTCGTCTATTCGCAAGAAAGCTAATTTGCTTTCTATTCATGAAATTGTGAGAACGGACCAATCTGTGGCTTCGACTCCTTCTGAAGTCAAAGAGGTATTAGTCTCTCATTTTCAATCATATCTGGGTTCTCCATCAGTGTCCGATCCGGATTCGGACATCCTTTCTTTCATTCCTCGGATTGTTCCTGATGTGGGAAGCGTAGATTTGGCTTTCCCGCCTTCGGCAGATGAGGTTCGTGCCTGTGTCTTTGCTCTTAGTAAGGATAGTGCCTGTGGGCCGGATGGTTTTAATGGTTCCTTCTTTCGTTCTACTTGGCATATCATCCAAGCTGATTTATGCCTGGCAATTCAGCATTTCTTTTCCAGGGCCGATCTTCCCATTAGTTGGTCATCCACGAATTTGGTCTTGATTCCAAAGTGTGATAATCCTCGGACGTGTTCGGAGTTCCGTCCCATCAGCCTTTGTAACTTCGCAAACAAAGTGATATCCAAGGTTTTGGCCACCCGTATGGCTCCTTACCTTGATCGCATTATATCTTCTTCTCAAGCGGGTTTTGTTAAAGGGCGTTTGATCACTGATAACGTCCTATTAGCCCAAGAACTTGTTTCTCAGATTGACCGAAAGGTCAGGGGTTCTAACATTATTTTCAAACTTGATATGGAAAAGGCCTACGACCGTATGTCCTGGTTTTTCATCATCAAGGTTCTTCGCGCTTTCGGTTTCCCTGAAACCCTAATTGATTTGGTTTGGAGACTCATTTCCAACTGCTGGTACTCTGTTCTCATTAACGGATCGGCCAATGGCTTTTTCAAAGCTGGTAGAGGTATCCGTCAAGGCGATCCTCTATCTCCTTCTCTTTTCGTCACCGCGGCCGAGGCCTTCATACGTGGCATCCACACTTTGACGGTTTATGGTCAAATTCAGCGATTCGGTATTCCGAGTCGGTGTCCCCTCGTCTCCTCTCTGTCATTCGTGGATGACATTGTCATTTTCTCCAACGGAACTCGGTCCTCTGTTAGCCGCCTTATTCGGTTCATTAAGTTGTACGAGAGGTGTTCGGGTCAATTGGTCAACTCTTCGAAGAGTTCCTTCGTGCACGCGAAGGACATGGACCATGTGAGAGTTTCTTGGGTCGAATACTTTACTGGATTCAAGGCTGCTTCCCTTCCCTTACCTTATATGGGTATTGTTCTTTACCGAGGAAGGAAACTTAACGCCATTTTCGATCCTCTTACGGATAAGGTAAGGGGTAAGATTATCCGATGGAACGCGTCCCTTCTGTCTCATGCTGGTAGATTAGTGCTCATTCGATCGGTTCTGAGCTCTATGGGTACTCATATATTCGCCGCTATGACCTCTACTGCCTCTTTTTTTCGCTCGTTCCAATCTTTGGCATCCTCTTTCTTCTGGGGTTCGAAGGGTGACAATCGCCGACACCACTGGGTGTCTTGGGATGTTATCTGCCGTCCTAAGACTGAGGGTGGATTAGGTTTGCGGAGTCCGAAAGACATCTGTTCGGCTTTCGCTTGTAAGTTGTGGTACAGGTTCGGTACTATCGACTCCTTATGGGTCAAATTCCTCCATGCTAAGTACCGGAGACTTGCGTCCTCTGGATATACAGGATCTCCTTGTTACGCCAGTGAGACTTGGAAGCATATGCAATCGGTCAAACTGCTTGTTGATTCTCATAGCGGCCACTCTGGATGGGATGGTGGTCCGTTCTCTATTCTTAAGGCCTGGAGTTCTTCTCGAACTCCTTCTCCTGTCCTTCCTCTATTTTCTTTCATTTGGGACGTTCGGATTCCTCCAAAAGTCTCTCTTCTCATGTGGAGAACCTTCCATTATGGGTTATCGGTTGATGAGAACCTCCAGCAGATTGACATTCCGCTTGTTTCCCGATGCAGGTGCTGCGGCAACGGGGAAACAGAATCGATCAATCATTTGCTTTTCGTTGGCTGGTGTGCCAGATCCTGCTGGAATTATTTCGGTAATTTATTGGGTGTCCGTGGCACCATCACCTCGTCAAATGATTTGCTGTCATCTTGGTGGTTTGATTGCTCTGGGAAATCTCTTCGCTCTATCATCTTTCGCTTGATTCCATGTCTGATATGCTGGCATGTATGGTGTGCGCGGAATAAGGCAATTTTTGACGAGGTTCCTATGGATCCCCTATCCGTTATTCGGCGGGTGAGAGATGATGTTTTCTTAGCATTTAGGGGTCGACCTTTCAGAGGGTCGGTCAGTGCTCGTTCTGGTCGCTTAGTAAACCTATTATCTATATCCTGCTCTCAGTCTTCGTATAGAGCGGGAATTGGATGATTGCCGATCCGGAGACTGGTGGTTCTGCCTTCCTAGTCTCCTCCCTGTCCGTCTTCGTCCCTCCCCCCCCCTTTTGATTTCTACAGTGTGTCTATTGCTTTCAGGCACTTGCTTTTCAAAAGTGGCTCTTTTTTCTATGTTCCTCTTCTGCCGGGAGATTGCTTCAAGGAATTCATTATCCCCTTCCAGATGTCGGCCTTTCAGTTTTTGAAGTGTTGGCCGTTTCCTCCTACTATTTAGGAGGGGCGGCGGATGAGCTTGTTTTTCTATGATTGTTGGTCCCACTACATCGTCATCGGGCGGTGGCATTGCCGGAGCACGATTACGATGTCGGATGGGCGGTAGTAGCCAGGAGCTCATCGGGTGTGTAGTGTGGCTGGGCCAGAAATGCTTAGCATCTGCTTCTCGATAGTGTCTATTGATTCCTTTTGGATGTTTCATTTTTATCTATGTTGTGAGTTCTCGGTGTTGTATTTCTTTATGGGATTGTTTTGGTTACCTGTCAGGCATGTTGACAGCTTTTGGTTGAGTTTTTATATGAAAGCTATCTTTAATATATATATATATATATATATATATATATATATATCAACGTATTCTAAAACAAAACAAAAAAAACAAAAAAATAATGAGATTTTCAACCTTCCTGTGAGCAAGTGGTTATAATACGTTCCTTATCATTCTTTAACTTTATGTCCATTTTTAATACAATAGATCATAAGAAACAATCAAAACTCTTCAACACTACCAGGAAATCTTTGACCAACCCTAGTAAATACCAAAACGCTAGAATCATTTTTAACATTTACAACCCTAGTAAATACCAAAACGCTAGAATCATTTTTAACATTTACAACCCTAGTAAATACCAAAACGCTAGAATCATTTTTTAACATTTATTTCAAATAAGACACTACACCAAATTGGCCATACACAGTTTTTAACGGCTTTTAATGTCACTGACAATGGAAATTACTATTGTTACACTATAGTAACATTTATAACCATAACAAGTAGTGGTATTTTGTGATTACTTTTAAATACTGGGAGGACCTTGTAGGCTTGTAATCCCCTTTTTTCTTTACTCGCTCCCCTTTCCCTGTTTGCAACACATTACCATTATTAATCCTCTTTCAATTTGCGAGCTAGGATTCAGGGTATTAGACTCCAATTTTCTCCATTCGGTTCGGATCTAGGGCTTGCAATTTCTACCTCCAGTTCATTTCGTTTAGTCAAGGATCTTGGGTTCACAGTTTCTGCCACCGGTTCACATTTTCTGTTACCAGTTCACTCTAGTTCAGGTGTATAAAAATTGTATCATTTTTTCCCCTTAGATTTGAATCTATGTGTTGAAATACAATACGTCCTGATTTCAATTTGAGTTAGTTTTTCTTTCCATTTCGAGTTTCAATTGGAATTTAAATCGTGTTTTACTTGACAATAGTGCATATTAAAAAATTGTTTCTTATTCTTGATTTTTGTTATTTGTTCAAATTAAATTTAGGCCGACTTCAGTTCAAATTATTTTCTTTACTTCTCCTCCATTTTTATGTTTAGTTTTTTGTAAAATGATTATATAAATGAAGCCAGTATTTCTTTTGGTATATATACAAGATCATTCTCTGTGAAATGCATAATATACCATGTTACGGTTGAAATACTGAGGTCAAATTCTACTTTAAATTTGTGTGGTGGTACACTTTCCAGTTGTTTGAACTTCGACTTTTTGAGTCTTTGTTGGATGCATCTCTTAATTTCTTTCTGTCATAAACTGTGTCTTAAACTATGTATACACGTCCCTTTCTACTAAACTATGCATGTTTATTTTCTTTTTCTTAAAATATATAATTTTTTGCGGAATGATATATGAATATGCAATTTGTTTTGGTTTTCATAGTATAAATATTAAGTCCTTGTGACTTTAATATGCAGGCTTTAACATTGAAGTTATAGGACGCAATATGGATAGTTTGTAGTAAATACATTACAAAAGCCTATGTCAGCCACAATAGTATCTCACATTTTAGAGAAGCAAAGTCTACTTTGAGTAGTTTTCTTCTATTCTTAAGAGTATTGAACTAATTTCTCATGTAGAAACCTTCATAGTTATGCACAGATAAATTATTTATGTAATGTAATAGATTCGCTGGCTATAAGACATGCATTTGATAATGTAATGTAACCTTCATAATTCAAATGACTTTAATCTATATCCCATGACTTAAAAATATTTCAGGAGTGCACTAGTCAGAAACTAGTGTTGGTCAAGATGCGCCACTTTTTGAAGCAAACCAAAATGGTAATTATACGCTGTCCGAGCTAGTTGATGCAAAGTCTCTTAGTATTTATACAAAATTCATATTGTAAATTTTCCGACGTGGGACTAATCTCAACATATTTTGTCCTAGTTATATTTTGAAGTTGTATGTATTTTGAGGTTATCATATATTTTACTTTATAGAATTTGATATGAAACAAATGTACGTTTGTTTTGAAACTTGATATGAGATATATGTCTATTTGATGTTTTATTTTGAAATTTGGTTAAATGTTTATCGTTATAAAGTCGAAATTGGTATATTGTGATATATGTTATATGTTAGTAGATAAGATGCCGAGTTTAGCACGTTTAAGTAAGTTAGTTTATTAACTGTTGTATTTGTTGTAAGCGGTAAGAAAGTCTAATGCTATTCTACAAATCCTAATGGAAATAACCATTAGTAAAAATACAGCTTCTAGTACATAGAACAGTTACAGAATTTAAAATTTGTGACGGCAAAAAATAGTTTATACTCTTTGTTAAAAGAAAATTTACTAACAGATTTTTCTGTTGGAAAAGGCTTATTTTCCAAAAGTTATAATAGTTAGAATGTACTCATTTCCAATGGTTATAACTATTGGGATATTTTATATTCCCATTGGAAATATCCACTTCTAATTCCGCAACAAATTTTTCCACGCACTCCATGGTCATGGGTATAACCGTTACAAAATCATTTGCAATGGTTATAACTATTAAAAAGACCAATTTTGGTGTTGTAACTAGAATAAACCGAAGAAACAACCATTGAAAAACTGGACGAACCACCCTCGGTAAAAGAAGTAGCAAATGAAGAGCCATAAGAACCACCCTAGGTAAAAGAAGCAGCAAATGAAGTACCATAAGAACCAACATTAACTGAATTGCATTTTGATTACTTTAAACTAACCGAAAGAAGTGGAAAATTCTTACGACTATGAGCAACAAGAAACAATATGTTATATGAATAAGAATTAGTTTCAATTACTCTTTTCATATTGTCTCTTCCAGAAACCTATTTTATTAAAGTCAGCTATTAGTACAGGCCCATGGTCATACATATCTTTCCCAATCTCAGCGTACAATCACTCAAACCAAGTTGTCTAATATAAGTATCATTGTCCAACATGAAAACAACAAGAACATTAATAGTAAAAAGCCTGTAAAAATACATATCTAATATTAATCCAACAAAAAATTGACATTAAAAAATAAAAAATTCAAAAATATTATACCAACACTATCCTGGAAAATATTTGACTGGTAAATATTTACAAAGCAATTTTGTAATGCCAATATTAGACTGGATAATATTTGACTAACAAATATTTGTCACTAATTCATTCTTTTTGTATCATTCTTTGCAATAGCATATATTTACCAGTATAGCATCATTTCAAAAATTAATGCACAACCTAATATTGCTATACCAATTACTATAGTGATAAAAATAACTAAATTCAATTCAATAAGTCATATGCATATTGCAATTTAGCTACAACTTTTTCCTTAGGAAATTTTTAGAAATAATTTATTCTATTACTTGCTCGGGTCTTTGTAATAAAGGACATCCGTATTTGTTCAATAATACGTATAGAGATCCATCTACTATTTTATAATATATTGTATGGAAAATGTATGTTTGGACTAGGGTCCGTAGAAGTCATACATACTGGAGTTCTCATCTAGATCAGGTTACGTCCTTATCTCTTCCTTCTTGATAACCAACCAAGAGATTAGTGGAGATTTGACTTCATGTTTGCGTAGGGTTCCTTTGTTATTTTCCTCTTTTGGTGCTCATACCGTACTTACATATGTAGAGCAATTCAGTTCACAGAGCATTCCACTACTTCTTGCTCGGCTCAGAGTCCCCAATGCGCTTCTCAGTATATTCTCTTTGTACTTGCTGTTTGTGCTCAAATATTTCATTGCTGTAGTTTGTTTTCATGCCTTGACTTAGTCTCATTACTCATCTAGCGGACGATGCTCTATTAACTTGTTGTATAGTTATTATTTTTTCTTATGTACCTAGTCGATTATTTGGGTGATGTCACATATTTTTTTTTTCAATCCATCATTATTATGTATAGTCAAAATTGTATATGGTCTTTGATTTTCATTTTAATATAATAATATCAACAACAAATGGATTTAAAAACTGAATAAAAATCGCCGATCTAGTTAAAAAAAGTAAATATCATATCAAACTAAAAGCAAATAAATAACATAAAATGTTAATATAAAACACTTATTGATATATTATAAAACAAAAATTGTAGCAAGAGAAAAGGTGAAACTAATAGAAATATAATTTGATTACAATGAAGATGAAGTCGACAAAGCTAAAATAAGCAGGAAATAGATAAGAAACTAAGTCGAAGTCGATGAAAAAACCTAAAATCATGCAAGAGTTGAAAATCTATAAATCGATGAAGCTGAAATCGATGAAGCTATGATCAAGCGCGATTTGAAAATAGGAAAAAATAAATGATAAAGGAATTTAAGGGTAAGGTTAAATTTGGAAAATTAAAAATGGAAGTATGGAAAAATGAGGATATATCCCCGTTTCACAAATTTCCTGAAAGTATGGAATGGGTCGGCATGCATCATCATATCTGCCCACATAGTTGCAGCGGTACGCATTTTGGCCCACCAATTGATTTATATTCTTCCTCAGGCTGGGCAGATTAGACCGTCCATCTCACATGACATGTTCCCGGCTTAAACATCAAGGCTCCCTTAGCAGACAACTCACTCGGCTATTTCACATATACAAGCCAAGCACCGCTCGCATATATACCGAGCAATGACAATAGGCACCCGCTTATCAATAAATCACTCCTCAGTGATTGGATGGTTCGACCACCATCCTAATAACAGGAAAGGACCCTTGAGAATAGCGAATGATAGAGCAGCATGAAGCATCCCTTTCAATAGTTCGTGGCCAGCCTACAAATCACTCCCTAACATGGTCCCTCGCTCACTCTCTTCATTGCTCGCCCGCACCTTCCGAAGCCCTTTTGCCATCATTGGCTAGCTCCAACCACCGGTGCCTAACTGCTTCTGCAAAAGGAAGTTCACCTGCATTGTTTCTCTAAAAAGAATGACATAAGCAACTATGTTCATCTGACAAAAGCATCATAAGTAGCAACTCCATGTCATTTACTGCCACCTTGGCAAAACACCACTGCACAACCACTATCTTATCCCATGCCACTTGCCTCTATGCAAATAATGCTTAAGGCACGGTCAGCAAGCTGGCACCATCTCAACCATGCAAACCAACTGGCACCATCTCAATCATGCAAACCAAATGGCACTCTAACTGTCGCACATTGGACCGGATAGCGTGATCAATGGCTCAACGTGATTTTACCATCTCAACTGTGCAATCTCAGTCGCTCACACTGATTCCAACAACTATGATTACTTTAAGATTATCATTTTGAGAGGCAATAAAATCTAAGTTCTAAATCATTGTAATTTCACATTATTATCCGTTGTAATCACATCTATTGTATGTGAAGAAAAATAATAAGAGATTTTTCATAGTGGACATAGAACAATGTTGATCGAACCACTCCACATTATGTGCCTATATTGCGTTTACAAATATTATCTCCTTAGCTTCCATTTTATCAAGGTTCTAACAAATAACCATTCATAATATCCACTCTTAATCATAATTCCGAAGCTGGCTAAATTTTTAGTCAATGTTTTGACACTAGAAGGTGTATCTTCCTAAAAGCTATCATCTTTCTTCACTTTTCTTCTCTACAAATCTTTCACGTTCAAACCATGCACAATCTTAATGATAACGAGTCCGACAACTCCAGTGTTTGTAACACCAGCAGAACTACTATGACAAGTGCTGTCTGTCCCATCCCCAGTCTTAGCAGTGACATTTGGCTTGGCATGATAAATGGCTTGACCAACATCAAGAACTTTTTCGTGATGTGAATGGCCTTTACGTTAGAATGAATGCTTAAAAAACTATAAATTACAGACTGGTAGCCCCTAATGGCTGACCGAACACTTATCTAGTCCACTATTCCCAACACTAACAACATAATGAATGATGCTCATTGGAGGGTCATGTTGGTAAACCCCCGAAGGGGGTGCACCTGTCCACTACAGGAATGCACATGCTGCCCCCAAGCTAGGGAATGTTTGCATTTCATTGCCTTTGGGCAGTGGATAAGGAAAGGAACGCTACCTATTGTTTGACTGTCATAGTGGAAGATGGCAGGGTCAAAATGCAGTACCTAAAGTACCGTCAACCCACTCCATACCTCAACGGGAAGTGCCCAGGCCTAAATTCCGTGAAAGACAGCCCTATAGCTATGATCACCTACAGCCGTCAGAAGTAGATCTCCAACATCGTCAGGCATCATCGTTCCCCTTCTCCCTACTACTGCCAGTAGATCCCCGTCACTGGATAGGAAACCGAGGACACCCACCCCAATAAGGGGCTAGCACTATGCTTGACACATAAAGACTGGTCTCTAAGAATAAATTGTTGCCTTATGCCATGCACGACACATGAAGGCAGTGTGGGTTTATCAAATGACGAGAATGGAGATCTCTTACTTGAAGAAATCTTAGACACTTACATCCATCAGAGGTATGCTTTATCTTATATGGCTTAGTACAACAAGAGCTCTAACCTATCCGACCATATCATCCCTTTCGACCCAATAACTCGGGCCCCTTTCGACCCAATAACTCGGGCCGATTAGCTCTCTTGCCATACAAATTCCTTCTTTTCCCTCTACCTTTACTGGACTGCTCTCCCATTCATTCCATGATTTATAAGACATTAATATCCACTTATAGGCCCACTTGTGTTCCGACTTCAAGGGTCGCTACTTCGCATAAAAACAAGGGTCATGATGACGAGCAAGCAAGGAAACATAAGGCAAGGTCCAAGCAAGTCCCTTGGTTCGTATGTCAGCTACTTCAATAAGGAATCGACCCAAGCTAGCGGAGAAGACAAGGATAACTTGGAAGTTGCCCTGTTCAGGGGTGAAGTACCGGTCCCAAATGTGGAAGGAGTTGCAGAAGCAACCCGCTTTGTCCTTGACTGATTTTATCCAAAGGGTGAATGACATGATAAAGGCGAAAGAGGCCGACATCTCCAATATTGATAAGGAGAGCGGCCAGAGAAACAAACCTTGCCCCAAGGAAGATAATCCTGAAATGTACGGTCGATAGGAAAACAACAAGAAGTGCATGGAAGACGGTTCGCGCTTCAAAACTAGGTACAAAAATTATGCAACTTTGAATTGTGACTTGGAAATAATCTAGTTTTCCATGCCATTTGAACGGTCTACTCCTTCCCGGATCAGACAGAAGGAGGAGCCTAAGGCTAATGAAAATTATGTGAATTCCACTAGCTCAAAGGCCACTTTACCATCGAGTGTCGACATCTCAAAGATGAAATAGAGTGACTGATCCATGAAGGTATGTTGGGGCATCATGTGAGGCAGTGGGTTGAATAGCGAAACCCTAAGTGAAATCCACCTACCTAAATCTAGTGGGCACTCAACAATATTGTGACAACAATCAACATAGAGATACTACTAATTTGTGGTTCCACACATGTGGTTGGCAGCAGTTGGGGGCTCAAGCCTGATACAAAAGAGAGTTTACCTCCGACAATCAAGTATATTCCGTCGATCTCCGAGTCCTAAAGGTTCCTTGAGTCGAAGATAATATAACGGGTATTACCTTCAATGTAGAAGCTAAAAAAGGAGTTGGTTTACCCCATCATAACCTCATGCTCATATTAGTTAGCGTCGCTAGCACGAAAGTTCAAAGTGTTTTCATTGATGGGGAGGCTCGTTTAATGTAATATTCAAGGAAGTTTTTGATAAAATGATGCTACCTGCCTCCAACCCCACTCCTTGTGCATTGCCCATTAATGGGTTTGGAGGTGTTCGCATAGAACCCCTAAGGACTTCTTCTTACATGATCACTTTCGACCAGGAGCCTCTTGCAGCCAAGATTTAGGAAAAAAATTTTGTAGCGGATTGCCTATCTGCATAAAATATCATGATAAGCATACTGACATTAGCAGACCTGCACGCACTTATGGCATACCACCGACTAACGATGAAGTTCCCAACTAAGAGAGGAATACAATGCATATGCTGCAACTAGTAGACCGCCCGACAACAAGAGTTAGCAACGCTTAATGATGACACACTCGAGATAATATAAGAGCCATCCAATGCTTTCATTCATGCCAGAAGCCCATACTAGGTAGTTGAGGGGGACCATCATTCCTTGGCTAGTACAAGTAAGACAAGGGAGATCATAGAAACATGAAATGAGAAAGTCAAACTCCGTTAGTACGCCGAAGTAGAAGATACCAACACTCCTTCCATCTCAATGCTGATAGACTCATCTGTGAGAGTCAGAGGCAGCCATAGCTTACTAATTTGTGCCCAGATGCCCATTCCAGTTGAGGTTGTTATTGAACGCATAATATATGTGTTGGACCAGTGCAACTTGGGAGATAGCACAGAGGGTAACATTGATAAGTCACTCAATCCCCATATGAGCCAAACCCCGATGAGGTGCCAGCAAGACCGCCCGAGGCTATATCATTTGACAGTAATGACCCTAGCAAGGTCATCTAAGTAGGCATAAAACTAAGTTCGAAAGTAAGATATGAGCTAGTCTATTTTTTAAAGAAAAATAAAGATGTATTCACTTAGGGGCATGCCAACATGACCAACATAGATCCTTCAAGCATCTGTCACGTCCTAAACATTGACCCAACGACTCACCCTGTCTTTCAAAAGAGGCGGCCACTTAACCCTCGAGCAACATGGGGCACTCAAAGGAGAAGTAGAAAAGTAGATCGCAAATGGGTTCATCCGCGAAGCTACATATACCCAGTCTGGTAGTCAACCCAATAATGGTCCAAAAGCTAAGTGGGACTTGGAGGTATCATATTGATTTCTCAGATCTTAACAAGGCTTTCTCAAAAGATAGCTTCCCGTTACCCAGCATCTACCAGCTCGTGGATGCAACCAGCAAACCTGAGTTGCTTATAATCATCGATGCTTCCTCATTGTAAAATCAAATCGCCATGCATAGCCCAAATCAAGATCACACCTCCTTCATCACCAATGTCCAGTCATTTACTGTGTTATGCCATTTGACCAGCGCAATGCAGGTGCAACCATCAATAGCCTATTAACAAAGTGTTTTCTCAATAGATAGGCAATCCATGAAGGTGTTTGTAGATGATATGCATATGAAGTCTAAGAAGGCAAGAGGGTGAGTAAAGAACCTGGTCGAGACTTTCAACTTCTTTCGCATGTGTAATATGAAGCTTAACCAAAATAAGCATTTCGTTGTCATGTAGTATGGGAACTTCCTTATTTTTAGTAGGAGACCCAGGAATTGAGGTCAAACCTGACAAAATTCAGGAAATCCAATACATGTAGACACCCCGCATAAAAAAGCAAGTGTAGAGCCTGAATGGAATGATCATGACACTTCGCCGCTTTAAATCGAAGGTCACCCATCGATGCATCCCTTTCTTAACCTTATCAAGAAAGGAAAATCATTTGTTTGGAGTGAAGATTGCATCAAGGCTTTTTAAAGGCTTAAAATAGCACCTTGTCTCACCCCCATGATTTCAAACGTATTGATGGGGAAAGATTTGTATTTGTACTTGAATTTACTGACCACGCGATCAGTTCTACCTTGGTTTGAGAGAAAGAGAAAATCCAACAATAAGCTATTATATAAAAGGTCGTCGAGCCTAGAAACAAGGTATAAAACTGGAGAAGTTAGCTTGTTGTCTTCTAATTATGACCCGATGACTCAGGCCATATTTTCAAACACGCGCTATCAAGGATCTTACCAACAGTCATTAAAGTAAGTGCTTAATCGACCCAATACATCGAGCTATCTTTTAAAGTGATTCATGTAAGTTGGACAACATCACGTCACTTTTTACTCCTGCATTTCCATCAAAGGCCAAGCCATGACTGACTTTATAGCCGAATGCTCAAGCATGGACATCAACAAGAGGAAGCCATCACCAGCCACTAAGCATGGTAACTATATGTTGATAGTGCATCTAACGAGAAAGGGGCAGGGGTTGGCATAGTCCCAATCATGCCTGATGGGAAAGAACCATGCTTTCCCACCCTCCTTAGCCTCAAAGCTATAGAAAAACAAAGTCAGCTATGAAGCCGTCCTACCCGATTTCGGGATGGCTTGAGAATTGTGAATAGAATCCTTACATGTGTTCGGTCACTCTTTCATATTGGAAACATTTCCAAGTTGAAGACAAAGCACATGTCTATGTTGTCGTAGAAGCCAAGAAGCTAATCAATGTCTTCATATACTTCAAGCTAAAGGAAATATCCCATGAGAAGAACGCCAAGGCAGACCGACTGGCAAAGGTTGCAAGCAATCTTGAAGAAAGCATATCCTAGTTTCCCGTAGAGGTACGAGCTGCCCACTGCTTTGAATTGGGGGGGGGGCAACTGCCATGGAAATTAATGAGGTCCAAACTGATGCATGGGTGACCCCACTATTGAAGTACCACATGGGCAAGGAACAACCCATAGATAGAAAGGAGGCTCGAAAAGTTATTGCCAGGCTCCCCACTACACAATCATATAAGAAACTATAATAGTGAGGGCATTCAAATCCCCTTCGGTGATATGCCACAGATGATGAAGCTAATCACCTATTGTTATAATTACATGATGGTCTTCATGGAGATCATGTCGGGGAAAAAGCCTAGCAAGAAAGGTCCTCTGGTGAAGGTACCACTAGCCCAACATGATCAAGGATGCAATGAGCTATGTCAAGAAATGCGATCGGTGTTAATGGTTCGCCATGGTTCCAAAAGCGTTTCTCGATCTCCCAACTACTACGATATTACCTTAGTCGCACGAAAGAATATACCCGATCTAAAAGCACCCCAATGCTAAATGAGGATATAACCATGTTATAGTTACCGTTGACTACTTCACTATATAAGTTGAGGCGTAGGCCCAAACTTGGTCACCGCTCATAGGATCCCAAATTTCAAAATTGAGAACATCATCTGCCGCTTCAGGCTTCCCAAAAAAAATCATCAAAGATAATGACACCCAATTTGAGAGTGAATTGTTACAAGGTTTCTATCAGTAGAACAGAACAGAGAAGTGTTTTTCCTTGGTTGCCCACCCACAATCAAACGGGAAGGTTGAGACATTTAACAAGACCATCAAATTGACACTAAAGAAGCACCTCGCAAAGGCAAAGGGAAACTGGGTGGAAGGCTTACTGCTCATACTTTGGTCCTACCATACCTCAAGCTGCATATAAACTGGGCTTCTTTCCATTTAGCTAATGGGTATGGAGCTATGCTACTCGTTGAAGTCAACATACCATCTCCAAGGTGCCTCGCCCATGACCTGGTGCAAAATGAAGAACTAGTCGGGCTCAGATTCAATGTTTTAGACAAAAGAAGAGTGGAGGCAAGCCCTGCTCTAATCATACAAAAGATAGACAAACATCACAATATAAGAGTTAAACTTTGTCAATTCAAGGTCGGGGACTTAATACTGAACCAGGTTTTTCAAGCATTAAGACCCATTCGAAGGATTGTTATGGCTAAACTAGGAAATTCCATACATGATCAGCACTGCATTCACTAATGGCACATACAACCTTTCACACCCGGATAGCACTGACGTGCCTCATACATGGAATCCGGGGCATCTTCAAGTGTATTATATGTGCTATCCAGCATTTTGACCCGACTATATCTTAACTGACTGGACAAGTTAGAGTCGCTGTCATAAAGGCTAGTATTCCAGAGCGATGATTATGGAGTCCAAAAATCAAGCATAGATGATAATATGAAGTAGAAGCTTGAAAGCTCACTATTCCCCAAAGGTGGATCAAGTACGATCTTTATTCAACACTATGGATCGTATCGTATCAATTCCAAAACTCAGTTTTGCAGCGATGATCGGTCAATAACTCAAAATCTACATATGCTATTAATATGAAACTTAGAGTACAAGCTTATTATAACCTGTGGAACACCCCTTAGGGATACCATTCCAATTGGAGGAAGTTGGAGGGATCTGCATAGCTCCCTTTGGAGGATTGGCAGAAATCATAATTCGAGCAACACTACTTCATGGAAAATGCGATATCTCAGAAACTGCATGTTGGAATTGCATGAAATTTAGGGAGCAATTAGCTAACATCATGGGGGCACCTCTCATAGGGATCACGGCCCATTTGGACACACTAATAGGGGTCGGTAACATCCCTATTGTGGGTCTCGATGGGCATGGAAATTTTTGGATGGTCTCTCTTTGTCTCTCGAACCTTCTGTCGAAATTTCTGTCCGATTCACGCATATCTTCCCCTATAAATATAATATGCATGGCATTAAAAAAGAGATCATGCTTTCTCTGCCGAGGCTCTACCATTTTTATTCTTCAATTTTGTACTAATGAATCCCAGCTGATCAAAACATTCTTGTAATCATAATCAAGTGCAAGATCAATAAAATATAAAGTGGACATAGGCCAAGATTACCGAACCACTATAAAAATTTATGTGTTCATTTATGGTTTTTGTTATGTTTTAATTTCATTCTTTATTTAATCTCTACTAGATTCTATTTGTTGTTGATACACATTTTTGGCATCAACATTATGGTGCTTTCACTGAGAATTGAATTCTCAGCTTGATTGAATCTCATCATCTACTTGTTGATTCCTATATTCGTGAGATAGATCCAATTTTCAAATGATAAACTTCCTATTCTACTCAGTTTTGAAGAAAATTTAAAGGAAGTTGGTAGCCATGGTTAGATAAATTAAATCAACTTCACATGGAGTTAAAGGAAATGATGATACTAGAGTTCTTGTTTGGGTTTGTTCAAGTGTTCATGCCCATTTGGAAGGGATTAGATTCACTCATGTATGTAAGATCTTGGGATCATATGTTGAAGTTTGCACTCAAGTTAGGGGATGGCCGGTCCCTCTCTCAAGGCCAAAATGGTCGAACCCTCAAGCTATACCGAACCCTCATGTTGATAGCCATGCTCACTACCGATCCTTCTATAAATTGGTTCACAACTGATTCCTCTCATGTAGCAAACTACAGATCCCTCACCAAGGCAATTCATCCGATCCCTATACAACCGATCCATATTTATAAAAATATGAATCGGGTATGTGATTCAACCGCTCATCCGCTACCATATGCCCCTAACTTGGAGGCAAGGACTCGGAATGGGAAACGGGTGTGACTCGACCATCCACTTCCTACTTTGTGCTTCAATTCTGATAGAACATCTATGCCTTACACAGAGCCCGACAAGGTCAGAATCTAATACAAAGTGGGCATGGCTAACCGTTCACTCATCAACCTCCACACTTTACTTGGAGACCAAAGAAAGACTTGGAGTGGATGCAACCCAATCATCCACTACCTAGCTCATAATTGAAGTTCGCCAAAATACTTATGCTTTCCTGAAGCCCAGCATGACCGAGGTCCAACTAAAGTGGACGTGATTTGATCATCCACATATTAACTCCGGCCCTAGACACAGGAGGCAGTTCGAAAGATCGACTTAAAGTAGGCGTGACTAACTGCCTACTCGTCAACCAACGCCCTCAACGCATGGACACGACTGCAGCTTGAGGTGGATGTGACTTGATCTTCCATCGAAAACTTTCTCCCTCGACTTTCCGGGAGGAGTATGAAGCAAAAAGATGGATGTGGTTCGACCATCCATTGACCAACTCTAGTACCTAGAGCATGGACCGGAGTATAAGCATCAAACGGGTGTGACTGACCACCCATCATAAAACTCTGGTCCCTAGAGTGCGGATCGAAGTATAAACACAAAACAATGGACGTGCTTCGACCATCCATCGATCAACTTTGGTTACCAAAGTGTGAAATGGAGTATAAACATCAAACGGGCGTGACTTACCACCCATTATAAACTCTGGTCTCCAGAGTGTGGATCGGAGTATAAACACAAAAAGATGGATGAGGTTCAATCGTCTATCAATCAACTCTGGCTCCCAGAGCATGGACCAGAGTATAAACATCAAATGGGTTGACTGACCACCCATCATAAAACTCCGGTCCCTAGAGTGCGGATTAGAGTATAAACACAAAAGGATGGACGTAGTTCGATCGTCCATCGATTAACTTTGGCTCCCAAAGCGCGGACCGGAGTATAACCATTAAACGTGTGTGAATGACCACCCATCATAAAACTCTACTCATATATACACAAAAAAATGAATGTGGTTTGATCATCCATCTATCAACTCTAGTTTTCATAGCGCAGACTGGAGCATAAATATGAAATGGGTGTGACTAACCACCCATCATAAAACTCTGGTCCTTAGAGTGCGTACTGGACTATAAACACAAAAATATGGACGTGGTTTGATCGCCCATCGATTAACTCTGGTTCACAGAGCGCAGAACAGAGTATGAACATCAAACGGGTGTGACTGACCACCCATCATAAAACATTAGTCCCCAAAGCATGAATCGAAGTATACACACAAAAAGTGGATGCGGTTCGACCGTCCGCTCATCAACTCTTACCCTTTACTTGAAGGCAAACACACAACTCAAGGTGGATGCGATTTAACCATCTCCTCCCCTGCTTAAGCTCAAAGTTCTTCAGAACACTCATCTTACTCCCAAGGCTCGGTAGAAACCCAATCCAAATGGAAGTGGACATGGTATGAGCATCTTCGCATCGACCCGTGCCTTGGATACATAGGGCAGTTTAAGAGCCCAAGCCTAAATTAGACATGGTTCAACCGTCCAATCCAAAAAAGATGTGTACATGCATCCATGACCTGGTTTGCACCTGAAGTATGGTGAACTATCAAAGCCTTGCCTGGACATCGGCAAGCCCAAAATCCAAACCAAGACATGGACACGGTTCGATCGTCCAGTTAGTAACTCTGGTCTCCTAGTATGGAATGGAGTATAAACACAAATTGGGTGCGGTTCGACCACCGCCAACAAATTCTTATCCCCAAAGTGCGGATATGAATGTAAACAAATAGACGATTGTTGTTCGACCACTCAATATTCCATAAACTCCGACCTGAACTCGAGAGGATGAGTATAAACTCACTACCGATCGAATTCTAAAATCCACGAACTAATCCTATTAATCCAAGAATGAGAAAGAGAGTAAAAACTACTACAAGCCGAATACGACATCTTATTATAGCTTCGGCTAGGTGATCTTTACAATTTAAGGCAACAATTGCAAGAAGGCCTCAATACAAAACCAATCGAAATGACATCTGAAGTTACGAGCTACCGACTATATTGTACCACAGATTCGACGGGCAATGTTGATCCAAGCTTTCCATATTCTCCCAAGACGGTCAATATTGATTCACATCAAACACAAACGGATTTGACCCAGATGTCCTGCGAAAAATTTCGATCGCCAAAGTGCAGATAGGAGAATAAACCACAAACGATTATGACTAGATCATTAATTCTCATCACCCTCCTTCGATCCGTCAAGAGGAGTATGAAATCGGATGAGCAAGACCTGACTGCAACTGAGCCAACTCTATCCCTAGATCTAGCAGGAGAATATGAATCAAAATGGACGTGATTGACCATCCAGCTCTGAATGAATGTGATGCGACCGTTCATTTGTTGACTCTTACCATGATCCGATTAGAAGAGCAATATGAAACGGATGTGAAACGACCGTCTGCACACTGATCCTTGTCTTTGGTCTGACAGGGAGAGCATCAATCATTGATTGGACATGACTTGCCTTTCTACTTATCGACGTATGCCCCAGACTTGGGGGTACGAGCGAGAAATAAGATGAAAGTGAACCGACTATTCATCGATCAACTCTAATCCTTGGAGCATAGGTAGGAGTATAAAAACAAGTAGGACGAGACTCGACCGTCCATGCAGTACATCTATTAACCTGAGACCGAGGTGGAAGCGCGAACATCCAAAGACTAACTACGATAGCTCAATACTGTGATTCATGCCTAGTGTTTACCGAGGCTATGACCAAAAGGATGCCTAGAAATAGAATCATCGAATCAATGCCCAAGCCCATGGGAAACTGATCATCACTCCAGCCCGAATGATGAGTAACAAATTATGAGTACGTTAAATGGAAAGCGCGTTACTCGAATATACAAGCAGATTCAAAATCAAAGCAAGAGCTAGCTATGCAGTTGCACGCAACACGAGGCTGAACCCTACTCAACATTTGATTCAACGTGCTTCTAAACCTAATCTTTGGCCATTTACAGATAATTGCTCAAAGCATTTAGAGACTTTCACTATCAGACTCAATAACCCATGATAAGACTTTGGGATTCGACAGGAATAACCGTCATCATAGACCATCCTAACTATATTTCACGTTGATGGTTACACAAAATATTTACATTTGAACTCAAGGAATTCAAGACTGCACCCATTGAACTGACAATCAACATTACAGTCAACCATGGTGACCCATTACGGGTACTGAAGTTCGAATCACAGCTTAGTGCAATGATGATGAAGGAATTACCTAGCTTTCTCCAAATGAATCATGATGTGTTCGTTTGGACCTATTTTGACATGCTTGTGATCTCATCGATTATCGCGAGCTATGCATGGAATATCGACCCGAGGCATGTCTCGGTGAGATAAAAGCAACGCGGCATGGATCTAGAGGGATTTGCTGCACACTAGGTTTACCTGCAACGCCCTCTACCCAAAATGGGCATCCAATCCATTTCATGTGAAAAAAGATAATGGAAAGTAGCAAATATGCGCCGACTACTCTTACCTGAATAAAGCATGCCCAAAAGATAGCTTTACACTTTCGAGGATCGACCGGCTTGTAGACTCGGTAGCTGGATATGAATTGCTTTCATTTATGGATGTGTACTCCAAATACAACTAGATCCTGATGCACATCCTCGACCAAGAGCACACCAACTTCATTACCGATCTAGGGTTATATCGTTATGCTGTGATGTCATCTGAACTAAATAATGCTGAAGCTGTTTACCAAAGACCGATCAACATGATGTTCATAGACCATATTGGGAAATTGACGGAAGTATATGTGGATGATATGCTTGTAAAGTCACGACGTTCAAACGACTACATGATGACTTAGTGGAGATGTTCAGTGTTCTATGAGAATATGGAATGAAACTAAATCCCATGAAATGCTCTTTCGACGTCGCGTCAAGGAAATTTTAGCATTTCATCATCAACTTTCAGGTACCAAAAACGATTAAGCAAGCAAAGAGCTTAAATGAGAAGGCTGTCGCCCTAAGCCGCTTCATCTCCAAGGCCACTGACAAATGTATTCCTCTCTTCGACTTGATCAGGAGAGGGAAAAGAGACTTCGAATGGATGCAAGATTGCATAGACGCATTTCAAGCTCTAGTAGATCACTTAGAGATACCTCCCATCCTATCCAAGCTACTAGATCATAAAGACTTATACATCTATTTAGTGGTGTCAGTACATGCCATAAGTGCCATACTGTTACGTGACGAGAATCAGATTCAGAGGCCTATATATATGTTAGCAAATAATTGACAAGTGTTGATAGAAAGTACCTAAAGCTGGAAAAGCTCGCATACTGCCTGTTGATTTGCATCACGAAAGATTTTCCATTACTTCCAGGCTCACTCCATTAACATCTACACCGACTAGCCATTACGACGGGTCCTACAACAACCTTAGATGTCTGGAAGGTAGAATATCGAGCTAAGCCAATCTGATATCACTTATCTCCCTTAGAGTGCTATCCAAGGAAAGACATTAGCAGACTTTATATTTGAATTCACTGCATCAGACGACTATCCAAAGAGCAGTGGAGAACCGACCAACTAATGAAAAATGTACATGGATGGAACTTCCAATGATCGGTGTTCTGGCATCAGAGTTGTGTTAATAACTCCTGAGGAACGATCGTTCTACTACGCCCTAAACCTAGACTTCCTTACAACAAATAATGAACCTATGTATGAAGCCTTGATCGCCATGCTCAAACTTACTAGAGAACTACGAGTGGAAGCTTTATATATTTTTTGTGATTCCTGGTTAGTGGTATGCCAAGTCAGGGAAGATTATCTTGCTATGGGGCAGCGTCTTGCTCCTTACCTCGGCCGGGTCCAAGAGCTACCAACCGACTTCGAGTATTACACCATTACACACATCCTTAGAGAACAAAATGATAAAGCAAAGTCACTAGCCATGCTGGTCAGTTCTGGGAATGTGCAATAAATAAAAATTTTCCCGGTTGAAGTACTTAACATTCCAAGCATTGGCATATGTAGATCGACTAAATCTTAAAGATGGAGCCAAAAAAGGAGTCATGGATGACTCCTATCAAAGACTATCTATAATGAGGGATCCTTCTTAGATGGAGGAATGAAAAATGACATATCCTCCCCAAAGATTCATGCTGCATCATCCAAGAAGGAGTCATGTATAGAAAGGGTTTCTTCGTTCCCCTACTTCAGTGTATCGCCCATGATGAAATCAAATGAGTCTTGAGAGAAGTCCATGAAGAAGAATGCGACGATAACAGCAGAGGCAAACCCTAACAAAGAAAATACTCTACTGCGGGTATTACTAGACAATTGTCAATCGAGATGCAGCTGATTACACTAGACAATGCCACTAGTGCTAGATGTTTGCAAAAAATTTGAGAGCCCCGCCGATGGAAATTACTCAAATGGCCAGTCCATAGCCATTTGCGATTAGGTTATTGATAGCATCAACTTCTTGTGATTCTAAAGGTAATGCAAAATACACCATCGTAGCAGTTGATTACTACACCAAATGGGTTGAAGCAGAACTTTTAACCACGAACATAACGAAGAAAATAATCAACTCCATTTTTCGGAACATCATTTGTTGTTTTGGCCTTCGACGAACCATTATAACTGATAATGAAACCCAATTTGACGGCTCTAAATTTAAAGACTTCTACCGTCAGCATCATATTGTTGCGGCAGTTGCTCGCCCTCAAGCAAATGGACAAGTTGAAGCTGTGAACAAAATCATAAAGTCCATTCTAAGGAAATGTTTGGAAAAGGCTAATGTAAAGTGGGTGGATGAACTCCCAACAACATTATGGACTTACAGAATCAATGACAAGTCAGCGACTGGCCATACTCAATTCGCCCTTGCTTACGGCTCCAAGGCCGTCATCCCTGTAAATTTGAAGTCGCCTCTCATCGAGTCACTTATTACAGCCACTACTTCATTATAAAAGAAAACATAAACAAGGAATTGCAATCAAATTGCAATTAAACTGTAAGAAATTAGCGTCAACTCGTGAGTGTACAAATACATCCGGGAGCCAATGACAAGAATGTGTACCTGAGCCTCCATGTGTATATTCAAAAAATTCGATTTCTTGAAATCGAAAAGAACTAAATTTTCACTTAGGGTTATTAAAGAAAAGACTGGTTTAGATAACCAAAGCTTACTAGCTCCATAGAACTGAGCAGAATAACAATCGATGGAATACAACCCAAAATTTATACTATGGAAATCGACTAAGCGATATGGCGATCAAAGAGAGATACAACACTTTGGAAAGATAATTCAATGGAAGGATAATGACTATTCAGGAAACTGGATGGATTTCTTTCAGGCCACTCTACCCTGCTTCAATTAAAAGCACATCATGTACGCAACAAGACGTACTTTGGGGGGAAAATGTTATCCAGCATTTTGACCCGGCCATATCCGAACTGACTGGACAAGATAGACTCGACTGTCATCAAGGCCTATAACCCAAAGCGATTATTTTAGGGTCCAAGAATCAAGCATAGATGATAATATAAAGCAGAAGCATGAAAGCACACTACTCCTTGAAGGTATGATCTGTATTCAACACTATGGATCGTATCGTATCAATTCCACAACTCAATTTTGCAGCGATGATCGGTCAATAACTAAAAATCCACAGATGCTATACAATCTTACCATAACATGTGAAACACCCTCTAAGGATATCATTCCAATTGGAGGAAGTTGGACGGATCGGTATAACTCCCTTTGGAGGGATCGGTCGAAACCAGGATTCAAGCAATGCCACTTCATGGAAAATGTGATATCTCACAAATCGTACGTCGGAATTGCACGAAAATTAAGGAGAAAGTAGTTAATATCATGAAGCACCCCTCATAGTGATCACGGCCTATTTAAAAACAGTGATATGGGTCGGTACCGATCCCTATTGTGGGACTCAATGGGCCTGGAAATTTTGTGGTGGTCTCGTCTTGGTCTCCCTAACCTTCTGTCGAAATTTTAGATTGATCTATGCAAGTCTTTCCCTATAAATACAGCAAGCATGGCGTCAGAAAAGGGATCCTGCTTTCTCTGCTAAGGCTCTGCCATTTTTTCTTCACTTTTGTACTAATGGATCCCAACTGATTCAAACATTTTTGTAATCATAATCAAGTGGAAGATCAATAAAAATAGAAAGTGAACGTAGACCAAGATTGCCGAACCACTATAAAAATCTATGTGTTCATTTATGATTTTTGTTGTATTTTAATTTCATTCTTTATTTAATCTCTAGTAGATTCTATTGAGTGTTGATGTCCATTTTTGGCGTCAACAATATGTGAAACTTTGTAAGTCGTAATTATAAAGCCAAAAATTTTATAAAAATTATAAAATATGGAATGAAAAGCAAAACATCCCCAGGCATTCATTACCTAAGCATCGACAATAAGGCTATTCGACAGGGATGAGCTGAGCGGCGCTCCCCTTCTTGCCAAGGAACGCCCTAAGACAAGGCTATCCACAGAGAATGGGTCATAAAATGCTCTCCTATGCAACCGAAGAATGCCAAAGCTGCTCTATGAGGATGTGTCAGCCACTCAAAGTTCTCTTCCATGTCGGAGGCATCAATGAACCAATGGTGTGACCACCCACATCATGGTCCCAATTCATTAACCCATTATGCTACCTATCCCTCCAATGGGCCAAGGCACTAATGCCAAGGCCTCACTGATCAGCACGCCAAATAAAGAGGAGAAGACAATACAAAAACAATAAAAGACTAGCTGATCAACCATCATAATGACCCGTAATGTGGCAATCATTATCAAAAACCAACGCCTTGTCCACCACTAGGGCGTCATCGGCGGCCGGGCTTGCTCAGCCCTCCTGTAATGGAGGTGAGTCAAAATTGCCAACGAAACTCCGCCGCAACATGTCATAATTTTATGAAATTAAATAAATTAAAAAGAGTAAAACCATAATTTTACATAATTGGAAAAATAGTAAATTTTTATAGGAGTTGGAATTAGGCTTGGGACCTATTCCATCCAGAATGTCATTATAGTCAGAAAACATATGTAACATGCTGGTTTTGGTTAACGTGAAATAAAATAAAAAAAGTAAAACCCAATAGCATTTTCATAATATAGCAATTTCATGACTTTAAACTCAACATGAGTTATTTCAGCCTATAAATAGAAATGAAAATCCTATTCTCTAATCATACTTTAGCCTAAACACCTTACCACTAATCTCCGTCTTCTTCTTCATCAACTTTGATTTAACAAAATCAAACCAATACCACATCAAATCATAAAAGGAACAATAGAATATTACAAAGTAAGTAACTTTAATGTAATTCAATTCAAAATCAAGATGTAAACGCATTTGGTCAGCAAGGGAGGAGGATTCTAATCAAATCAGAGAGGATGCACGACTAACCGATGAGTGGTATTCATCATATTCATCTATATATAAGTAATTCACCCCTTATGGTCATAAATCACGTTATAAATGATGTAATCGAAATTCAAAAAGTGATTTTCATATAAACATGATAAGGGTATAGTATGCCAATGCTATATGATTAAAAAGTAGATTTTTATCAAATATAATTAGAAAAATTTAACTATCCCCTAATTAAAAAGTTAAAAAAAGTATTCCAAATTAGATATATTATATATCAAAATTGATATTCTTGATGACGCGAATTCACTGGTGGTGTTCGTCCGTTAGTCGTATGTACAGATTAATCAGAAAAAACATTGGAATTTCGATAAATGTGGATCGTCCATTTCAATTCAACGGTGAAATGTAAATGATAAGATGATTGGAGACTATAGGCATGAAGACGATGTCGAGTAGATGGCTACGATGGGGATTTATTGACGTAAGGTGGTCAGAGTTCAGTGGAATGCTTTACTCTAGTTCTGCAAATAAGAGGTGGTGTGATTAGATTTCGATGGCTGACATTGATGCCAGCGATAGTAGTTGATAGAGCAGAGGATGGGCTTTGCATTGCTGATGCCTGATCGAGTAATAGGTGGTGGTAAGTTTTTGAATGGAGTTGGGTTTACGTGAGCAGGTGGAAGTACCACGGAGGTGGGAGAATAATGATAATTAGAATAGTTAATCAATTGAAATATAATTGTGTACAAAATAATTAAATAATACACATACTTCAAATACTTATAAATCTCGCATAAAACCTTCATTTTATGTGTGGTTCACGATATCAGGATCATAGTGAGACGAGGAACATTTTGTATGATATTTGTTTTTTAACATTTTTTAAAAGTATCTTCCTTTCGTAGATACGTTGATCATATAACAATAGTGAACCGATACATTTTATTCCTCGGTAGCAACCTGCTTATGATTTAATGATTGTGGGTTAAGGCACGTAATTCCTTACCAATGAGTGACTTATGATTTGACAACAGACTGAAACATATAGTTTCTTAGTAGCGAATCGTTCATGGTACGTCGATAATAGACTAAGGCATTTTGTTCTTCGGTAGCAAGTCGCTTACGATTTGACAATAATGGGTTAGAAAATGTAGTTCTCCAATAGAGGCCGCTTATGATTGGAAATAGTCGGTTGAGATATGTAGTTCCCTAGTAGCGAGTTGCTTAAAACTTGGCAATAATAGGTTAGGATATGTAGTTTTCCATTAACGAGTCGCTTAAGATTTGGCCATAGTGGGCTAGAACATGAGTTATTTCAGCCTATAAGTAGAAATAAAAAATCTATTCTCTAATCATAATTTAGCCTAAACATCTTACCACTAATCTCCATTTTGTTCTTCATCTAATCTCTTTACCAAATCAAAACAAAACCATATCAAATCGGAAGAAGAATAATAGAATATTACAAAGCAAGCAACTTTAAAGAAAATCAAGGCAAACTAAGAGGGAAACACATTAGGCCAACAAGGAAGAAGGAGGATTCCATTAAATTAGAGAGGAGGCATGACTGATCAGTGAGTGGTATTCATCCTATTCATGTATATATTAGTAAAATATAGTAAGTCATCATATATGGTCATAAGTCATGATATAAATGATGTAACTAAAATTTAAAAGGCGATTTTTTTATATAAATATGATGGGGGTGTAGTACACCAACGTTAGATAGTTAAAAAGTAGATTTTTTTATCAATTGTAATTTGCAAACTTTAACTGTTCCCTAATTAAAAAACTTGAAATACAAAAGCTTTCCAAGAGACCGCTTCTTGTCTTTCGCTACGCACGTGTTTTCTATTAGACATTTTATACATCAGAATTGAATTCTCGATGATATGAATTCACTAGTTATATTTGTTCATTAATTAGGTGTACGGATTGATCAGAAAACGCATTGAAATGTCGAAAAATGTGGACCATCGGTTTTGGTTCAACGATGAAATGGAGATGATACCACGATTGGAGATCATGGGCATGAAGAGGGGGTTGAGTGGATAACTGTGGTGCGGTAATTTTTTAACGAAGTTGGGTTCTCATGCACATGGTAGAAGTACGGTAGATGGGAGAATAATAATAATAGATTAATTAAAAATATAATTGTGTATAAATTAATTAAATATACATATATTTCAAATGCTTATGACTCTTGCATATGACCTCCATTTCATGCGTGGTTTGCGGCGAATGGATCATAATGAGGCGAGGAACATTTTGGTATGATATTTGTTGTGTTTTGGAACACTTTTGAAAAGCGTCTTGTTTTAGTAGATTCCTTATAAGTTTCTTGACTTGATGATGAGATATTTTGTTCCTCGGCAGCGAGTCCTTACGATTTGATGATAGTGGGCTGAGATATGTAATTTCTTAGTAGCGAATTATTTATGATTTGATGATAGCAGGCGTAGACATATAGTTACTTGTCAGTGAGTTGTTCACGATATGACGATATCGGGCTAAGACATTTTATTCCTTGGTGGTGAGTCGCTTATGATTTGGCTTTAGTGGACTAGAAAATGTATTTCCCTACCAGCGAGTCATTTGTGATTGCTGATAGTGGGCTAGGACATGTTTTCCCATTAGTGAGTTGCTTATGATTTGATGACAGTGGGCTAGAACATGTAGTTCCCCAATAGGAAGTCACTTACGATTTGACGACAATGGGCTGAGACATAGTTCCTCAATATCGAGTTGCATACATTTTTAGCGATAACGAGTTGGGACTTTAGGCTCAGTGTTGTAGTCGGTCTTTGGAATGCATAATGAGACTTTGAGCTCGATCGTGTGCATATGAATATATATGGGTAAAAGTTTAGTGAGACCGTAGCATATGATGTCAATACAGTGTTATATTGTGTTTAGTTGACGTGTTGGGTGCATGTGACGTAAGTTAAGGCATGGTTGTCAATCATAAGTGTTGCTTTATTAGCTTTTTAGTATTATACACCTATGTAATGTGTTTTACTCACCAAACATATGTCTAAACCCTTTTATCATTTTCTTCCATTTAATTATATTCTAATAGGTCGATAGAGAGGATGGAAGTGACTTAGAGGCATGATGACATGATAGAGACCCGTTGGTTTATTTATTAGCCATCTACTATTTTATTTCATTTACTCCCAAGTTTTATAATTTTAACATTATAAATATAGAGAGATATTGACTCTTTTATTTATTTGATATTACGTTGTTTTATTTGATTCGGATTATATTATTGATTAGTATATTTTATTCCTTTCGCTGTGAGTTTCAAAAAGTATAGAATCTTGTAGATAGCTCTGTGTTATGCTTTATATATTTTACCTCGAAACAATCCGCCATCTGCGAGTCTGCGATGTCCATGCCATTTTATGCGTGAAACAGTTCGTCGTGGATAGTGGGCTGTTACATGTGGTATCGAAGCTTAGATTAGACGATACTTACTAAATTAGGGTGTATGAGAGAGCATATTTGTAATTTTAATTATATATGTATGTGTGTGTGTGTATATATATACTTTTTACACCACACGCCATATATTTTGAACCATAAAGATAGTTGTTGGCTCATCCCTTATAGAAGTAAACAACTATGAGCATAATAAATTTTAAGAGTGATTATAGGGTGCAAATTAAATCTTCCACATTTGTTATAATTTACTTCGTAAATATGTTAATGTACGGTCTTTATACCAGTTAGCAGTTGATGAAATTATGGGTCCAAGACAAAGAAGAATATTACATTCGAGTCCATAGAAAATAAGTGCGATGTTGATAAGGCAAATAAAGGCCCTTGAAGCATCGTTAGATTGCATGAATATGTTGAGCTTGTGTAAATTATGATCTACTCCAATTAAAGTTGTAGTATTAACATAAATGTTTTCCTAAAAAGTTAGAAATACAAGTATTTGAGATTTTTGGGAAAATCAAAGAGGTTAAAGTTTGTGTGATTTTCCAAAAATAAATAATAATAATAATAATAATGCAAGTTTCAAAATGCAAAAATTTAATATAAGTAACTTTCTATAACTATTTTAAAGGTTTTAATTTTGCTTAATGTGATACTATTCTGATGTGTACCTCGCTTTTGACAAAGAAACTTTTGAACGGTAATTTAAGAAGTAAATAAAAAGCACCTTTTTTCCATCAAAAAACAAAATAGAAAGCATCTTTTTGAATGTATTTTATGTAATAAATATTTATCTTACATTTTGAAACAAATTAAAATATTAAATTTTCGGTCACATTTTTGTGAAATATTTTTATTTATAAAATTAAATTTAAAAACATAATTTTTATATGTTTATTTCTCTAAGTTAAATTGAACATACTTGAATAGAATTTAAATTGAATAAAAAAGAAGATTTAAAATTATTACTTTAAGCTTATGGAAAATTTCAATTTCAATATGTGTGTAGTTTTACAATGTGTGTATGTTTATGGAAACTGAAAGATAGGTGATTTAAATGATTGATAATATGCATTAGTAATAATTTCATATTTTGGAAATTATTTCCAAATTGAATAAGAATAGGATATATAGCCAAAAAATGATGTACATGGTGTACTATTTAAAGGTGTTGGAAATTGGCCAATTATAAAAGAAAATGATATGTATCGTAACTACCCAGAATTTTTGACCCCGAAAATTCGACACTAATACGTTCACCGTAGAATTGCCGAGTAATCGAATGCCAGAAATCCCAGATTGTTAGGGTAAAGAAGAAAAGAGAGAGAAGAAGAAATAGAAAACAAAAACACATAATCTCACATTCGCAACGGATCAAAATATAACATTAAATAATAACACTTATACAAAGAAAAGCTGTATCTGTCATTTTATATACAATACATCAGAGTACAATCATAACAGGACAGTTGTAACAACTTGTCCTAGAATACAAACAATATAACTCCAATACACAGCGGAACATACTCCATACGCTCCTGCCATCCAGCTCGCCACCTGAGCTCCAGAATGTCCTAACCTGAAAATCTATAATACTCGGTCTGACCTGAGCATTACAACAAAGTAACACCTGGGTCAAGCTGGAAACCAGCGTGAGTAACCCATATAATTTGAAACTAAGTATATAACTTATTTTAAAACCAGGGTAACTCGTACCTCACTACGAGTTCTTAACTTGTTATAGTCAGTCACTTATTGCCAACAATATTTAAAACTGTTACTTAATTTAAATAGTCGTGCTACTTAAATTATTTCATTCCAGCCTATTTGATCCTAAAGTCAAATCTAAAAAGAATTATTGTAGATTAAAAATCGAAGTGGTTTTGGGTATTTGCTGATGCCCGACCCCGATCTCTTCGAATCCAGTGTCATCTTTAATCCAAGTTGTTTAAGTGAATATAATTCAATTTTAACATATAAGATGTCACATTTACATAGCAATTCATCATCGGTAGATAACCCTCAATATCACAGTCCAACACAAACATATCATATCACAGATCATCACAATATATCAGACTAGAGACATTAGTTCAAACATTCAATACAATTTAATCATCCATAAGCAAGATTAACTTGTCACCCAGTCTAATGAATTTAATAAATTAATTACCCTTAAGTCACTAATTAAACCATTTAATTCATTATTGAAATTAATTAATTATTCTTCAATCATTTTAATTACTCATATTAATTAACCTTTAATTGCTTTAATTAATCACACTAATTAATGACCCTTTAATTACATTAATTAATAAATTATCCTTTAATTAATTTTAATAAGCAATTACCCTTTAATTACATAAATTAGTTATCCTATAAATACTTAAGTTAATTAATTAACCCTAATTACTTATTTTAGTTAATAACTTTTAATTTATCACAATGATGAATCATCCATTAATTAATCAAGACTTTAATTAATTTAGGATAAACCATTATCTTAATTAACTACTTAATTACAATTATTAAATTTTATTTGAAAACACTTAAGGATATAATTAGGCAATTTACTTTTTATAAAATTATATTAAATCAAAACAAATTAAATTTCGAAATCATTTGACTTTACAATTTATATTGAAATTTGTTTTGAGAAGAAAAAATTTGTTCAAATATTTGTTTTGAAACTTGTTAACCAACTTATACCTTTAAAACTTGTTAACTAAATTTGCTTATACTATTAAACCTTGGTTAAAACTTGTTAAATCATTTTCTTTTAAATTTTACAAACCTAAATTACTAATCGAAAATAACCCCGAGCCCAAGCTCAGAAATCCCGGTCGACAACTCGAGCAAAAACCTAACTTCTCGAACCACTTCTTCCCCTCCTTCTTCCATTTCAAAGAAATGGACCAGACACGAGACTGATACATGTGCACATGCACAAAGCGCTGGAGCTACGACGATCACCCATGACCACGTCGCTAAGTCGTCGGCGATCGACTCGACTCACTCGACACCTCGAACTACCTTACAAAATCAAATTCGAGCGATATGGCACACACTGGAAACCCATCGATCAACGAAACCCACCATGTACTGCCACCCATGACCACCTGACACCACATCGTTGAGCCCAAACCTTCACCAATGCTCTATGCCCCCATTTCCCCAACTCCGATGAAGTCCGACGCTTTCCCGACGACACACTGCCGTTAAATTCAACGTCGACCCAATCAGGGTCTAAAACCTTACTGTGATGACCCAGAATTTTCGAGCATTTAAAATGAAATATTTAATTGATTTTAAATATTTAAAAGTTAATTATTAACTTGAATTTCAAATATCACTATTTATCTGATGATTGAATTATTAAATTAAATAATTTGAAGTTGGATAAAATGTTGAATCTGGAATTTTAAGCCTGTTAAAAATAATTTGAAGGCTTATGAAATTTATACTGATAACATTGAAGATAATAGAAGTGTTAAAATTGAATTTAACAGTGATTTGTTCAGTTTTAAAAATTTATCGTTTAAATTGAATTTAAAAATATCCTTCCGAGGCACAGTCTCGGATTTTGACGAAACCAGTTCCAGTGAATCCGTAATATTGAATTTTTATTGAATTTCAAATTTCATATTGAACGGAGTTGTTGTGTGCTTATACGTTGATTAAACGCATTGGAAATTTAATCGAGATTTTTATATATAAAAAAATTAATTAAATCAGTAGCCAAGCTTCTTCTGCACGCCTATTTTCCTATCTCTTTAAGCCGAGCCTTCTAATTAAACCTTGCACCTTCTTCTTTTCTTCTACTCGATAAACATCAGAAAGAAAGAAAATAACAAAAGAAAGAAAATGGCCGACACACCCTCCTCAACTTCGAATTAATTGAATCGAGCTTCTGAAGATCGCGTGCAAGCTCGCGTAGGGGGCGCTGTCGATTCGATCGCGATCGGTTTGGGGTCGCAAGCAGCTAGGAGGTGGTCGAGGCAATCGAGGGATGGGGGTCGCGGTGGCGTTGGCAGTCGCGGCGTTCGCGAGGCGTAATGGAGGGCGAGGTCGTGTTCATCGGCAAGGGGCTGCGACCCATCACATGGGAAGGCTCACGATTTGGTCGAGGATGGGGGGTATTCGAGTCGTCGACAGCAACGCTCGCGAGGGGATTCACATTTAGGGCTAGGGCTTGGGAACTACAGCACGTCGGCATCGTGAAGGTGAGACGCAGATGGGTGCTGGTTAGAGGTATGGTTGAGGTGAGATATTCGTTTTTACTGTTAATTTTAAATTAATAGATATGTTTAAATTTCTTATTTGATTTGAATATAAGAAGTTTGTGTGAAAAAATATATATAAATACACATACCTTTTTATTTAAACATATATACCAGAAAATAAAATATATGTATACATTTACACATATTTTAAATTATATAGTAGATGGAAATTTTTGTATATAGCCTTTGAAAATATAGGACGTGTATAGAACTTGATTTTTAATTAATATAAATTATTTTTATAAGTATAAGTGATTTCGGAAAAATAAGTAATAAACAAGCATGTACACATTTTAATTTACTAGCTTATTTTAAAAATGTATTATAAGTAATTAACTTGTTTAATAAACTGATTAATTTATTTTAGTCACCAAAAATAATTTTATTTAAGAAAAATTTGTTAAAAACGAGAACTTTTAAAATAAATCTCTAGTTAGTTAAATTTACCAAATGGAAATTTAACTATTCGATTGGTTCGAATATTAATGAAAATCATCTAATGTTTATACAAGGTCGAAAATCGTGAAACAAAGGCAAAGTGAAGTGGATTGCAAATAATAGCAAAGGTGAGTTAATCTCACTTAGCTGAATTTAAATCTAAATTTAAATGATTAAATTTTAAATAATTGCTTGAGTGGTTGAATTGATTGATGTGCTATAATATGGTATATTTTGGGATTGATATTTTATATTGTGCTAACGTCTGTGGTTGCAGGGGAAAACAGGTTGGAGGGATCCAACTGGACCCCTCAACATTTATTTAAATTAATTAATATTCTCCGTTGTGATTACTTGATATTCTATGAAGAATTATATTGGAATATTGAATGCTATGGGTTGGAATACATTTTGGGTATAAAGAGCTACCAAAAATATATAAATTGGATTTTGGAAAGAAAATAAAGAAGTACATTTGTAAGCGAAATAATTATAGAAAAATTGAATAAATTAAGAATGAATTAAAAAGAAATGGAAGTGATATCACAATACTAATAAATAACTTCGTGTATGAAAAGATTTTGACTAATCGGAAATTAATGAATTGTAAAATCAAGTGATATTATTTCAAAGGAATAAAGAATTATTTAAAAATTTAAGTTCAAATTTATTTAAAAGAATAAAGAAGTAATTTGAGGAATCTAAATTGGTATTTCAGTTAAAAATATTTTAAATCATAATTAAGAAAACAAATCTGAAATTAATGGATTTTGGAACTAAAAAGAAAGTAATTTGAGAATCAATTTGGAAATTAATTCAAGTGTTTGAATTGGAGATTTAAAGATGAATGTGAAGAGAAGTATATTTCTCTGGATAGCCAAGTACGTTCAAAGAAATTTTTTAAATATAAGATAAAAAGTTTTTAATGTTGTTTCAAAATGTATGTTTTAGGAATTTATTATTTCTAAATATCTAAATTCTAAAGTAATTATTTTCAAATCTATTTTCGAGGAAATTATTTAAAAGGTAACTTAGTGTATTGTTTTAAAGAGTGAAAACCTAGTTGTATATTTTATAAAGTAACCATATTTTCAAATATCTATATAGTATGTATTTTTAACCAATTATTGAAGTAGTTTAGCTTAAATGTTTTAAAGTAAATTCCAAAGTAAGTATTTTCTTTAAATTTATTATTATAATAATTATTTAAAGAATGATTTGGTATTTTGTTTAAAGAAGAAAATCTAGTTATATTTGTAAAGTGAACTTATTTTAATTATTTCTTAAGTATTATTTTAAATTAAGTATTAAATTAAAATTTTCTATGTTAAATGTTAAACATATTTTACAATAAAGTTTTTTTAAATTATTTTAAAAATCTAAAATCTTGTGCTTCGTGATTCCAGTGGAAATAGAAATATTTGGAATTTATTCCGAGAAAGGAAGATAGTTTGCAACTGTTTTTTTTTAAAAAAAGGGGGTTGGAAGTGAAGTATACCTTGTGAAGCTATTTTTGAAATAAATAAATAATTTTGGGAAATTATTTATTGTGTGATGGATGTTGTGAATGTTAATTGATAGTTAAATCACCGACTATCAATATTTGGCCAAATGCGCTGATCGTTTCGAAGAGACCGGGATCGAGATTTATTTCTCGAAAACTACTTCGATCTGGTTTGTACGTTTTCATGGAAAACGAGTTTGGATTCGAAGATGGAGCAGTGAAGGGCAAGGGCTAGTCGCTACTAATCCTGAGGATATTTCTAAAATGGATGTAGTAGGAATAATGCATTTGGTTCCGTTCGAACCCGGGACGGACTTGTATGGATGAATGCTTTCGGAACATCGTTAGGTGGACGATGGGTATTCTAAGGGATATGTTCTAAAAAGGTAACGCTTAGCCTCAAGCCTCATCAACCGGGAATGGCCGAAAATCAGGGGTTATGCAGCAAGGCTAGGTGGGTAGCACCCAAGCAGGTTGAGGTCATCCTTGTCTAGATGTCCCTTTTATTTCGGCTTAGTGGGCGGTTTCTGATCCCAACCGCGGGGTGATCTCACTCGGGATTTTCCAGTAAGGGGTAGCCCCGGTCTTGTGTTGCATAGGAGCGGGCGTACTCCTCGGTACTGTGATCTAGGCCACGTATTGTGACAGGTGGTACCCCAGTGCCTAGTCATTAATTGAAAATCCATTCTCCCTATGAGCCTTGTACGAGTTTTGTTTGTATTACCACTTTGTGGCTAGTAGCTGGAATTTAATAGATGTAACAATTTCGGCTATTTTATAAGTATTTGTATATAGACCCTATTATAATATAAGAGAATTTCTATAAAAATTGTTTTAGCTATCGTAAGGTAAAAACCCGACATGTTTATTTGTGGCGTGGTCTTACGAGATGCTTTTGTTTCCAAAGGATTTTTGAAACTTTAATAATCAATCGATTGTGATTTTCTCACGCTACTATTCCAGACTGACTCGGGTGTTATTTAACTGTAATGCTCAGGTTAGACCGAGTATTATAGGATAAAGGATTTGATGCCGTGGAGCTCTGGAGACGAGCTGGATGACGATACGTACTCCCGTGCTTGTTTATATATATATTCTGCTGTGTTGTTTAGTTGTGTATCCAGTTGTATTATATTGATGTTGAGTTGTGGTTGATGTACACTGATGATGTAATATATGAACAAATATATATATTTGTTTTGTGTAAAGATTATTTATTATCTATTATATTTTATTCCGCTGCGATGGTTAGATTCTGTTGTTGTTTTCTATTTTCTTCTCCTACCTCTTCTTCTTTAACCGAAATGGTTCGTATTTCTGTACAACTTGAGTTGATTTAGGTAGAATAGTGTCGACTCAAGGGGTACGGATTTGCGGGCTGTTACACTTGGTATCAGAGCTTAGGTTGGTGATAACCTTAGCTTTGGTGGGAATTACTCATAAAATAGAGTCTATAGTACTCTAGAATGAGTTTGAGCGTATTGATAGATATAAGCGCGTATTTGTTAGTGAATATAAAATTGTTTTTAAACTGTGTTGATCTATCGGTTGAGTGTTTATGAATTCTGGTGGATATATAGGACGCCATGTTATCGATATGAATTTCTAAACTCTTAAACAAGGTAAACCGACACAGTATTGTTTTAAATATGGTAAATGAAATAATTTTACCCAAATTTATTTTGTATATGAAGGAAATAATTTTTTGTAATCTGTTATAATTATATATGGATGTTTGGTCGTTAGAAAATGATAATATTAAATTGTTATCATTATTGTATGAGAATTAATAAGAATTGAAATAATAACTAAAGATTAAGGAAGAAGTTAATAAATTAATGGAATTTGTAAATGCGATTCATAATTGAAACCATAATTAAAAACTAAGAAACCAATTTGTATACAAATGAAATTTATAAATATAAACTATAAATGTAAATTATAGTGTGATTAATAATTAAAACAAGATAAAATTTCAAAGTAATGTTTGAATATAAATTTAAAGGATTTGGAATTTAAATTCCTTTGAATTTGGAAATGTTTCTCAAAAGTTGAGAAGGTAATATATATTGAGAAATATTTTTGAATCGGATTTGAAATCTAGAGAGAGATTTGGAATTTAAAAATATTTAAAGGATTTTAAAGGAGATAAAAGCATTGAACTCTTTACGGTCGCTGGAAAATAACTTCGGTTATGACTGCAGCATTATCGATGTTCATTTTCGAGTTTCCAAAAGAGGGATTGCTACCAGGATGTTTTGGATTAAAGTTTGTTGGAGAAATTTGGTTGATTTTGAAAATACAATGGAATAGTTTGGTGATATATATGTATATGTATATATACACACACACACACACACACACACACGTGTGTTTTCAAAATTGAATGTTGAACTTAAATTTGAAAGAAAAAAAAAATTAAATAGTAAGTGGGGTTAAATAAACAAGTTTTAAGATTAAAATTTATAAGTAACTGATTGGTTACTATGGTATGCAAATGAAATAAAATTCAATATTGGATGATGCTGGATTTAAATGTGTAAAATAAGGTACAGAATAAGATCAAATGGACTAAAAATAATTTACGTTTGGAAATAAAATTTATTGGTTGACAATGAAATTGTGAATGAATAAATGGATCAACTATTGAACTTATAAAGTAAAGTTGATATTAATAAGAAGAAATTGGAAATTTTAGTTTGGGATTTAAAATTTAACTTAAGTGAATGAAAGTGAAGAAAATATATTTGAATCTAACTTGAGATAAGTTAAATAAAATTGAAATTGAAATTGAATTAAATTGGATATAAAGTTGAAAGGTAAAATGATTATAATTACGAAATGAAAATTTATACCTTAAGCTAGTAAGTGTGATATATATAATCTAGAATTTGGTTATAAGATGGAATGACTCAAATGAGCAATATAGGCTTTCGAATAAATAAATTAGTTTTGAACTCATATATTGAGAAATAAAATTTAGTTAGATTTGGATTGAATTGAATCAAAAGTCAGTTGTGTCATGAATGATATTAATGGAATTAAGTCCTTGCTTAACGAAAATTCAAAGAATGATATGTAACTAGATTTAACTGAAGTTGAGTTGGAATAAAACTGAATTTAAATGAATTCAGTCGAATTATAGATAATATTGACTGGAATAAAATTATATTCAAACAAATAAATGTAAATTAAGCAAGTATTGAATTAGAATAAATAAGCTTCGGAAGCTTATAAAAGAATTAAAAAGCATTGAGAATATATATATATATATATATATATATATAACACCCCTAGTTAAAAGTAAAATGTGAATAAAATTGGTTGTAAATAGATGGGGAAGAGTGAATATTAATAAGTGAGTAGTTATAATTTTTTTTTTAAAAAAAGGGAATAAATAAGTCGGAATGAAAATATTGTATTCTGAGATAAAAATCCGAACTTGGGATGTAAAATAAGAGTGACCTCAAAGAAATTAAATAAAATGATTTTCAAGATAAATGAAAAAGAAAATCAAGTATGGGATTGTAATTGGATTATAGTTGGAAGTGTTGTTGAATGAAAATTTGAATTGGATTAAAATAAAAATGATTTGAGATGGAAATAAATCCAACTCGAGCATGAATAAATTAAAATAAGAATGAACTTAAGTTATGAAATAGTAGTGAATTGAAGTAAATTAACTTAAGTTTAAAAATTAATAGAAGCATGGGATGATGTTGTGTATAATAAAATGGTTTGAATCAAATCTCTTTGGATATAAAAGAAATGCAATGGAAGTTTGTGAATAAATTAAAATGGGATGGGATTAAGTGTAAATTGAGTTGGAATCAATTTAAATGGTTATAAAGCTTATGTAATTATTTATTCACATTAATATTGTCGAATTGCATTAGAAAATTGGTCGTTTGACGTAAACGGAAGTAAGCAAAACTATATGAATCAATAGCAGTTTGATAAATTGATTTTTTCATCAGTTGGAATGAATATAAGTTTGTTTTGCTTAAAAATGAAGTGAATGTAAGCAATTGAGTTATAAACCATTTAAATTGAATAAAGTTGTATACGTATTGGTTGTAAACCTTAAGGATGGAATAAATTGTTGTTTGACGTAAATTAAAATAATTAAAATTTTGAAATGATAGAAGTTAAATAAATCGATGTTGAGATCAATTGAATTAAATATAAGTCTGGTTGTTTAAAAATAAATGGAATGTAAGCATGTGAGTTGTTAACCTTTCGGATTAAGTAAAATGATGTGTGATTTGTTGTAAGCAATTAAAAATTGGTAGCAAAATCTTGCATGTGGTCATGAAAATTATATAACATGCATTATATGTGATATTTATGTGTTTATGCCAGTATATCACATGCATTGTTACAGGATCGATGTTTTAGCTATTTAAATTTAAGTGAAATGCTATAAACTTCCTATATATAGTACTTACATATTTAAATTGAGTAAGTACAGGTACTGGGTAGCCGTTTGGCTGGATTGGATCACGCATGCTAAAATAAATAAGTCGCTTGCTTAAAATGCTAAATAAGGTACGCCTACGCAATAAAAATAGGAAATATGAACTGTTTTTGGTTTTTCCGACCGTGTGGGTCGATGTATATATATATTTATATCTTTTGTCAAATTGCAAAAGCTCCTCCATACAAAGGAGACTCTGTCAAAAAATTTCAAAAATTTTGGTAGTTAGAATTTTTTTTGAAAATTTTGGAAAATTTTGTTAACGACAAACGCTTTCAAATTGGAAATTGAAATAAATTAGTAAATAAAACTAATTTAAAATAATGACACGAATCAATATAAATGAAAAATAAAATTTAAATATTCAGAGTTAAAGATAAATTGAATTCATATGGAAATGAAAGAATCAATTTAAATAGAAATAGATATAAACTAAAGTGGTAAGACGAAAATAAATATAAGAAACATATAAAATGCTTATACTAAACTTAAAAAAGGAATGGTGAGTTCTTAATTGGAAATTGATCTTACAAATATATTCTGAGTTAATATTTGAATGAATAAATATTGACATTTTGTAAGAAAGTCGATAAAATAATTTTTGGAATACTGTGATTGGATATTAGTGCTAAGTAGGATATGCAGGTATTATGAAGAAAAAAGAGAATTGATTTTGATTTCAGAAAGATAAATTTGAAATGCTCGACAAAAAGGTATTTGTTTAAATTTCTGTGAAATTGATTGGGTTTTTGGATATAGCCACTTGGCGTTTTGTTTTCTTTTGGAATTTGGGAGCCCGTAGAGGCCTATTGTAGTTATATCGAGCTAGCCGCGCAAAGGAGACGCTGGCAAAAAAATTCGAAAATTTAGAGAGCTAGAAAATTTTTGAGAAAATTTTGATAGTTCAAAATTTAGTTTTGAATTATAATTTGAATGATTGTATAAATAAAGTTGTTTGGGAACTATGGAAAAATTTGGAAAGTTAATAAGAATAATAATGGGTCTTTTATAAGAAGATAGTTGGTAAGATGTTGAATTGTTAGAAAGTGTTTGGTTTTAGGGAAATAATAAACGGGTATTGACCATTCTTCCTAACTAGAAATTTCAGGACGAATTATTTTAAGGGGGGAGGAATGTGACGACCCGGAATTTCCGAGCATTTAAAACAAAATATTTAATTGATTTTAAATATTTAAAAGTTAATTATTAACTTGAATTTCAAATATTGCTATTTATTTGATGATTAAATTATTAAATTAAATAATTTGAAGTTGGATAAAATGTTGAATCTGGAATTTTAAGCCTGTTAAAAATAAATTGAAGGCTTATAAAATTTATATTGATAACATTGAAGATAATAGAAGTGTTAAAATTGAATTTAACAGTGATTTGTTCAGTTTTTAAAATTTATCGTTTAAATTGAATTTAAAAATACCCTTACAAGGCACAGTCTCGGATTTCGACGAAAACAGTTCCAGTGAATCCGTAATATTGAATTTTTATCGGATTTCAAATTTCGTATTGATCGGAGTTGTTATGTGCTTATACGTTGAGTAAACGCGTTGGAAATTTAATCGAGATTTTATATAAAAAAATTAATTAAATCAGTAGCCAAGCTTCTTCTGCACGCCTATTTTCCTATCTCTTTAAGCCGAGCCTTCTAATTAAACCTCGCACCTTCTTCTTTTCTTCTACTCGATAAACATCAAAAAGAAAAAAAATAACAAAAGAAAGAAAATGGCCGACACACCCTCCTCAACTTCTAATTAATCGAATCGAGCTTCTGAAGCTCGCATGCGCGCTCATGTAGGGGGCGGCGTCGATTCGATCATGATCGGTTTGGGGTCGTAAGCAGCTAGGAGGGGGTCGAGACAATCGAGGTAATGGGGTCGCGGTGGCGCTGGCAGTCGCGGCGTTCACGAGGCGTAATGGAGGCCGAAGTCGTGTTCATCGGCAAGGGGTCACGACCCATCAAATGGGAAGGATCACGATTTGGTCGAGGATGGGGGGGGGGGGGTAGTCGAGTCGTCGACGGCAACGCTCGCGAGGGGATTCGCGTTTAGGGCTAGGGTTTGGGAACTGCAGCACGTCGGCATCGTGAAGGTGAGACGGAGATGGGTGATGGTTAGAGGTATGGTTGAGGTGAGATATTCGTTTTTGCTGTTAATTTTAAATTAATAAATATGTATAAATTTCTTATTCGATTTGAATATAAGAAGTTTGTGTGAAAATATATACATAAATACACATACCTTTTTATTTAAACATATATACCAGAAAATAAAATATATGTATACATTTACACATATTTTAAATTATATAGTAGACAGAAATTTTTGTATATAGCCTTTGAAAATATAGGATGTGTATAGAACTTCATTTTTAATTAATATAAATTATTTTTATAAGTATAAGTGATTTCGAAAAAAAAGTAATAAACATGCATGTACACATTTTAATTTACTAGCTTATTTTAAAAATGTATTATAAGTAATTAACTTGTTTAATAAACTGATTAATTTATTTTAGTCACCAAAAATAATTTTTATTTAAGAAAAATTTGTTAAAAACGAGAACTTTTAAAATAAAAATCTCTAGTTAGTTAAATTTACCAAATGGAAAGTTAACTATTCGATTGGTTCGAATATTAATGAAAATCATCTCATGTTTATACAAGGTCGAAAACCGTGAAACAAAGGCAAAGTGAAGTGGATTGCAAATAATAGCAAAGGTGAGTTAATCTCACTCAGCTGAATTTAAATTTAAATTTAAATGATTAAATTTTAAATAATTGCTTGAGTGGTTGAATTAATTGATGTGCTATAGTATGATATATTTTGAGATTGATATTTTATGTTGTGCTAACGTCTGTGGATGCAGGGGAAAACAGGTTGGAGGGATCCAACTGGACCCCTCAACATTTATTTAAATTAATTAATATTCTCCGTTGTGATTACTTGATATTCTATGAAGAATTATATTGGAATATTGAGTGCTATGGGTTGATGGAATATAATCTGGGTATAAAGAGCTACCAAAAATATATAAATTGGATTTTGGAAAGAAAATAAAGAAGTACATTTGTAAGCGAAATAATTATAGAAAAATTGAATAAATTAAGAATGAATTAAAAAGAAATGGAAGTGATAGCATAATACTAATAAATAACTTCGTGTAATAAAAGATTTTGAATAATCAAAAATTAATGAATTGTAAAATCAAGTGATATTATTTCAAAGGAATAAAGAATTATTTAAAAATTTAAGTTCAAATTTATTTAAAAGAATAAAGAAGTAATTTGAGGAATCTAAATTGGTATTTCAGTTAAAAATATTTTAAATCATAATTAAGAAAACAAATCTGAAATTAATGGATTTTTCAACTAAAAAGAAAGTAAATTGGGAATCAATTTGGAAATTGATTCAAGTGTTTGAATTGGAGATTTAAAGATGAATGTGAAGAGAAGTATATTTCTCTGGGTAGCCAGTACGTTCAAATAAATTTTTTAAATATAAGATAAAAAGTTTTTAATGTTGTTTTAAAAAGTATGTTTTAGGAATTTATTATTTCTAAATATCTAAATTCTAAAATAATTATTTTCAAATCTATTGTCGAGGAAATTATTTAAAAGGTAACTTAGTGTTTTGTTTTAAAGAGTGAAAATCTAGTTGTATATTTTATAAAGTAACCATATTTTCAAATATTTATATAGTATGTATTTTTAACCAATTATTGAGGTAGTTTAGCTTAAATGTTTTAAAGTAAATTCCAAAGTAAGTATTTTCTTTAAATCTATTATTATAATAATTATTTAAAGAATGATTTGGTATTTTGTTTAAAGAAGAAAATCTAGTTATATTTGTAAAGTAAACTTATTTTAATTATTTCTAAAGTATTATTTTAAATTAAGTATTAAAGTAAAATTTTCTATGTTAAATGTTAAACATATTTTACAATAAAGTGTTTTAAAATTATTTTAAAAATCTAAAATCTTGTGCTTCGTGATTCCAGTGGAAATAGAAATATTTGGAATTTATTCTGAGAAAGGAAGATAGTTTGCAAACTATTTTTTTTTTAAAAAAGGGGGTTGGAAGTGAAGTATACCTTGTGAAGATATTTTTGAAATAAATAAATAATTTTGGGAAATTATTTATTGTGTGATGGATGTTGTGAATGTAAATTGATAGTTAAATCACCGACTATCAATATTTGGCCAAATGCGCTGATCGTTTCGAAAAGATCGGGATCGAGATTTATTTCTCGAAAACCACTTCGATCCGGTTTGTACATTTTTGTGGAAAACGAGTTTGGATTCGAAGATGGAGCAGCAAAGGGCAAGGGCTAGTCGCTACTAATCCTGAGGATATTTCTAAAATGGATGTAGTAGGAATAGTGCCTTCGGTTCTGTTCGAACCCGGAACGGACTTGTATGGATGAATGCTTTCGGAACATCGTCGGGTGGAAGATGGGCATTCTAAGGGATATGTTCTAAAAAGGTAATGCTTAGCCTCAAGCCTCATCAACCGAGAATGACTGAAAATCAGGGGTTATGTAGCAAGGCTAGGTGGGTAGCACCCAAGCAGGGTGAGGTCATCCCTGTCTAGATGTCTCTTTTATTTCGGCTCAGTGGGCGGTTGCTGATCCCAACCGTGGGGTGATCTCACTCGAGATTATCCAGTAAGGGGTAGTCCCGGTCTTGTGTTGCAGGGGAGCGGGCGTACTCCTCGGTATTATGATCTAGGCCACGTATTGTGACAGGTGGTACCCAATGCCTAGTCATTAGTTGGAAATCCATTCTCCCTACGAGCCTTGTACGAGTTTTGTTTGTATTACCCACTCTGTGGCTAGTAGCTGGAATTTAATAGATGTAACAATTTCGGCTATTTTATAAGTATTTGTATATACACCCTATTATAATATCAGAGGATTTCAATAAAAATTGTTTTAGCTATCGTAAGGTAAAACCCGACATGTTTATTTGTGGCATGGTATTACGAGATGCTTTTGTTTCCAAAGGATTTTTGAAACTTTAATAATCAATTGAGTGTGATTTTCTCACGCTGGTATTCCAGACTGACTCGGGTATTATTTAACTGTAATGCTCGGGTCCGACCGAGTATTATAGGATACAGGATTTGATGCCATGGAGCTCTAGAGACGAGCTGGATGACGATACGTAATCCCGTGCTTGTTTATATATATATTCCGCTGTGTTGTTTAGTTGAGTATCCAGTTGTATGATATTGATGTTGAGTTGTGGTTGATGTACTCTGATGATGTAATATATGAACAGATATATATATTTGTTTTGTGTAAAGATTATTTATTATCTATTATATTTTATTCCGCCGCGATGGTTAGATTCTGTTATTGTTTTCTATTTTCTTCTCCTAGCTCTTCTTCTTTAACCCAAATCGTTCGTATTTCCGTACAACTTGAGTTGATTTAGGTAGAATAGTGTCGACTTAATGGGTACGGATTTGCGGGCTGTTACACTTACTTTATCGTCGTCTCGCCACCACGGTGATCAATAAACCTAGAGGCTATTTTTGCCAAGGCCCCTGACCCATGAGCATGCTTTAATATCGACCCCAACCTTCCCGCAACCTCCAGTCGCTAGAAATTGAACAAATCCTCGATTCCGTTCAATTCAAAATTCCATTTGATGTACAAACTTAAAAAATATAGATTTTATCTGTAAAAAACCTAGTTTTTAAATACGAATCGGATGATATAAGCAAGAATCATGATTTAAACAACAAATTTTCTACACAACTTGATCTTTTTTATTTTTCTTCTTCCTTTTAGCAATCCTTCTTATTAATTTCACTTAACAATATTTTTAAAAATCAAACTTAGCTATGATAAACAAATTCCCTTTAAAGATCACAACCTAAAATTGTTTATATAAAGAGGTATGAATTTTTGAATTTGGTTTGATTGATTAAAATCAAACAGAGGCTAATTTATTCATACTGACACACACACACAGAGGCATTTAGCTATTTTCCAAACAAAATTCATCCACGCAAATCATATTCACACATTACTTCTAAATTTTATCACATGCAACAACAATGAAATAGTTTTAAGCTTTAAAAAAATAAATTGTTTACTCACCTGTTTAACTTAAGAATAGAGAAAGCTTTATCTTGAGAATCTGGAAACTGATCTTAATTGTTGATTTGAATCTTGAATCTGATCTTCTTAATGTACAAGTTGAATTTGAATCTTTGTGAGTTGATCTTACTCTTGAGTCAGGTATGTTTGATCAGGTTAAAAGTTGAAACAAGTTTTGATGATTTTTTTTATTTTTCTCCCTGGTTTTATTTTCTTTAGTTTTAGAAGAAGATGACAAAAATGGATGAGAAAGGTGAAAAAGAACGCAGCCAGGTTTCTCAAATCATTTTATGTATATTTCAATTAAAAAGAAAATAAAAATGAAGTAAGCCACTTGTTATTAGCATATTTATACGAAGCTACAAATGTTTAATGCATGTTATACCTAGCTTACAAGTGTCAAAACCAATAATATATATATATATATATATATATATATATATCTTATGCTTTTTATATATTTATTTATGTTTACACATTTTTTCTATATACTTATTTGATATAATTTCAAAAGAATTGACATAAACCTATTTATTAATTAATAACCATATGTATATACTTATAAATTTCAACATTATAAAGTTTGCATATATCTATTTATATGATTTAATAATTTACTATAAAATTATCATTTCCAGATATTTTTAATTATCAAAATTTTATTTGTTCATCTAAATAAATTAGTGTTTCAATAGTTAAAATCGGTTAATTATCCAATTACCGGATGTCCAAAAATCCAGGTTATTACATTCCTCCCCCTTTAAATCTTTTCGTCCTCGAAAAGGAATGAAGTCAGAATTTATTAAAATGCTTATTATTACTTAAATTACTCTTTGAAATTTTTTAACTAAAAACCCTTTTTATTTTTTTTTAAAACCCTTTAAAATCTACATAATTGATTTTATAAAAAAATACTTTTTATAATTCAATGTCTCAACAAGTCCATCCTTGTTCTCATAGAAATTCGGTCATACGTTGATCAGGCGTAGGACTGAAAACCTATAAGTACTTGGTAAACCCGTTCCAACACACAGTGAAAATACTTGAAAAATATTTTGGTGAAAGTATAGATAACATTTTTTTAAATATAGAAAACATTTTGATGAGAATGCTCTGGAAATCACCATCCCATCCATGGTCGCAGTTAACCCGATGATTGCGTCGCCATCTCGGTAAAACCATAGACAACTGTAGGCCTTCGCGCCCCTCGATTACACCATGGAACCGCTACAAATCGCAACTACACCCGGGGTTACGTCACCATCATGGCAAAAACCCACGTAACTGTAGGCATCAGCGCCCTTGAATTTCGCTGCAAATGAAACTTCTCCACTCCTACATATATCGCCGACTACATCAATATAGTCCTAAAGTAGCCCATAGGCACTCACTGCTATACGACTTTCGCTATATCTTCATAGATCGTAGTCTATCGATGTTACATCACCCTCCCGATGAAATCAAACGTAGACCGTTTGCACTCACTGCCACACGACTTCCGCTATGGTCCGTAGTAGATCGCAGTGACATCGATTTACACTGTCATCATAGCATAACTCAAATGTCTCTGTAGGCATCAGTGCCCTCGACTTTCGCTACCCACACATAATCCTCAAGAACTTCTGTTTATCCGGACTTCCTTCCAGGATCAAATTTAGAACCCCCTCCTTAGGGCTCAAGGCAGAACCACCCCATGGAACTCCTAAGAAGTTCATTTCATGGGAGCGCCTTTTTCTCCAGAGTCAATCTCAAAACATTTTATACTATACACATATAGTATCTTTCAAATCATACTCTTTATGATTCACATAAAAATCTCCTTTACACAAAATCGATACCTCAAATTGATAGTTCCAAACTTGGCTTTCCAAATTCTCAAAACTGATTTTTCCCAAAAATCAAAAGCCTTTCAAATTCAGTGGGTTTCCAAAAATCTTTTTCAAAATTCATTCTCATAAAATCATTTTTATATATATATATATATATATATATAAAATCTTGAAAAATCTTGGATCACTTCAGACTTATATAAATTCCCTTTTATAATTTAAATATTTTCAAAAATCTTTTCTGCTGGTTTTAAATTCAACGAGGGGAGTTTATCATATGCAACAAATATATAACTTTAGTTATGCCAAATTAAATATTCAAGTTTGATTTCCTTTATAAAGTTATTTACCATATCACTTACTTTTCATAAAGTGAATTTCAATTATAAAAATATCCAACTTCCACTTTTATTCATATACATTTCTCAAAATATACCTTTCTTTCCAAAAATCATTTTTACATTACTTTCAAAATATCTATTTCATTCAAACACGCACGATGTACACATACTATCCGTATGCAATATCATATCTGATCGCTTACTCGATCACACAATTTCACTTCCGAACTCGTATCATCCACCCGATTTCCTAGTGCGAACTCAAATCTGGTTTCTTGATCAGAAACCGTCATTCTCCTTGCATAGCCATAACCATGATAGAGAATTTCCAGAACCAAACAAAAATCCATATCCACGGTTCGCCGTCGAATATCAAGTGAAAAGTCCCAACTCATATCGATATACTATCTCGAAATTCTGTGCTCGAATCTGGATCAAATCATTATGCGAATAGAATGACATACGTACATCCTACATATTTATCTTCATTGATCATTAGCTAAATCAATTCTCTTTCTATTCACATTCATTTTTATTCTATCCACTCATTCACAATTGCTTCAAATTCTATTTGGCTTATCACTTCAATTCCTATCTCAAATGGGCATTTAATTATAAACAGTTTGCACTCCGACCATTTTGAATTTAGAAAATAGCTTGAAAAATTTAAAATGGGTAAATAGTTGAAAAAATATTTATTAGTTTTAAAATAGCCGTGAAAATAGTTAAGTAGTTATAAAATAGTCAAATAGTTGTAGAATAGTTAGATAATTGGAAAATAGTTGTAAAATAGCAATTTGTTTTAAAGTAGTTGAAAAATAGTAATTAGTTTATAAAACAGTTGTAAAATAGTCAAATAGTACCAAAAATAGTTGTAAAATAAGTATAAGATAGTTTAGGTTTTAAAAAGAAAGATTGCATAGTAAATAGCTAGGAAAAATGGATTTAAGAAAGTTTATGTTAAAACAATTTATTTTAAAAATTGTTTCAGAGCCAAACTATTCAACTTTCTAATCTCCGTTCCAATCAAACTTCAATTTCCACTTCCATTAAGTGGATTTAATTTCAATTCAGATTTGAATTTATTTTGATTTTCAATCCAAATTCAAATCAATTCCCATTTGAATTTTCTTATTCAATTTTGATTTCAATTCCAATTAATTCAAAACAAATTTAAACTTAAGCTAATATCAATTCCAATCTCAACATTGTAAACCATCTCGAATTATACAAATTCAAGTTAAATTTTCAAAAATGTTGATTTGACTCCTTAAATCAAATTAATCTTCACTTTTAATTAACAACCAAATTCTTTAAACATTTAATTCTGGGTCGAAAATTTTAATATTCGTTTAAATTATCTTTACTAGCTTATTTCAAGATTCAAGTAAGAGTTCAATACTTTTTAAATTAAAAATTTAATCTTCGGGATCCAATTTATTACCCATTATTAACTTCAAATTTTGAAACCAACTCTTAAACAATTTCAGTTTGCAAGTTCATTTTAAATATTCAAATCTTAATGTTCAAAGTGATTTCATTTTCATAAGTTCAATTTTTTTATCTTTAAAAATCAAAATTACTTCAATAATTTCAAATTAAAGTTTTATTACCATTTAATTTCAGTAATTGATATATATATATTATCTCAATCCACTTCTAAATTCATTTAAAACAATCCAATTCACAGTTTCATAGATTATTAATAATAGCAGGATGATAGCAGGATATGTCAAAGTATATAAACATCCAAGTTATCTTAAACATCCATCAATTGCATCCATCACGCATTTCCAGAACTCAAACCTGTTTTGAGATCACACATAACTTCTCCTTTCAATTTACTCATTTAACTTCCCTTAGTTAAATTTAATTTATTTAATCCACTCAACCTTACTCAATTTTGAATTCCCATTTCAAATTTGTAAACTCCTTATTAATATCCTTCCCACTTATGACTTCAAAAACATTTTTTCTTTGGGTTTTTAGATCATATTTCAGAAAACTCAAAACTCAACACTTAGAGTTTATTTCAGATCATCTTTGATATTATGTATGTCCCACACATGTACATATTTATTTCCTTAGCCCACCAAGTCATACTTTAAATTTTAAGCCATTCTTGTTTTTAAATTCAAACAAATTCCTTAAAAACATTTCTTGTTTCAAATAAGGTTCTTACATTCAAAAATATTCTAAATAATATTATTTATTATTTCTTTTAACATTTTTAAACAATTTCAAATTTTCTGGACTTAGATTTTAAACTTCATAATTTAAATCCATTCCAATTTACAAGTCATACTTATACACAAGTTTACTTTCCTAAAACATTTCATTTTTCTTTATCATTGTTTATTAGGGAATAAATATCCCATTATTACACATAATAATCATTTTATGATAATAACCAAGATTATCATTTCTGAAACCAATTCACTATATATTATCTCATAATTTGTTAAAAAAATAAAATTAGGGTAACTAAATTTAGCATTCTGAAAACACTTCTACAAATTTTAGGATTTTATTCTCTAGTTTAAATCCATTTCAAGCTTATCTTATTTCTTTAGTTCATATTATCCAATTCCTATTTGGAATATATATATATATATATATATATATATATATATATTACCACTTAAATTCTTATGATCTAATTCAATTTCTATAACCAGCAACCAATTATCTACATATATACAATAATTAGAAAAGTTATTGATTTATATATAAAAATATAAGCTTATATAAAAATCATTCATTTATTTAAAACCATTTTTATCTTTATACAAGAAAATAACAAATACGCTCATATATATATATACACACACACACACAATCAACTCATTCTAGGGTACTACTGACCCTATCCTTAATGAGTAAACCCACCAGAGCCAAGATTCTCTCTTAACCTTGTGCTTTGATACCAAAATGTAACGACCCAGAATTTTCGACCCCGAAAATTCAACAATAATACGTTCACTATAGAAGTGTCGAGTAATCGAACACCGGAAATCCCATATTGTTAGGGTAAAGAAAAAAGAGGTAGAAGAAGAAACAAAAAACAAAAATACAAAATCTCACATTCGCAACGGATCAAAATATAATATCAAATAATAGCATTTATACAAAGAAAAGCTGTATCTGTCATTTTATATACAATACATCATAGTACAATCATAATTGGAAGTTGTAACAACTTGTCCCAGAATACAAACAATATAACTCCAATACACAGCGGAATATACTCCATACGTTCCTGCCATCCAGCTCGCCACCTGAGCTCTAGAACGTCCTAACCTGAAAATCTGTAATACTCGGTCTGAACCGAGCATCGCTCTGAACCGAGTATTACAACAAAATAACACCCGGGTCAGGCTGGAAACCAGCATGAGTAAACCTAAATAATTTGAAAAACTAAGTTATATAACTTATTTTAAAACCAGGGTAACTCGTACCTCACTATGAGTTCTTAACTTGTTATAGCCAATCACTTATTACCAACAATATTTTAAACTATTACTTAGTTTAAATGGTCGTGCTACTTAAATTATTCCATTCCAAGCTATTTGATTCTAAAGTCAAATCTAAAAAGAATTATTGTAGATTACAAATCGAAGTGGTTTCGGGTATTTGCTGATACCCGACCCCGGTCTCTTCGAATCCAATGTCATCTTTAATCCAAGTTGTCTAAGTGAATACAATTCAATTTTAACATACAAGATGTCACATTTACACAGCAATTCATCATCGATAGATAACCTTCAATATCACAGTTCAACACAAACATATCTTATCACATATCATCACAATATATTAGACTAGAGACATTAGTTCAAACATTCAATACAATTTAATCATTTATAAGCAAGATTAACTTGTCACCAATCTAATGAATTTAATAAATTAATTACCCTTAAATCGTTAATTAAACAAATTAATTAATTATTGAAATTAATTAATTATTCAAATCATTTTAATCATTCACATTAATTAACCTTTAATTACTTTAATTAATCACACTAATTAATGACCCTTTAATTACATTAATTAATGAATTATCCTTTAATTAATTTCAATAAGCAATTACCCTTTAATTACATAAATTAATTATCCTATAATTAATTAAGTTAATTAATTAACCGCTAATTACTTATATTAATTAATAACTTTTAATTAATCACATTGATGAATTATCCATTAATTAATCAAGGCCTTAATTAATTTAAGATAAACCATTATCTTAATTAACTACTTAATTATCATTATTAAATTTCATTTGAAAACACTTAAGGATATAATTAGGTAATTAACTTTTTATAAAATTATATTAAATCGAAACAAACTAAATTTCAAAACCATTTGACTTTACAATTTATATTGAAATTTGTTTTGAGAAAAAAAACTTGTTTAAATATTTGTCTTGAAGCTCATTAACCAACTTATACCTTTAAATCTTGTTGACTAAATTTTCTTATACTTTTAAACCTTGGTTAAAACTTGTTAAATCATTTTATTTTAAATTTTACAAACCTGGATGACTAATCGAAAATAACCCCGAGCCCAAGCTCAGAAATCCCGATCGACAACTCGAGCCAAAATCTAACTTCCCAAACCTCTTCTTCCTCTCCTTCTTCCATTTCAAAGCAATGAACCAGACACGAGACTAATACATGTGCATGTGCATAAAGCGTCGGAGCTACGACGATCACCCACGACTACGTTGCCAAGTTGCCGATGATCGACTCGACTCACTCGACACCTCGAACCACGAACTACCTTACAAAATCAAATTCGAGCGAGACGACACCCACTGGAAACCCATTGATCGACGAAACCCACCATGTCCCGCCACCCACGACCACCTGACACCACGTCGTCGAGCCCAAACCTTCGCTAGAGCTTCACGCTCCATTTCCCCCTACTCCGATGAAGTCCGACGCTCCCCTGACGACACACTGCCCCTTAAATTCAACGTCGACCCAATCAGGGTCTAAAACCCTAGTTTATCGCCATCTTGCCACCACAACGATCAATAAACATAGATTTTTGCCAAGACCCCTGACCCACGAGCATGCTTCAGCATCGACCCCCACCTCCCTGCAACCTCCAGCCGCCAGAAATTGAACAAAACCTCAATTCCGTTCAATTCAAAATTCCACTTGATTTACAAACTTAAAAATATAGATTTTATCTTTAAAAATCCTGGTTTTTAAAAATGAATCAGATGATATAAGCAAGAATCATGATTTAAACAACTAATTTAAGACACAACTTGATCTTTTTTACTATTCTTCTTCCTTCCAGTAATCCCTCTTATTAATTTCAATTAAAAATATTTTTAAAAATCAAATTTCGGTATGATAAAAAAATTCCCTTTAAAGATCACAACCTAAAATTGTTTATACGAAGAGGTACGAATTTTTGAACTTGATTTGGTTGATTAAAATCAAACAGAGGATAATTTATTAACACCGACATACACACATATATAGACACGGGTATTTAGCTATTTTCCAAACAAAATTCATCCATGCAAATCATATGCACACATTACTTCTAAATTTTATCACATGCAACAACAATGAAACAGATTTAAGCTTTAAACAAAACAGATTGTTTACTCACCTACTTTACTTAAGAACAGAGAAAGCTTTACCTTGAGAATCTGGCAACTGATCTTGATTGTTGATTTGAATCTTGAATCTGATCTTCTTAATGTATAAGTTGAATTTGAATCTTTGTTAAGTTGATCTTGCTCTTGAATCAGGTATGTTTTTCTCAGGTTTAAAGTTGAAACGGGTTTTGATGATTTTATTTTATTTTTCTCTCTAGTTTTATTTTCTTTAGTTTTAGAAGAAGATGAAAAAAATGGACGAAAAAGAGAAAATGAATGCAGCCTGGTTTCTCAAATCATTTTATATATATTTGAATTAAAAAGAAAATAAAAATGATGTAAGCCACATGTTATTAGCATATCTATACAAAGCTACAAATGTTTAATGCATGTTATACCTAGCTTACAAGTGTCAAAACTAATATTATATATATTTCTTATGCTTTTTATATATTTATTTATGTTTATACTTTTTATTTATACATTCTTCTTTTTACTTATTTGATATAATTTCAAAAGAATTGATATAAACTTATTTATTAATTAATAACCATATGTATATACTTATAAATTTCAACATTAAAAAGTTTGCATATATCTATTTATATGATTTAATAATTTACTATAAAATTTATCATTTCCAGATATTTTTAATTATCAAAATTTTATCCGTTCAACTAAATAAATCAGTGTTTCAATAGTCAAAATCAGTTAATTATCCAATTACCAGATGTCCAAAAATCTGGGTTATTACATGTACTTATAAATGTTAAGTTGGACATAAATCATATAAAACAATGTTGTAAAATAAAGTAAGAGTATCTAATAAAATAATCAAAGTTATTTCAGATCTAATTATATCTTGAGTAATTAATACTGGAATTGATGAAGTTATTAAAAAATTGAGTTTTGGAAATTAAATATGTTTAAACAAGGATATTTTAAAAGTTATTGGAAATAAATTAGCTTTGGAAACTGAAATTATATTCACTGTTTTATAAAGAGACTTACAAATAGTATGAAATCACTAACTTAAGATAAATTTAGTTTATGATTTTCTATTAAATAAACATGAGATGTCAAAGGTAAAGCTTTTTGAAAAATTATTTAAGAATAATTTAAAGAATTTATTTTGAGAAAAAAAGTTTGATGATTAAAATAAAACGTTGGGTAAAGTTGATGGAAAATATTATAGTTTCCAACCTTAATTATTTATGAAGAATAAAATTTTAAGATCAATGATTATGGTTTAAAATTGAATTGAATTTTTTTGATATTATGAGTTGAAATTTGATTGGAGCTAGAAAAGACTTACACAACGTATAAAGTCTAAATTGATTATGGTGAATTAACTAGATAGTCAATATGCCATTGTGCTAAGTACTTGTTGGAAATTAATGTTATGGATTTGTAATATAGGGATTTGTACTAAAATTATTAAGGGTATTATTTATGAATTTTGGAATTTTTTTGAAACAATAACATAAAATCTATTTTGAATCGAGAATTTACAATTATTTATTAAGGTGGAATTTAAATAAGTAATAATATGATTTTTTTTTGAAGGTTATCTAAATTTGAGCAAAATTATGATCGCTTTATGGAGTTTATTAAAAAATATAACAATAAAAATAATAAAAGGTTATTTGAGAATAATACTAATAAAGAGATATTTTTCATGAATATTTTTGAGATAAATTATTACTATTTTTGATATAAATAACAATAAAAAGGGATTTTTGGATGCAAAATGTTATTATTGTTGAATCATAATAATAAAGCGTTTGTGAAAATAATAATTTAAATAAACATTATTTTTTGATGTATACGATAAAAATTTTATTATTTTAAGGAAATTTAACGAAAAATATTGTTTTTGGATTAAATGATGTTGTTTGAGATATTTAAAGCAATATGATGAAAACAAAGGACATTTGAAGTATATTACCGATTTGAAAAAAAATGTACTATTTTGTGATGATAAAGAAAAAGAATTCATAATAAATACTACTGAGATGGTTTATACCTAAAAGAAAATAATAATTTTAAATTTATTGCTTTGAATTGTTAAGACAAATGTGGTTAATTGTTGTTTGAAATTAACATACATGTTTACGTTAAGGGTTTAGGTAGACTTACATAAGACGTTGAGAAGCATAATAACATAGTTAATTGAAAAGTTCCCTTAAAGGTTAAATAGTAGAAGATTGGTTTTATAAGTAGTCGCCGACAGAGGTGACTATACTTTTATGTGTAAAGTGTTTTTGGAGTACAAACGATGTACATAAGGTACTCTAGCTATATGTTAGTTTATAAGACTTCACAAGCATGTAGAGTTAATATTATTATTAAAGTATGTAGCTTAGGTAATTTCAAAAAATAAAGTAAGTGTTTTGAACTGCATGTACTAATGCATGAAGGCAACTTTAAGAAAGGCAAGATTTGATGATTTTTAAGAAAATTGACTAAGAGGTAAGATTAGTCCTTTTAAATCATTACTTGGATTGAAAGAACTATATTATGAAGTTAAGTTTATGAAATAGTGATCTTTTGTGCATAAATTATTTTCAACGCCCGATGCACGTGAAAATAAGTGAAAAGAGCACAACCTGGACTATGAGTTCATTATAGTAATATTTTGTTCATCAAAATTAAGGCATCACTCATTTCTGATATCTATAAATTAAACGGTGATGAATTATGGGATTCACCTAAGAATTCAAAATGTTAGTCCACTTAAAGATATGACCCATGCACTTAAAGAAGGAGTTTAGTAAGGTATCTCAAAGGATATGTAGAAGGTTTTCTATTGTCCGAGGATGAAGAAGCAAGTGGCCGAGTTTGCTGCAAGTTATTTGACGATGGAGATAAGCCAATAGTGAAGTCTATTTTAATTAAATCTAGACTTAGACATTATATAATTGGAGACATCTCGGTGATACGCTAAGGAATGAAAACCGCATAAAATAGGAATGTGTAGAGAATTCGCAGTGGGTAGCTAGGTAAGTGAAGGGCTCGTTATTGAGATATGTTATGTAGGAAGCTCGTGCCATAATTTTTTGGCCTTTTCGTGATTGTATAGAGAATCGGAAGTCGGCACGTTTGAGTGGGCTTCTTGAAAAATTGACAGATTTTCATGCATTTTCTGTTTATCCTATCTGCGAACGTACGTTGATGATTTAGCTGTTACGATAGAGCCTAATCAGCTTACGAAGAGAATGTAGAGACGGAGTCCAGAATACTCCATATGCGCACATTTTAGGACTAGTTGTGATACGGCATAAAAATAAGGAAACGAAGTTGGTCCAAGTCCGACAAGTAAAAAGTTTGGATAGGAATATGATGGAGCTCAAGGAGAGAATTTGATTTTCCCATTATGAGCTAAGTTCTTATTTTAATTAGTTGTAGGTTAGTTTGCTCGTTAGGTCATTGTATGTTGCATGATTGATATAGCTAGTTAGTTGACGTAGATATGGATGTATGGATGCTAAGATTGGTTATATGCACATCCTTTTGATGTGCTTTGGTTGCTATGGTTGCTTCGTTTAGGTTATACTATTTTAGTTTATATCGTGTTAGCTTGTATGCATATATATTCCAATGTATGACAACACATATAGTTAAGTGTTCTAATTTATGCTAGATAATTTTATATATACTATTTATTTATTTTATTGCAAAGCAAGCTGGATTTTTTAGTGTCTTGTCCGCTTTTTATAAATATAATTATTACAGGTGTGAAACAAAAGTCCTCGGCAGCTTTGGCATATACACCTAAAGAGCACGAACACACTACATGTTGCATTACTAACAACTCATTATATCCATCTGAATTTGCATAAAATAATTGCATAAGACACTCTGACCCAATAAACAATTGCAATACAAATATTCGACACAAAAAAACAAATGACCCAAAAACTGTTCACATTTGCAAGATGAGAGATAGAACCTAACATCTTCTAATTTTACAATCCAAGTGAGAAGCACATAGCCTGTATTGTATGGATGTGGTTGTATATGCATTTACTTATTATATACGCTATATATTTGACACAAAAAACAAATGAACCCAAAAACTATTCACATTTGCAAGATGAGAGATAGAACCTAATATCTTCTAATTTTACAATCCAAGTGAGAAGCATATTGCCTGTATTGTATGGATGTGTTGTATATGCATTTACTTATTGTATATGCTATTTATTGTTTCTTTATATATGCATTTACTTATTATATATATGCATGTGGTTGTTTACTTGCATTTATTGATGGACACAGACCCGCGCGCGCACAAACACACATGCATACATATATATGCGCCCATGTGTGTGCATATACTAGGATATTTGCATACGTATTGGCTGCAGTACATGCACATTCATATAAAAGGATCTGATTTAACTACGTTTGCACTCATCTCATATCATATCATCCTATTTATCATAATATGTATTATATATTTTTTGTTGTGTTATATAACGTATGCTAGATGGATATAACTAAGTTTGTTTTATATGTTTTGTACGATTAAAGGGAGTTGTATTGTCCGTCTAATGGAATTTTGAGGACATTTTTTTAAGAGGGTGAATGTAACACCCCATTTTGAAATTAAAATAATTAAATTGAAAAGGATAAAATCGTAGTTTGACATAATGACAAAATAGTAAATTTTAACAGAAGGTTGAATTAGATCCCACAACCTATTCCAATGAATCTGGAATATCATTTACAGTCAAAAAACATATATAATTTGCTAATTTTTGTTAAATGGGCTAGAAATTAGAAGAATCTAAACCCAGTAGCATTTTCATAAAATGTTTATTTTGAAACTCCATACATGAGTTATTTCAGCATATAAATAGAAATGAAAACTCTATTCTATAATCACACTTTAGCCCAAACAACTTATCACTAATCTACATCTCCTTCTTCATCTAATCTCTTAACAAAATCAAATGAATACCACATTAGATCAAAAGGAATAGTAGAACATTACAAAGCAAGCAACTTTAAAGCAATTCAAGGCAAACCGAGAAGGAAACACATTGGGCAAGCAAGGGAGGAGGAGGATTATAATCAAATCAGATAGGAGACACAACTAATCGATAATTGCTATTCATGTTATTCATGTATGTATTAGTAAGATATAGTAATTCCTCTCTTATGGTCATAAATCGCCTTATAAATTATGTAACTGAAATTTAAAAAGTGATTTTTTAATATAAACATGATAAGGGTGTAGTACGCCAATGCTAAATGGTTAAAAAGTAGATTTCTATCAATTGTAATTAACAAAATTAATCATTTCCTAAATTAAAAGCGCGAAATAAAAAGTAATCTAATTAGACATATTGTACATCAAAATTGTAGTTCCCGACAATGTGAATTCAATAGTTTTGCTCATTAGTTTATTGAGTGTATGGATCGATTAGAAAACGCAACATAATTTTGACGAATGTGGATCATCTATTTCGATTCAACGGTGAAATTGTGATATCCCAGAATTTCAAGGAATTTAAAATGTGATAATCTCTTAATTTAAATTATTTAAAATTTATGAAATTGTTATTTTCAAATATAAATAACCAAATAATAATAATGTGATGTTTTAATTATGGTTATAGATTGACTTTTAATAAGAATAATTAATTAGTTTATGTTAATTTATAAATTTGATTTTAAATAGACTTATTATTTTCAATTTAATAAGTGTTGTTTATATATATATATATATATATATATATATATATATATATATATGTATGTATGTATGTATGTATGTATGTATGTATGTATGTATGTATTTAAGTTGTTTTTAAAATGGAGCAATCAATTTCAAAACTTAATAATATGTTTATTTAAAAATATAAATGTTTGAGTTGATTTTTAAATTAAATTTTAAAAGTAAAATTTAAATTTGAATCTGGATTTAAATTTGAATCTTTAAAGATAAATATTTTAATATATTTTGATATGAAATGTATGGATAAAGTTTTTATTTAAATAATATTTTGTTTTATATTGTTTTCCTTAAAGAGATTATTTATATAAATTTTGAAAGTATTTATTTAATAGTAAAAAAAATACAAAAAGTTATATTAGCATTTAAAAATGAATTAAATGTATATCATATGTGATTTTATTTAAATTATAAATTGGTTTTTATTTTATTTCTTTTAAAAAAGTTTTACTTATCTAAATTAGGAAGCATTTAAAATATATTTATTAATTAGGAAATTTAACTCAAAAAGCTTTTAAATTATTTAATAATAAAATGAAAAATAATAATTACAAGTGGTGATTTTATATGCATCTTACATACATGTGTAAGATAATTGGGATTTTAATGACAATTGTCATAATCCAATTTTATTTTCTTTATTTTTAAAAACAAATCTAAATGAATGTATATAAGCTATATGTTTCCTCTTCTCCATTTTCTTTGTTTAATTCTCACATTTTCAAAGACAAAAACCTAAACCAGAAATTTTCACAAACCCAAATGCAAACCTGTAACATTCACAAACAAGCAGAACTGAAAATCAAACAATGCAACCAGAAAACAATTTCTCAAAACCAAATACATGTCACATTTTTCAAATCTGCAATGTTGTTTTTCCTGTAACCATTTTACAAGTTCAAACCAGATTTTCAAATGCAGACCTGAACAATCCTCAAACCAAACCAAAGCCCTGTTAACAATCAAACCTGTAACCATTTATCCTCAAATATGTAACCAATTTTCAGTTCAAAAGCCCTGTAGCCATTTTGCAAGTTCTAGATCAAGCCTGTACCATCTTTCAAGAATGCATGCAAGTAAATCTGAAGTAAGTCAAAGGTTTCAAAGCTTACAAATTCCAGAGGCTATGGTTTTTAAGTTTTCAAAGCTAGCATTTCAGTTTTCAAAGCAAGTATTTCGGTTTCAAAACTGATGCAGTTTAAAGCTTCCTGTTTTTCAGAGCTCTGCCCCTTTAAATAGGTGAGTAAACATCCTTTTTCAAAAGCTAAAATGGACTTAAATTTTCTTTAATATGATTTACGAATGAATTATCTTTGCATGTTTATATATATGTATGTACTCTGTATGTATGTGAGAATTGAACTGTGCATGTGCTTGTATCTCTGTTTCCCAGGTTTTAGTGTTTACCAATTGATCAAAAATCCATATCTTTTTATCTAATCTCTGTTAGCACTTGGATCAAAAATAAAATAGATTAGTTTTAGCATAATCTAGGTACTAAAAATATAAACAAGTATGTAAGTGACGAAATATGCTTGCATTTGGGAATAACAGTAAAATCTTTTAAATTATGTAAAATCAAATGTTGTATTTCATCGATTCAAGTTTATGTCTTGAATAATCTATGGAAATCATGATTTTTAAAACAAAATTTACTATTTTTAGAATTGTAATGAGGGAGTAGTCCTTAGTTGACCAGAGTTTGGAGTTTTGGGATTTTCTGGTGACCGGAGTTCATCTGGTGGTCGAAGTTCTTTGTGGAGCTAGATGTATGATTAGGTGTGTAGGCAAAATTGTCTTGAAGGTGGTTAATGCACCATGGCATTGAGGATTGTTCAATTTTTTTTTTAAACCTAGTTTGGTTGAGGGTCTGATTTGTGATCGCTGCGTCACCTCTGGTGCATCGAGTGGCATGTAACTCTGGGGATGGTGGCGTGGATGTCAGACGAAGCTAGGGACGGAGTTGCCGCGACTCTAGTGATCGGAGACGTGGGATTCGAGTTGTTTTCTAGTGATGTTCTGGTTCTTGGTTCTGCTAAATGGTTCGATTTGGGGTCATGGCGTGTGGTGATGTTTTGATGATTGTGATGGGTTGCTGGAGCGATCGTGGATGTGTGGGAGGTTCTGGCGATGGTCGAAGATCACCGTGGGTGGTGCAAGTTGAACGGTGGCATGGTCGTGTCTGTTGGTTTTAGGATGGCAGTTGCCTCGGGGGAAACTCGCGTGGATTTAGTTTTGGCTCGAGTTTGTCACTGGGTCGTTTGCGAGATTGAGTGAACTGTTATGTTTTAACAGGTTTAATTTTTTTTTAACCAAACTGTCGAGTTTTTAAATAGTTTTAAAACTTAAAACAAACTGTTTTAAAAAGAAGAAAAGATGAAGATGTACTTGGTTTTAGTTCAGGTACATATGGGTTAAACCAAAGCAAATGTTTAACCAGTTTTTTAAATTTAAATAAAAGTAAGTTTTTAAATTTTAGAAATCAAGTTAAATCAATTCTCTTGAAAATTCACTTCTTTGTAATGAATAGTTCGTATAAATTAATTTGTATGATTTGTTAACTTAGATGTTTTAAGTTAAACCCGTAAGTTATTTTCAAACTTAATTTGAAATGTAAAAATGTAACTAATAAGGAAATGTTTTTATTTTAAAAACTTAGATTAAAGTTTGATAATTAATGAGATAATTAAATAATGATTAATTAATTGAATTAGTTAATGATTAGTTATTTATAAATATTTAGTTAAGGGTTTAAGTGATTTATTAACTTGTAATTAAGGATTGTTAATTAATAATCGGGGATAAATAATTAATCATTATTTTATTTTAAACTTAATTAATGATTTAATTAAGCAAAGTAAATTACTAAGATCAAATGTTTTAATGATAATTAAAGATGATGTTTTATCCTAAGATTAATTAAGATTTTATTTTGAGTTGAAATTAATTAAGTTAATTAAGAAATTTAAGTTTAATTAATTAATTTAATTAATTATTGATAAGGATTAATTGAGTAATTAATTATGAATAATTAATTAAATTAACTAATAATTATGATGGATTAATTATAATTAGAGATTAATTAATTTGCAATTAGAAATTAATTAATTAAGTAATTAAGGGTTAATTAAACTGGTAATTAAGAAGTACTTAATAAAGTTTTATTAAGTAATAATTAGGTTTACTTGATTAATAATTAAGGATGATTCATCTATAATTAAGATTAATTAAGGATTAATTAACTATTATTAAAAGGTTGATTAATTGTCATTAAGGATTGATTAATTGCTAATTACGGATTAAGTAATTTGTAATTAAGGTTATAAATTAATAATTAAGTTTTATTAATTAAAAATTAAGAGATAATTAATTAGTTAATTAAGGTTAATTAATTAATTATAAAAGTAATTAGGGATTGATTACTTTGTATTAAAGGATGTTTATTAATAATTAAGGTTTATTAATTAATAGTTAAAGGATAATTAATCTGTAATTAAAGACTAATTGATTTGTTTAAAGAGTAATTAAGGGATGAATTACTCGGTTCTGATTAAAGAGATGAATGTGATTAATTTAAGTTAATTAATTTGTTAATTAATTAAAGATAAACTTGATAATTGATTAAGTATAATTACTTAATGAGATTTGATAAGTGTAATTACTTAGTGTTAGTAATTGATAAATCAATTACCGGATGTAATTGATATAAGGGAAATTACTTAATGGGAAGTAATTTTAAAGGATGATTACTTGGTAGAAGTAATTAAGGATTAATTACTTGGTGTAATTAATCAAAGGATAAATAAAATTAATTAGAAGTTAATTAAGAAGTAATTAGTATAGTTAATTACTGTTTATGATTATTTAGATTGATTAATGAAAGTAGTTAATTAAAATATAATTAATTAATGTAATTAATTAAGGATTAATGTAATTAATTACAGTTAATTAATTAATAAAGTAATTAAAGGTTAATTACTATAATTGTTTGTGAAAAATTAATTTGTGTAAATTAATTAAGGCTAATTACTTAAAGTAATTAGAGAGTAATTAGTCTAGGGTGATTAATTAAGATGGATATTTAAAGAAACGATTAATTAATTAAATGGATTGTAATTAATTAATGGTTGATTAAGCAGGATTTGGCAATTAATTCTTAAGTAATTAATTTAATTTAAGTTGATTAAATTAATTATAATAGGGATTAATAGTTGTTGCTTATTGATGATTGTTTGGGTAGAATATCTGAATTGGTTGATATCTATTGGATGATATTTTGTGACATTCTGTGATGTGATATTGGATATATCTGTGATAAATGTGTGATATTTATCGATGTTAATGCTGTGTGAATTCAAGTATTAAATTGAATTGATTTGTATAAATCTTAAACAACTTGGCCTTTAAAATACGTTTGGATTTCGATGAGACCGAGATCGGGTATCAAATTTGATTATCCGAAAACCACATCGATCCAAGTTAAACGATAGGTCGTGACATCTCAAATGAAGATTAAAAGAGAGGCTATTGGCGTTAACTCTGAAGGTGATTCCAAAATGAGTTAACAGAGATAGTGCTTTGTATAGGGATGAAGATTTCAGAGTGCAAGGGTTATTGTCGTTAACTCTGAAGGTGATTCCAAAATGAGTGTAACGAGATAATGCCTTGGCTACCTCAGGATGTAGTAGCTGTGTGATGAGACACAGTGACTATAGATGTCTCCGAAGATGTTTTCTTTGGAGCAAATTTAAGGAAGTATGTCTTCTTCGGTGTAGTGGCTGAGTTCAGCAGGATGTTTGTGTTTGGTCTGAGGTCCAAATTTCTCAAGGAGCTTTGAATAAGGATTTTTGGCATCTGTGGCAGCATTTCAGCTCGGAGTGATTTGTGTTCCTGCTAGAAGATCTTTTGCTTAGCAATTTCTTAGAGGTGGAGTTCAAAAGCTGCAGAGTGGACCCATTTCTTCAAATGGATTGGTCAAGCACTATGATTGTTCTGATGGATAAAGAAAGAACAGTAATTTTTGAATATTGGACTGGATAGGATCGCAAAAGTGACTTGCGATAGTTTGAGTGTTTTCTTGGGTAATCTTCTGCTTGAGTTGTGGCATCTCTAGAGGATGTAGGAGTTATAGAGTTGTTAGAGATTTTTTGGATGTCTTATAGGAAGAGATTTTGGTGAGGCAGTTCAAGGTTTTGTGAGACTTCTGTGTTTTCACTTTATGGATCTGAGAAACCAAGTTTTCTAGGATGTGTTGGTCAAGTTTGTGCTCGTGTTCATCGACGGCATTCTCATCTGCTCCAGATCAGAGTTGTGCAACGGAAGCTAGGTGATAGATGTTCTAGAGTGGAAGCAACCAGAAGTTGCAGTGTTGGGATTAAAGGGTTTCTACAGGAAATTTTTTAGGATTTGAGGCCAGATTGGCTAGTGCGTCTGTTTTGTCTTTTCCGGATAGGAGAAGTTAGTTTTCTATCGATGACAATAGAGTTTGTGTTCTTGAATTTGGTAGATCTTGAGATGATCCGTTTGTTGGATTATTTTTGATCCAGTTTGGCCAAGAAGCATCAGGGAAGGTTGAGCTAATCAGGAAGGATGTAGGCAGCCCAGGATTGTTAAAAGAGTTCTATGGATTAGAGACGGTGGAATTTGGAATTCGAAGTTGGATACTTCGTTGTTATTTCTCCAGTAAAAGGGAGCAAATAAGATTGGGTAAGACTAGGAAGATAGCTCCGAGTGTATTGTATCTTTCTGAGTTTTTGTGTGGATTAGTGTTTTGGTCTGTAGGTTTGAATTGTCAGTTTGGAAGACTGAGATTCAATGTATGTCACGTATCTCTGAGGGAGTACGTGTATGATCCATCACTAGTTTTGGAAACAGTAGTTCAGGAGGATTTGGTAGTTGATTCGGTCTTGTCTATGGTCAGATATCATGTGTAGATTGTAGATCTAGATGAGTAAGAGCTCAATAGCTTGGTGGTGTAGTTAGTTTGGATTTAGTAGAGCGAGTATCCCAGTATCAGTACCTGGGAAACTCTGGATAATTTTAGGAAGCTTATCCGGATCTATATCCGGATAGCCAAAATTGTTTGTTTGAATGAATTGTTTGTTTGGATGAATTGTTTGTTTGGATGAATGGTTGTTTGATCGATAGTGTATAGTTGATGTGTATGCTTGGATTGTTGAAAATAAAATTAAAAACCTTTGGATTATCTTTTGTTTTAATTTCGGAGATGAAATTCTTTTAAGGGGGGAGAAATGTGATATCCCAGAATTTCAAGGAATTTAAAATATGATAATCTCTTAATTTAAATTATTTATAATTGATAAAAAATTTATTTTCAAATATAAATAACCAAATAATAATAATGTGATGTTTTAATTATGGTTATAGATTGATTTTTAATAAGAATAATTAATTAATTTGTGTTGATTTATAAATTTGATTTTAAATAGACTTATTATTTTCAAATTTAATAAGTGTTGTTAATATATATATATATATATATAGACACACACACACATATATATATATATAAGTTGTTTTTAAAATGGAGTAATCAATTTCAAAACAAAATACGTTTATTTAAAAATATAAATGTTTGAGATGATTTTTAAATTAGATTTTAAAAGTAAAATTTAAATTTGAATCTGGATTTAAATTTGAATCTTGAAAGATATGTATTTTAATATATTTTGATATGAAATGTATGAATAATTTTTTTATTTAAATAAGATTTTGTTTTATATTGTTTTCCTTAAAGAGATTATTTATATAAATTTTGAAAACATTTATTTAATAGTAAAAAAATACAAAAAGTTATATTCGCATTTAAAAATGAATTAAATGTATATCATATATGATTTTATTTAAATTATAAATTGGTTTTTATTTTATACATTTTAATAAAGTTTTATTTATCTAAATTAGAAAGGCATTTAAAATATATTTATTAATTAGGAAATTTAATTCAAAAAGCTTTTAAATTATTTAATAATAAAATGAAAATAAATAATTACAAGTGGTGATTTTATACATATCTTACATACATGTGTAAGATAATTGGGATTTTAATGACAAGTGTCATAATCCAATTTTATTTTCTTTATTTTTAAAAACAAATCTAAATGAATGTATATAAGCCTATATGTTTCCTCTTCTCCATTTTCTTTGTTTAATTCTCATATTTTCAAAGACAAAAACCTAAACCAGAAAATTTCACAAACCAAAATGCAAACCTGTAACATTCACAAACAGGCAGATCTGAAAATCAAACAATGCAACCAGAAAACAATTTCTCAAAATCAAAACCATGTCACATTTTTTTCATATCTGCAATGTTGTTTTTCCTGTAACCATTTTACAAGTTCAAACCAGATTTTCAAATGCAAACCTGAACACTCCTCAAACCAAATCAAAGCCCTATTAACAGTCAAACCTGTAACAATCTATCCTCAAATCTGTAACCAATTTTCAGTTCAAAAGCCCTGTAGCCATTTTGCAAGTTCTAGATCAAGCCTGCAACCATCTTTCAAGAATGCATGCTAGTAAATCTGAAGTAAATCAAAGGTTTCAAAGCTTACAAATTCCAGAGACCATGGTTTTCAAGTTTTCAAAGCTAGCATTTCAGTTTTCAAAGCAAGTATTTCAGTTTCAAAACTGATGCAGTTTAAAGCTTCCTGTTTTTCAAAGCTCTGTCCCGTTAAATAGGTGAGCAAACATCCTTTTTCAAAAGATAAAATGGATTTAAATTTGCTTTTATATGATTTCTGAATGAATTATCTTTGCATGTTTATATATCTGAATGTACTCTTTATGTATGTGAGAATTGAACTGTGCATGTGCTTGTATCTCTGTTTCCTAGGTTAGTGTTTACCAATTAATCAAAAATTTGTATCTTTTTATCTAATCTCTGTTAACACTTGGATCAAAAATAAAATAGATTAGTTTTAGTATAACCTAGGTACTAAAAATATAAACAAGTATGCAAGTAAAGAAATATGCTTGCATTTGGGAAATAACAGTAAAATCTTTTAAATTATGTAAAACCAAATGTTGTATTTCATCGATTCAAGTTTATGTCTTGAATCATCTACGAAAATCATGATTTTTAAAACAAAAATTACAATTTTTAGAATTGTAATGAGGGATCAGTCCTTAGTTGACCAGAGTTTGGAGTTTTGGGATTTTCTGGTGATCGGAGTTCATCTGGTGGTCGAAGTTCTTTGTGGAGCTAGATGTATGATTAGGTATATAGGCCAAATTGTCTGGAAGGTGGTTAGTCCACCATGGCGTTGAGGATTGTTCGGTTTTGCTTTTAAACCAAGTTTGGTTAAGGGTCTGATTTGTGATCGTTGCGTCACCTATGGTGCATCGAGTGGCACGTAACTCTGGGGATGGTGGCGTGGATGTCAGACGAAGCTAGGGACGGAGTTGCCGCGACTCTAGTGATCGGAGACGTGGGATTCGAGTTGTTTTCTGGTGATGTTCTGGTTCTTGGTTCTGCTAAATGGTTCGATTTGGGGTCATGGCGTGTGGTGATGTTTTGATGATTGTGATGGGTTGCTGGAGCGATCGTGGATGTGTGGGAGGTTCTGGCGATGGTCGAAGATCACCGTGGGTGGTGCAAGTTGAACGGTGGCATGGTCGTGTCTGTTGGTTTTAGGATGGCAGTTGCCTCGGGGGAAACTCGCGTGGATTTAGTTTTGGCTCGAGTTTGTCACTGGGTCGTTTGCGAGATTGAGTGAACTGTTATGTTTTAACAGGTTTAATTTTTTTTTAACCAAACTGTCGAGTTTTTAAATAGTTTTAAAACTTAAAACAAACTGTTTTAAAAAGAAGAAAAGATGAAGATGTACTTGGTTTTAGTTCAGGTACATATGGGTTAAACCAAAGCAAATGTTTAACCAGTTTTTTAAATTTAAATAAAAGTAAGTTTTTAAATTTTAGAAATCAAGTTAAATCAATTCTCTTGAAAATTCACTTCTTTGTAATGAATAGTTCGTATAAATTAATTTGTATGATTTGTTAACTTAGATGTTTTAAGTTAAACCCGTAAGTTATTTTCAAACTTAATTTGAAATGTAAAAATGTAACTAATAAGGAAATGTTTTTATTTTAAAAACTTAGATTAAAGTTTGATAATTAATGAGATAATTAAATAGTGATTAATTAATTGAATTAGTTAATGATTAGTTATTTATAAATATTTAGTTAAGGGTTTAAGTGATTTATTAACTTGTAATTAAGGATTGTTAATTAATAATCGGGGATAAATAATTAATCATTATTTTATTTTAAACTTAATTAATGATTTAATTAAGCAAAGTAAATTACTAAGATCAAATGTTTTAATGATAATTAAAGATGATGTTTTATCCTAAGATTAATTAAGATTTTATTTTGAGTTGAAATTAATTAAGTTAATTAAGAAATTTAAGTTTAATTAATTAATTTAATTAATTATTGATAAGGATTAATTGAGTAATTAATTATGAATAATTAATTAAATTAACTAATAATTATGATGGATTAATTATAATTAGAGATTAATTAATTTGCAATTAGAAATTAATTAATTAAGTAATTAAGGGTTAATTAAACTGGTAATTAAGAAGTACTTAATAAAGTTTTATTAAGTAATAATTAGGTTTACTTGATTAATAATTAAGGATGATTCATCTATAATTAAGATTAATTAAGGATTAATTAACTATTATTAAAAGGTTGATTAATTGTCATTAAGGATTGATTAATTGCTAATTACGGATTAAGTAATTTGTAATTAAGGTTATAAATTAATAATTAAGTTTTATTAATTAAAAATTAAGAGATAATTAATTAGTTAATTAAGGTTAATTAATTAATTATAAAAGTAATTAGGGATTGATTACTTTGTATTAAAGGATGTTTATTAATAATTAAGGTTTATTAATTAATAGTTAAAGGATAATTAATCTGTAATTAAAGACTAATTGATTTGTTTAAAGAGTAATTAAGGGATGAATTACTCGGTTCTGATTAAAGAGATGAATGTGATTAATTTAAGTTAATTAATTTGTTAATTAATTAAAGATAAACTTGATAATTGATTAAGTATAATTACTTAATGAGATTTGATAAGTGTAATTACTTAGTGTTAGTAATTGATAAATCAATTACCGGATGTAATTGATATAAGGGAAATTACTTAATGGGAAGTAATTTTAAAGGATGATTACTTGGTAGAAGTAATTAAGGATTAATTACTTGGTGTAATTAATCAAAGGATAAATAAAATTAATTAGAAGTTAATTAAGAAGTAATTAGTATAGTTAATTACTGTTTATGATTATTTAGATTGATTAATGAAAGTAGTTAATTAAAATATAATTAATTAATGTAATTAATTAAGGATTAATGTAATTAATTACAGTTAATTAATTAATAAAGTAATTAAAGGTTAATTACTATAATTGTTTGTGAAAAATTAATTTGTGTAAATTAATTAAGGCTAATTACTTAAAGTAATTAGAGAGTAATTAGTCTAGGGTGATTAATTAAGATGGATATTTAAAGAAACGATTAATTAATTAAATGGATTGTAATTAATTAATGGTTGATTAAGCAGGATTTGGCAATTAATTCTTAAGTAATTAATTTAATTTAAGTTGATTAAATTAATTATAATAGGGATTAATAGTTGTTGCTTATTGATGATTGTTTGGGTAGAATATCTGAATTGGTTGATATCTATTGGATGATATTTTGTGACATTCTGTGATGTGATATTGGATATATCTGTGATAAATGTGTGATATTTATCGATGTTAATGCTGTGTGAATTCAAGTATTAAATTGAATTGATTTGTATAAATCTTAAACAACTTGGCCTTTAAAATACGTTTGGATTTCGATGAGACCGAGATCGGGTATCAAATTTGATTATCCGAAAACCACATCGATCCAAGTTAAACGATAGGTCGTGACATCTCAAATGAAGATTAAAAGAGAGGCTATTGGCGTTAACTCTGAAGGTGATTCCAAAATGAGTTAACAGAGATAGTGCTTTGTATAGGGATGAAGATTTCAGAGTGCAAGGGTTATTGTCGTTAACTCTGAAGGTGATTCCAAAATGAGTGTAACGAGATAATGCCTTCAGTTTCGTTCGAACCCAGAACGACTTGTATGGATTAAATGCTTTCAAAACATCGTCAGGTGGACGATGAGCATTCTAAGAGATGTGTTCTTTAAAGATAATCGTAGCCTCAAGCCTCATCAACCGAGAATGGCTAAAACAGGGGAGGTGCAGCTAGGTTAAGTGGGTAGCACCCAAGTAGGATGAGATGTACCCCTGTCTAGAGTCCCTTTTATTTCGGCTGTGTGGGCAGTTGGTTCGAAACAACTGCGAGGTTATCTTGTTCGGGACTGTCCAGTAAGGGATGGTTTCGGCCTTGTGTTGCAGGGGATTTAGGGTGGATCCTCGGTACGGTGATCTAGGCCATGTACTATGACGGGCGGTACTCCAATAGCCTTGCCGTTGATGGAAACCCATTCTTCCTACGTGCCATTACGGTTTTGATTGTATTACCCACTTTATGGCTAGTATGCTAGAATTTAATCATGTAACAATTTCAGCTATTTCTTATTTATTTGAAAACCCTAGACCCTATTATAATATCACAGAATTTCCTATCAAAGTTTTGGTTAGCGTAAGGTAAAAACTTACCCATGTTTATGTGTGAGGAGTCTTACGTGATACCTTTGTTTTCAAAGGTTTTTAAAGTTAAACAACTTTAGCCCTTTTATTCACACCAGACCCATGTCTGACCCGGAGTTTATTTCTGTTTTTCCTAAACTCTTGGGTACTCAAATTTTTACGAGTAGTCAAAGGATTCAGGTTAGTTTTGACGAATTCTAGGGGAGATATGGAGAAGGAGGCTTCAGTATTTGCATATATATATATGTGTGTGTGTGTGTGTGTATGTGTGTGTGTATAATATATATATATATATATATATATATATATATATATATATAGTGTTCCGTTGTGTGTTCTCTTAGTCGTTTGTATTGTGTTGTGTATTGAGTTGTAAAAACTAGACATGTGTTTATAACTGTCTACTATGTGATGTATAAGCTGTGTAACTCTGATGTATATGATACTATGTAATATCTTATGTGATTAATATAATTTATTCATTCCGCTGTTGAGATTCTAATATTGTTTCTTTCTTTCTCTTCTCTATCCCTTTCTTTCTAATTAATGATTCGTCTTTCTGTGCAGTGAAAGACGGGTTGTTACATGTGGTATCAGAGCGCTAGGTTGAGATAATACCTAGGCTCTGGAGTGGTGTCTATCTTGAGAGAACGTACTTGTTATATTTATATAACTATACATACATACATACATACATACATATATATATATACATACATACATACATATATATATATATATATATTTGTACCTATCTGTTGGGTTACCTGTTCGGGTTTTCCAACAATAAGTTATAAAGGTAGATAGTTGTGTGTAACACGACTACAAATGGTTGGAGTTTGAATGTTTGAGGTTGGAAGTGTATTTGTCGAGACTGTAGACCAAATACCGTCTTGAGTGAGCTTTGTAGTGGCGTAAGGATTTCACCAATCTCTCAAGTAAACCTGTTAAGGTTCGGAGTCCATCACTGAAGTATAAGTTTGTTCGCGCTCGTGTGAGCGGATTTTCGAGAGTTTGGATCTGTCAGTTGAGCAGAAGCGAGTGATGGTATCTTGGCTACCTCAGGATGTAGTAGCTGTGTGATGAGACACAGTGACTATAGATGTCTCCGAAGATGTTTTCTTTGGAGCAAATTTAAGGAAGTATGTCTTCTTCGGTGTAGTGGCTGAGTTCAGCAGGATGTTTGTGTTTGGTCTGAGGTCCAAATTTCTCAAGGAGCTTTGAATAAGGATTTTTGGCATCTGTGGCAGCATTTTAGCTCGGAGTGATTTGTGTTCCTGCTAGAAGATCTTTTGCTTAGCAATTTCTTAGAGGTGGAGTTCAAAAGCTGCAGAGTGGACCCATTTCTTCAAATGGATTGGTCAAGCACTATGATTGTTCTGATGGATAAAGAAAGAACAGTAATTTTTGAATATTGGACTGGATAGGATCGCAAAAGTGACTTGCGATAGTTTGAGTGTTTTCTTGGGTAATCTTCTGCTTGAGTTGTGGCATCTCTAGAGGATGTAGGAGTTATAGAGTTGTTAGAGATTTTTTGGATGTCTTATAGGAAGAGATTTTGGTGAGGCAGTTCAAGGTTTTGTGAGACTTCTGTGTTTTCACTTTATGGATCTGAGAAACCAAGTTTTCTAGGATGTGTTGGTCAAGTTTGTGCTCGTGTTCATCGACGGCATTCTCATCTGCTCCAGATCAGAGTTGTGCAACGGAAGCTAGGTGATAGATGTTCTAGAGTGGAAGCAACCAGAAGTTGCAGTGTTGGGATTAAAGGGTTTCTACAGGAAATTTTTTAGGATTTGAGGCCAGATTGGCTAGTGCGTCTGTTTTGTCTTTTCCGGATAGGAGAAGTTAGTTTTCTATCGATGACAATAGAGTTTGTGTTCTTGAATTTGGTAGATCTTGAGATGATCCGTTTGTTGGATTATTTTTGATCCAGTTTGGCCAAGAAGCATCAGGGAAGGTTGAGCTAATCAGGAAGGATGTAGGCAGCCCAGGATTGTTAAAAGAGTTCTATGGATTAGAGACGGTGGAATTTGGAATTCGAAGTTGGATACTTCGTTGTTATTTCTCCAGTAAAAGGGAGCAAATAAGATTGGGTAAGACTAGGAAGATAGCTCCGAGTGTATTGTATCTTTCTGAGTTTTTGTGTGGATTAGTGTTTTGGTCTGTAGGTTTGAATTGTCAGTTTGGAAGACTGAGATTCAATGTATGTCACGTATCTCTGAGGGAGTACGTGTATGATCCATCACTAGTTTTGGAAACAGTAGTTCAGGAGGATTTGGTAGTTGATTCGGTCTTGTCTATGGTCAGATATCATGTGTAGATTGTAGATCTAGATGAGTAAGAGCTCAATAGCTTGGTGGTGTAGTTAATTTGGATTTAGTAGAGCGAGTATCCCAGTATCAGTACCTGGGAAACTCTGGATAATTTTAGGAAGCTTATCCGGATCTATATCCGGATAGCCAAAATTGTTTGTTTGAATGAATTGTTTGTTTGGATGAATTGTTTGTTTGGATGAATGGTTGTTTGATCGATAGTGTATAGTTGATGTGTATGCTTGGATTGTTGAAAATAAAATTAAAAACCTTTGGATTATCTTTTGTTTTAATTTCGGAGATGAAATTCTTTTAAGGGGGGAGAAATGTGATATCCCAGAATTTCAAGGAATTTAAAATATGATAATCTCTTAATTTAAATTATTTATAATTGATAAAAAAATTATTTTCAAATATAAATAACCAAATAATAATAATGTGATGTTTTAATTATGGTTATAGATTGATTTTTAATAAGAATAATTAATTAATTTGTGTTGATTTATAAATTTGATTTTAAATAGACTTATTATTTTCAAATTTAATAAGTGTTGTTAATATATATATATATATATATAGACACACACACACATATATATATATAAGTTGTTTTTAAAATGGAGTAATCAATTTCAAAACAAAATACGTTTATTTAAAAATATAAATGTTTGAGATGATTTTTAAATTAGATTTTAAAAGTAAAATTTAAATTTGAATCTGGATTTAAATTTGAATCTTGAAAGATATGTATTTTAATATATTTTGATATGAAATGTATGAATAATTTTTTTATTTAAATAAGATTTTGTTTTATATTGTTTTCCTTAAAGAGATTATTTATATAAATTTTGAAAACATTTATTTAATAGTAAAAAAATACAAAAAGTTATATTCGCATTTAAAAATGAATTAAATGTATATCATATATGATTTTATTTAAATTATAAATTGGTTTTTATTTTATACATTTTAATAAAGTTTTATTTATCTAAATTAGAAAGGCATTTAAAATATATTTATTAATTAGGAAATTTAATTCAAAAAGCTTTTAAATTATTTAATAATAAAATGAAAATAAATAATTACAAGTGGTGATTTTATACATATCTTACATACATGTGTAAGATAATTGGGATTTTAATGACAAGTGTCATAATCCAATTTTATTTTCTTTATTTTTAAAAACAAATCTAAATGAATGTATATAAGCCTATATGTTTCCTCTTCTCCATTTTCTTTGTTTAATTCTCATATTTTCAAAGACAAAAACCTAAACCAGAAAATTTCACAAACCAAAATGCAAACCTGTAACATTCACAAACAGGCAGATCTGAAAATCAAACAATGCAACCAGAAAACAATTTCTCAAAATCAAAACCATGTCACATTTTTTTCATATCTGCAATGTTGTTTTTCCTGTAACCATTTTACAAGTTCAAACCAGATTTTCAAATGCAAACCTGAACACTCCTCAAACCAAATCAAAGCCCTATTAACAGTCAAACCTGTAACAATCTATCCTCAAATCTGTAACCAATTTTCAGTTCAAAAGCCCTGTAGCCATTTTGCAAGTTCTAGATCAAGCCTGCAACCATCTTTCAAGAATGCATGCTAGTAAATCTGAAGTAAATCAAAGGTTTCAAAGCTTACAAATTCCAGAGACCATGGTTTTCAAGTTTTCAAAGCTAGCATTTCAGTTTTCAAAGCAAGTATTTCAGTTTCAAAACTGATGCAGTTTAAAGCTTCCTGTTTTTCAAAGCTCTGTCCCGTTAAATAGGTGAGCAAACATCCTTTTTCAAAAGATAAAATGGATTTAAATTTGCTTTTATATGATTTCTGAATGAATTATCTTTGCATGTTTATATATCTGAATGTACTCTTTATGTATGTGAGAATTGAACTGTGCATGTGCTTGTATCTCTGTTTCCTAGGTTAGTGTTTACCAATTAATCAAAAATTTGTATCTTTTTATCTAATCTCTGTTAACACTTGGATCAAAAATAAAATAGATTAGTTTTAGTATAACCTAGGTACTAAAAATATAAACAAGTATGCAAGTAAAGAAATATGCTTGCATTTGGGAAATAACAGTAAAATCTTTTAAATTATGTAAAACCAAATGTTGTATTTCATCGATTCAAGTTTATGTCTTGAATCATCTACGAAAATCATGATTTTTAAAACAAAAATTACAATTTTTAGAATTGTAATGAGGGATCAGTCCTTAGTTGACCAGAGTTTGGAGTTTTGGGATTTTCTGGTGATCGGAGTTCATCTGGTGGTCGAAGTTCTTTGTGGAGCTAGATGTATGATTAGGTATGTAGGCCAAATTGTCTGGAAGGTGGTTAGTCCACCATGGCGTTGAGGATTGTTCGGTTTTGCTTTTAAACCAAGTTTGGTTAAGGGTCTGATTTGTGATCGTTGCGTCACCTATGGTGCATCGAGTGGCACGTAACTCTGGGGATGGTGGCGTGGATGTCAGACGAAGCTAGGGACGGAGTTGCCGCGACTCTAGTGATCGGAGACGTGGGATTCGAGTTGTTTTCTGGTGATGTTCTGGTTCTTGGTTTTGCTAAATGGTTCGATTTGGGGTCATGGCGTATGGTGATGTTTTGATGATTGTGATGGGTTGCTGGAGCGATCGTGGATGTGTGGGGGGTTCTGACGATGGTCGGAAGATCACCGTGGGTGGTGCAAATTGCACGGTGGCATGGTCGTGTCTGTTGGTTTTGGGATGGCAGTTTCCTCGGGGGAAACTCGCGTGGATTTAGTTTTGGCTCGAGTTTGTCACTAGGTCGTTTGCAAGATTGAGTGAACTGTTATGTTTTAACAGTTTTAATTTTTTTTTAAACCAAACTGTTGAGTTTGTAAACAGTTTTAAAACTTAAATCAAACCGTTTTAAAAAGAAGAAAAGAGGAAGATATACTTGGTTTTAGTTCAGGTACATGTGGGTCAAACCAAAGCAAATGTTTAACCAGTTTTTTTAAATATAAATAAAAGTAAGTTTTTAAATTTTAGAAATCAAGTTAAATCAATTCTCTTGAAAATTCATTCCTTTGTAATGAATAGTTTGTATAAATTAATTTGTATGATTTGTTAACTTAGATGTTTTAAGTTAAACCTTTAAGTTATTTTCAAACTTATTTTGAAATCTAAAAAGGTAATTAATAAGGAAATGTTTTTATTTTAAAAACTTAAATTAAAGTTTGATAATTAATGAGATAATTAAATAGTGATTAAGTAATTGAATTAGTTAATGATTAGTGATTTATAAGTAATCAGTTAAGGGTTTAAGTGATTTATTAACTTGTAATTAAGGATTGTTAATTAATAATTGGGGATAAATAATTAATGATTATTTTATTTTAAACTTAATTAATGATTTAATTAAGTAAAGTAATTACTAAGATCAAATGTTTTAATGATATTTAAAGATAATGTTTTATCCTAAGATTAATTAAGATTATATTTTGAGTTGAAATTAATTATGTTAATAAAGAAATTTAAGTTTGATTAATTAATTTAATTAATTATTGATAAGGATTAATTGAGTAATTAATTAAGAATAATTAATTAAATTAACTAATAATTATGATGGATTAATTAATAATTAGAGATTAATTAATTTGTAATTAGAAATTTATTAATTAAGGGTTAATTAAACTGGTAATTAAGAAGTACTTAATAAAGTTTTATTAAGTAATAATTAGGTTTACTTGATTAATAATTAAGGATGATTAATCTATAATTAAGATTAATTAAGGATTAATTAACTATTATTAAAAGGTTAATTAATTGTCATTAAGGATTGAGTAATTACTAATTATGGATTAGTTAATTTGTAATTAAGGCTACAAATTAATAATTAAGTTTTATTAATTAAAAATTAGGAGACAATTAATTAGTTAATTGAGGTTGATTAATTAATTATAAAAGTAATTAGGGATTGATTACTTTATATTAAAGGATGTTGATTAATAATTAAGGTTTTTTAATTAATAGTTAAAGGATAATTAATCTGTAATTAAAGATTAATTGATTTGTTTAAAGAGTAATTAAGGGATGAATTACTCAGTTCTGATTAAAGAGATGAATGTGATTAATTTAAGTTAATTAATTTGTTAATTAATTAAAGATAGTTACTTGGTAATTGATTAAGTATAATTACTTAATGAAATTTGATAAGTGTAATTACTTAGTGTAAGTAATTGATAAATAAATTACTGGATGTAATTGATATAAGGGAAATTACTTAATGGGAATTAATTTTAAAGGATGATTACTTGGTAGAAGTAATTAAGGATTAATTACTTGGTGTAATTAATCAAAGGATAAATAAAATTAATTAGAAGTTAATTAAGAAGTAATTAGTATAGTTAATTAGTGTTTATGATTATTTAGATTGATTAATGAAAGTAAGTAATTAAAGTATAATTAATTAATGTAATTAATTAAGGAACAATGTAATTAATTAAGGATTAATGTAATCAATTACAGTTAAATAATTAATAAAGTAATTAAAGGTTAATTACTATAATTGTTTGTGAATAATTAATTTGTGTAAATTAATTAAGGCTAATTACTTAAAGGAATTAGAGAGTAATTAGTCTAGGGTGATTAATTAAAATGTATATTTAAAGAAATGATTAATTAATTAAATGGATTGTAATTAATTAATGGTTGATTAAGCAAGATTTGCTAATTAATTCTTAAGTAATTAATTTAATTTAAGTTGATTAAAATAATTATAATAGGGATTAATAATTGTTGCTTATGGATGATTATTTGGGTAGAATATCTGAATTGGTTGATATCTATTGGACGATATCTTTTAACATTCTGTGATGTGATATTAGATATATCTGTGATTAATGTGTGACATTTATCTATGTTAATGCTATGTGAATTCAAGTATTAAATTGAATTGATTTGTTTAAATCTTAAACAACTTGGCCTTTAAAATACGTTTGGATTTCGATGAGACTGGGATCGGGTATCAAATTTGATTATCCGAAAACCACATCGATCTAAGTTAAACGATAGGTCGTGACATCTCAAATGAAGATTCAGAGAAAGGCTATTGTCGTTAACTCTGAGGGTGATTCCAAAATGAGTTAACGGAGATAGTGCTTTGTATAGAGATGAAGATTTCAGAGTGCAAGGGTTATCGTCGTCAACATTGAGGGTGATTCCAAAATGAGTGTAACGAGATAATGCCTCCGGTTTCGTTCGAACCCGAAACGAACTTGTATGGATTGAATGCTTTCATAACATCGTCAGGTGGACGATGAGCATTCTAAAAGATGTGTTCTTTAAAGGTAATCGTAGCCTCAAGCCTCATCAACCGGGAATGGCTAAAACAGGGGAGGCGCAGCAAGGCTAAGTGGGTCGCACCCAAGTAGGAGGAGATGTACCCCTGTCTAGAGTCTCTTTTATTTCGGCTGTGTGGGCAGTTGGTTCGAAAGAACTGCGGAGTTGTCTTGTTCGGGACTGTCCAGTAAGGATGTTCCTGCCTTGTGTTGCAAGGGATTTAGGGTGGATCTTCGGTACGGTGATCTAGGCCATGTACTGTGACGGGCGGTACCCTAGTAGCCCTGCCATTGATGGAAACTCATTCTTTCTACGTGCCCTTACGGTTTTGATTGTATTACCCACTTTGTGGCTAGTATGCTACAATTTAATCATGTAACAATTTTAGCTATTTCTTATTTATTTGGAAACCCTAGACCCTATTATAATATCACAGAATTTTCTATCAAAGTTTTGGTTAGCGTAAGGTAAAAACTTACCCATGTTTATGTGTGGGGAGTCTTACGTGATACCTTTGTTTTCAAAGGTTTTTAAAGACAAACAACTTTAACCCGTTTACTCACACCAGACCCATGTCTGGCATAGAGTTTATTTCAGTTTTTCTAAACTCTTAGGTACTCAAATTTTTACGAATAGCCAAGGGATTCATATTAGCTTTGACGAATTCTGGAGGAGATATGGAGCAGGAGGCTTCAGCGTTTGCAGATATATATATAGAGTGTTCCGTTGTGTGTTCTCTGAGTCGTTTGTATTGTGTTGTATATTGAGTTGTAATAACTAGACAGGTGTTTATAACTGTCTAGTATGTGATGTAAGCTGTGTAACTCTGATGTATATGATACTATGTACATCTTATGTGATTAATATAATTTATTCGTTCCGTTGTTGAGATTCTGATGTTGTTTCTTTCTTCTCTTTCTTTCTCTTCTCTATCCCTTTCTTTATAATTAATGATTCGTCTTTCTGTCTAGTGAAAGACGGGTTATAACAGAAATGGAGATGATACAACAATTGGAGACCATGAGCTTGAAGAGGATGTCGAGTGGATGGCTGGGGTAGGGTCTTATCGACCCAAGGTGATTGCAGTTTGCTAGAGCAGAGAACTGTAGTTCTGAAAATAGAGGGTGGGTAATCAAATTCTGATGGGTGGGATCGGTGACGGCAATAGTAGCTGGTAGAGCGTATGATGGGCTTTGCATTAGTAGTGGTGCGTGATTGGGGTAGGGGCTCCATAACAGGCTGTTACGGTGGTCAATTTCTAAATGGAGTCAGGTTCTCTTGGGCATGGTGGAGGTACCATGGAGGTGGGAGAATGATAATAGTAGAATAATTTATTAATTAATTAGAATATAATTGTGTGCAAATTAATTAATTAATACGATATATTTCAAACTTTTATTACTCTCGCACACAACCTCTGATTCGCACGTGGTTTGCGGTATCGAGATCCTAGTGAGATGAGGTAGGTTTTGGTATGATACTTATTGTGTTTTGAACACTTCTGAAAACTGTATTGTTTTAGTAGATTCGTTATATGTTTTTCATATGACGATAGTGGGCTGAGATACTTTGTTCTTCATTAGTGAGTCACTTACGATTTGAAGATAATTGGTTGAGACGTGTAGTTTATCAGTAGCAAGTCGCTTATGATTTGACAATAGCAGGATGAAACATATAGTTCCTTAATAAAAAGTCATTGGCTAAGACGTTTTGCTCCTCGGTAGCGGGTCGCTTATGATTTGACAATAGTGGATTGGAAAATATTGTTCCACGGTAGAGGGTTTCTTACAATTAGAGATAGTGGATTGGTACAAGTTATTCCGTAGTAGCAGATCGCTTAAGGTTTGGCCATAGTGGTCTAGGACATGTATTCCCCAATAGTGAGTTGCTTACGATTCAGCGATAGTGGGCTGAGTTACAGTTGCATATGTTTTCGGCGATAATGATTTGGGACTTTAGGCTCAATCGTGCCGCAGTATTATTATATGATTAGATATGGGTTAGATTTTAGTGAGACCACACCATATGATGTCACTATATTGTTATACTCTATTTAGTTGGCCTGTTGGATGCATGTGACATAGGTTAAGGTGCAGATTTTAAGTATAAGTGTAACAACACTACTTTTGTACCTATAATATTAAATTATAACGATCGTTATAGTTTAATATGGAAATAAAATAAATTGGAGATTTAAAATCGTTTATTTTGAGTAAACATAAAATTAGAAAGAATAAAATGAAGTAAAAGATGATAATGTTGGTTATAAAGGGTGAATATTGGAAATATGATGATTTGGAAGTTTATTGAATTAATTAAATGAGACAAAATAATTTAATCAACATTAATTTGTTCGAATAAGTGTAAAATGATGAAAATAAAGTTTCAAAAAGCTTTATTATGTTAGTTTGGAGGAAAAACGAATCTTATATGGTTTTAATTTGATAAATTGCAATAATTTTAGAAATTATTGCCAAATGTTGATTTTTGTTAATATTAACAAAATATTGTAATTAAAAAGGTGTAATTTTGTTTGCAATAAAATTTGGATGTAAGAATGATGTTAATAAGGTTTGTTATATTTAATTTGACAAGAAAATGATTTTTGTGTAGATTTTGGTGGCTAAAATATTTTTTTATATAAATTATAGTGTAAATTGAGTATTTAAATAAAAACAAGAGGTTTAATGATGGAAAATAATTTTGATGGCTAAAATATCTTTTATATGTTGTGAAAATATTTTGTTAAATGTAAAATAAGTTTGTATGATTTTTATAAAGTTGAAACTAAGGAAATGTAAGTTGATTTGGCTAAAACATGTGAAATAAAGTTATAAAAACATGAATAACTTAGTTAATTTGGATTAAGTATTAACACATAGCCTATTGGGTTTTGGGTTTAAAGCACATTCACCATTTTAACTAAGGATAAATGATCTCCTTCTCAAACTGAACGTATGCATGTTCATTTTACACTAAACAAAAAGAAGACAATTGAAAAAACACCCTCTTTCCTCTTAAAACCTAGAATCCAAATCTTCAAATTCTCCAATTTCTATGCAAAATAAAATAATTTAAGCTAATTATTTCATGTAATCAATCCAAAACCAATGATAATTTCATCAATTTATAGTTTTGAGAACTTGTATTGTCTTTAATTTCAGCTTCTCTTTGCATGTCTACATATTTCTTTTTTTAAGGTTCCTGAAGCATAATCAAGGCATAAGACTATCATCTTCTACAAGCTTGCTTATATTTGCTCAAAATTTTGCTAAGGTGAGTTTAAAACTCACATTTTCTAGCTTTGATTAAGATTTCAAGGTAAGAAATCACAATTTTGTTTGTTGCATATTCATTTGTGAATTGCTGTCAGTAAATTGGGCATATCTACTTCATCTTAAATCGGAATTTGATTTTCTCTGATGTTATGGAAAGCTTGAAAAGAGTGTGATAACTGTTATGTTAAATATTTTCGAAAATTTTGAGCATAAAGGGTTGAAAACCCAATTCAAACTCACTGCTCTGTCATTGTAAAACTGTGACCTTCTATGCTAAGTGTTGTTGGTAATTTGAGCATATCTTTTACGTTTGTTGTTTGAATTTTACGATTCTTGATGTTCCTGAAAGCTTAGATTATCTGCTACAACTTTCATGTTTTGGGTTTTGTTAAATTTTGATGTTTACATGGTCGAAAGTTCATTCTAGTATCGTTGACCTGAAACTAAAATGACACTTATAGTGAACATCAGATCTAAAATTTGTTTTGACCATATCTTTCACGTTTCTTATCTAAATTCAATAATTTTAGATGTTTTGAGAAGCTTAGACTTTGTGCTAAAAGTTTTATGTTTTGTATTTTCTAAAATTTTGAAGTTAGCTTGCTCAAAACTGTGTTTGTTTGTTGCTGTCCCGAGAGCAAAACGACAGCAATAACAATCATTGACCTGAGAATTGTATTAGCTTATTTTTGCTTTCATTTTTGTTCGATTTTGATGTTCTTTTTGAGATGTTTCGTGAGATATGATTCCTATCAAAAGGCTAATTGTATTTGGAGAATTTGAAATTCAAATTTAAATAGAATTTGAATTATTTTTGGGTTAAATTTGAATTGAATTCGTATTGAATTCAAGTTATCGGTCTTGAGTAATCTTTCTTGTTTTTCATTGTTTTCGAGCATGATTTTCACTAAATCATTTTTGAAGTGATTTTTGAAATATATGTAATTTCAAATTATTATAATATAGTATTTTAAAATTATTTTTTCTAATATAAAATCTATTTATTTCCTATAATAAAGGAATTTCAAATATTGGTTTTATTAATCTTTTCGAGAAAAAGTTTTAAAAGCTTGTTTTCTCTGGTAAACCATTTTAAATATAAAACATACACTTTTACACTATTTGAACATATGAGAAAGAGAATTAAACGATTTAGTAAAACACGTGGTATGAGACATGTGCGTTTACTATTTCGATTAATTCCGGACTTGTAAGATTGAAGCTATTTGAGATTATTGAATCTGAGATGTTTGGCCATTTTATGACGTATTTTGAGTTTTATAATTCCTATTTATAGGAATTATTTAAAATTGAAAATATTTGGCAAGTATTATGCTTTGATCTCCTATGTAGGAGTATGGTCGATGAGAACCATCACGACGTTTTATTTACTTGCCAATGATATAAGGCAACTCTTGAGTATATGATTTCAAATTTTAAGATTTATGGTTTATGAGGAACCATCATGATGTTTTCACGTGTCAATGAGATGAGACAAATTATGATGCCAATTAATACTTGTCGATGAGATGAGACGAGTATGGTGTCTCTTTATCACTCGCCACTGAGACGAGGCGAGATAAGATTTTTTGAGTTTTATGATGTTCCTAGTGTGGCATCGACTAGCGGCTAGTAAAGCGCTAAGTGCGAACATATGGTATGTGACACACGTTAACACTTTTTGGGTTTCTATCTATAAGTTTGTGACACATTCACGATGTTTACCTAACAGAACTGCTTTAAGAGGTGTTAGCGACCTAGTCATGAGGAACTACTTTGGAAGGTGTTAGCGGCCTTATCAGGGCTGAAAACGGCTTGGAGAGGTGTCAGGGATTTCGTCATGAGGACGAAGTGCTTTGGAAGGTGTTAGCGACCTTATCAGAGGCTTCGGCTGTTTGAGTTTAGCATGTGCAGCATTGCTTCGGCATTGTAATTGAGGATTTGGCCAATCTGGGTTTTCTGAATTTTTTGTTTTATTGTGATTTCACCATTTTAAGATGTTTTATTACATCGATAGCCTAGTGCTATATGAGATGTTATATATATGGTGATTTCATTTATGATGTTTTGAACTCTTATCGAGTTCCTTGAGTTATGAGTTTGGATGATTTCACGATTTTATAGGATATTCTGGGTTTTGCCATTTTGGCGAGTTGAGATTGAGATTTATAAACATTTATACCGATGAGATAAGGTAATTGAATTTGAAGATTCTTCTATATTTGAGTTTTGGATCATCCTATTTGAGAATGTTTTATGTTTGCCATTTTGGCGAGAATTTGTATTGATGTTTCTCCTCTTGAGGAGATATGGTTCTTGGAAACCATGTAGACATTTTGGGATGTCGCCAATGATATGAGGCGATTGTTTATGTTATTTGAGTGTTATTGTTGAGTTTACCTCTTTTGAGGTCTTTGTATACTTAAGTGACATTGTTTCACTTAAGTCATGAGTATGTGTTCTTTCTGTTGTCTCTTCTCATACGAAAAGAATTATAACCTTGTATCTTATGCTTCATATTATCATCTATCATCATTAATTTATTGTTTTAGCTAGACTGACCAGACCCGAGTCATTTCAGGTTAGCTATGGGTTACGAGACTTAGCTTTGATGCATCTGCTTGGATATCGACCTAGCAATTTTGAGTAGGTTATATTTCTTTCCGTTTGACCTTGATATGTATTTGATTAGATGTATACAGTGTAGTCTCTGTACCACTTTTGTGTATCGGTTTGTATCATTCTGGGATGTGTATGTGTATATGAATTTATATATATGTTGAATATTGTTCTGTGATGTGATATGCATTCTGTTATTGTATTTTGTTCTGATAGATCCATTAGCCACCTATAGTTTTATATTAAGCGTTTATTGGATATATCGATCCACTTGAGATAGAAAAGAAATATAGAGCATTTATCGGCGTATGCAGTAGATGTTTAAGACAAGATTATAGATGGTCACTTTTAACCAGCCATATTCTCTGCATTAGCAGACAGAATTACCTGGTAATTCTTTTTGTAAACTCTGGTCCTTAGCTTTTTTTCTATCTTTGGAAGTAGATGATTTGGGATATGTCTAGGAATATATTTTATTCCGTAGTATTCCCAAAATTGAATTAATGATACCTTATCTTAGGAGTAATCCATTGGGATTATTCTATTTGAGTTCTTTTCGCTACGGGTGCTTGACACTTATCGATATCGGAGGAATTTATTGAAGCTTTTCGTTGGTTCTTGTCCTGTTCTTCTTTGAGGATTGTGAATCCTATTGAGGGGATCCACTTTATTTGGGTGAGATGTTTGAGAATTTTGTAGTTGTTCCTTGTAGCTTATCTTTTCGTGTGTATTGGCACACTATTTTCTATCTAGATTTTTCTGTCTTGAGTTTGAAATGATTTGAGATGGAGTGGCTTGCATATTATCAAGCCACATTCTGTGATTCAGAGGATGCTATATTTTGGCATCCTAATTTAGTCGATTTGTTCTCTCTTGTTCTTCGGAATGTTAGTAACGACTCCGAAGTCTCTGTATTCGCTCTTGAGTTTTGAAATGTTGATGATATATCTCGAATTCTAGTCATTATAACACTGTTGATTTATATGCATTCGTTTCGGGTATGACACCAAATCAGGCAATTGAATATTGTATTGACTACATTCTCAGTTCTTAGCCTTTCGATCATCCTCCCACGAGGATGTCCACTAGGAAAATGATGTGATTCATTAAATTTATTTGATATTGTCATTCTTGCCTCCTTTTGAGATATCCTCTTTGGATATTCAATTGTTGACATACTTTGTGAAATTACTTCACTCGAAGTAATGATATGTTGTTAGTTCTCTTCTTCTCATTTGAGAAGATATCTTAACCTTACTTTTACATCTTGTTGATCTTTTTTTTAACCCATTAAGTGGTGTTAGGGACATTGCTCAGCTTGACCTTACACCGATTTTCATGAGGTACGAGTTGTGGAGGATAGCGTTCCTCTTATCGCATTCCATACTCGTATGGTTTTTGTGAGTGGTTCATTATACCGTTCGGAGCAACAAACGCTCCAGTCTATTCCATCAGCCTTGTGAATCTAGTATTCTAGGAATATCTTGATGGGTTCTTCTTGTGTTTTTGATTTTGAGTATAAGTTGTAATTGAGTTTTCGAATCTTTCAAATTGAAGATATGTTTTTAAGTGAAATTGGATTTTTGAGAAAAAAAAGAATATTTTGAGTATTATATATGAGGTATTTCTTTTTAAAGAAAATGAATTTTTGTGTTGGGTTGTCCGTCCAGTGCTTTAAGAATTTTAATCAATGCGTTTGGCCAACGTTATCGATAGGAATTTCCTAAACGCTGTGATCAGACAATCAGACATGGAAATTTGAGTTTTAATATAAATTAAGTTGAGAATAAATTAAAATGGTTTGATAATTAATTTTATTTGTATGACATATGAAGCCATGGATGCATAGCTGGTTGGATGAGTGGAGAGGCAGTTTTGATCATTTGTCAACTCTACAGCCAATCGATAGGGTTATTTATTATAAACCTATGGCGAGGCAATGCCGTTATGATAATTGAAATTTTATGAAATGGTATATAGTTATGTTTCATTGTTGAAATGATGTACTTTAGATGAGACAATACTTTGTATGAAAAATAAAATGTTTATTGAATATTTTAAAATGAGTTATACATGTTGAAGACGAAGTTTGTTTTGAGAATGTAGGTATTTGAAAATAAAGAGTAGCAAATTTTGAAAAATTTATCTTAAGGATTGCTGAAATGAAATTGTAGAAATCTTTTGAAAACAAGTTTGAGTTAATTATCAACTCTAATTAATTTTATGTTGATAAAAATATAAAATTTTAATTTTGTGACAAGAGGAAATATGAGTTTGACTGGTTCATTTATTTTAAAATGCTATACTAAGAGATGCAAGGTTTAATAAATGAATAAGTCATAAGATACAATCATTTTAAATTATGAGAACAATTTAAAAATTGATATGTAAATTTAAAATTTGTTTTGGATGGATAATTATCGTTTGATAATGAAAGAGATTAGTTATCTCTTTATAATGAGTCTTCAAAGTTAGTTGTTTGAAAAAAAAACTTGTTTGTGTAAAGTGATAAAAGTGTTTCCAATTAGTGAATTGCTTCTTTTAAAAGATGAGTACATAAAGTTGATCATAATTTTGTATGTCTTAGTTTTTTGGGAAAAAGAATATCATTTAATAAATAATTTAGCAAAAATCTTGTTTGAAAATGTAGTTTAAAATTAAAATGGTTTGAGGAAAATTTTCAAATTTTTAATTGATTTGGAAGCTGAAATTCGGTTTGGAAAAGTGTTGTGCTAAAATAGAGAAACTTGAGATTTATAACTCCAAATAAGCTCAATCTTTTTGTAAATGAAAGTTATTTCAGTAAGCTATGAATCTTCTTTTTACGACTTTGGAAGATTTTGCATTTTATTCAGTCTAAAATGGGTTTGAAAATTGATGTGCATCTTTGTCCTATTACGAAAATTTCTAAGATTTAAGCTAAAAGTAAATTTAGCTTAACATTTAAATTGTGAGTCTGATTTTGATGATCTTTAATTGCTGGAAAGCGTAGAATTGGTAGAAAAACTTTCATTTAATAAGTATTTTTAGATTTTGAAGTTTGCTATGTCAAAACCTAAATTCTTTACAGCAGAACTGAAGTAGAATAAAATGATTTGTTTGCCTTATTAGTCAAATGTAGTGCTTCATATTTTATGAATGTAATCTATTATGATCTATTTGAGTTAAGTACAGGTGAAAGATGATAGTTGGACTATATTTTGAGCAAAAGGCTTATATAAGATTAAGCTAACTCGCTTTAAAAATGATAAAAAGAAAGGTATGTTTTCAGATTAAATTTTCAACTGTTAAATGTTGATATATATTGTGTTTCCGACCTAATGGTTGACGTATATTATAAATCATTTTTGTGATATTGTAAACACCCCTCCGTACAAAGGAGACTCGGTCGATTTTTTTGAAAACTTTCAACACTTTGAAAATTTGAGAAACAAAAAAAAAATATGTTACAAATTAAAATATATTTATGGAAGAATTAGAGAATAATCAACTTAAATTTTATTTACTCTAAATAAAGTGTAACGAGTTTAAATTAAAATTTAAATAAGAGTTCAGTAAATTTTCAAGTATTGAAAATTTAGTTTAAGATAATAAAGATAATGAGTTTTGAAACTCTAAGAATTTTTAATTGTAAATTAATATAAATATATTTATTTTTTGGTTCCTTGTGTTTATCTTGCCTTAGTGCAATGGTCTAATGACTTGAAGTATTCGGTCGTTTGAGTTGGTGGAATTTGAAGAACCACCTCTCGTTGAATTTTCTTATCTCTATTATCGTCGATCTAAAATCGGTGTTGCTCTTTCCATGGTGACACACAGAAAGTCGTGTCGATAATCATCTATTTGATTGGAGTCCAGGAAAAAGTGATGCTAAAATGGCAACTCTATTCGAGAAGCTTCTGAGAAATCAATCTCACTCGATTGATCTTTTTCGTAGCATTCTGTTTGTGTTTTTGTTTCGAAGGTAAGATGCCTTTGAAATCATAATGTATTGCTCGAAGAAATTCAATGGTCGCTAATCCCAGTAATTATACTTGGGAAATCATTGAATTTATCGGGGAACTTTATCTTGGTTTTCTATCATCTTGAGTTGAGGGTGACAAATTTTTTAAAAACTTGAGCTTGTCTATCTTTCTCTTTACTTGATGAAATTAAATCATGTTGTTTACAGCTCTTCTCTAGAAATTGCGAGGACACAATTTTTATAAAGGGGTTCTGTAACAACCCTGGTTTTGATGATTACCTGTAATATTAAATTATAACGATGGTTATAAATTAATATCGGATAATAAAATAAATTGGAGATTTAAAATCATTTATTTTGAGTAAACAATGAAATTAGAAAGAATAAAATGGAGTAAAAGATGATAATGTTGGTTATAAATGGTGAATATTGGAAATATGATGATTTGGAAGTTTATTGAATTAATTGAATGAGACAAAATAATTTAATCAACATTAACTTTTTGAAATAAGTGTAAAATGATGAAAATAAAGTTTTAAAAATCTTTATTATGTTAGTTTGGAGAAAAAATGAATATTACATGGTTTTAATTTGATAAACTGCAATAATTTTGCAAATTATGGCCAAATGTTGATTTTTGTTAATTTTAACAAAATATTGTAATTAAAAAGGTGGATTTTGTTAAAAATAAGTTTTGGATGTAAGAATGATGTTAATAAGGTTCGTTATATTTAATTTGACAATAAAATGATTTTTGTGTATATTTTGGTTGCTAAAATATTGTTTTATATAAATTATAGTGTAAATTGAGTATTTAAGTAAAAAAAGAGAGTTTTAATGATGGAAAATAATTTTGATGGCTAAATATCTTTTATATGTTGTGAAAACATTTTGTTAAATATAAAATAAGTTTGTATGATTTTTATAAAATTGAAATTACGGAAATGTAAGTTGTTTTGACTAAAATATGTGAAATAAAGTGTAAAAACATGAATAACTTAGTTAATTTGGATTAAGTATTAACACATAGACTATTGGGTTTTGAGTTTAAAGCCCACTCACCATTTCAACTAAGGAGAAATCATTTCCTTCTCAAACTAAACGTATGCGTGTTCAGTTTACACTAAACAAAAAGAAGAAAATTGAAAAAAAAAACCTCTTTCCTCTTAAAACCTAGAATCCAAATCTTCAAATTCTCTAATTTCTATGAAAAATTAAAACAATTTGAAGCTAATTATTTTAGGTAATCAATCCAAAACCAAAGATAATTTCATTAATTTCTGGTTTTGAGAACTTGTATTGTCTTTAATTTCAGCTTCTCTATGCATGTCTATATATTTCTTTTTTTTAGGTTCCTGAAGCATAATCAAGGCATAAGACTTTTATCTTCTTCAAGCTTGCTTAAAGTTGCTCTAAGTTTTGCTAAGGTGAGTTTAAAACTCACATTTTCTAGCTTTGATTGAGATTTCAAGGTAAGAAATCTATTGCATATTCAAGGTAAGAAATCTATTGCATATTCATTTGTGAATCGCTGTCCGTAAATTAGACATATCTCTTTCATTTTAAATCGGAATTTGATTTTCTTTGATGTACTGGAAATCTTGAAAAGAGCGTGATAACTTTCATGTTAAAAACTTACGAAAATTTTGAGCATAAAGGGTCGAAAAGCCCAATTCAAATTCGCTGCCCTATTACTATAAAACTATGACTTTCTATGCTAAGTGTTGTTGGTAATTTAAGCATATCTTTTACGTTTGGTGTTCGAGTTTGACGATTCTTGATGTTCCTGAAAGCTAGATTATCTGCTACAATTTTCATTATTTGTGTTTTGTTAAATTTTGATGTTTACATGGTCGAAAGTTCATTCTAGTATCGCTGTCCCGAAACTTAAACGACGCCTATAGTGAACTTCAGATCTGGAAATTTTTTTGGCCATATCTTTAGCGTTTCTTATCTAAATTCAATAATTTTAAATTGTCCGGAAAGCTTAGACTTTATGCTAAAAGTTTGTTTTAATTTTTCCAAAATTTCGAAGTTAGCTTGGTCAAAACTTCGTTTATTTGTTGCTGTCCCGAGAGAAAAAACGACAGCAATAACAATCATTGACCTGAGAATGATTTGAGATCTCCTATGTAGGAGTATGGTCGACGAGAACCATCATGATGTTTTATTTACTTGCCAATGGTATAAGGAAACTCTTGAGTATATGATTTCATATTTTGAGATTTATGGTTTATGAGGAACCGTCACGATGTTTTCACCGGTCGATGAGATGAGACAAATTATGATGCCATTTAATACTTATCGATGAGATGTGATGAGTACGGTGTCTCTTTATCACTCGCCACTAAGACGAGACGAGATATGATCTTCTGAGTTTTATGATGTTTCTAGTGTGGCATCGACTAGCGGCTAGTAACCGCTAAGTGCAAAAGTATGGTATATGACACATGTTAACACCTTTTGGATTCCTATTCGTAAATTTGTGACACATTCACGATGTTTACCTAATAGAACTGCTTTGAGAGGAGTTAGTGACCCAGTCATGAGGACGAACTGCTTTGGGAGGTGTTAGCGACCTTGTTAGGGCTGACAAAACGGCTTGGAGAGGTGTCGGCAACCTTGTCATGAGGAAAAAGTGCTTTGGGAGGTGTTAGCGACGTTGTCAGAGGCTTCGGTCGTCTGAGTTTAGCACGTGCAGCATTGCTTCGGCATTGCAACCGGGGATTTGGCCAACCCGGGTTTTCTAGAGTTTTCTGTTTTATTGTGATTTCACCATTTTAAGATGTTTTATTACATCGATAGCCTAGTGCTAATGAGATGTTATATATATGATGATTTCATTTATGATGTTTTGAACTCTTATCGAGTTCCTTGAGTTATGAGTTTGGATGATTTCATGATTTTATAGGATGTTCTAGGTTTTTCCATTTTGGCGAGTTGAGATTCAGATTTATATATATTTATATCGATGAGATGAGGTATTATTGAATTTGGAGATTCTTCTATATTTGAGTTTTGGATCTTCCTATTTGAGAATGTTTTATGTTTGCCATTTTGGCGAGAGTTTGTATTGATATTTCTCCTTTTGATGAGATATCGTTCGTGGAAACCATATAGACATTTTGGGATGTCGCTGATGATATGAGATGATTGTTTATGTTATTTGAGTGTTATTGTTGAGTTTACCTCTTTTGAGGTCTTTGTATACTTCAGTGACATTGTTTCACTTATGTCATGAGTATATGTTCTTTCTATTGCCTCTTCTGATTCGAAAAGAATTATAACCTTTTATTTTATGCTTCATAGTATCATCTATCTCATTAACTGATTGGTTTAGCTAAACTGACCCGTGTATGTTGTACTTGGGTCAGACCAGTTGTTTCAGATTAGCTATCAGTTACGGGTCTTAGCTTTGATGCATCTGCTTGGATATCAACCTAGCACTTTTGTGTAGTTTATATTTCTTTCCGCTTAACCCTGATATGTATTTGATTAGATGTATACAGTGAGGTCTCTATACCACTTTTGTGTATCAGTTTGTATCATGCTGGGATGTATATGTGTATATGTATTTATGTATATGATGAATAGTGTTCTGTGATGTGATATGCATTATGTTATTGTATTTTGTTCTGATCGATCCACCAGCCACCTATAGTTTTGTATTAAGCATTTATTGGATATGTCGATCCACTTAAAATAGAAAAAACTATAGAGAGCATTTATCGGCATATGCAGTAGATGTTTAAGACAAGATTATAGATGGTCGCTCCGAACCAGCCATATTCTCCGCATCAGCAGGCAGAATTACTTGGGAATTCTCTTTCTTAATGTGGTTCTCGGGGTGTGGCGTCATAATAGGCTTTGTTTTACCAGCTTATTAGTATTATGCACTTATAAGATGTGTTTCACTAACCAGTTGTTTGTATGACCCCTCTATAATTTTCTTATTTTTAATTATACTCTCATAGGTCGATAGAGAGGACTAGTGGTGACTTGAAGGCTTAATGGTATGATGGAGATCCATACATTTATTTATTAGTTATCTACTGTTTAATCTAATTTTCTCCTAGATTTATACTATTTTTATTATCAAAATATAAGAAGTTGACTCTTGGAATTTAATATATATTACGTTGTTTTCTTTGTTTGAGATTGTATTATTGATTATTATATTTTATTCATTTCGCTATGAGTTTTAAAAAGTGTAGTGCAGATAGCTCTGTATTAGTCATATTTATATATTTTACCTCGAAAATATCCACTATCTGCAAGGTCTGCAATGTCCATGTCATTTTATGCAAAAATCAGGGCATCGGAGTTTTGTATGTCAATGGGCACGGTGTGTGTAACGATCCATATTTTATGTATCGGAGGATCGTAAAATATTTTTATGTTCTTCGCATGAGATCGTGTGATTCTATAATTTTGGGATATGACTCTTAGAGACATTTTACGCTTCTATGTTTTTTTTTCGAATTTGTATGTGACTTTTTTGAGCCTGAAAATCTAGTTTGGGCTATAACTTTTGATAGGATTCGAACTATTGTCTCAAAGTAGCTCCATTGCTTCAGGATGATGGTTTTTCATTTTGTAGAGTGGTCATAATAGAAAATCAGACTTATGGTTAGAAAGCTGTGCCTGTTTTATCCTTTTAAAGCTAAAAATTGGAACGACACCCAGAAAAAAGATGAAAGAACCAATTCAGATTAAATGAACAGGAAAGCAGTAGAATAGTAAAGAATACCCAAGAATTTTTATAGTGGTTCAGCGTAATCTCTGGAATACATCCACTTTAATCTTTTATTAGTTTTTCTCTCAAGCTTACAACTATCTTAGATCTGACCACTATCTAATGGACTCAGATATACAATGATGTTTCTAATGTGTTTGAGAGTTACTAATACTAAGATTTTGCTGATCTAAGTCGTAGAATAGAAAATAGTTAATTCCCAGGTGAATTTAATGGAGAAAAGGTTAGAGGCAAAGAAGTAGCAGAGTCCCCACAGTCCGAGAATCCAACTCCTGTCTTGATTGGTCTATGGTTTGTATTTATAGTGGTAGCAGTCATCTTGGGCTAGGAGAAGAATTGAGTACAGTCCAGATAGAGACCTGAGATAGTGCTTGAAGTCGTGAAACCATCTGGTTAACTCCATATGTCGGTATCGATTTCTCAAGTCAGTTGCGACATCTGTTGTTAAACCCAGGTGGGTTGATTCTTTTTGCATGCTTCATTCTACATGATTTTAAGGTGTCCTATGCTATTTCCATCAATTGTTGATTGTACAAAACAAGTCATCCTCTACTTCTCTTTAAAATAGCCTGGTATCAGCCTTTTTGTCTAAGAGGTCAGTGGTGACTTTTTTCCTTAGCTTGGAATGACTTGCACTCTTACAATTCCATATAGACGTGTCCCAAGATGTCGCAACACCTATGGAGTTAATATGAGAAGTCGATAACTACATGAGAAGTCATTACCGACATCTCTCCTTGGTGTATTTTTCATCCAAATTTCTTTAGCTCCACTCCCTAGTCATTTTAAGTGTGCCTCTAAGTTTTCAAGTCGTTTCATCCTCATTTGAATCTTCTGAGTCCAGTTGAAACCTGTTGTGCTAAAAAGTGGGTTAACACTTGCCTTTCAAATAATGCCTTTCGAATGTAAGGTGTGCTTTGTTTAAGAACAAGTTCTAGTAACTAATCTTTGATAGTCGAACTCTCTAGTTACTTAATCTTGGTGACTTGTCCAGTTCCTTATGGTTTTCTTGTCAATCATGAGCCATTCCAAACCTGTTACAGTCTAGGACTCTAGACTCGGCCTAAATACATCACAATCATTCCGATTTCACTCGGAGGTATTACATCACATATCCAAAAATGATCTCACATTTATCCGGGATTTATTAGTTTTATTCTAATTACAAGGCGTTCAAATCCTTTTATCAAATCTGTAACTGTTTTAAGGTTCAATCCTTGGCGGTTACATGCTGAATCTGATCCACTTGCTCTCCGACAAGGGCACCTACTTTCCGGTAAGAGGGGCTCAATGATCGAGTAGGCCCATCCACTCAACCAGTGAGGCGACCTACCCTTAACCTCTCCGGGTCCTTGCTAAACCAATCTGCTTACTCACTGGTAAGGGCACTCACTCTCCGGCAAGGGAATCAGTGACAATAAGCCTATTCAATCGCTCTCCGGCAAAGTGACTTACTTCTTGCACTTCGGCCTGCCACTTTGGCGGTAGCTCTATAGAGGCCAAAGAAGCCTAGCCTTTTCTCTTTCCCTCACTCCTTGCACTCCGGCCCCATCTCTCCGGATGGTAGCTCTAAGGCGATACAAATCCACACAGGCCTGTCTACTTGCTTTCCAGCAAGGGGACTTGCACCTTGCACTCTGGTCTTGTCTCTTTGGATGAGACATAAAGCGACAAATATCAGTCATCACATTCCCATGGATTTTCAAATTCAAACTCAACTTAAAACAAATAAGAGACATCTGACTTAGAGCATGCCTAGGGTTCAATCTAGATCCGATACACGTGTAAACGGTCCAAGGTTATCGTAATCCTAAGTAGTCATCCTAGACATTCGACTTAGAGCGTGACTGGAAACCAATCTAGGTTTTGTGCATATCTAAGTGGTCTGGGGTTATTATCCTAATTATCCATTCGATAGAGTTGTCATAATAGAAAAATGGACTTATGGTTAGAAAGTTATGCCTATTTTAAGTTTATAAAGCTACTGGCCAGAATTAGTGTGCAATTAATTAAGCCCATTAGTGAGCCCACCAGTATAATTAAAGAATACTATAAATAGAGGGCTGAAGAGTCAAGTTAAAGCTTTTCCATGTCATTCTAAATCAGGTTTAAACCCTAATTAGCCTTAGATACATCCTATTTTCATCCAAAATCACCCAAATTACTCTTTAAATCAAACTAAATTATGGATTAGAGATTAGATCATCAACTAGAAGATGGAGATCATCGATTTTCTTGATTTGAAGTGCATTCACTTGTTGTCCGGATTAGATCTACATTCATATTAGTTGAAATTGGTGAGCGGTTTATTCCCTCTCACTATACTATGCATGTTTATATGGTAGAATCATATGATTTAACATGTTTTAAATTTAATTTTGGCCATAAAACCTTTTCTAACTTTAATTACATGTTAAACTATGTATATGATCTAAATTGACTGAAAATTATCCTTGCTCGTGCTCATATATTAATGCTATATTTAGATCTATGTTAGAAATTGACTTGCTTGTCTTATTTTGATGGATTGCAAGTTTGATCGGATGAAATTAGTTATTACTCTATGCTGGATGATATGATTTGATATTGTTTGCTAGTGTTGTAATTGAATAGAAACTTAGGTTGGAAATTGTGTAAGTCAGAGGCAAAATTGGTCGGAGTTGGACGAAACTTGGATGGAAAGCTCTAGAGTTTGGGCGGAGCTTGGGGTTCAAGTCGTAGATCTAAAATCTCTAAATAGAAAAGTCGGTACATATATGGGAGGTCGGTACCGAATTCTGTGGGCTGGTCCAACAATTCGGCGGTTTTGGGGAAAACAGTGGTGCTGCTAGTAGAGGTTGCCTAAGGTAATGGATCGATGGCTGGCTAAGCGTTGGAGGCTATGACGACTTGTTTCCAGAATATAAAGTAAGGTGCTTTATGATGACTTGATTTGTGTAGAGAAGTCAAGGTCAAAGCATCTGGGCATGGAGTACTGGAAACAAGGAAGGAGTGGAAGAAAACTTAGCCATAGATGGGCTAAGTAGAGAGGTCGGGGCTGAGTATAGAGGTTGGTACCCACTTCTATGGTTATATCCAAATGAGTTGAAACTTTTAGGAGGGGAAGTAGAGGTCCTATAGATCGTGCTAGAGGTGCTGGCTCATTCATATCAGGTTGGATGACGATATAACAACATGATGAAAAGTTATGGTCTTCGGATGTTGGCTCGTGTTAGCAGTAGGTTCTGAAGATGGCGGTCGTAAAGGGGATGGGCTGTATGATCAGGGAACGTTAAAAGGGTTCCACGTGAATAATGGAAACTGGATTGAAAAATGGAGCAAAAATGGGATCCAGTGTATGTGCTAAGGAATCTTTGATGACTCGAAGAGTTTTTAGTTGTACTCGAAGCAGGGGTATTGTAAGTGGGGACATCTATGGGTCAGCGAAGGAACCTGTACACCTTGGACCTGTAGCTTTGGGTGTAGTGTACAGCTTTAGGCTGCGAGACATGTATCCAGCTTTGGGCTATGAGATATGACAGTATAACAGAGAACCGGGATTTCCATTAGTCCCTGGCTTAGATGTCATATGAGTTCTCATATATTCAAAGCACATTGAGTGATAGTAAGATTGCTTGATGGATGTCATGTTTACTTTAGCTATTTTCTTTAGTAGGCTATCACTCATAGGTATCAGGGGAAGTAGGTATTAGAGATAGGAATACCTAGAAAACTAATATCCTTTATATGATTTGTGGTATATCTTTATGATATTGTAGAGTAGCATATTATAGTGTTATATGCTAACTCTTTGGTTGCAGGGACATGTCAGGTATGATTCGTATACTCTTGTTCGATACCATATTTACCTGTATAGTATTTTGAGACTCAATTACCGCTCACACCAGACTGTTGTCTAACCCAAGGTTTTATGCTTTGTTTCCTATTATCGTGGGTACTCTTAAATGAGTAAACTCGATAGCATGTCTAGGGATGCAGTAGCTGTTCGGAGGATGAGCTAGAGGAAGCTATCTCATATTATATACATATATGGAATCTATGCTTATTTCGCTATGCAGCACTATGAAGCCTTAGCAATGACTGGTTACTATTTGTATTTGGGACAGCTGTTGAGTTTGTTTCTGTTGTATAAACTCTACTATTGACGTATAACTCTATGCATATTGTACTCTAATGACGATGATCGATTCACATTGTTATTATTGTCTTTTCTATTGTATATGTGATATAATAATTTATCCATGCGCTGTGAGATATACGACAGGTTATATGTTGTATTGTTTTATTTCAATCTTGATGATCATCTTATATTGGTCGAGCATGGACATTGCATTATTTATATACTATTGGTGCGGATGATATAGGGGGGGTTGTCACATTTGGTATAAGAGCTTTGGTTACATGATTAACTGAAGTTAATACCATGATTTAGTAAAGATAGGGAAAGTGTTATTACCTTAGACTGGACTGAGAGTACGTATGTATACTAGAGAGTTTGTATGTGTTATAAGTTTGGTTTTCAAAGCTGTATAGTAATATATTATATAGTATAAGTCACATGCACATGAGCACTATAGGCATGGTTTTCTTTATGAGAGACTAATCGTTCTTGTTATAGATAAGAATAAGCCGTCATCAAGGAACACTGCGAGGAATTCTACTTCGGGAGTAGAGAGGAAGCATGATCAAGAGTTGTTATACCTGATGTTCAAGTCATGTTTAATGCAATGATAGCTAATATGATGAGGAATGCTCAAGGAGTGGTGATAGGAAGAGTTGCTCTAGTGCAAGCGCCTAGGGTTAATTCCGCCAAGCCGAAAAAAAGTTATTCTACTCTTGGAGGGAAGTCATTTCAAGGGACGTAGTCAGCTATAGAAGTACAAGAGTGGTTAAATAGTCGAACTCTCCAGTTACTTTAATCTTGGTGAATCGTCCAGTTCCTTTTGATTCTCTTATCAAGCACGAGCCATTCCAAACCTATTATAGCCTAGGACTCTATATTCAGCCTAAATATATCACAATCATTTCGATTTCATTCGTAGGTATTACATCACATATCCAAAATCGTCCCATGTTCATCCAGCACTTATCAGTTTTATTTTAATTACAAGGTGTTAAAGTCCTTTTATCAAATCTGTAACTGTTTTAAGGTTTGATCCTTGGCGGTCACATGTGGAGTCCGATCCACTTGCTCTCCAACAAGGGCACCTACTCTTCGGTAAGAGGGTCTCAACGACCGAGTAGGCCCATCTACTCACTCTCCGGAGAGAGGACCTACCCTTAACCTCTTCGAGTCCTTGCTGAACCAATCCGCTTACTCTTTGGTAAGGGCACTCACTCTCAAGCAAGGGGATCAACGACTGTAGGCCTATCCAGTCGATGTTCGGCAAAGTGACTTACTTCTTGCACTTCAGCTCGCCTCTTCGAACAATAGCTCTATAGTGACAAAAGAAGCCCATCCTTTTTGTTCTCCCTCACTCCTTGAATTTCGGCCCCATCTCTCCAGATGGTAGCTCTAAGGCGATCCAAATCCAAACAAGCCCATTTGCTTGCTCTACGACAAGGGGACTTATACCTTACACTCTGGTCTCACCTCTTCGGATGAAACATAAAGAGATAAATATCATTCATCACATTCCCGTGGATTTTTAAAAATTTTAATTCAAATTAAAAAAATAAGAAAAGATTATAAATAATCATCCTAGACATTCGACTTAGAGCGTGCCTATGGTCCAATCCAGATCTCATATACGTGTAAGCGGTTCGAGATTATTATAATCCTAAGTAGTTATCCTGGACATCCGACTTTAAGTGTGACTAGGGATCAATCTAGGTTTTGTGCACGTCTAAGAGGTCTGGGGTTATTATCCTAACTATCAATTCAGTAGAGTGGTCATAATAGAAAAATAGACTTATGGTTAGAACGTTATGCCTGTTTCAAGTTTTTAAAGCTATTGCCAGAATTAGCGTGTAATTAATTAAACCCACTAGTGAGCCCATTAGTATAATTAAATAATACTATAAATAGAGGGCTGAAGAGTCAAGTTAAAACTTTTTCATATCATCCTAAATTAGATCCAAACCCTAATTAGCCCTAGAACCATCCTAATTTCATCCAAAATCACCCAAATTACTCTCTAAATCAAACTAAATTGCGGATTGGAGATTAGATCATCAACTAAAGATACACATCATCGATTTGCTTGATTTGAAATGCATTTAATTACTATTCGGATTGGATCTACATTTATATTGGTTGAATTTGGTGATTGGTGAGTGGTTTATGTCTTCTCACTATATTATGCATGTTTATATGCTAGAATAATAGGATTTAACGTGTTGGAAGTCAATTTTTGGCATTAAAACAATTTCTAACTTTAATTACATGTTAAACTATGTATATGATCTAGATTGACTAGAAATTATCCTTGCTCACGCTCATTTTTATGCTATATATAGACCTATGTTAGAAATTGACTTGTTTGTCTTATTTTGATGGATTGCATGTTAATTGAATGAAATTGCTTTTTGCTCTATAATATACGATATGATATGATGTTGTTTGTTAGTGTTGTGATTGCATAAAAAGTTAGGTTGGAGAATCGAGCAAATTGGAGGCAAAATTGGTCAGAATGGGATGAAACTTAACGAGGAAGTTTTGGAGTATGGGAGGAGCTTTGGGTTCAAGTTTCAGGTCAAGAGTCACTAAGTACAAAAGTCGGTCCCTACATGGAAGGTTGGTATCGAGTTCTGTGGGTTGGTCTAACAAGTCGGCGGTTTTGGGGAAAGCAAAGGTGATGCAAGTAGAGGTTGCCTAAGGTGATCTATCGGCGTTTGGCTAAGTATTGGAGGCTATGACGACTTGTTTCTAAAATATGAAGAAGGGTGCTTTGAAGAGATAACTCATTCTATGATGACTTGAAATGTGTAGAGAATTCGGGGTAAAGCACCTAGGCATGGAATACTAAAAGCAAGGAAGGAGTGGAAGAAGGCTTAGTTATAGATTAGCTAAGTAGAGAGGTCGGGGCAGAGTATAGAGGTTGGTATCGACTTCTGTGGTTAGGTCCAAATGAGATGAACATTTTGGGTGGTGAAGTAGAGCTTCTATAGATCGTGCTGAAGGTGTTAGCTCATTCGTATCAAGTTGGGTCAAGATATAACAGCATGACGAAACGCAATGGTCTTCGGATTTTGGCTCATGTTGAGAGTAGGTTTCGAAGATGGCGGCTCATAAAGGGGATGTGCCATATGATCGAGGAATGTGGAAGGGTTCCTCATGAATAATGGATACAGGATTGAGAAAGAAGGGCTCGATATCCAAATGGAGCAAAGATGGACTCAGGTGTATGTGCTAAGGAATCATTGATGACTCAGAGAGTTTTCAGTTATACTTGAAGCAGAGACATTGTAAGTGGGGATGCCCATGTGTCAATGAAGGGACCTATATACATGTGACTTGTAGCTTTGGGTATAGTGTCCAGCTTTAGGCTGCAAGACATGCATCCAACTTTGGGCTGCGAGATACAAGAGTACAACAGAGAACCAGGATTTCCATTAGTCTCTGCCTTGGGGTCATATGAATTATCATATATTCAGAGCACGTAGAGTGATAGTTAGGATTGCTTGATGGATGCTATCGTTGCTTTTGTTGCTTCCATTAGTAGGCTATCACTCATAGGTATTAGAAGAAGTTAGTATTGGAGAAAAGAATACTTAGAAGACTAATATCCTTTTATGGTATATCTTTTTGATATTATAGAGTAGCAAATTATAATGATATATGCTAACTCTTTGGCTGCAAGGACAGGTCAAGTATGGTTAATGTACTCTTGTTCCTTACCATATTTGCCAGTATAGTTTTTGAGACACATTTTCAACTCACACCAGACTATTGTATGACCTAAGGTTTTGTGCTTTGTTTCTTATTATCTTGGGTACTCTTAAATGTGTAGACTAGATAACAGGTTTAGGTGACACAGTAGTTTGAAAGATGAGCTAAAGCTATCTTGTATCATATACATAAGGGTCTACGCTTATTCCGTTGTGCAGCGATACAGAGCCTTAGTAGTGATTGCTTACTATTTGTTTTTGGTATAGTTGTTAAGTTTGTTTTCGTTGTATAAACTTTACCATTGATGTATAGCTATATGGACATTATGCTCTAATGATGATGATCGGCTCATATTGCTATTACTGTCTCTTTTGTTGTATATGTGATATTATAGTTTGTCCATGCATTGCGAGATATACGATAGGGCATATGTTATATTGGTTTATTTCAATCTTTATGATCGTCATATCGTCCGGGCATGGACAACGTACTATTTATATAATATTGGTGTTGATGGTATAGGGCGGTCGTCACAGTATGGATTACTTGGATCAAAGATCCAAGGGTGGGAGGGGTCTCAAAGGAGAAGCCCTCACTTATTGGCGTACCCAACTCCTATACCTATCTACTCGTTCTCTCCACTTCACGCGTCTAAGGTGTGCTAGAATAACTCGAAGACCAATCAGTAACATGGTTCGGAATTGCAACATCCACCAAGAGTGTCGGATAGTAAGCCTCCCACGCACCATTTTGACCATGGTCTGATGCAGTAGCCCTATCCTCCTCCTTTATATCCACCATCAACGCAAGCAATGGTTTTTCCCTAATCATTATCCCCGTAGGACTAGTTGGACCTTCGATCTGGGCCCTTGCAGTGGCTTCCCACCTATTGTTTATCTCGGACCAATCAACCCACTCGATAGAGGTTCTCATATATAAAGATCATCGCATGTTACTGGCTTCATCACTATTCTTCCTTATCCTACAGATATAGTACTCATAAATAGCAGTGCCTAAGCCAATTCTGGTAGGGGATACTGCAACAAAAAGAAGAAAGTATAATGGGTAATAATTTATTGAAAAAATCAAAGAGGAATGTGTTAAGTAAGAAATATATCAGGTTTGCTGAAGGCCTATGTGGTGAGAGTTAGGTTGATGGTTACCGGTATGAAGAGTAAATTCTCTTAGTATCCCAATACTTGCTTAGAAGTCCAAAGAAGAGGGGGGATCTGTTGATCCCCTGAAGGTAGTAGTAGTTGTCCACGTTGGTTTTGGCCTGTCGGCGCAGCTTGAAAGTTAACCTGAATAGGAATGGATTCGACTCCGGGATGTCTAAATCGTGACAAATAATGAAGAGCCTCGCTAATAGACTATAGTTATTTGGAGTAAGCTGCCCGGATGCCAAGAGGTTCACATTTAGGAATTTGATGAAGAATGTATGGAAGATGAGCATCACCCCACTCTTCATATAAGTTAGCGACTACATGAGGTTGCCCTCTAAGGGCTGCTTAGGTCGGTCATTGACCAAGGGATAAAGGTGACAGATGTTCTCACAATCATGGTGGGCCAAGGAACGAGTAAGGCCAATGGATCCTCCCGAACCTTAGAAGTGCACGAAAGGAGGGTCCATCTGCTAGTAGAAGCAGTCTCAGTCATCAACAACCAATAATAAGCAACCTAGATCACTAAACTACCCCAACCCAGTTAAAGACCGATTCGAACCAAGGGAAAGCTTTCCCACATTCACTAATGCAAATGACCCATGTACATGCAACAAGTTCGTTTGGGCCCTAACCTAAACTCAAGGCCAGCTATGTGGCTTGCACCCCTACAAGCCTATCACCTAGTCGTAGTCATCGGCTGGACTCAGTGTGTCATCTTCCTACTCTAATTAAAAGGGTGAAGTTTAATAATGTTGACATTACAAAAGTTCAACGCGGCCTATCCAAGTGATTTAATGTTGGAACTGGGCTAACCTGCAAAAGAAGTTATGGGTGTATTTTAATTTTTTAACAAATTTGATCTTTATTAATCCTATGAAGTCTACTTAATTTAGAACATTTCTAAATTTCTTTTACATAAAATCCTTATGTTACTTAAATTTATAAAATAATATAATATTATTTATTTAATTTTATATAATATATATATATATATATATATGTGTGTGTGTGTGTGTGTATCATATACACACATATGTGTGTGTGCATGTGTAATATATCAATCCGTGTAAGGTATAACATGTCTATGTGTTGGTGTTGAGACTTAACACCTCAAGGGTCGCGTTGAATCATCAAATATACAAATATAATATCCAAATGTATGTTTATATATTTTACTTAAATATATCACAAATATTTGTGTGCTATAAAAAATTATTTAAACAAATTTTGAATTATAATATGAGATATGTATATGTAAACATAAGAATGAAATATTAACATTATATATATATAACACTATATATATAACACTATATAAATAAGTTAGAATTATTTATAAAATATATTAAATATAATAATTTTTTTATTATCGTAAGGTTGAAAACAGTACATGTATAAATATAAATTTTTTTAAACAAATATATATTAAATTCTTATGTATGTGTGTATATATGTGTTATATATATATATATATATATATATGTATGTATATATATATATATATTATGAGAAATGGCAGACGGTGCATTTGTTACAAGAATGGTTTCATCCTAAGAGATCCCCCCAAAACCACTTGATCCACCACCCAGTTCCGGAAATCGCTCGTCAACAACCACGTAGATGAAGTCCTGGGCGGAGGCAGTTAGTGGAACAACTTCTCCAATGGATGAACCGAAGCATACAGATCTAAAATATATAAAATTGCTCTAGGAAAATGGAAAAACACATTTCTTCATACCAGAAACGAATAACCAAATCACATTTGCGAAGTGGAAAATTTTGATAGTTTTGTTTGTACTTGAAAGTCGACCATTGTACAAACAATTCATAGAATACATGCAAAATTCATGGAACCCCACAGGTTCTTTGATGTTTATTACAAATCCAATGGATTTATTATTGTTAGATTTGAAAACGAAGATGACAGTATTCGAATTATTAAATCTGATCCACATACTTATAATTCAAAACTATTATAATCAAACAATGGAAGATAGGTATGAAATTCACTAGGGATGATTTCTCTACAATTCCTATTTGGGTAACATTACTTGATTTAAATCTAGAATTGTGGAATAGAGTCGCTAGAAGTAGAATTGCATCTACTCTTGGCAAGCCTATTCGAATGGGTTCAAATACAGTAAAGGAAACCCGCCTGAACTTTGCTAGAGTCCTATTGGAAGTTGATGTTAATTTTTCATGTCCTAATTTAGTAAGTGGGCTGAACTTTGATGGGGATGAATTAAGAACCCTATTTCATATGATTATACCATGTGGAAACTGCAAGGTGTTTGGGCATAACACAAGAAATTGTTTTATGTCTACTCGTAAAACATGACAAGAGAAACAACAGTCTTCAAATGCTCAAAAGGATAATCGAAATGAAGCAAATACAAACCTTACTTAGCAGACATATACTCACACATAGATACAACAAGAGGCACAACAACAAAAATATTGCAACTGCCAATGAAGCAAGGAATGGAAAGAAAAAATACAAGTGATAAAGATTAGGAAAAATTACAAATTCAACCACTAGTTCAAAAACTAAAGTAGAGGTTTCCCATACAACTGCATATGGCTTTATCCAACAACATAAACCATCTATGAGCAAAGGGAAGAGACCTGTACAGCAACTATTAGGTGTGGCTCGCACTGCATTAGAGTGCATGCGTAGATTGGATTATAATTAGTCCCACTTTGCAAGATATTCTAAAAGAGTTGAGCATATATATGAGATTGCTAGCATGTAACAATAAGGGATTATTTTTGTCATAACAATTGTTGCTATGAAAATATACGTGCTACGGGGATCGGGTATGTATGAAAATATATTGCTAGCATATATATGAGCTCAGTTAACACTGCATGAAGTTAGAACTCCTTGATGAAAAAGCAGGGCCTTCACATTGTGAAACTGGAATCCTTGAATTGCTTGATGACATTCGATTTCGTTCCGATCCTCGTTATCATGTCTCCTTGTGGTTTGGATCGGGTATAAATGCAGATCATGCTTTCAAAGCCCTACTCCACTACATAAACTCCTTAATGGGTTTGATGGGATATAATTTACTGAGACTATTAACTACAAATTGATTTCAACAAGGTGATAACAACACAGATTTAGAACGGGATTTATGTCAGCAGCATATGAATATATACTTACTTCGTTTTCTACAAAAGGATGGTCGCCAATCGTTTCAGGAACAGCTAGCAGTTGAACATTTTGTACGAAAGCAACTTCATAGACCTTCCAACCATGAATGATGACACCAAGAATTGACTCTGACAGTTGTGGTAATAGCAGCTCACCGTCACAGTCACGCTTTCTCGATTTGACAATTAGCAATTACCCGGGAGAAAGAGATGGAACTCGAATATTTGATGCTGCAACGCAAATTAGCCTCGATCCACGATAAAGAAGCGGATGTTTAGTTTTTAGGCTTGTAATTTTTTATGCTTTCGATTTGAGTAATTAGGATGGTTCGGGAAGCTTTGGTGGACAGTGCCTATGTGTTTGCTACATCGTATATATGCGTGTACCATATTTGCTTGTGTTAATATATGAGCCTAATTACACACACTTATTACAGTAAAATCTGAAAATAATTTATATTAAATATATCGCAACCTAGACTTGTGCATAGCTGAATTTATTTATTTTTTGTAATTTTAAAATATATTTCATAATAAAAAGCCATACTAGACTTAGTATAAATTAATAAATATAATTTTTTGAAACTAAATTTGAGTTTTGAATTTCCTGTAAACTTATAAATGATAATTTTGAATTTTGAAAATTTATTGTATAATTTTAAAATTTAAAATAATTTATAAATCAATTTATCAACTTTCGACTTATATTTAAATATTTCAAATTACAATTTTTTTTATTCCTGTAGAAAGTTTAATATGTATCGATATAATTTTATAAAATATAAAACACAATTTTACATATATGTATTAATAATATTATTAATATGATTAACCGACTTAAATATTGTATAAAAACAGTAAATAAATATAAGTAACTATTTTGTTCCTACAAAATTATTATACTCATTAAACTTTACGAGTATATATGCAAGTCCAAATGGACCTGCACTTGATTGAAGGATGATATTTTTCATTATCGAAAACTTTGAGATTTTTCTTTATTATTTGTAACATGTGGGTCTTTTATGACCAAATTACCAAACCAGATTCACGATTATTGAATTAACCGCACATATTAAAAGACCTATTAATTATCGGTATCAGTTAATAAATGTGCATTGTATAGCGATTGAGCTAAAAACTTAGTTTTTTCTACTAATTAGTGTTGAGACGCACCAGAATGCATACTACAATAATCAATTCAGGCTCTCTAAATATCAACGGGTATTACTCGTGTTTCGTTACATTAATAAATGTGATTTCTTCTCTTAAAGATTTTAGTTTTTGTATGACTATAACCGTATTGTTTAAATATATCTCGTCGGTTGATGCATGTCTATTAGCCCATGGATCCATAAGCGAGATCAATTGTCATATCTTTTATTCACATTCTTATTACTCACCTTTTAATCAACAAACACAAACCAAAAACACTAAATCAATACAAAATTTCTTAAAATAAGATTATTGGAAAAGACGGATATTTTATTGTTTCTTAAACAAAATTGAGGTCATGAGAGACAATAGTTCAACACTATTGCATTAGAGACAACGATGTTACATTTGAATCCTTCTTCAAACTTTGAATTTAGTAATTAAACCATATTTTACATCTAGTTGTGAATAAATTATAATACATAAAAGTAATAGAACATATAGAAATTTAAACTATAACCAGTAAACAAAAAATAAGAAAAATGATAGATTCCAATTACAATTCCTATAACAAAAACAGTCAATTTCATATGTTTCTACTGCAAAAATATGATACTCATACATCGTAAAGTTAAAAACATCAACAAAATGATACTTAAATATAAGGATCTTCACGCTGCAGCTATTACAAAAAAATTAACAAAGAAAATAAAAACAGTGCAACGATAATTTTCACTATTTCAAACATTCCTATGACTTGTTCTTTGCAGATTCTTCTATATATTGGCTGAATAGGAAGATGACCCAACAACCAAACTTAGTTTGCATGATTTCAAGCTTATTATTTTGGATTCCTATGAACAGTCGAGAAAAGACATGAATTGAAAGCATGTTGCGTGATCATATAGCATAAAGCTGCGATGAAAATTATGCCATAATCAAATAGCTAAAAGCAGTGGACAAATTCTATAATAATGGAATTGAGACTTACTAAGGAGCATACACAGTCGAATGCCATTCTTGAGATGTTGAAAACTAATTTCAAAATAATGACTCCTGAAAGCAGAAAGAGTAAAGGAAATTATTATTGAGTATAGAGTTTTGATAAAATAAATACGTGTACCTAATATAAGTAGAAACAACAAAGCTTTTATCCAAATTCTTGCAGTCCTATTACACTTCTAGTCCACGCTATGCAGTAAACATAATTAAATAATCAGCAATCAAAAAGGGTGTAGAGTGATGTAATTGGTTAATATGTATGAAAGAAAATAAATCTTGAGTGGTTATGGATGGAGAAAATGTGTTTTTTGTATAACATGTGATATGCATAGTGTTAAATTAATGTGCATCTATCATATATATTGAGCTTGTTGTTGAAGTTGATGACATCGAGTACAAATTTCGCAAAAGCATATAACAATTCTAACGGGTACATGTCAAGTGATATCTTTAACCCTGCAGGTAATGGTTATGCTAGTAACTTTTCATTTTGCATAAAATCATTTATAATACTAATATTTGGTATTTCAAGGTTATCTATCAACACCACACCTTGTTTACTTCAGAAAATTCTAGGTAAAATGCAAACAAAAAGATCATAAATTTAAGGCTAAATGAATATGTATATATCATATATACCTCATCGCTTGAATGTTGTTCAAAGGATGCATTGTGAACATTTCCTTGAGAAAATTCAAAGAAGCCTTTCCTTAATACCCCAACTCATTTAGCCTTCATTCTGGATATGTTAAGAGACTGCTTGTATCCTCCTTTCTGTGTATGCTTCAATGTTTCTGGTGCAACATTAGCATCTCTTTCATCAAAGCCAACTATTGCTTCCATAAACACTACTGCATCTTCAATTGTTCTTGCCATAGGGCTAGATACAATATTGTACAAACTACAAAGCACTTAAACTATTAGGCTGTACATATGAATTTTTTGAAATTATTTAAATTCTAGTTCGTAACCCAACCAAATTTGCAGAAGCAGGGCAAATGAAATGTAATGTTTTTGTGCCTAATGCCACTACAGTCATGTTTGTTCCAACTGCAATAGCAGTTCCACTACTCGAACCACATGGATCTGCAGGCAGGACATAAGGGTTATACACGTATCAAAGCACCAAGATATCAAATGAGAGATGTAAATATCAATCATGAATTCTCAAAATATTTCACAATAGCTAAGTTTTTCTCTGATCCTAATATATTTTTGTGCTAAAGGGATTGAATATCATTTAAAGTGCACAACAAAATTACTTGACAGTGGGTAAATCAATGATAGAATTTTTTTTCTAAATAAATTAAATAAAAATATTATACCTGGATGAAAGCATTGAATTATATACATCCGAGAACAAACAACAAACCTACAGAATATTTTTTCTCTACACAGCGCTGAACGTGTTGCTAAAGCACTTACAACCTAAAACAACATAAAATGCTTTAGCTCATGAAGTTTTGGAAAATTAATTTCATTACTTAATCTCACATGAAAACATCGTACACCATTATATGTTTTTGTTTGTAGATTTTATGTTTGGGATGAAGGATAAATGTTGAATCCCCTGTGGACATCTTTTGTATGTACTCTAGATAAGAGTAAGTGGTTTTACACATTTGTATTCACTTTCAAAAAGAAAATTGCATTTTTACTGGTTATTGACCATAATTACTTAATTTGTGATTTATTGTACACCACAACGGAAAGTAAATTCTTATGCCATATATTACAAATTATTTGACAAACTTATAAAGGGAAATAAAAGTTAATTATATCATATCCCCATTAGACTTTGGGAAAAAAAATCATAATTCAAAAATTAATTTCACAAATCACAACAATCAAATTTGTTACTTAGCAAATTTATAACTTTTACTATGTTCAAAAGAGGAAAAAAGAAACATACACAACAAATGAAAACCATTTAATATGCAAAAAAATTTGTTATAAGCATGCCCTTTAGGTTGAATGTTTTAGCGCAATACATGCAAATGCTCATTCGTTTAATGTTCATTCAAAAATATTAGCAAAATATTCCTTTGGCATGTGAATAGTTTAGTAGAGAAATTTAGTAATGTTTACCTGTAACATAAATATTAAGAACATATTAATGGTATGGAAAAATTAGTCATGGTATTTTAATTATCCTTTTATATTTTGATGTTCCATATTAAGTTGAATATAGACAATATGGAAAGAGTCAATGCTTTGTTCTAGTAGCGACTAATGTACCTTATATATTCCGATGGAATATGTGAACCACTGGATAAGTTTGCAATAGCCAAGAATAGTTCATCAATTTGTGATATTGTGTGTCCAGCAATTTTTTTAAATAACATGGTAAGAAATGTCTGCCTTGGATAACATATACTTGGTTTATAACCATTAATAAATTAGGTAATTGAACATTTTCTAAAAATGATATTTCATGCACCTTATGGCTCAATTCATTGTTAAACGAAATAATGATTCAAAAAATTAAAAAATAAATAAACCAATAATGAGACCAAGATTCAAAATAGCATAAACTTACAACTACTGCTTCATCTTCTTCTTGTAAGTGCTTGTAGTCCATGTTGCTAGTTAAGTGATATCCATGTTAATGCGGATGAAAGTATAAAACAATTGCTATATAATGACCAAAAATTTTGAGATCTAGGAAAAATAGTTTGCTGCAATGTGCAAGTTGTTAATTACTAAACGAGTCAAGGTTCAAATACGAAAAGTTCATTTTACTTAAATGTTGGATTCAGATAATATTAATTAAGATGTTTATGTCAATATAAATGGTATTTTTAGGCAATACAACCTATTAACTAACACAAATTTTAAGATCCAGCTTTAAATTATCCACCAAACAGTAGTGTTAGACATCATTTTTTTAGTCAGAATGTGGAGTGTGATCAAATATTATATCAAAAAGATGATTATTTGGAATAGAAAATAAAAATGGATATGTTAGTAAATATAAGTGCCCAATCTTATTCAATTCCGAGATTGATTATTAACAGTTTTCCCATGTTAATTTAACAATAGTGCAGACATAATTAAATTCACAAAAAAGGTATATCGAAAAGAGTGAAATACTGTGAATTAGCAAATAAAAAAGGTAAATTTTAGATCTTTTCAAAAAAATTCTGATATTGGTAACTAAATTGTAAACCATATGTATTAAAAAGGGAAAACGCTACCACTAAAGTAGCAAGCTAATCCATTTCAAATCAACATGTGCGGATATAAATTCAATTATAAATCTAACTACTTTATTAAAATGGGCATGATAACTATATTTCAGATCTGGCTATTGAATTGAAACATTACATTAACTGACCGATACAGAAAAAATTGGGATAAATCCGGATTCACCATGTCATTTAACTGATAGATGATAAAAGATATTTAAGCTACTGTCTTGAAAGAATTATGTCTGAAGGAGGTTGTATTAGGTTAAATAACGCAAATACCGCATATCATTGTCCAATTCTAGAAGTGGATTATCCCTCATGCTTCCAGGTGCCAACCTCTGGCCGTAACAGGTTGATTCAACAATTCATAGTGTATATGTACATGATTCAACTTCATTATACAAATTAACTGGTTGTTGTAGTTGATTCAATATCCATTAATTATACCAAAAAATCTTAAATCCATTATATGTAGAAAAAATTGTAAGAACTGCATTAAACCACATGAAATGATTATCATAACATTTTTAAATAATAATCTCACTTGCAACAGTTCCATAAATATATCAAACCAATTGAAACATTAATCATGTTGCATTAAATAATACCCTCATTTATAGTAGTATTTCCATTGAAAAAGCATTAACACACACACATACAAATGTACACACAATCCAGATACTTTTTTCAAAGCAACTAAATGGGTAAACCATGGTAGACTTTTTATCATCTAAATGACATTTATACATAATCTGATGCAAAAAACATCAATTCAAAGTCAAATGTTTAGCAACTTACATATTTATATGTTATAAGTAGATATAAGTAGATAAATACACCAAGTTACACAAAAAAGTAAAGCAATAAAAGCCATCCAACCATAAGTATACAATGTCAGTAGATTAGGAATAAAAATACACATGCTTCATTAAAGAGCCCAGATGCTTCTCAAAATCCATAGTAATAAATGAAATGAATGAATAATTACCAAAAACAACCCGGATCTTCAACGAATTAGGAAACCGAAGCTACTTCCGAGCAATCTGAAGTTGGAGAAGATATTAGTCGATAATCAGTCGATGACAGAGCCTGCTAACTTCATACCAATGCATGTTCATGACGAAGCCTGCTAAATTCATATAGAAAACATTTTGATCCAGTGAAATTTGGTCATGCGTTGCTAACATGAGTGTTTACATTTTCGAGCATGATATACGTAAAGTGTCTTCGTGAAAAATATCTTCAAGTTAACCATAAAAAGTAAAGATATAGGCAACCATAGGTATCATTGTCAAAATCAAAATTTAATCAGCTACCTACAACATCTTAAAAATCATGGTTTTATGAATTACTTCTTCTCCAAAAATCATGCTGATACATATGATTTGTAAGTAGAGAAGCAAACGTGAAAAAATTGAACAAAAGAACTACTTATGAAGATTTATACTGATAGATACCTCTTAAACGAAACACAACCAAAATAAAGCTACTATATGGTTAAAAAAAAGCGAAAATCAATTATAAAGGAGGTTAAGACAAATAGGGGATATAACCGTAGAAGACATGATGACGACTATGAAAACTTTGTGTCCTAAAATGAAACGCAGAGAGAAGCCTAAGGCAGAACCAATGCTAAGAGTCTAGCCTAATCGCCTTTTCCTTCTACCTAGCAACGTACCTAAGCTTGTTGCATTGCTATTGAAGAGGTTAAAAGGCCACAGTATGCCATAACTCAAGGAAGACCGAAATAAGTAATATCGATTATTTTAGGCACTTAGGCCGTTAAATTATATTTTTATGTTCTATGATGAGCGGTTACAGTAATATGCCTTCTATTAGCCTCAACATACATATGTCTCATATAAATTATGTTATTGATAGGTTTGTTATAAAATGACACAAATTTCATCAGATATAATACCGATCATGCCTGGGGAAAACTCAAAAAACCTGGTTTACAAACTCAATTTGTAGGAAACATTTGAATACATGTGGTTACATTACACTACAAGAAAAAGGCAGAATACCGACAGCCAAGACCGACGGCTTCCGACGGCCATTTTCCGACGGCTTTCGACGGGCCGTCGGCGGCCGTCGGAAGCCGTCGCAAATTTGCGATTATACCAGCCAGCCGAGCCCTTTCTTCCTCCTCCATTTCATACGAAAAAAACCCAAAAAACCCCCCAAATTCAACCCCTAAGCTTCCAATCCCTAATTTTTAGCTTCCGGATCTTCCAACGCACTCTAATCAAGCTTCAGTACTCTTAATCTCAGGTATAATCTCTTATTTTTATGAAAAATTCAGTTTTTACCCTAATTATAGATTTGCATAAATTGATAAATTAGGGCGAATTAATGATTGCAATTGTTTCCACTAGCGTAATAACGGTTTATAGCATCACATGGTATACCAATTTCATCTTTTATCGTGAAATTGTGATAAACACGTATAATTTGTGCATGTTCATGTATATGTATTTTGTTGTGTATGCCTTGATTCGACGATTGTATACGTTATTTGGAATAAGATAAAATGATTGAATGAACTAGGAGTATTATATTGTGCACGTTTTTACTTATGACACAAAAAAAATGCATTACTCTAAATTATAATTGTGTGTATTGAAAAATGACAAAATGTTAAACCAGCCCTAAGTTGATGCGTAATACGTCGAATAAATGTGTGAAATTAATATATAAATGTGAACAGTGAGTAAAACTGTATTTTTGAGTAAAATGCGCGCATGTTAACCGACAAATGTCCCTTAGAGAGTTTTTGGCCCCGTCTGACGAGTGTTGTACATGATCGTTGTATAAATAGTCGTTTTTTTCGAAAAACGACCATTTATATTCATCTGGTACAATGTTTGTCGGATTTGTCCCTGTATTGGACAAGTTATGAACACAGTAAGAATTTACATTTTGTATACTACTTCGTCTCAAACGGTTCATAAAATTTCGCCCTAACTTTTCTTTTTTGTTTCCTGCGTACACGCATTTGTGTACAATGCAGGGAACAAAAGGGAAATGCTGCCGAAATTTTATTGAATCGTTTGGGACGAAGTAATATACGAAATGTAAATGCTTACTGTGTTTGTAATGGGAGGTAGGATGTCTGACCAATGAAAAAAAATTATATATTTTTAATCGTTACGTACGTTAAAAAATGAAATGTGCCCTATTTGAAAATATTTTTAAATTTGTGAAGTTGTTCTTTAAATTCAAAATATTATACGAACATGAAAATAATCTTTTTCGAATGTGTATTCTTCAAAATAAATATTAAATTTTGAACTTCTCATTTTGTCAAATAGGAAAAATGATTGATTATTTTGTTGATCGAAGGAGATGGATGTACCAAAGAAAAGGAATGAGGGGCTCAATAAAAGAAGATTTTTATAACGGTATAAACGTGTTTGTTGAATTCGCCTTAAGTAATAACGGAAACGATCCAGAAATTCGTTGTCCGTGTAGTAGGTGTAGACATTTGAAGTTTTTGTTACCAGATATTGTGAAAGTTCATTTGTGCCAACACGGTTTCACACCCGAATATTATGTTTGGGATCGGCATGGAGAAGTTGTAGCAAATACTTCTGTAGAGTCTGAAAGTGTCGTTAACGAAATAGTTTCAACGACCCGTATAGAAAATATGGTCGAAGATGCAGCACGATCAATGTTTCCTATGGTTGAAGTTGACGACGATGATGTAAATGTTGAAGAACCAAATATTGAAGCTAAGAAAATTTATGATTTACTAGATGAAGCTAAAAAACCTATTTGGGATGGTTGTAAAAGCGGCACGCAGCTGTCAGTAATCGCAGAATACATTGCGATGAAGTCAAAATACAACATCACTGAAGCTGGGTTTACGGCTGTTGTACAAGCTGCAAAAAGACATATGCCGCCCGATAATCTAATGTGTGAAAATCACTACGAAGTTAAAAAACTTATGTCGGCTTTTGGTTTACCGTATCAGAAAATAGATACATGTTTAAAAGGATGCATGTTGTTTTGGAAAGAAGACGCAAACCTTAGAAATTGTAAAGTTTGTAACCAGGAGAGATACAAACCAAGAAAAAAGAAGGGTAAGGAAGTTCCGTACAAGCGTATGCACTACTTACCCATAACTCCAAGACTTCAAAGATTATACGCATCTTCTGTAACTGCGTCTAATATGAGGTGGCATAGCGTGAGAACGGAGGAAGAGGGTACGTTGACACATCCGGCCGATGGAGAAGCATGGAAGCATTTCGATAAAACGTATCCAAATTTTGCAGCGGAGAGTCGAAATGTTAGATTAGGATTATGTACGGACGGTTTTTCTCCATTTTCTCAATTTGGTTCTAAATATTCATCCTGGCCCATTATCGTCACACCGTATAATTTACCTCCATGGATGTGCATGAAAACGCAATATATGTTTCTTACTGTTGTCGTTCCTGGCCCCGACGATCCGACACAAGGAATCGATGTATATTTACAACCGTTGATTGAGGAGTTAAAAATACTGTGGAACGAAGGAGTAGAAACATACGATGTGTCAAAGAAGAAAAATTTTCGTATGTTTGCTTCTTTGTTGTGGACTATAAGTGATTTTCCTGCCTATGCAATGCTTTCGGGATGGAGTACTGCCGGTCGTCTAGCATGTCCATATTGCATGGATGAAACACGAGCGTTTTCTTTACCTCATGGTAAGAAAATTTCATGGTTTGACTGTCATCGATATTTTCTCCATGTAAATCATCCCTTCAGAGGAGACAAGAAAAACTTTTTAGCTAATAGAGTAGAAAATAGACAACCACCGACGATATGGTCAAGCGAAGACATATATGAACTTGTTAAGGACTATCCAAAGATATATGAAACGGGGGAGCAAACAGAAATTGAAGGCAAATCAGTTGTTCATAACTGGTGCAAACAAACTATTTTTTGGGAGTTGCCGTATTGGAAACATACATCGCACTATCACAAGTATGATAGTATCGAAATAAAGCATACATCGCACTATCACAAGTATGATCCTTTTGTACTAGCCAAACAAGCATTGCAAGTTTATTACGCTCCTTATCCGTCTCTAAAAAGAGATAAAGCAGATTGGTCTGCAGTTTTTAAAACAAAGGCCAGATTCACATTCGATGGGAAGAATATTCCGGACGAACAAGCTTATCAGGCAGATCTTGAGCAAAATAACGAAATAATAATTACAGACGATCATACAGATTTTGGTCCTTTGATCGATGAATCAAATGTTTTGGTAGAAGCGTTTGACAGTGCAGAGGAAAATATCGTCGAAAACGAGACCGAATCTGAATCAGAAGACGATGATGACTGATATAAATTTGAATCTGTTTTTTTGCAATTGATGTAACTATGTTGAATTCTTGATGTATTATGAAATTGATGTAACTATGAAACTAAATCCGTTTACTATTGTTTTATGTTATTTCAATTTGTCATTTATTTAGCAATTTTTATTAAAAATGCAATGAACTCTGCTTATCGTAGGAAGAGTACACCCATCATGAATCAGGTATAACAAACTTACATGTCTATTTACATTTCAGTCATTATAATTAAGCAATTTATACCATTGATGTCATGTTCATATGAAATATATTTCATTATCATGTTTTTATTCTCTTATATAATGATGTGTAAACGTCACAGGTTTATCATTATGTCACATAGAGGGAGGAGCTCTTCCCGTTCTTCAGGAGGCGATGGCAGTGGCCCATCGCAAGCGCCACACCGTCCAGTTGTTACGTTAGCCCCCAAAGCAGATGGGTAAAAATTAAATCTTATTCATCATCTTATTTTTTCTATACTATACGTATGTACTTATCTGTATCGTACTTAAAAACAGGGGGTTCGAGCTACTACCCACTAAGGTAGTGTTGGACGTCTCCAGAGCAGCATATCGTAGTAGGATGAGTGCGTGCTGGCCAAAGTGGGATACCATCCCTCCGCACATCATAGAGTGCATATGGCAGGATGTCCTAGTATGTGTAATTTTTATGTTTTCCATTTTTAATTCGTTTTTGTCGTTTTTCTACCGTTTATCGTTTAAAGTGTAATCTTTTTTTAACACAGGCTGAGATAGACATCCAGACAGATGATATGCAGCTGGCACGAGCATACTGGATGAGGAAGATGCGAAAGAACTACAGAGACACGATATCTGAGGTTAAGAAATCCGGGAAGAGACCACGGTGGATGGGGGAGAGCGTGTGGCAAGCTTGGTTGAGCTACTGGGAGACGGACGAGGCGAAGGCAAGTATACTAATTTTTTTTCAATTATTAATTTAACGTGATTGAAAAATAATGTATCAAATTTTGAATGTACAGGCAGAGTCAGATAGAAACTCTGCAAATAGAAATAAGAATCCCGTTACTCATCGCGGAGGATCGAAGTCGTTTCAGCAGTATCGGCAGGAGTTGGTAAATTTAATTACTGAATAATAAATGTAAATAGTTTATGCTATATGATTTTAAATGTATAATAATTGTATGTAACAATCAACTTCAGGAAGCCGAGGCACATGGTCCTGTCAGCTATATGGACGTGTTCACCCGTACGCATGCTGTTGAGCATGTTAATCCAGACGGGACTGTTTCGTACACATGGCAGGACGATAAATCCAGTAAAAGCCATGTAAGCATATTTCATTTTATTCAGTATTAGTAATTGTTTTAGTTGTCAAATTATTATGAAATAAGATATGATATTATTAATTTGTCAATGCAGGAGATGTTTATGGAGCAGCGACAGAAACTCCTTTCTGATACGGGTCGAGAGCAGCTGACGACCGATGAAGAGGACATTATTTTTGAGTCCGTTATGAGTCCACCAGAGCATGGTCGACGATACGGATTTGGCAATTTAGCGGTAAATAATTTAATTTTTCTTAAAATACTTAAAATATGATATTCTTACCTTTTCAAAACAATAAACTTTGATTTTATTTATTTTTCAATTATTGCAGTCCAGTAGTCAGAGTAGGAGACGGCGGAGTAGACCTCAGAGCGAGCTAGCAAGTATAGAAGAATTACAGACTAGAGTTCAGCAGTTGGAGGAGCAGAACCGCCAACAGGCCATGCAGACGGCACAGTTATTTGAGTACATGCAGCAGTTTGGTGGCCGCTTCCCTTCATCGGCTGGCTCTGGATCTGGGGCAGATTGATTCATTGCTTTCTAATTCGTTCGTGCAGGTATGTTTAGTTTTAGTTTACAATGATTTGGTAGAAGGAACAATTAATTGTTGATATGTATAATTATGTATAATACACTTGGTTCTGTAGCTGTATCAGGATATGCATGATTAGAACAGTTATTGTTAGTATTATTGTTAATGTTGGAATGTTATGTATATTTTGTATTTTATTTTTATTCTAATTTAGTTTATTTCTGTGTCTATTGAATATTTTGGAGTATTGGTTTGCATGTTTGGTTGGATTATTGTTTATTTGATTGTGCAGTATTGATATTGTAGTGTTTGGAAGAGAAATGTGGTTGGAAGGCTCTATTTGCAGCAGATTTTAAAAAAAAACAACAGGTTTCCGACGGCTTCCGACGGCTCTCGACGGCTTATTGGTCGAAATTTTCCGGCGGTTTCCGACGGGTTCCGACGGCTTATTGGCCTGATTTCCGACGGTTTCCGACGGTTTCCGACGGCCGTCGGAAGCCGTCGGAAACCGCCGGAAACCGCCGGAAACCGTCGATAATGTATACGGCATCACCCGTCGGTAGCCGTCGGAAATACTGCTCCCCGACGCCTTCATTTCCGACGGCTTTTTCCGACGGCCGCCGACGGCTTCCGACGGCCGCCGACGGTTTTCAGCCGTCGGAAATCCCCCCTCCCCTTGTAGTGTTACCAAAAGTCGGGTAATAAAAACATGTTGAATATAAAGTTTCATATTTCAGTTTTCTAAACAATAAAAAACACTGCATTAATTGTATGTTAATATGCTATTTCTATGCTTCATCAAATTACACCGTGCCCTTAGGTACCTTGTTAGTTTGGGACTTTTTTTTAACTTACTATGGTACCATGATAGTTGGACTACAGGAGCCTTAGATGCTTAGAACTCACATCATATTCTACTTAGATGATATAATGTTCATACATTTCTATTTAAATGATAAAGGAACATTTAAGACAATCACTAATATCATATCAGATGTTGATGTTACTTGAAACTAATACAACACTTTGTGTTTGCATGCAGCAACATCATTTTATTACTTTCGCACATTTTAAAGAAAGATAGAAAAAGCTTCAATGGGAAAGTTCTATCAAAATAGGCTCTAATATACCGACCTATATCCACTTAAACATGAAAAACGGAAGTAAAAAAACAAAAACTACTCTTTTTTATGTATACATCAACATGACCTTCAATGTATTTTAAAAAACTTATATTTATTTGTTATCTAACTTTTAACCATCAAAGACATTAACATTGGCACAAACTGTTCTTGACAGACATCCGCTTCATGGGTATGAAAATTTGAGCTATGCATTTTTATTGCAAAATTTTGGTAACGTTTCTACCATTCACTGTAAAATAGTTTACTCAACTTTACGTAAAAATCTCTTCTTGAATTCAAACCGCTATGCGCTTAATGATTTGAAATTTTCAAGGCCCAGATTATCTTTGGATAAAAAAACAAATAAGGAGTTTAGATTAAAAAAATCCAATTTAATATATAATCCTAATTTAGTAATGGGCAGAAACTCTCATGCTAAGACAATTAAATAGAAATTGCAATTGAATGCAGTGTTGCTAATAATTCCTATTTTTAGCAAAACCTTTGCAAATTTTCATTTTATTTCATAAACTAACCAAACTATTAAAAGCATTATCATCCAAATTGCACTAATTATTCTTACTTCTCTGCAACAAAGTCTTCTACTCATTTTCAATATTTGCATTGTTCTCTTCAACCCCTTATGCATTCTTTCCGCTTCTTTTCAATCATGTCCATCGAGAAGCTGCAAATAAGATACATATTCGACTTCTTGAGTATATAGAAGAAAGAATTGCCCTACGATAACAATATTTCTATTATTTTAACTGCCTATGGTAACAGATAATAAAGAGCTATATACAAAACATTATATATCATGAACTCATATACATCCAAGATGCTAATCTTTGTCAAATCTAGAAAGTAGTGTTTTTGTATGTGACCACATACCATATGCATTACAATATTAAAGGAATGGATTACCAAATTAGGTTGCTAAATTTTTTGTTACTTGAGTAGGTCAACTGCCTTCAAGGAGTAAGATCCTCATTTAACCCAGTCATATTATGATAAGCCTGAGTTAGCGCCAACCCGTCCTAAGAGAGCCATCAAGACCCCAGCCAGATACTTGGGGTAGCAGCGGCAGCAGTAGCAATAACTTTATAAATAAGAGACATACAGTAAGCTAAATTCTACTTTTACAACTAAATTGTTATAAAGGAACGGTTGAGAATGATTATATAAGTATTGGCTGTACTGATGCTACTTCGCATAATTTGGTTATAGCAGAATTTGTAAATGGTTTATAAATATAGGCTAGTAGAAATGAAATTGCATGTTGTGTTAACAAAACTTATTATCCTCCTTGATCTTAGATAAAGAAACTGACCCATATAGGTGTAACTGGTTATTAATATGAAAATGGATTCAACCACTGTAACATGGTATGCTCCTAGTCCTCTGGAGCATGCATCTTCAATTCCTCATAGTGTGCTTTGGCAAATGCTATGAATAAATGCAATTCAATGTATATGGGTAGACAATATGAATTGATAAATATTCATAATATTTATTGAGACAAAACTCATATAAAAGAGCACGAAGGTACCTTATATCAACTAAAAGTGGTTTTTCAACATATTCCATAACTACTATCGGTTCAATTCAACCATTATGAATAATTAAGAAACACTTTCAAAAGTATATTAACATCTTGCCAATTGTTTGGTTTTTTTTTGACATATAACCTTTATTAACTTATCTACAATTTTAAATATATGTAATCCATATCTCAATTATTTTATTGCTTAATCGAACATTGCTTAGTAATATTGTACATTTTGCATAATCTAAATGATCACTATGCGTCAACGAAATCTCCGATTTGGGTTGCAAATGACATTCACATCGAATAAAGAGTCAAAAAAGAATAGAGGTCAAGATGCCATATTAAATTCATTTGTTAGTAGTAGTGAGATGAACTCGACAACCCAAAGAAAACAGATCTAAGTTGAGCTTCAAATTTGATTACATGTCGAAATTTCGAGACACACCATTTGGGTCTTTAATTTTTGATAAAAATTGGAAACTTTATCTCATGTTTTATTCGTGTTTGAAAGAGTATCAAAATGGTTAGGGAATTAGTAAATGTTGCAAGCAGTGCCAGTTCATGCATTAACTTGAAGATATCAAATACTACTTCAGTCTATCGGGCAAAATTGCCGAGAATGAAATTGTTCCTTGTGCATGTAAAATAATATTATTAAATCGAAAGATACCTTCTATGAATAGGAAAGTATTTTGGGCACTGGATCCTTATTAAGGTACTGTCTAAAATAATTCTATAGATTTTAGCAAAGTGTTTTACATAAACATCACAATAGAATACCAATTTTGATTCAAATTAGTGAATCTATTTATAAAAGATTGAATACATGAAAGAAATAAAAACCATATTTTAGCGGTATATATCAAAATATTCACCAACTCCAATACTTATACGTGATAGAAAATAATGCCTTCCTGAATTACCTACAGACTGAAACCAAGAGTGAAAAAAAATTCATCTGTTTACCAAGAAGTTGACAGCGCTAGCCAGTTTGTCCGCTCGCTCACTGGCTGCAATCAAATTGCAAAAATTGAAAGGTTAACAATAGCGAATGGTTCATATTAAAATATTATAACATAAAATGCACAAACATATAATTCATAAAACATCATATCAAATTATCAATCAAAAACCTGAAATGCCACTGCTTTATCGTGGAGGAAAAGTGATTTCCGATAGAAGATGGTCGCTCATTTCCTTGTTATATCAACTCTGATCTCCTTCCACCTATCTGCCTAATTTATCATAGGAAGCCCGGTTCTCAAACCTTCAGCCCACTAAAAAGTATGACGTGTTTGTGGGTCATTTGATTCTTCCACAAACATCAGACTAAAACTAACTGGCTCGAACATATATGGACGGTTAGTATAACCGCAGTCAATCACGTAGTCTATCTTCTCCTACTTTTCGGCACGTTCTTCCAGACCACTTGGTGTAGTCGCCTTGTGACCAACCAAATAGCCAAATGTCAGTAACCATTTCGCAGGCCGCCTGGTAATTGTCTTTGCCTTAAGTGTGGGATACCTTATTCATCCCACAAATCATCGGAAACATGCAAATATAGTGCTCAAATACTTTGCGTGCCTACCGACTTGCCAGAGTTGGTGATTACTATGAATCTTTAAGAGCATATGAGAAAACCAAAAGGATACTTTTCCAAATATTACTTTGATATTCCAGATCCCACCTTGCAAATTGATTTCGCTATTTATACAACTTTGATTTTCCAGATCCCACCATGCAATAATTATCTCGATTTACCATCTAACGGCATAGATATTGACTATAAAAAACAATTTCACCATTTGTATCAGAATAAGACTTTTCAGGCATACATTTAGAAAATGAAAAACCTTAATCGCCTTGCATATAAAAGCAAAGGGATGCATAGGAATTGGAAATAACTTCGCAGATCCTCTAATTTAATGTTGGAGCATACAGGGAAATGAAATATAAAGAACATAAAATTGCAAACGTCTTGAAATTGATATAGAAACACACGCCCAAATATGGATCTTTGAATCTATGTGGGTATTCAAACAATAATGATAAATTGAGGGATCATACCCAAATTTGCATATTGCCACCTCAGTTGTCAGATAGGTGAGCAGTGAGCTACGTCTTCCAGCTCATCTGGTCACTGACCACGGATGGTACATAATTGATGTGATCGAGTTTGGAGATGAATGGACTTGGGAATGAATAAGGAGAGAGCTGGAGAAGCGAGGATCGGATTTGGTAATTTGCAGATAAGGAAGATCGGTGTTGAGAAAGGCTATCGTGGATGTTATCTCACCGATGAGGTCAAATTTAAGGATGAGTGGAATCAGGGATGAGTGGAATTGGTATTTTGAGGATGAATTTAGGGAGGAACCCAAATTGGCTAAGAGAGAATGGGAACAGAAGGAACTAATGCGTTGGGAGGGATGACTTCTTGACGTGAAAACGCATATTTATTTTTAGCATTTTAAAAAGACAACGGTTGAAATTAGTTCGTGGAACTTTCATTATTAGTAGTAAAGATTAGTAGTAAAGATATATAAAATTATATTTCCATATTTTACATAAGTATAATGCAATATTTAAGTTATAAACTATATACATATTTATGTATATTGTATATTAAATTGTTTAAAATAGAAAAAAATAGTATTTCTTTTTATTCTTGAGCCATGCTGCATGTATGCATATCTTTACTACTAATAATAAAAATTTCATTAAGATTTCAACCGTATCTTTTTGAAATACCCAAAAAAGCCTTAGGTTGATTTGTTCGTTCGCACTCAAGGAACCCTTAATCAAATCTTCTCTAATATCCCTTTGTCCTCTCTTCCTCGCGCATTACATCGGATAACCTAGGTCAACATAAGATATATAACCTTTCATTTCCTTCCTTATCCCAATGTCCTCGATCCTTCGGAATCCATGTGCTAACCCTATTCGATTACTCAATAATCTTAGTATTCCACATCTTTGCATGCTTTCGATTTTGATTTCAGGTACTTTTTTCTTTCTACTTTAATCGGTTCATTCGATTCTTTCCCATTCGTTCGCTAATTTTCACCTTTTAGTTTCAAAACTCTACTACTTGCCATCAATCACAATTGATTGATATTTTTTACCGCTTTTTGCAACTTCGACCTAATGTTTACCTAACCTCCACCTCTTTTGACATGCACTGGTTGGATCTGTACTCAATTGTAATATATTTTGTATATGGCTGACGCGTTTTGTCACTTTAGATATTATCAAACTATGTATGAGTTATCTGTAAACGTTCATCTCTTGAGATTGTATAGCGTTACAATATATTTTATTTCTATCTTCTTTATTTACTGATTTAAGGAATGCGTTGAATTAAATTTTGTTAATGTTTGAATGTTCCTTTAATAGATAAAAAATGTATGTCTTTTAGACATTCAATTCATAAATAATTGATATTATTATGATAGTTAAGAAATTTACACATCCTATTTGCTTACTTGTAGTTCCAACAGGATTGGTCATTTTAAACCATTCAAAATTTTAGTCTAAGTTTTTAATTAGTTCAGTTCTTGATGTGGTAGGCTCATGATTATTGGATTCTGAATTAGTGTTAGAAATGGAACTACTCATATCACATGGTTGTTATAATACGTAGGTTTTCCTTTTATTTCAATTATTAACGTCTCTTTTATTGTTAATGATTGAAAATATGCAATTAATCTAATCGAAACGTATACATTTTTATGGTACAAAATTGTTATTCTGATTTTTTTGGAACAAAGGTCACTTTTGGACGACTTATCTTTACTATTAATGATGAAAATTCCTTGAATTGATTTCAGCCATGTCTTTCGAACTACCAAAAATATCCTTCGGTTAATTTGTCCATTTGCACTCATGGAACCCTAAATCAAAAGCTATTTTGTGATCGGATCAAAACTTCTCTGTTATCCCTTTTCCCTCTATTCCTCGAGCATTACATCGGATAACCTAGATCGAATCCACAACCACTCGCACATCTTCTACCATCATCATCGATTGATAATCTCATCGCTATAAACCTTTTGTCACACCTCATCGCACGATTCACCAGTGCAATCATCGGAAAAATGTACCACAACAATCCAAACCATAGCCCCTTCTTCTAACTCAGTGATTCATTTATCCTCTGTTTATTGCTAAGATATAGGTATACTAAATACTGGTTCGCTTATTTTTGCAAATTTTGCACAAGATTATGTAAAAAATCAACTCTAATAATTTTTACGACCGTTCTAAATTGGAATCATAAATATGGTTATTTAATATAGTATTGATTTTGATTTCTATCTATGACCATTTTTCTTTAAAGAATAATATCTGATTTATATTTTTGTACAAAATTGACAAAGTGTTGCTAATCAGCATCATGCAAATAATGATTTAATTTCTAGCAAAACCAGGAAAATGCATATAATTTTTCCTTAAACTGAGAAGTTTGGGATCTCATGATCGAAAGTTGATTCTCAATCAAAAGTTTAGTAGTTTTTCTGCACAATCGCTGATTCACAACTTCTATTATTTTTTCTTTTTGTTTGTTCAAATCTATCTGAGTTCTCTTTAGCTAGATATTTATTAAAGATTTCAACATTGCATGCAGATAAAAGGTGGAGACCAATTATGTCTGTCGGTTGGACAGTTGTTAAGATACGGTATCTCCATAATTCACTTGACACTACCACCAAATAGAGATGTTGTAATTATCACATCCAATGTAAGTTTTTTTATTACTTGGTAACCTTCAGTTCATTTCCATTTTCTGTGCAAGCAAATGGCAAGCATAGTTGAATGAGTCAGTATCACTATAATTTTTCATGCATAAAACCAATTACTTCAATTGATTTCTACATAGCAGTATTTTTTGGAACCGTCAAACCACTTCATTAAATAGAAGTGTCGTAAACTCCTGATAAAAGAAAATCAAAATTCATACATCGTACATACTAAATTTTGACAATAGACCGGGTCGTATTGATAACTTTCATTTAGTCTTTCACTTTTCAAGTTCAAATTCAAAGGAACTCATGTCGAAGGATGCATTTTATGGTTGGATATTCCTTACTCCAGATAGGGGTTAACTTTACGCAGTTATTTATTGTAACCTTTCTTCACTTCATATACTACCATTTGCCCATAATTTTATTCTCTTCGTCATATTTTGAATTACTTTTTGTCCATGTAGTTTAACTTTACCATTGAACGACATAATATAATATGTGCATTACATGTTATATTTGTGTTATTGAGTATATTCCTTACTCCAGATAGCATGCAGATAGTTTTATTAACTCTTAGATGAGGATTAAAAATGATGCATTTGAAACTTCATATATGCTACAAGTAATGTGGTTTTGTTAATGTACAAATGCGCATTCGAATTCATAAAGATATTTCCTAATTTTAAATGTATAGTTTGAATGGTTATAATATACTATATAATAGATATCATTTCAAAATTAATATCTACAAAATGGCATTCATACAAGGCAAAATGGATATGATTATATCCCCAACAATCAATGTCACCACCACTAAATATAGAACTCTCTGGTGACAAGGTTATTTCAACGAAAATTACCCATAGCTATATTAGGTCATCGCTTGCATGATTATTAATAGTGAAGAGGTGCAGAGTAGGGTTAGGTTGATCAATAAGGAGGTAAAGAGGAAGAAGTTAAAGAAGACTCCACTAAAGAATTTGAATGTTCTTTTGAGGTTGAACACCTACGCAAAGAGTGCGAGGATGGCCTTTTTTTGCTACTGATGGGGGCTAAGGAAAAGAAGGAGAAGTTCAACAAGAAGAGGAGCAAGCTCACCAAGGAGGAAGCTAAAGCTATTAAGGCCACAAGAAAGGCGTTTTATAAGGCTATAATCGTTGATAGTGATAAGAGAATTTGAAAGCTTAGTCAAGTGGCTTAGAAACAAAGAGGTGCCTGTAGCTGAAGCTGAAGCTCAGTAATTCAGTAATGTTGGTTATTTTCATGTTTTTTAATGTCATTAAGCTCTCTTATGTTTTGAATTTTTACCTAGACAGCTTTATTGTTGGCTTCTGAATTTTTTGCTTTGCTCAATTCATTTTTATGTAATTCTGTCGTTATTATTGTTGAAAAAAAGAAGATTATTACTGTGATAATTATTACTATGATATTTTTCATGCTTTGACTACTTCTATCATATGTTGTATGAGGATACTCGGCTACTCTTTGTTGTTTTTTAGTAGAGCTGCTTCTTTGGATTATTGTATGCTCATATAAACTTAATGTAATAATTAGCATTCATATTTACGAATATTTGATATGATACATGGAATTTTTGGTGACTTTTTGAACTGTGACTATGCACGGAATAACAAAAGGCAGAGTATGTCAAATGGTTTTCTATTCATATATGAAGTTTGTCGTGTTTTATTGGGACATAACCAAATTAACGATATATAATTACTAGGTAAATTCAAAATGTTAATTGTCAGAGTTGGTGGTGCTACAAAGTTTGTTTATGAAGAGTTTAATATTTTAAGACAAGCTTGCATGTTCCTTATTTGGTATTGTATAGGAGATCGTGGACTTTATATTTTGGTTGATGTTGTTTATTGAAGGAAAATCAAATCCTATAGTCCAGGCCATGCACTTTTTTACCGAACAAGAATTATGCATAAAGCAGAAACCCTGTCATAAAGTGTTATAAACTTACATGTACCGCGAGAAGTGAATTTTGGTTTAAATTCATTATGAATACTATTTGGATAATTCTAAAATTATAATAACAACTTATGAAAAAGGTTAATTTTGGGTTTAAATTCACCAAAAACAATAAATTCCTAAATTTGTAATCACAAATATGCATAATTTTATGGTAAAAAAAACAATATGTTACAAACAAAGAGAAAAAAAGATCCACCAATCGAATACATGTCCATTTGGACATGCATATGTGCTCGTGTACATAAAAAAATTAATATAAAACATATATATATATATATATATATATATATATATACATCTATATTGTAACAATATATTTATATGTTGAAATCATTACCTAACTAACAATATAATATATGAAATAAACATTATGTATATAAGTTAATATTAATAAACATGTTAGGAACATACCTTATAGCCAAATTATTTGAGTACACCTTAAAAAGATGAGATTTGATCCTCGAACCGATTTACAATCCAAAAGATTGCTAGCTCCTGAACCGATGACCACCAGCTATCAGATAACACTTGATTTGATTTGATTTAGAGTTGGAAAATTAGAGAGATGGAAAGGGGAAGTTTTCCCGATCTAGAGGGAATACGGACGCTCAAAAAGTTCTAAATGTTGAGGATATAGATGCTTATATACAGGAGAATTTAGAGATATTTTAGGATCAATATCATGCATCATCTCTTACCAAATTTTTTCCATCTCAGCCCTCAATTTATAAGCTGTTCTATCCCATCTTTTAGCCACATATAACCCCATATTAGAGCTGAACTAACCAGCCCCCTTCAAGCACTTTAAAGCCCCAATAAATATTTTGCATTTATATCCAATTTAAACGCGTATCGATATCGCATATCGATTAATATATTTATAGCATTATAAATATATTTAACAATATTTGTTTATCAAATAAAAATAAATTTATAACCAATACTTCACAAAAATTAATTAATTTAAACAATTATAAATTAATTAAATTGTTTCAACCAAAGGATAATTCATCGTTTCGTTTGTGTGACTCGGTAGGTGTAAATTTAGTCAGCGATTAATATCAAACTATTCGAATATTAACGTTCACACGTCACTTAGCAGGTAGTATGAAATTTTGGCTACATTTATCGCTTACTTGTTTTTCGTAAAATTCAATTTTACTTTATTAAACGTTACCAGGTTGTGACTTTTATTTATATCAATTCTTTTCATCAAAACTATATCACTTTGAATTCATGGAATTTGGTAGTGGTCGAAATTCCAATATCGTCCACATTCAACTCTATAGTCCAAATACAAAATTCTTGGTTCAATAATAACAATTATTATTAAACGAAATACTTTAGTCAGAGACTTTGACTTTGAGTTGACTTCAGTCGGCTGTGATACTAATCTCGTACAACTGAGCAGACGAATCCTCTGTTGAATTGTGTTTACTTGCAATACTTCCACTCGACCCAATTATATTCACTCGATTGACATCGCGTTATGATTTGACTATAATCGAAGCGGAGATTATATGAAGATCGACAGTGTTTTCAAGTTGAGAGAATTGTGTAATTTTGTCATATCAACATTTTCTGTTTGACTTGGTTATATTAAACAATAGAAAACTATCGAGTGAGTCATTTTGTAGTTATCTAATAACTATCAGTACGTAACCCCTAGGTGCCCCCAGCAACCATAAGTATTACACTGTCCAACATAGGAGAGCTTTATATACTCTAGTCTCAACGGATGTACCGGCACCTAGTCTTGCTACATCCTGACTAAGAATATTTAAAATGATATATTTATTTTCACTGTGATAAAACACTCATGGTTACAATGCTTTGCAGCTATTATCATAAAACATACCATTTATGTTTTTTTATTAAATATACCTTTAATTAAACTAATTAATTAATATAACATGATATATCAAGCATATAATAGAAAGAAAATACCCCTAATTTCAAACAAAATAGGTTATTGAGTTAGATATATATAACAAATTACATAATTGCTCCTAGACATACCCCTAACTTTATCATTCAACATCAAATGACCGTCGTTTTTGCCATAATTATGGTCGTTAGAAGTCGTGTAAAGTAAAATTTCATCAGAGCAACTACGATATTCTAGTTAACACGACAATGACAATATGCAAAATAAAAAGGGCAACATGAAAGCAACGGCAAGGGCTATGAATCAATGCCTAGACACAACTGAAAGTTCAAATAGAGTGTGGTAAATCGATACTGAAAATGTGCACTGATTGAAGTCAAAGTTTACTGTTGATTAAACGAAAGTAAACAAGATTAAGAAAACTTCTTTTTTCTCTGTTAATAGCAAAGTTTTTGTAAATCTCAGTAAAGAATGAATTGAAAGGAAAGATGAATATATATATATATATATATATATATATATATAGACAATGGGGATGGTGTGAGTCATTGGATTAGCCATGTAGGGGATAAAGCCATCTAGGGATCATCAATGACTTTGTCAAATCAGACGTAAAAAAACTGAACTACCTTTGCCACGACACGGAAAATAAACTTCCATCGCCAATTGCATGGTGACATGTGTAGCAACATTAAAAGTGGCATTAAATGCATGATTGACAGGCCCAAACTACTTAAAGGTAAAATGTTGCTTAGACTTCTTGAAAGTACGAAATGGGTCGGCACGCATCATCTTATCGATACGCATGTTTGCAGCGGTATGCATCTTGGCCAACCATTTGATTTATATGATTCCCCAAGCCGAAAACATTGGATCGCCTTTTCGCACGACACGTGCCATTGTTCAAAAAGCAAGACTCCCTAAGCAAACGACCGCCTGGCTATTTCATATATATATGCTAAGCATCACCTGCATGCATATCTATGAGCGATGACAACAGATATCCGCTTATCCATAAAGCACTCCTTAATATTTGGCTGGCTCGACCACCAACTTAATGGTCGGGCAAGCCCCCTAAAAAAGCGAAAGACAGACTAGTGCGAAGCCTCCCTCTCAATGGTTGAACAACTCGGCCTACAAATCACGCCCTACCACGGTCCCTCGGTTGCCCTCTCGTCGACTATACGCACCTTTTAAGGCCTTCTTCCCTTGCTTTGAACAGCTTCAGCCATAAGTGTCTGACAGCATTTGCAAAAAGAAGCTCCACATGCATTGTTTCTCTAAAAAGAATAACACAAATAGCGTTGTCGATTTGACAAAAGCATTGTTGTACAATAACCACTGCATGTTTTTTGCTGCCACATCGTGGCAAAGCACCACTACACAACCATTACCCGATCTCATGCCTCCTACCCTGCACAAGTCATGCTCATGGTACAGTCAATCAGCATTCACCATCTCAACCATGGAAACCAACTGTAACTCCAGCTATCGTACATCAAACGGGCGACATGGACGATGGCTTTACGTGATTTCAACAGCTCAACTAGAAAATCTCGGCCACTACACACCGGTTCCGGCATTTTTAAATACTCCAAGGACCAAGGGCCAACGACTGCATGAAGTAGGCCTCCAAGGGCTGGTTGGCTCGATTATCGACCAAGGGATAAAGGGGATGGATGTTCTCATAATCATGGCGGGCCAAGGAACATGTTAGGTCAACTCGGTCCTCCCAAACCTTAAAAGCGCCAAGAAGGAGGGTGTATCTACTAGTAGAAGCAGTCCCAGTCATCTATAATCAATAATAAACAACTTATATCACTAAACCACCCCAATCCACTTAAAGAATGATTAGGCTCAGGAGCAGGCTTTCCCATCTCCACTAAAGCAAATGACCTGTGACAATGCAATAAGATCATTTGGGCCCTAACCTAAACTCAAGGTCGACCATGTGGCCTGCACCGCTACCAGCCTGTCACTTAGTCCTAGTCATGAGCTGGACTAAGTGTGTCATCTTCCTATTCTAATAAGGAGAGGAAAGTTCGGTAATGTCAACATCACAGAAGTTCAGTGTGGCATGACCAAGTGATTCAACATCAAACGACCACCGTTTGTGCCACAACGACGGTCGTTAGATGTCATGTGCGATAAGAGTTCATCAGGGCACAAGTACCTAACCGCCTCTGCAAAATAAGTTCCACCAGCGTAGTTTATCTGAAAAGACGGACAAAAATGGCATTTTTGATTGGATAAATGCATTACTGTAAAATGACCACTACATTTTCTTTGCTGCCACACCCTGACAAAGTGTCACTACACAACCATTACTTGATCTCATGCAATCTACCTTGCACAAATTATGCTAACGGTGCGATCAGTCAGCTTACACCATCTCAACCATGCAAAAAAAAACTAGCACTCTAGTTGTCACATATTAAACGGAAGACATGATCAATGACCCGACGTGATTTCAATGGCTCAACTAGATAATCTCAGCCGTTCAACACTGATTTCAGCAATTATATATACCTTATATCTTATTTTTGATAGAGTGGAGAATCTAAGTTCTCAAACATTGTAATTTCTCGTTATTGCAACTTGTACCACTACAAAAAAATGATGGATTTAAAGACTGAAAAGTAAAGACTAAAGTTCATTGGTCTCAAATTAAAAACCGATTAAAGAACGTAAAATCCAGTCTCTAAAACTTTAATTTAGAGACAGATTTTCAGTTTTCAATCAGTTTGTAAAGTTTGATACTGAATAAAGACCAAATTTCAGTCTTTAATCCAGTTTTTAACTCAGCCTCAAATCAGTTTCAAATAAAAGGTTTTATATGTTTATGTAGAGCATATACACACACATAAATTTATATGTGTGCATAAAGTTTGTAACGTAATATTACATTATATAAAAATATTGCTTCCCGTTTTTAGGCCCGATATAATTAAAAAAGGTAGTATTATCAATTAGCAAATTAGGCTTCTAAGCACATGGTAATAAATTTCTAAGATAGTCCTTCAATATAATGAATTTAATGATAAAAGGTAAATGATTATATATATTTTTTAAATAAAAATGATAAATGATAAATAATAAAAGCAACATCATTGTTCTAAAGGGAAATGATAAACGATAGACATGCCGAAACTAACATATCAACGTAAAAAAATTGAAACATTTGTAAAGGAAAAATTAGATAGAGAACTAATGTTTCCAAATATATATTTTAGGTTTCTGATGGAACTCAGGTTTCATTTTTACGTCTTATAATATGTATGATCGATGATAATTTTGTTGATGCATAGCCAATTAAAAACATTTTTAACTTGGGTTCAAGCAGGAACTAATTTAACAAACTTCTATATTTGAATATTGATTAAATGATGCAGATAGGACTCGATTTTAATTCCTCTAAATAAACAATTTGGAGACACCTTATTATTTCGTATGAGGCATTTAATAATATTTCTAATTTTGAGTCAATTTGACATGTTTAACAAAAAATAATCGCATATCATAAACAGAAGAACTGAAGTTGAAGTGAAAGCGCTAGGAACAAAAATATAATATCATACACGATCGTCGAGCCCAACTCGTCCATCCAATGCCGACCCGGAGTAACACCATGCCGACCCGAAGCAACACCATCCCGACCAGAAGTAGAACCCAAATCGAACCATATGTCGACCCAAAGTAGAACCGGAAGCAACTCTATGCCGACCCATGATAACAATGCCAACCCGGAGCAACACCATGCCGACCCGAAGTAGAACCCAAAGCGAACCATATGCCGACCTAAAGTAGAACCTGAAGCGAATGCCGACCCGAAGTAGAACCCAAAGTAACTCTATGCCGACCTGGAGTTAGCAAATAACCTACTACATCCCTATATTTGAACTCCGACCAGGAAGAAGCCGTTATTTTTTTGTTCAAATTACAATAACTTCTTCGTCCTAACTCGAAATCAGGCAAGACCTAGACCGGTGAACTCTTATCTAAATTACCGACAACATGGAACATTCGGGTACTTCGTCTTTTGAACGCATACTATAGTTCTCCATAACGAATAATAGTTGTATTTAGAAAATAACATACTAAATTATCATATTTGAATTAGAATTATTTTATATCTTCTTTTATTAATCAAATCAAATTTAAATATATTGGCGGATGAATTGGCTAGCAACACCTAATTATAAATGAAAGCACCAATATCCAGTCGCATATGATAGATAGAATATATATAGAGAATATAATATGAAGAATAACCAAAATTAAAATGAAAGCAAGTAAAAGAAAGACAAGATTTATAGTGGTTCGGTCACCTTCGGCCTACGTCCACTCTAGAATAATCCTTTTTATACTGAAATTTGATTACAGTTACAATCTCGAAAAGAAGAATAAAAATGGCGGAGTAGGCTCTAGGTAGAAGATGAAGAGAAGCTGAATGAAGATCCTTTTTCGAACCCAAGCCTACTGTATTTATAGGTGAAATCTCAGCTATAGGGCCTTTTCACCTACATAGACCCACCATAATGATCGTCGAGCCCAACTCGTCCGTCCTATGCCGACTTGGAGCAACATCATGCCGACTCGAAGTAGAACCTAAAGCGAACCTTATGCCAACCCGAAGTAAAACCCAAAGCAAATCTTTGCCTACCCGGAGTAACAATGCCAACCCCAAGCAACGCAATGCCGACCTGAAGTAGAACGCGAAGCAAACCCTATGCCGACCCGGAGTAGCAATGCGGACCCATAGCAACACCATGCTGACCCAAAGTAGAACCCAAAGCGAACCCTATGCCGACCCGAAGTAGAACCCGAAGCAACTCTATGCCGACCCGAAATAAGAATGCCGACCACAGCAACACCATGTCGACCCAAAGTAGAACCCGAAGCGAACCTATGCCGACTTGAAGTAGAACACAAAGTAACTCTATGTCGACCAATTGTAGCAATGCCGACCCAGAGCAACACCATGATCACCCGAAGTAGAACCCAAAGCGAACCTTAAGCTGACTCAAAATAGAACTCAAAGCAGCTCTATGCCGATCCGAGGTAATAATGACTACTCGGAGCAAAACTATGCCGACCCAAAGTAGAACCCAAAGCGAACCTTATGCTGAACCCGAAGTAAAAACCCGAAGCTTCTCTATGCTAATCCGTAGTAGCTATGTCGACCCGAAGTGAAGCCAATTCTGCATTGTTTATCCATTGTCTATGCTTAACCTTGGATTCATATGTGTAACTGATTATCCGTCCATCCATTTAAACTAAATCCATAATATTTCAGCTTCGATAATCATGAAATCTATTGGGTTGAATCCATCTGTATACTACTTTGGCAAAAGATGGGTTAACAAAATAATTAAATGGGTTAAATGAGTAACCAACTTATAAAATAGGTTGGGTCAAACTGACCTTTGTATTAAATGTATCAAAAGGAATGGGTTATACATGAGTTGGGTCAAAATCAACCTAGCCCATTTTGATCTTACCCAACTTGTTTATTGGTCTACCAGTTTATACCTAGCCGGAGACAAGAAGATCTCAAAATATTTAATACTAACTAAAATAATTATATATGAACCATACACATATATTTGACTGTAATTAGACATAATTAGAGAATCAGTTACAATTCATTTTCTTTATTTTGGATTCTAATTAATTACAAAACCAGTTACATATTAATTCTTCTAGAGAATTAATTGTATTACATTATATTTACAAATTTCAAATTACATGATTAAGTAATTATTGGAAGTTTTTGGATAAATTTATTTAAATTGATTGCCACTACGAATGGTGGGTCCAGGGGGAGGGGGGGCGCCAAACCCACTAGGTGGGGGTGCAGGTGCAACACCCCCGCTGGCGGCGGTCGACCTGTTCATTTTGAACAGTCAACACCAACAGACGCCTTTCCCTATGTATACTTGGAAGCCTTCATTTTCGAAAATCACTTTTTCTATTTTCTGAATCATAACTCTATTAGCATCATCTGATAATAGTCGAGTGTTCTTCTGATTTCTGCAAATAATCACAACTTTTGCAAAACTACTGTATTCTGACAGAACATTTTCTGATTGCCTCCGTGATATGAGAATGACGAAAACATTCTTGAAATAAAACGATTCAATCGTGTCCTGAAGTGATAAATCTTTACAATTCTATAAGACTAATTATATGTAATTTCAAATCATGATCAAAACTGCGCATAATGAATTATTGTTCCATGGTATCCTCATATGGATCTCAACATATATTACATTTTCCGTGTAAAGCAATCTTTTACATAGCTGATTTGATTTACTCGGTGGCATGCTAACAACGTACTAGTTAGAATTAGTAGGAAATTAATATTGATGATGAAATGATCTTAAACGTTCTTTTTCGTAGATGTGCCAGATCATTTGTGTCCTTAGTTATAATATTTCTTAATTTTCATGTACTTGAGGAAAATTATAATTTGTAGATGATGTATCAATTTTGAAATCGGATATAATATTAAGTAAAAAATGATGTATCTAAGTTTAGTAAAATTTTCGGTATATGTATAGCAGTTTATAGTGGATGAGTAGAATTTGCCAATATTATAACAATATTCCCATCAAAAGTATATTGCTTTTTAGATGATTATTGTTTCTAAAAATTAAAAAGTTAAACTTAGCAATTAATCAAAAACCGATTAGAAGTTCGGATTTCATTTGAGTAATAATTATTTAAATGGTATTTAAAAATAGGAAGAGTTATAAATGTAAACAATGAAATTAAATAAAAATATACGTTAAACATTAAGTTATGTTAACATATAATTGACCACTTCCCCTCCCACTTTCCACTTGTAGCGCATCTCATCACGGTACGTATCTCACGCAAGTATCTCATGCAAATATCTCACGCATAGAACTTTTCGTCTCCCACTAAAACTTTTTACACTACATCCGCTTGCTTGCTCATCTGATTCACACTCACATCAAATTCAGATTTATGCTTCTCTTGTCTGCAAATTAAGAGTTTACAGGTAATTATTTCTTATAATTTCTACCATTATTTGTTGTTTGAAGAGTTTTTTAATTCAATAATTAATTTTCTTATGTAGAAGGAAGCTAAAATTGATTAGCTCCATGATGTTTCCTTTTTGAAATTTTGGTGAAGAAAGTGGCCAAGGCCATTACTTAGGTAATTATTTTGCCTTTGATTATTACCTTAGATTTTTCTTATTTCAATCCAATGCATTTCTATCTCAAGATATGTTCATGAACTGAATTTTCTCTCTTCACTTAATAAATTTGATTGTTGCCAATAGGCAATTTTCGTTTGTAATCATTGAGATTACCTAAGAATTTTCTCTTTGGCACCAAGATGAATCAAACACCAACAGAACTAGGTTGATTGTATGTATATTGTTACATCTTTGAATGTTCTACAACATTTTAACATTTTACCATTTTACATCTACAACCAGTCATGCTTCATCAACATCACGTATGGTAAAAAAAATACTCCTAAAATATATTTTTTTCCTCTTTTAAGTTTGTTATCGACACCATTGCTTCAAACGAAAGGAATATCTAGTACAAGTCCTTCGCCTCGTAATTGACAAATGGCCAGTTGACAACTTGATATATAAGTTAGCTTCTACAACCAAAGCTTACACACAAAAATGCTTATTCATTTATACCAGTTTCTAAACAGCCTTTTTTTACTTCAAAATTATTTTGTAATTAAATAGGCCATTTAGTCACGTAGAATAATAAATTTAATATACTAAATAATACGAAAAAATAGTTTGATGTCTTCTAAATATGATTTTCAGCATTGGTTCATAAAAAGAGAAAAGGAAAGAAAGTAAAAGCCATAAAAAAGAGAGGAAAAAACACTTGCACAAAACTTGAAGGTAGTCAATGTAAACTATTTTCTCTTAATTTTGGTAATGGTTGTGAAACATAAACACGACAAAAATTGATGTTAACTATATACGAAAATTAACTTTTAGATAATATATTATACAAAATATGAAAATGCGTACTACTAGTTATCTGAAAAAACATAATATTTTCTACTTCCCACAACTGTCTTAAACAAAATTTTGATTTACATATACAAAGTAAGAGAAATTTCATGTTTCAAAGTATTTTAATATAAGACGTGTTGAACTTCACTATTGGTTGGATAATATATTTGCATTTCCATTGTCCAACGTCTATACTAAACTACCTATATGATTATTTCTAAAATGTTAAACATACGTATTTACATCATATCATTAATAAAATAACCAGAGAGTCGCGTAAACGTTAAATGTTGTTTTAGTATCGATATATTTATTTACCTTCGTTATTTATAGTTTTGTGTTTTATAATCCGATATAACCTTTTCTTTTTGCCTTGATTTGCATTTTTTATGTTCAAAATTTCATGTACTGTAGGGTTATCTAATAAATGGATGATCGGTCATGGATATATCATAGGACTAATGAAAGTGGTTTTATAACTCGAGAATTCATTGATGGTGTTGGAAGATTTGTTAATTTTGCATTTTCCCAAGTAGTATCAGAAAGGGTTGTTAATTTTGCTAGATGTCCCTGTGTGAAATGCGATAATACAAAATATCAGAATAAAGATGTTGTTATACAACATTTGCTAACAAAAGGATTTACACCACTTTATTCACGTTGGGCATACCATAGGGAGATGGATTTTGAAGAAACTTTGATGCCTCCAACATCAAATAGTAACGTGAATGATGTTGATCCTTTTAGAGAAATGATTATCGATGCAACTGGTGAAAATCATATCCATGCAAATGAAAATTTTGATAATGAAAATGATGAAACGCCTAGTTCTGAAGCTAAAAGATTCTTAGATATGTTAAAAGCTGTTGATAAGCCTTTATACGAGGGAAGCAAAACTGAAACAATGTTATCGGCATGCGTGAATATGATGGTTTTGAAGTCCCAAACAAGATTGACACATGTAGGTTTTAACCATGCAAGTTCTATGATCAAAATTTTTTTGCCAGAAGATAATAAGCTGGTAAACAATTTTTATAAGGAAAAAAAATTGTTAAAATCTTTAGGACTTGGTTATGAAAATGTTGATGCTTGTCATAATTTTTGCATGTTGTATTACAAAGAGAATGAAGAAAAGATGGTTTGTGTATTTGTAAAGAACCCAGATATAAGTCTGATAATTCCGATTGTCATACAAAAAACATCTGAAGCACAACTATGTTATTTTCCAATCATACCACGATTTAAAAGACTATTCATGTCTTCAATGCATGCTAAATACTTGACACGACATTATTTCAATCGTTCTACAAGTGGTAGAATGGCACACCTAGTTGACGGTGATGCATAGAAGCATTTCGATAACTGTTATCCTAACTTTGCTAATTCTCCACCGAATGTTAGCCGTGGACTTTGTACAGACGGTTTTAGTTCGTTTGGAACTAGATCCACTACTTATTCATGTTGGCCTGTGATTTTGGCAGTTTATAATTTACCACCATGGAAGTGTATGAAAAAGCCTTTCATGTACTTAAACATGGTATCTGTAAGGACCCGATTCTTCGTCTTCCGAAAACTGACATCAATACGTCCACTGTATCAACTGCCGAGAAATCGAATGCCGAAAAACCGAACACTTAGGGTTTTAAGAAAAAGAGAAAGACAGAAGAAGAGAGAAAAAGATAGAAAATAGAGAGAAAAGAAAATAGAGCGGAACAGAACACAACACAACAATGTCAGAATCTCATAATCGCAGCGGAACAACATATAATAGATAAATGAATAATCTTTAAACAAAGAACTATATCAGTTATTACATTACATTACATTACATTACATCATATCATTAGAGTGTACAACATCAACAACAACAAATAACGGAAAAGAAATACTATATACTAGTAATACGCCATGCCATCCAGCTTGCCTCCAGCAACTCTTGATATTCAGAATATCCTGATAAACTTTAACTCTTGACTGCCCGTGTGGAAATTGGTGGGCACCCAGAGTTTAGGAAGGAAAACAATAAACTCCGAGTCAGTCATGTGACTGGTGTGAGAACTCAAAACAGTTTGTCTTTAAAACAATCAAAGATTTAAATTTTTATAATCACAATGCTTTTAAAAATGAGACTACCATAAGGCCTCCCGCACACACACACAATGCAAACGCAGAATCGAAGGAGATTTCTCCTTATGATAGTCAAAGATGATTGATACGCATTTAAAAGAAACATTTGATATTATTACTAGTGCATAGTGTAGAAAAATTAGTTCGAAAGTAAAGATATAAATCCTAGCCAGCATAGACATTTCGCACTTATGCCTACTATAGCTACTATGTTCAATAGCAGGTTACCGCCACATTCCATAGCAGGTTATACAACTAAAACCGTACAAGGATCGTATTGTTTCTTTGGATTTCCAACAAATGGTCAGGCCAAGGAACTTCCCATTGCCACATGAGAATGCCTCTGGAAGGACATCCCCGAGAACCAAACCGGATCTCTGCCAACACAAGGCCGGGTTACCCCTAACTGAGTAACAACTGACCGAGTATGCCATCCCCCGGTCCTTTGGGACCTTTATCCGAGCGCTCGCAATCAATTCACACAATCATAAAGTGTTTTCAACATGAGTAAGTATCTGGGCTCCATACCATGATACCACCCTTTTCCAGAAGGAAATGCACATACCCTAAAGGGCGCTACCCCTCACAACCTTGCCGCATCTTTCCTGTTTTGACCATTTCCGGGGTGTGAGGCTCGACGAAGTCTCGTCCACAAAAACACACTTTATACAAAAGCCGTGCTTTGGGTCAACAAATGATCATAGAAATGATCACAAAGATAGACGATCAAACAAATGATCCTATCACAAATGATCAACACAATGATCATTTCACAGTAACACTCAGCATGTCACATTACCAAATTGGGAATATATTGCTGATAACCTTCAACTACATAACCTCTGAGCTCGTACGTCTCAGAGAAGGGTGTTAAGTTAAGAGAATAAATTCTCCGCCACCAACAGAAATATATTTGAAAGAAATCGGCTTTATATCTCAATTTGTAATGTCAGACATACAATCCATACAAGTCTGTTTCGGGCTCAAACAGAACCGAAGGCACTTACAAAGAAGTCCTTGCAATCCGGATATTCACTAATCACGTCAGGACTTCCCATCACTTATGGAGTCTCTATACCGGGGACCATTCGATGCAAAGACATTCGACGAGTTGTCCTTTCGCTTTCAAAAATATCCGGTCTTCAACACCGGTCATCAATGCTATCCATTACGTCGTATCACTATTCGGAATGGGTAATCCGAATAACGAGCGCAATAATTTAAAAATAAGTGTAGCATTCAAATTCAGCAAATCACAATAAATACCTATTCAAAGGTAAATATTTATAGTCGGTTATTGAACTATCAATGGATATGCACACATCACCAGATTTCAAATAATTTTCCAAATTATTTATTTTTCAAAAATATCTTTACAAGATATATAATCTTCACACTTCAAAAATAAATCAATATTTATTTTTAAACAGATTCCCCCTTTCTTTTATAAATTTCTTAGTGAATTTATATTCCCAAAATATTTATGAATATACGTTTTCAATTATTCGTTTCAATTTATCTTCAAAAAGATAATTTGTCAAAACGTTTCATTTCACATTGGAAAAACATTTCCATACTTACTTATTAATAAGTAATTCACAAATCCATTTATTTTCAACACTTGGAAAATATTCAATATACTCACATCGAAATTAAGTATATATTTCATTCTTTAAGGAAATCATTCTTTTAACCATATTTGTTTGGGCCAAAACGAATGTTACGTAAAACATCGTTACGACAACCCAAAATCACTAGTATAGGGATTCGAAATTAAAATAGATATATAAATCCCAACACTATACAAACATTTCCTTTCGGAAATCATTTACTATAACAACAGTGTTATAGTCCACCATTTCCTTCTGTTTCTCGAAAACGTCTATTTCAACAATGAATGTTGAAATCTATGGTTGCGAATCTCAACACATTTAAAAACATCGTTAGATCGTTTTAATTCTATTTAAAACAACACATCTAAAATAATTTCTTTAACATAATATTCACTATTCAAAAACGTGAATATACTACGTTAACAAATTTCATCCTTTTATTCATTTTATTTCAAAGGATTATTCACAGTCAAAAACGTGAATATAACTCCGTTAATAGGTTTCAACAATTTACTTATCAAAATAAGTCGTTTGCGAATTTATAAAACAATGTTTATAAATTCCTTTATTAACCTGTTCAATTTATATCTCAATGATATACTAAAAATTCATATTATAAGTCAAATGCTTATAAAACGATTATTTTACAAAATCGTTCCTTTTAAGACTTTCCAAATTATAAATCTTATAACTTATAAGATTCATTTATTTATCAAAAATCCATTCTTCAAATAACTTTACAAATTTTATAAACCTACTGCTTATAAAATTCCATTTATATACGGTTCTGGAGCGGAGATTTTTTGAATAAAATAAATGAACGACCGTAACGGATGTCAGCTCAATCCGAAAGAAATTATGCGGAAGCTTTACAGAATTATTATGAAGCTACGCGATCAGAAATTGATCCCTATGATCGAAGTTATATACTTTATAATCACCGTTTATAATTCTATAAATTTCATTCATTTACGAAATTTATTCACAATTCATTCTAACACTTATAAAAACTTGTTTTATAATTCCAATATTTTAATTTAAAAATATCCATCTTATAATTCTTTTATATAAATCAATTTATATCATTCTTTTAAAAATGTCTTAACTCCCTTTATAATTTCACCATTTTGATTTATAAAATAATCAATTTTATAAATCCTATATTTCAACTTTTATAATAAATTCAGAAATCCCAATTTAACTATTTTATAAAATCCTTAACCCATATTTCTCAAAAATAAATCTTTAATCGTATTTCTCAAAATCATAATTTTTATAACTTTAAAAATTATAACGTTTATTTATTTAAAATGGATCAGTTCCAAAAATATTATATATTTTCAAAAATCACTTAAAAATCATTTTAAAATTCCAAAATTTGATCCAATGATGCTACACACCAAATAGTCAATCACGACTACAACGACATCATATATCGTATATGATAATCAACGAATATCAAAATATCCATAATCAAATAAATACTGTTGAGGAATCCAGTTGGATCCCCTCAACCTGTTTTCCTACATCCACAAACATTAGCACAATACCAATTTCACTCCAGTACGAAATTATCGCGGTATATGAGATTTAAAATATTATCCGCTTAATAACGGCGCAATAGGGTCCCATCCGCTAAAAAATGCGGGAAATCAGCAACTGCAATATATACATATGCCAATATATATATATTGCTATTATATATAATACCAATTTCACTGTTTATGAAATATTCGCGGTATATGTTTTTAATAAATAACATCCGCTTACTAACGGCGCATAATGTCTATTTTAACAATCAATAGATAACAATCATCATTCAAACATGCATTCAAATATTTTAAATCTAACTATTTAAAATTAAAATCGAAACCGATTCGATTGAGTGAGAAGTTCTCACCTTGATTTCAATTTCGTTTTAGCGATTTATTTCGAATAAAATTAAACGGACGTTTAATTTTACCCAAATTCTCACTAACTCCAAACGACTCCAATCCAATTCCATAGCGTAGTGCTCGTCCATACGATTCCAAAGCAACTGGTTTCGCGCGTTTTCGACCTCGTATGAAAAAGATACGAATTTATGAAGTTATACGAATTTTTATATAATAATTTACAACAATTTATTTTCTTTTTATAACCTAAATGAAATCCAACCGTCCACTTCAGATCCAACGCCTCCCTCCCATCTTCCCCCTCTTCGTTCACGCGCGTGAACCCTGAAGCAAGGCCGAACCCATCTACATTAATTAGGGTTTCAATTTGCCACCAGCACGATCAACTTCGCGACGATCAGATAGCGCCATGTTGAAGAGCGCCTCCACCCCTACCCACGCCCAACGCAGCTCCAAGATCGGCCACCACGTTTGCACGCAGTTCGAGGCCGAACGTGTGATGAACGCGGCAGTATTTTCCCCTCTTTGCTTCGTTAAACATGATCATCTCCGTATAGATTTACTCGTCTCTCCTAGATCTACAACATTGTAGTTGACGCTTTCTCGAATCGATGCATAGATTTGAAGAAATTAAGGCGAGAAGAATGGAGCATTTCTGGCCTTCGGTTTTGTATACGGCGGCTAGGGTTAGGGTTTAGAATTTTTTTTTTCATGGTAAAGGGGGGCTAATTTAGGAAAACGAACGACACTATTCATTCCGGAAATTCCAAACTCCGATTTACGTGCCGTAACCAGTGTTTCTAGGGTTTACCCCACGTTTCGGACACAATGGAATAGGTTTCGGAAGCTAATTCGGTCATCTGTGCGAGATATGGCAATAAACGATCGATTTAAATTAAACCGATTTAAACCGATTTCGATGCGTTTTAATTCGTACCGGACAAACGGTAAATCCGATTGACACGAAATTTTAAACCATACAATAATATCACATTACGGATCCGATGAAACTGGTTTAGTCGAAATCCGAGACTTTTTGAAAAATGGCTATTTTAACTCGCCAAATTAATAATTAAAACAATTTGATGCGTTTTGAGCTGCCACGATCAAACGATAACTCCGATTGCTACGAAAATTGAAATCCGATAATAACAGACTATTACGGATCCAATGGAACTGGTTTCGTCCAATTCTGAGACTGTTCAAAAATTGGCTAATTTCACTAATCGATTAAATATTAAAATATTCAGTTTTCACAAATAAACTTTTAATTCGATTTTAAAAGTTCTAAAATATCATTCTAACTCCAATATGATATAATAAAATTTTACAAACCATTTTCAATCATATTTAACCCAATTTTCAATTATTTCCATAATTTTCACTATTTAATTATCGATTTAATTATTCAATTAAATCCAATTATTCGAAATAAAATTTATTCGACTCATAAATTTCGCTTATTAATATTTAAAATTAATTAAATATTCAAATTTTAATCAATAAAAATTCTGGGTCGTTACAATCTTCCCCCCTTAAAAGAATTTCGTCCTCGAAATTACCAAGTAAGAAAAATTACCGAATCTATCAATTTTCCCAAAATTCATAGTTAAACTTCTTACAAATCTTTACTAAGTTTTCCAAATCATACTTAGTTATCTTTTCAAAAAACAACTATCTTGTTTAACTTTCAACTCCAAATCAAAATTATAGTTTTCAAAATTTTCCAATTTTCCTAAAATTTTTCTAACGCCTTAAATTTTCGGAAAAATTCGCCAGAGTCTCCTTTGCGCGGCTCGATCCGAAAAAAAAAATGACAGTATATATATCACAAATATACATCTCATCAAGTAATGAGGCATCCCGCAGGGAAAAAAGTGTAAAAGTACGATATTTAATCCGTGATATGTACCTTATATTTTATTAGCGAGCATATACGGCTAATATAGCGCGAAAGCGAGCTCCAAATGCGAAGCGAACGCGATCCGCACCTACTAAACACTCAACAAACAACATGAGAACATGCATATATGAAAATAGTATCGATATACAACATATAGCAACATAATAACTATATATGTCAACATAGCAAATGCAGTAAAAGCAATATATATTCAACCATCAACCATCATCCATAACCAATAAATATTCATATTCTCATTCATATCCAATGAATTGGTTTTTAATTTAATCATATTTGATTCATATACAGTGGATGTTTTTACTAACATTCATTTTCAATTATTTTATATTCACTAATTCATATTCAAGTTGGTTCACTTCCAAATCAAATTCAATTCTATTTAAGATTCACTTAACTTTCAATTGAATTTCAATTACTTTAGCTTCCAATTTCATTAACTTAATTTCATTAATACTTAATGAATTATATACAATCAACTAACAATCATATAACAACCAAAGTATATATAATTACAACCAAATTCCTTTGCTTATATTCATTCAATTTGGTTTAACCCCTTTACTTTCAATTGGTTTAATTAAAATTGATTTTCATTCAATTTTTTCAACTTCTAATAAAATTAGAATTTTAATGAATTAACACCTACATTCATTATTCACATTCAATTGATTAACATTCAATCCATTTATTCAATTCAATTGGTAATTCATTTAACCATCTTAAGTTGAATTCCATTTATATAACTCAAGTTCACATTTATCACTTAGTTTTATTAATTTAGTTTGATACCAAAATCAACTTCATTCAACATATCTTAAGTTATACTTCCATTTAACTTTAAATTCACTTTTATTTACAACTCATATTCATAAATATATTCATATAGTTTCACATCTTATATATATATATATGTTTATTTTACAATTGTAAACCACTTTAATTATAATTGAATTCTTATAATTCATTTGCTTATACAATAATTCTTTTATTTAGATTATTCAAACAACCTAACAATCAACATATATACACTTTAATAATTCTGAAAAATTATTTCTTTATATATAAAATATAATCAAGGTAAAATTATTTCATTTACCCAATTTAAAACAATATTGTGTCGAATTGTTCTATTCAAGTGTTTAGAAACCCCTTCGATTCAGTTTCGAGGCTGCGCCGACGAAGCTTCATATACCACTCAACAAACCAATCATCACAATATAAAACAATTTTATATTCACTAACAAATACGCACTCATAGCTATTATTATACTCAACTCATTCTAGAGTACTACTGACTCTATCTCTAATGAGTAATACCCAACAGAGCCATGGTTGTCGCTTAACCATATGCTCTGATACCAACTGTAAGGACCCGATTCTTCGTCTTCCGAAAACTGACATCAATACGTCCACTGTATCAACTGCCGAGAAATCGAATGCCGAAAAACCGAACACTTAGGGTTTTAAGAAAAAGAGAAAGACAGAAGAAGAGAGAAAAAGATAGAAAATAGAGAGGAAAGAAAATAGAACGGAACAGAACACAACACAACAATGTCAGAATCTCATAATCGCAGCGGAACAACATATAATAGATAAATGAATAATCTTTAAACAAAGAACTATATCAGTTATTACATTACATTACATTACATTACATCATATCATTAGAGTGTACAACATCAACAACAACAAATAACGGAAAAGAAATACTATATACTAGTAATACGCCATGCCATCCAGCTTGCCTCCAGCAACTCTTGATATTCAGAATATCCTGATAAACTTTAACTCTTGACTGCCCGTGTGGAAATTGGTGGGCACCCAGAGTTTAGGAAGGAAAACAATAAACTCCGAGTCAGTCATGTGACTGGTGTGAGAACTCAAAACAGTTTGTCTTTAAAACAATCAAAGATTTAAATTTTTATAATCGCAATGCTTTTAAAAATGAGACTACCATAAGGCCTCCCGCACACACACACAATGCAAACGCAGAATCGGAGGAGATTTCTCCTTATGATAGTCAAAGATGCTTGATACGCATTTAAAAGAAACATTTGATATTATTACTAGTGCATAGTGTAGAAAAATTAGTTCGAAAGTAAAGATATAAATCTTAGCCAGCATAGACATTTCACACTTATGCCTACTATAGCTACTATGTTCAATAGCAGGTTACCGCCACATTCCATAGCAGGTTATACAACTAAAACCGTACAAGGATCGTATTGTTTCTTTGGATTTCCAACAAATGGTCAGGCCAAGGAACTTCCCATTGCCACATGAGAATGCCTCTGAAAGGACATCCCCGAGAACCAAACCGGATCTCTGCCAACACAAGGCCGGGTTACCCCTAACTGAGTAACAACTGACCGAGTATGTCATCCCCCGGTCCTTTGGGACCTTTATCCGAGCGCTCGCAATCAATTCACACAATCATAAAGTGTTTTCAACATGAGTAAGTATCTGGGCTCCATACCATGATACCACCCTTTTCCAGAAGGAAATGCACATACCCTAAAGGGCGCTACCCCTCACAACCTTGCCGCATCTTTCCTGTTTTGACCATTTCCGGGGTGTGAGGCTCGACGAAGTCTCGTCCACAAAAACACACTTTATACAAAAGCCGTGCTTTGGGTCAACAAATGATCATAGAAATGATCACAAAGATAGACGATCAAACAAATGATCCTATCACAAATGATCAACACAATGATCATTTCACAGCAACACTCAGCATGTCACATTACCAAATTGGGAATATATTCCTGATAACCTTCAACTACATAACCTCTGAGCTCGTACGTCTCAGAGAAGGGTGTTAAGTTAAGAGAATAAATTCTCCACCACCAACAGAAATATATTTGAAAGAAATCGGCTTTATATCTCAATTTGTAATGTCAGACATACAATCCATACAAGTCTGTTCCGGGCTCGAACAGAACCGAAGGCACTTACAAAGAAGTCCTTGCAATCCGGATATTCACTAATCACGTCAGGACTTCCCATCACTTATGGAGTCTCTATACCGGGGACCATTTGATGCAAAGACATTCGACGATTTGTCCTTTCGCTTTCAAAAATATCCGGTCTTCAACACCGGTCATCAATGCTATCCATTACGTCGTATCACTATTCGGAATGGGTAATCCGAATAACGAGCGCAATAATTTAAAAATAAGTGTAGCATTCAAATTCAGCAAATCACAATAAATATCTATTCAAAGGTAAATATTTATAGTCGGTTATTGAACTATCAATGGATATGCACACATCACCAGATTTCAAATAATTTTCCAAATTATTTATTTTTCAAAAATATCTTTACAAGATATATAATCTTCACACTTCAAAAATAAATCAATATTTATTTTTAAACAGATTCCCCCTTTCTTTTATAAATTCCTTAGTGAATTTATATTCCCAAAATATTTATGAATATACGTTTTCAATTATTCGTTTCAATTTATCTTCAAAAAGATAATTTGTCAAAACGTTTCATTTCACATTGGAAAAACATTTCCATACTTACTTATTAATAAGTAATTCACAAATCCATTTATTTTCAACACTTGGAAAATATTCAATATACTCACATCGAAATTAAGTATATATTTCATTCTTTAAGGAAATCATTCTTTTAACCATATTTGTTTGGGCCAAAACGAATGTTACGTAAAACATCGTTACGACAACCCAAAATCACTAGTATAGGGATTCGAAATTAAAATAGATATATAAATCCCAACACTATACAAACATTTCCTTTCGGAAATCATTTACTATAACAACAGTGTTATAGTCCACCATTTCCTTCTGTTTCTCGAAAACGTCTATTTCAACAATGAATGTTGAAATCTATGGTTTCGAATCTCAACACATTTAAAAACATCGTTAGATCGTTTTAATTCTATTTAAAACAACACATCTAAAATAATTTCTTTAACATAATATTCACTATTCAAAAACGTGAATATACTACGTTAACAAATTTCATCCTTTTATTCATTTTATTTCAAAGGATTATTCACAGTCAAAAACGTGAATATAACTCCGTTAATAGGTTTCAACAATTTACTTATCAAAATAAGTCGTTTGCGAATTTATAAAACAATGTTTATAAATTCCTTTATTAACCTGTTCAATTTATATCTCAATGATATACTAAAAATTCATATTATAAGTCAAATGCTTATAAAACGATTATTTTACAAAATCGTTCCTTTTAAGACTTTCCAAATTATAAATCTTATAACTTATAAGATTCATTTATTTATCAAAAATCCATTCTTCAAATAACTTTACAAATTTTATAAACCTACTGCTTATAAAATTCCATTTATAACTTCACCGTTTATAATTCTATAAATTTCATTCATTTACGAAATTTATTCACAATTCATTCTAACACTTATAAAAACTTGTTTTATAATTCCAATATTTTAATTTAAAAATATCCATCTTATAATTCTTTTATATAAATCAATTTATATCATTCTTTTAAAAATGTCTTAACTCCCTTTATAATTTCACCATTTTGATTTATAAAATAATCAATTTTATAAATCCTATATTTCAACTTTTATAATAAATTCAGAAATCCCAATTTAACTATTTTATAAAATCCTTAACCCATATTTCTCAAAAATAAATCTTTAATCGTATTTCTCAAAATCATAATTTTTATAACTTTAAAAATTATAACGTTTATTTATTTAAAATGGATCAGTTCCAAAAATATTATATATTTTCAAAAATCACTTAAAAATCATTTTAAAATTCCAAAATTTGATTCAATGATGCTACACACCAAATAGTCAATCACGACTACAACGACATCATATATCGTATATGATAATCAACGAATATCAAAATATCCATAATCAAATAAATACTGTTGAGGAATCCAGTTGGATCCCCTCAACCTGTTTTCCTGCATCCACAAACATTAGCACAATACCAATTTCACTCCAGCACGAAATTATCGCGGTATATGAGATTTAAAATATTATCCGCTTAATAACGGCGCAATAGGGTCTCATCCGCTAAAAAATGCGGGAAATCAGCAACTGCAATATATACATATGCCAATATATATATATTGCTATTATATATAATACCAATTTCACTGTTTATGAAATATTCGCGGTATATGTTTTTAATAAATAACATCCGCTTACTAACGGCGCATAATGTCTATTTTAACAATCAATAGATAACAATCATCATTCAAACATGCATTCAAATATTTTAAATCTAACTATTTAAAATTAAAATCGAAACCGATTCGATTGAGTGAGAAGTTCTCACCTTGATTTCAATTTCGTTTTAGCGATTTATTTCGAATAAAATTAAACGGACGTTTAATTTTACCCAAATTCTCACTAACTCCAAACGACTCCAATCCAATTCCATAGCGTAGTGCTCGTCCATACGATTCCAAAGCAACTGGTTTCGCGCGTTTTCGACCTCGTATGAAAAAGATACGAATTTATGAAGTTATACGAATTTTTATATAATAATTTACAACAATTTATTTTCTTTTTATAACCTAAATGAAATCCAACCGTCCACTTCAGATCCAACGCCTCCCTCCCATCTTCCCCCTCTTCGTTCACGCGCGTGAACCCTGAAGCAAGGCCGAACCCATCTACATTAATTAGGGTTTCAATTTGCCACCAGCACGATCAACTTCGCGACGATCAGATAGCGCCATGTTGAAGAGCGCCTCCACCCCTACCCACGCCCAACGCAGCTCCAAGATCGGCCACCACGTTTGCACGCAGTTCGAGGCCGAACGTGTGATGAACGCGGCAGTATTTTCCCCTCTTTGCTTCGCTAAACATGATCATCTCCGTATAGATTTACTCGTCTCTCCTAGATCTACAACATTGTAGTTGACGCTTTCTCGAATCGATGCATAGATTTGAAGAAATTAAGGCGAGAAGAATGTAGCATTTCTGGCCTTCGGTTTTGTATACGGCGGCTAGGGTTAGGGTTTAGAAATTTTTTATTTTTTTTATTTTCATGGTAAAGGGGGGCTATTTATAGGAAAACGAACGACACTATTCATTCCGGAAATTCCGAACTTCGATTTACGCGCCGTAACCAGCGTTTCTAGGGTTTACCCCGCGTTCCGGACACAATGGAACAGGTTTCGGAAGCTAATTCGGTCATCTGTGCTAGATATGGCAATAAACGATCGATTTAAATTAAACCGATTTAAACTGATTTCGATGCGTTTTAATTCGTACCGGACAAACGGTAAATCCGATTGACACGAAATTTTAAACCATACAATAATATCACATTACGCATCCGATGAAACTGGTTTCGTCGAAATCCGAGACTTTTTGAAAAATGGCTATTTTAACTCGCCAAATTAATAATTAAAACAATTCGATGCGTTTTGAGCTTCCACGATCAAACGATAACTCCGATTGCTACGAGAATTGAAATCCGATAATAAAAAACTATTACGGATCCATTGGAACTGGTTTCGTCCAATTCTGAGACTGTTCAAAAATTGGCTAATTTCACTAATCGATTAAATATTAAAATATCCAGTTTTCACAAATAAACTTTTAATTCGATTTTAAAAGTTCTAAAATATCATTCTAACTCCAATATGATATAATAAAATTTTACAAATCATTTTCAATCATATTTAACCCAATTTTCAATTATTTCCATAATTTTCACTATTTAATTATCGATTTAATTATTCAATTAAATCCAATTATTCGAAATAAAATTTATTCGACTCATAAATTTCGCTTATTAATATTTAAAATTAATTGAATATTCAAATTTTAATCAATAAAAATTCTGGGTCGTTACAGTATCCCATGTCCCAAAAGTCCAGGAATTTTTTTGGATGTTTTCTTACAACCTTTGATTCATGAGTTATTGGATTTATGGCGTGGTGTAATAGCCTATGACATGCATAAAAAAGAAAATTTATTTTAAGGGCATCACTGATGTGGACAATCAATGACTTTCCAGCATACGAAATGTTGTCTGGTAGGGGCACACATGGTAGATTGTCATTTCCTCACAGTATGGAGCAAACAAAGTCCTTTATTCTTGAACATGGTGGAAAGCCTTCGTGGTTTGATTGTCATCAATGTTTTCTACCATTAGATCATCCATTTAGGAAACAAAAGGACATGCTCAAGAGGAATAAAACCGAATTAGATTGTGCTCCTATTCAACGTTTCGGTAATAAGTTGAAAAATATTGTGTCACTTTTGCCTTATATTGCACCTGGGTTTAAATCTGGAAACAAAAAAAATACCAGGCTTTGGTGAAGCACACAACTGGATTCGTAGAAGTATTTTCTAGGATCTTCCATACTTGGAGAACAATTTGATTCGTCATACTATAGATGTAATGCATGTAGAGAAAAACTTTTTTGATAACATGTTTGAGACATTAATGGACACCGATAAAACGAAAGACAATTTAAAAGATACATTTGATCTTGAAAAGTATTGTAGCAAAACACAATGGATGAGCTTGGTTCGCCATCCTAATGGTCGTTACTACAAACCAAAAGCTCCTTACTGTCTTACAAAGAACAACCAGAAAGAAGTTTGCAAGTGGGTAAAATGTATGCAATTTCCTATTGGGTACGCTTCTAACGTCAAAAGATGTGTTAACTATCAGAAACCAGAATAAGTGGGTTCAGGAGCCATGACTGTTACGTGTTTATGCAAAGACTTCTTCCTACAGCTTTTAAATCGTTTGTACCAAAAAGTATCTAGGACACTTTGGTAGAACTAAGCAATTTTTTTCGTGAACTTTGTGCAAAGAATATAAATACTCTCAAAATGGTTCTTCTACAAAAAATATCATTGAGATAGTTTGTAAACTTGAGAAAATATTCCCTCATGGATATATCGATTGTATGGAACATTTAGTAGTTCACCTGCCATATGAGGCTAACGTTAGTGGTCCAGTTGAATATCATTGGAGGTATCTATTTGAACGGTACGTTATTATTTTAATGTTCAAAGCTTCCTTGATATTTTTTATCAATTAATGTTCAAACAATAACTTTAATTTGGTGCAGATATCTACTTTATCTAAAATGAAAAGTAGGTAATAAAGCACACACTGAGGGATCCATTATGGAAGCTTATGTCATTGATGAGATTTCAAACTTGTCATCATGCTATTTTGGTCCAAACGTTGAAACAATTTGGAACCAACCTCCAAGACATGATGATGGTGGAGAAGTTATGCCCGAAGGAAGGTTATCCATATTTTTTCATCCATGCAAAGTCTTATCTAATGCGTTCGTTGTAAGGAAACTCTCTAAACTGAAACATCATGCCATACACAAATATGTGCTTTTCAACTATACCGAAGTGGAAGACTACGTGAAGTATGTGTACTAAAATTATAAATATGTAGTTGAAGCATATGTCATTTAATTTAACTCTTTGTTTTGTTACAGTCAATGTAGAAATGAACTAAAAAGTAATCACCCCACGGAAAACGAAAACTTTATCATTAAGAAGCTTGAGCCAAAATTTTCTGATTGGTTAAAAGACCGTGTAAGGTTTTTTAAATTATAACGTACTTGTTAATAAAAATAAGCCGAATACTATTGTTAATTAGCTCATACTATTTTGTAGATTCCATTTCTAGCAAATGGTGTTGGACATCAATTATATTTGCTTGCACAGACCAGACTATGTAGTACATTGCTACAATGGTCATTATGTTAATGGTTTTAAATTTCATACGGTTAGCTATGGCAAAAAAAGGCAACAAAGAAGAGTTGTGTGTGTGTATGTGAAAGGGAGTTACTACGATGATTTGGAAAATGATTATTATAGATTGTTAAATGAAGTTATCAAGGTTAGATATCTCGGCGAAAAAATGAGATATTTATATTTAACTGTGAATGGTTCGACACGTTAAGTAGAAACGAAATGAAAGTGTACCCCCACAAATGGACTGATAGAACTGAACAAAAATGATAGACTGCAAGCCGACGACATCTTTGTGTTTGCCCAACAATGCCAACAATTTTAGTTATTGTGTAAACCTGGAAGTGGTTCAAATGAATGGGTAACAGCTATCAAAACTGGAGCTAGGAGTAGGTATGCAGTTGATGTGGTAAGCCCTAATAAAATGGAGGATGGTACATATGTTGATCAAGTAGATGAGATATATCAACCCTTTATTGTTACTATAGACATAGTCTCAATCAAGCGGTTATGGTGGAGTATTTTAATGAGGTCAATGGCGAGGTCAATGGCGAACAGTTGGAATGTGCAATGCGAACAAATGATATTAATGTTAGTGGGTCAGATGATGATGAAAATGCAGATGATGTAGAGGTAGACTATGATGAGGATGTTGATTATGACGATGAGGAGGGGAACAAAGATATTGATAGCAATAAAATTATTGATGATGGTGATATTGATGACGAATTTTCATTCTAATTAAGTAGCAAATATTAATGTATTAAATAAAGTCCATGGAACCTACATAAGATTAATGCTCTCGTTTTCACTATAAATGTATGGAGGTTGTTGGTATTATTGGCTTGTGGAATTTTTACTTTTGATTATATGATGCTAAGTCTTAATGAATTATTTACACTCTACACAACTCACTTTACTTTTATCTCTCAAGTATCCACTAGTATAACATGACTGTGATGCTACACAGCTCATCACTAAAGTACAATCAACACAGCTAAAGCCATTGACAGCTAAGAACTACATGTAGTCATTCTTTTTTACCTTTATAATTTGTTTGTTAATTGCTAATAAATATGATATATATTCTATGAAGTTTGTGAATTTTAGTTTTGCATATTAATTGCTATTTATATAGTATGTTTTGCTAAATGTTCACAATCGCAGATTGTATTCTACTCAATTTTTATGCGACTGACAACATGTTGACATCTGGAGCCTTGAAAGTAATATAACATAAAATACATTTATAAAAGGAGATATTTATCATAACAAACATGGTCGAATGGTCGCATACCATTTTATTGAAATTTAAATACAAACGAATTAGTAGAAGGTAACAATCTAACAAATTACAGCTTGTTTAATATTAGAAATCCCTTGAATCTTCTATTTGAAATATCATATCTTAATTAAATAGACAATTTTTTTTCTTCCGTGACGATTATTATGTTTAAATTCTCTTAATTATGTAATAATATTTTGAACTAAATATGTTGGAGAAAAAAAAAAGAGATTATTAGCAAGCCCTTGGACATCCATGCACTTGGCCACTCGAGTTGACGGGCTGTATATTTGACAATTATAGTGTAAATTAAGTGGTATAATACACATGAAACTAACTTTTTGAAAACAATATTTTGTAAGCTAAATGGAAAGGAAATAAGTATCTTAAATGAAAATGAAACATGCTTCAAAGTTCATTTTACACTAACTTTTAAGTAAATCTATCGCCGTTGTGTTTTCCTTAATCAATAAAATAATAATGTCTATGGAAGTTCATAAGTTGCGTATTATTTTTTCAGAAAAAATATAATATCCAGTCAACTTGATTAATTCAATTTAGACAAATATATATGAATTCTGATACAGTCTCAAACCATAATTCCACTTCTAATGAATTTATCATGCAGCTATAGACAATTTCTTAAAGAGTAAAATAATTGAATATAATATTATCTTGGGATAAATGAGAAGCAAAGTCACGAGATCAGACAAATGTAGCCATAAAAATTGACCGAAAGCAATTGGTGAATAAAGACATATAATAATCATCAACACCTGGAAGAAGAAAAGAAATGATCTTGTTAATTAATACTAAGGGTACATATTATCCAAAACTATCATAGGTAACTGACTCTTAATGTCTACATAACACAACCAAAAGCAATTCTTATGAAAACTGCTTGAGCATCGTGATGTCTTCATCGGTTTAAAGAACAAGTGTAATCAAAGTAATATTGACAGAATTTTTTTTCCAGAAGTTTACTCATAATTAACTTATATATTAACCTGTAACAATAAGAAGCTGTTGATTTCAGCTCAATATGCTTCTGACAATAACAAAACTTGTACAGAGCTTGTTGATTTCTTTCAACAAAACAAAATTTGCAGCCACTTCAAATAAGAACTTGAGCAATTCAAACTTGATTTCTTAGCAGTTGTCGCATCTAGTTTTAGTGGCTCATTTATAATACTATAGTCATTTCTAGCTATGACACTTAACGCCTCTTGATCCTACAGTTTTAGATTAACACTAGGTCTGGCCAGCTTACCCATGTAACCCTTCAATACTTCAGTAAAATACCGATTGAACTAAAATATAAGAAGTGTGTTAAATGACTACAAAAGTACATGGCCAATCCAACTGCTACAGTTCTCATTCATGCTATATATATATAGTTCGTTTGTGCCTATACACAACATACGCACATAGATAAATAATTAAGAGTTTTTGGCTCAAAGTTGGAATATGGGTGAAGCATGAACAGCATGAACATTTAAGTTTTTACCAGTATAGATTAAATAAATAATTTTATAAGTTAGTAGATCTTAATTTTATAATAATCAGCAAAAAATTAGTGGTATTTGCTGAAGTTAGTCCTGTACAATGTGTTAAGTTTCAACACTTCCTAGAGGTATAAAATGTTAATTTTATAGCAAATTTTGCTTCTTTTTCTACATGTGTATGCTTAGATTAAATATACTACCAAATATTTGTAAACAAAAAATATCAAGGAGACCTGATAATTAATTTTCAACATGTAAGGGTTCTACATAATATAATGATTCAGCTTCAAAGTAATTTGTCATTCGCTTTTGTGTTCTCGTTCGTTCATTGTAGGTTGTTTTCTGGTACAATGCCAGGTGGATCCATACAACGATGCCTACTTCAATGAGGAAAATTTTTGGACCGATCTAGGAGTGTTGACACATCTACTTCTCAACATAGTGATATTCCGCCAAATGGAGAAGAGTAACAAAGAGATAACGAAGTTAAAGAGCAAGACGAACAAGTTAAAGAAGACGATTCTGTAACTTGTCCTACTCAAGGTTACAATCCAACAATTGAGCCGATAACAAAAAAAACCTCCATTGGCATGGAAAGGAAATTGGCAGGTATTTCATTTTACTAAGGTTAAATACATTTTTTCTATAAATATATACATTTGAAGATAACATTGGTTTTTTTATTAGCTTTCTCAATCAAAAGGCCTCATGTATAATTGGGAAAATATGGTCTAGACGTTTTCCGGGACCGTGGTTCGAATTCAAACATATTCCTCCAGAAATTAAAAATGTACTCTTTGACAAATTCAAGGTATCTACTTCCTAAATAGCTAGTGTTATTTTTCATGAAAGTTGACAGTCGGTTATGTTATTGTCATTTTTTAATGAATCATTGTATCTTTAGTTATTTTTACTAAACAAGAAATCAATGGCTGCATAAACTCATCCAGGCTAAAAATCTTTTTATTCAATTCTAGTTCTTTCTTTTAAATGCAACAAACTAATGCTATAAAGCTTTGCATATATATATATATATATATATATATATATATATATATATATTCATTTATCACAAACTGATGCTAAAAATTTAAGCCCGTTGCATAAAATTTTTGAAATAGGTTTATACAGCACATGCAATAGGCCTATAATCAACTAAAGTTTGCGGCTTATCTTTATTTAGGATAATAGTAGAAAGTGTGATTGAGCCTCTTAGCCAATTATCTATTATGGAAATTTTCCGTCATAGTTGCAAAATGATCATTATTTATTTCCTCCCAATTTAACTTGTAGAATTTAAAATATAACCATTAGGTCCTAATTTTTTTTCATTATTAATAAAGTCAAAAGCTTCCTTGATTTCTGACAGTTGAACTGGGGATGAAAGGTAAGTGTTTTCGTGCAGATTAATAATAATTTTAGGCTCAATTTGAGGGAAAATAAGGGAATTCCCTTAATTTAATAAACTACTATGATAGTCTATAGATTTTTTAACTATTACATCTTTGTTATGAGCATATTCACCTTCTGCATTTAGAAGAGCTTGAACAGATTCCTAGTTCTCCTCGTAGACATTTTAGTGAAGAAAAATCTTGAATATGCGGCACCTTCTAATAACCAATAGATTTCCCTTTTTTGTGTAAGTGATTCATATTGCAGCTTTGTTTAGTTTCTTAGTTCAACAATAATTTGTATCATTTTGTCAGTATAGAGATAAGTTTTCTGGATTATCATCAGTTTGTAGAAAAAATTTCTACTTTGAAGTGAACACATATCATCGATACGTAAGCTTGCTTAGTACAAACATTTTTATACGTCAACAGTTCCTGGTTTGTCTTTCAATATGTAAAGTTTTCTTTTTTGATACCTGACATTTGGTTTGCTTCACAGGTTAGTGCTTAACATGAACCATATTAACTTATTAAGTTAATGAGTCCTTTTATGCAGCGAAATTTCACATATGATGAATCTCATGAGTCGACAATACATAGATTATGGGAGGCTAAAGGAAAATATATCTTGAAGAAAAAACTAAATCGTGCACGAGAAGAAGCAAAAAAGGCTAAGAAGACCACAAGTATACGAGAATGCAAGGATCATCCACCTGTTTGGATTCGGTCGGATATATGAAATGAGATTATTTATATTCGTTGGGGAAAAGAGGAATATGAAGAGAAAAAGAAAATAATGCGAAATAATCATATTACACCGAAAGAGGGGACTTGCACTCGTCATTTTGCAGGCTCCGTTTCAATTGCCTCACATAACGAACAAATTGTAAGTCGATTTTGTTTTAACAATATTCATTCATAAACGATTAATTATTCTAGTTAAATTGTACATTTCAATAGACCACCTTATTATTATGCAATCAATAATTTAAGTAAATGTAACATGATCTAATATATTCATTTCACCATTACTACTAATATCATCCATGATTGCATTTATCACATATTCATGTAAATGAATGCAGAAAACTGTAACTGGAAAGGAACCGACGTTTCATGAGACATTTCAATATTGTCTTGTTTGTAGAGATCCATCAAACATTTTGAAAAATACCAAAAAGGTATAAAAAAGTAGTGAATATGTGGATAATAAATCTGCAAAGACCATGGTAATCATTTGTAGTTGAAATAATGTTGTTTCAATAAACTAATACATTATATTTTTCTAATATGAGAACTATCTCAAAAAATAGGCCGAGTCAAAAGAAGCAATGGATAACTTCAATCCAAATTATTGGGTGGATTCATTGGGTGGACTTACGAAAGGCAAGATATATGGAGCACCTCATGTGGATGTTAGTGGTTCACATGGTAGTTCTCAATCTTCTTCAGTCGAATCTCATCAAAGATCTACTCCGACTCGACGTCCGTCTACCCAGCAAATGCATAGCCATTTTTCATTGGAAGAAATTGATCAATGGTGAGAACAATAAATCACTAAACACTAAATGTGTATATAATTGTTGATGCATGTATTATGTCAAAATAGGATGCTCGAATAGTTAAGGCAATCAACTACGCCGATGCAGTCCACTATGCACACACCACTAATCCTTCGCATGTCACCGTGTCTTCGCAACCTACTGTACCAACACCACATTCTATTCGTATTCAGTTCAGCATGTTTACACGAACCACCATACCTACACAATCACATCAAATGGGTTTTGCTGGATTTAGTGGTACATTTCCTCATACGACAGGTGATAAAATTTTCATTTCTACCCTTTCTATATTTGATTTCAAAACAAACAAATAAACTCTTATATAGTTCATTTCATTATTACACACATGGGAGAAAATTTTGACAGGGAAAGTTATAATCAGAAGATAAATTAATATAATCAGAAGATAAATTAATAATGGAGGGATGGTTTTGGAAAATAACGACTTACTAAGGAGAAACCTTTTTATACTTCAGTATATATTGCTTTAACTAAAATTTGCTTCCTCTAAGCAATTGTGGGCATCCCTTTAATGTATCGCTTTTTATACAGATTATGCGTCATTATAGCCTAATTCGCCAACTATTTAGATCATATACATATATGTATGTATATGTATGTATATTATTAAAAGAATAAAATAATATATCCTTATTTAACCCCCAAAATGAAATAAGTATAGGACTAACCTATTAATAGTAATAGCTATAACTGCTCATTTTGTTCTTGTCTTTTGATTATTTTCCAACACTCCATAGTTGAAATTTAAAATTTTAGGAACCTTTTTATGGTATAAAAGGTAACCACTCTCATTTTGATTTTGTCATTTGATTATTTTTCAACACTCATTAATTGAATTTTAAAAGTTCACTTCTATACATCAAACTCGTAGTACCTCATGTTAATTTTTTTTAATCCATCATCTTAAATTTTAACGTACTGATGATATTAATTCATTTATTGCTAAATTAAACCATACATACTTTAAATGCATTACCTGTAGCCTAAATTTATATTCGGTATTGTTATGATAGAATACAATTATTAATGACCATTAAGTTTTACATCATAAATTATGTCAGTTTCAAAAAAAGAAATTTATTTCAAAGTCAAGTAAATTATAAGCAAGTATAAACTTTAAAAATTTCCAACTAACTGCAAATTCTTGCTAAGAATACACTCTCAGTTAGAGTTTTCTATTCAAAGCAAATTGAATATTCTGTTATAATACCAATTTTTACTAAAAAAAATTCAAAGTGATGTAGAATTCATGAAAGAGAAGGTGTCCACCACCTAATTAATAATTTATAGTTTACAGAAAAAAATGCATTCACATAATCAATTCTAATCATAATTTTCTAAGTTTGGATTTTATCTTCCCATTATTTGATCCTCTCTTTAGTTTTTTTTTTTACCACAATCAAATATGGTCATTCATTTTCAATTTACTGATTTGGAATCTTAGTTGTGTACTATCACTTATATTTCACATCTTTAACATCAAACATTGCAGCCTAATCTCAATTTTCAACGAACTATAATAAGTTGAGTTAATTTCTCTTATTTTGTTTTTGTTAATTGATTTGTTTAGCTCTACTTATTAACTGAAAGTTAGGCACTCACTATTTCTTTAAATTTGCAATGTCTTATCAATCATATTAAAAAGATTAATTAATTTCCATTTACTATAACGATGACATTCATTTCATTTATTGACGAATTAACCTTTTAAGCTTTGAATCTTAAACTTGTAGGTTAATGTTATAATTGGGCATTGTAATTACATGACTATTAAGTCATGAATTGGAAATTATTCTCAACTTGACATAATATGTGCTATATTTGCGTCTTTGAATTTTTGTTTAGCACTTTCATATTTACATACAACTATGAACAAATGTTACAACACATGAATGAGAAATTATTCTAAATTTTAAATGATAATATAATATATGTAATGCTTTCTTAAAGAATGACTTATGTTCTATTGTGATTTGACATATGGTTAAAATCTACTCTAGGACCTAGCATTTTCGAATATTTCACTACAATAAAAATACCCTTTCACAACTGCCAAAAACAGTTGTAATAGGTCTATTACAACGGACACACGCTAGTAGTTATATCCGCAGTTGTAATAGAGTCTGACTTTTTTACAAATGTCTCTGACAGTTGCAGAATCTGTTGTAAAAAAGTATTTTACAACTGCTTTTGTCAGTTGTAAAAGACTTTTTTACAACTGTTTACAACTACTTTTGGTAGTTGTAAAAGACATTTTTACAACTGCTTTGAGCACTTGTGATAAAATCTATTACAACTGTTCTAGCCGGTTGTTAAAACAGATGCAAAATTGTAAAAAATGAAATCAAAACACAATTTGCAGCTGAAGCAAACAATTGTTAAGCATGAACAATGCACTAAAATTAACAATATACTATAATCAAATTTTCTTTATATCATGAATATTTTTAAGAGGAATACAACTTTGTACACTTAGATTTTTCATCTAACATTTACACAAGAGTTTAGATGACTTGAGCTATGGTACCAAATACATAAAGCCTACTGTCCTTAATTTTACTGGAAAATCTCAAACTTGATTCATATGATATGCTTTCTTGTTTCATGATTAAAACATGGAAATTTGGTACTAACTATGCTTATGGAGTTGAAGGAAGTAATCTAAAGATGAATAATATGTCACAAAATGTTCAACAACATCGAGTATCCATCTCCCTTTCTCATCCTGTAAATTCCAATAAGTCACAGCTAAGACGTTGTGTTTGGATCAAGGTATGAGAACTCGGTTCCGGTCTCGGTTTCGGTCATTTAAAATTTTGTTAGTTTCGGATGATTTCGTAAATTTCGGAAGTTTCGGTTTTGTTTCGGTTTCGTTCCAGATTTTGATTTTTAGTAGTTTGTTAATAAACATAATTTGAAATCCAAAATAAAAAGCCATATACTAACACTAATTTACTGTCCATTCCTATTACATTAAATTAAAGGCTGAAAGCCCAAAAAAAGCCAGCCCAAATTAGAGGACATGACCCTTGTCTGCTGTGATTCCAATTGCAGCCATATACGCTTATTCATTGTCCATTCCTTTTACACACGCAAACTAGGGCATTCGAAGGTCGAAACCAAAAGAAGAAGAAAAACTGCAGATTAAAAAAAAAAACTTCGCTGCTGTACTTCGATTCCGATGTCTTCGCCTCCGTTGATTGTCGCCAAGAAAATCAAGCTGCTTCCGATGACTTCTCTGACTTCGCTCTCGAGAAATCAAGGTGCTGCCGTATTTTTTTGTGATTTCTTACATCGATGTTGATTTAATGTATAAATGAAAATTCGAATTTTTTCCCTGTATAATCACATTCGACTATTTCTGTTGTCGATTGAAATCTTTTCGAATTGCTTTGGGTTTTTGCCTTTTTCCTTTTCATCCTATGATTTTTGCTGTCGAAGGCTTTAATTTAGGGCTCGTCTTTTTTTTTTTTAAGCTGATAGCCGAAACCGATTTTTAGCCCTAGTTTCGACTCGTTGATGGTCGGCACCGGTACGGTACCTCCGAAATTTCGGTGTACCGGCCGATACCTTAAACCATGGTTTGGATGCCTCCTTAAATTTCATCGAAGCATGAATGCAATTAGCTTATTAACAAACAATAAGTATGAAGCATGAATGCAATTCAAACTTGTTGGATTCATCAAAGCATGTATGTAATTGGATTCATTTAGCAGAAACCTTAGTTGTACATCCTCTCTCTTTACATATATACACACTTGATTTACACTCATTGTATATCATTTCCAAAATTATCAAATACAACCACATTAAAAAAATAAGAACTTACATGTATGGCAATCGTGAAAATACTGGATGCACCCATTTGCAAGATTTTGTATAGTTTGATAGTTTGCAAGATTTTGTATCCTGCAAATGTAATGCATGTATATAAGCAAAAGAATGAGTATTCATACAAGTTACAACAGTTTTAGTTGTTTCCGTGTGCTTTAACCTTCCTTGTATACAAAAACACTGGAGACACGACAAACACCTTTGTACAAGTGGTTAATTGATTCGGCTTTGGTGCAAGATGTCACAAGTTCGAAACTTGCTTACAAACGTTTATTTGACATGGGATATGTTGTTCCAATGATTTGTTATATATAAAGTAAACACATTTCTGTTTGCTACAAAACATTGTTTCACCAAATTATGATTGCATAAAAACACAATTACTTAATTATCATTTCAGTAAAATGTACATTATTTCTTAATGGTGCACGCAGTGCATGAAGATTATATAAAAAGTTCACAAAGAACAGAGAATTACCTTAAGATACTCCTTGATTCTGGAATATGGAATTTCACCTGACTCAGTTGAGCTGAGATCAACCAAGGTCACCAGTCGCGTTTTCCTAATGCAGTCTTCATGAGCAAAACCTATATATTTCCTACTGTTATTGCAGTAGAAAAATAAACATAAAGTAAACCTTTAATATTTTAGTACCATAATCAGTCAACACAAAAGGATTTAATCCATGAAATTCTACATAGGCAACAAGCCTTTTATTGAGAAATATCTTCAGCGACCAGTATACCAATGAATACTACTCATCCTTTTCTAGCTGTCCAACAACAGGCACAACAAGCAAATTACACTGCAATTGCCTAAACTTCGCTGGCCAAAACAAAAATACATCACTTGGTCCATAACTAAACTTCTCTACTCAGCCATCTTCAAACGTACTATATGTCTTCTACACATTGAACCGGTTTTTGATGCATGGGGTCCAGTACTGTTAGCACACTTCCAGTGTATGGTTTCACTCTTGTTCCAGTGGATGCTTGCTGATGATGATAAAAGTATAAAACTATTCTTTTGGTACGCAATATTAATAGTGGAATATGAATTTATATATATTATGCACTAATTTCTATAATATGAACAAAATTACCCCGCATCTAACTGAAATCCAAGGTGGTTGAGGGGAAACTTGCTTCATTTTATCAAAAAACCACTTCACGAATCGCACTCCCCTACAACCACAAGCATCCTCTCAAACTCCACCTTCTCCAAATCCACACTCTCAGGTCCAAACAGGTTCACTATAGAATGATCCAGATGGTATCGACATCCTACAAAAACCTACCGTTCAGCTACAAATTCAAAAAGAAATCCGAAAGGCACAACGCCTCAAATATTGTCCTATCCTTCCCCTCAAAAAGACGGATCCAAAAACACATACCCTCTAACCGTAATCTAGCCTAAATCTGCCTTACTGTACCTAAAAACAAATGGAGGGCGATGGTGCCGCCGACAAAGTAAGCGGAGTTAAAAACACGGACATAGTAGGCCACATCAACAAGCTAGGGGTCGGGCTCCTCTGCTATTTCCTAAGCATGGAGGCAACGCTGCTGTGCAGGGTTGTAGCGAGGTGGTGTTCGGGGCAAGGTGGTAGTCAGGGAGATGATAATGACATTGAGATCGGAGGAGAGTCGAAACCAGTGGTTCTAAGCGAGGATCAGGAGTCTGGAGGAGTACGATCAAGGTTTGTAGAGATGAAGAGTTTGATTGATGGGAAGAAAGGTTTAGGATTGATTTTGATTTAGGCAAGGAATACTTGGCCTGCGTGAGGGAGTAATAAATAGGCAACGAATATATCACATGAATTCTTGGAGCTGAATTTTCAATATTTCCCATCTACATTTCATCCTTTTGAGGCCAAGATTTAAGGAGTTGCCACCAAGATTTAAGGAGTCATACTCAACTTTTCTCCAAAATTTGTAAAAATAATTATTATAAGCAAGAATTAAGAGGTGAAAATTATATTAACTATGACATGTTTCTGAAAATTAATTTTTATTGAAATATTAAATATTACTACTTAATTATTATTAATTATTACTTCTTAGTTATACTTTGCGTCAATCGTCATACAAAGTTGCAAAGTTGCAATACGTATTGCAATCAATTTTATTTTTAATTATTATGAATATTTTAAAAAAATTATAGAATAATTCAAAATTTTGATTTAAAATTTTATAAATGTCTTTAAATTCATTGTAGGGAATTTCAAATTTAGGAAAACATAAGGGATCCACATTTAAATTATTATGATGGTTGGATGGAGGTTTGATGGTTAAGATTAGCTTTTGTATGTTGTGTTGGATTGTTGCATCCATAGCATGTGTGATTTTACAAGAAACAATGCTATGACGTGTAAATGAAATCTTTGTCCCTAAAATGAAGTACTCAAAACAATGTAATATTATGTTTTAAAAAAATTTATAAGTATTTATCTAACCAAAATAATAACAACATTTGAATTTTCTAAAATTTCAAATATTTTACAAAGATTAAAATTTTTAATTTCAAAATTTTGTTTTTAAATTTTATAAGTATTTTTAAATTTATTTCAATATTTTTTTATTTTTGAATTTTAGGAAAGTTTTGAAATTTTAATTTTAACATTATGAATATTAAATAATAAATATTACTTTGCAATTATTACTAATTACTAATCAATTATTATTTTTTAAGCATAATTTATTTAATTATAATTTATTAAATTAATACTATTTCATTATTATTATTTTTATTATTTAGTATTGACTTTTAACTTTGATTGAATATCATATATTCATTATTAAAAATTAATTCTAATTAATTAATTATTAGTTATTATATTAATTATTAATTATATTGAATAGTAATTATTAATACTAACAATTTTCATATTTCAAAATTAATTATTTGTATTTAATAGTAATCAAAATTTATTATTACCTTTTTATTAATAATTGATTATTATATTTTAATATCAATTAGTAAATGTTAATAATTAATATTTATTATTATTTCTTAATTATTAACTATTAATGTTAATTATTAAAAATTAATTCTAATTTATTGGTTATTATTTATTTAATAATTTTTAGTTATTATTTTAATTATTATTTATATTGAATATTAATTATTAGTTATATAGACTCTTAATTATTAATTAGAAAATTAATAATAAATAATAATTACTGTTAAATAATAATAATTAATTTAAAATATGAAGTAATTAATATTCAATATAATTAATAATTAATATTCAATATAATTAATAACTAATATGATAATTATTAATTATTAAATAAATAATAATTAATAAATTAGAATTAATTTTTAATAATTAATAACTAATATTAATAGTTAATATTAATTATTAATATCTAATAATTGATTTTAAAAATATAGTAAATAATAAAAAAGTAATAATAAATATTGATTACTATTAAACAATAATAATTAATTTAAAATGTGAAATAATTAGTATTAATAATTATTATTCGATATAATTAATAATTAATATATTAACTAATAATTAATAAACTAGAATTAATTTTTCATAATTAATAATCATATTTTAAATTAATTATTATTATTTACAGTAATTATTATTTATTATTAATTTTCTAATTAATTATTAAGTATTAATATTTAATTATAATTATTAACTAATTATTACAACCCGTGAACAAAAACTTGTAATAGACACATTAGGGCAGAAAAAAGATTTGTTAAAAATATGCATCTATTACAACTAGCAATAAAGGTTGTAATAGACATCTATTACAACTGACAAAAAAGAAAAGTTGTAAAAATTAAGCATCTATTATAATTAGCAAAAAAATGTTGTAATAGGGATCTATTACAACTGACAAAAAAAAGAGTTGTTAAAAACAGACATCTATTACAACTAGCAAGAAAGAAATGTTGTAATAGGTATGTATTACAACTGACCATAAAGAAGAGTTGTTGAAAGTAAGCTTATTACAACTTTGTAAAAAAAAGGTTGTAAAATACCCGTATTACAACTGACAATTTGTGACAGTTGTAAAAATATAGTTGTAATAGGGTCTTTTTGTTGTATTGTTTGAAATATGCTAGCACCTAGCAGCAACCATATATTGAATAATGATATATTTGACTATCTAACTATTAAGTCATGAATTAGAATTTATTCTCAATTTCAATTAATGGTATAACACATACACCTACCATATTTAAATAAGTTGTATAGTTGAGGTATGTTCTTTAATAATGTTGGATGCAAGTATTCAAATAAATAAGTAACAGGATTCTTAAAGTTTATGATGCTAGGTTGCGAAAATTAAAGTATACTCAAATATATACAAGCAATATAATAAGAATGTATATCTAACTTGTACCTAGCATCTATCACATTTCGCATGTTGTGTTTCTGTCCATAAAATGATCTTAGCAGTTTGATATTTTTACCTGAAAATAAAATGGGCTTTTTTTTATCCACAAATCGAAATAAGGTGATTCTTTTTTTGAATTCAAGATAAAGTAATCATCTTTAACTTTCATGTTTTGATTTTTACAAGATTTTGAGTTTTAGACTGTCGAAATGGCAATTGAATGCCCTAGCCCTGTGAATATCAATTTTCTGACTTTGATATTTTTACCTGAAAATAAAATTGCCATATCTTTTGATGCATACATCGGAATCAGGTGATTCTTGTTTTGAAATCAAGATAAGATTACCATCTTCAACTTTTATGTTTTGAGTTTTACAAGATTTTGTGTTTTAAATTATCGAAATGGAAATTGAATGATACAGCCCTGTGAATATAAATGTCCTGATTTTGATATTTTTTCTACAGTTTTTTCTTCAATCTCATTCATGTAACATGTTATATGTCTATACCATTTGGAGCATAACCGCCACAACGTTCACCTATGCCTTCAAATACATTTAGGGCACAACCATCGCAACATTCACCAAGGCCTTCAAATACATTTGGAGCACAACCATCGCAACATTCACCCATGCCTTCAAATACATTTGGGACCACTATATCATTTGGAGCACAAGTATCACAACATTCACATATGCCTTTAAATGCATTTGGGACCGCAGAACAAAATATGACATTTTTTGACCTAATTCAACAACAATATCCATTTGTGCAAGAATTTTCGCAACCTTCTACTTCTTGTCAAACGCCGCAAAATTTGGAAGAAAATCAACATGTTGAAGGTATAGAGTGATTGACATTCTAGCTTTACTTGTTTGCTTTATTTTTTCCCCGTTGAAGTAATATATGTACATATATAGTAGACATGTATGTTTTGTTATTTTTCTTATATGTAAATATGTTAGCCGAGGTGTTCAGTTGAATGTATTATCATTGGTGTTATGTAGTTAATATTGTGTTTTTCACATGATATTGGATAAATTTCTTTTGTTTTGTTTGATTACTATTAATATTGCAATGTTTATTCTTCTACATATTTTGTGATGAGAGTTTATGAAATATATGTATCCATAATAATAAACGGTGCAATATCATTGGTAATCATACAAATGTATGTGTATATGTTTCCAGTAAATGTATGTATGTATGTATATTAAATTTGTATGTAATTAAGTATGAATACACTTTCAAATTACCGAATATAGACCGTTTAAAAACTACAATTGGATAGTTAGGGTCACAATTTAAGACCGACTAAAGATCATAATTCAGTATTTAAAATTCACTTTTTAAAATTCACTTCCAAATATATTTGTAACCAAAACATTGGTTTCAAAATTTTCAAATTTAAGACCGTTGAAAGACTGCAATTCGGTCTTTAAAGTTTAGTTTCAAATATTTTTAAGACTGAAATATCGGTCGCTACGTTTTTAGACTTAATTTTCGGTCTTATTTTTTGCTTAAGACTAGAGATTTAAAGACTAAAATTTTGATTTTTGTTTAGTCTCTGTATATAACCTAGAGACCGAACAATTACATTGAAGACAAAAAAATTCGGTCTTCAATTCACTATTTTTTTGTATTGTACTTCCATCGAAACAAAGTAATAAGAGATTCTTTACTATGGATGTAGATCAAGGTTGATCCAACCACTTTGCATTGTATGTTGTTACTGCGTTTACCGATACTATCTCCTCATTTTACATTTTATCAAGATGTTAACAAAGAATCTTTGTTAATATCAACTCTCGATTATAATTTCGACGTTGATGTAGTTGTTCTTTTCATCAGCTTAGTTGGAATGCCCTTATAATTCAATTTTTTTTTGGCATAATATAATAGACGAGGCCACAAAATTTTAGTTCTGAAGTCTCTAAGAGATTCCTTCTACATGCACCTTAAATTCACCGTGTCAACATTTCATTAATCAATAAACTTAAATCATGAATTTCCTAATATATACCATTAAAAAAAGAACTCAATCCAGAAGCATGCACGACCAAATCACACCAAAACCTTGAGCAACCCCCCGGAGTGAGGAATATGGGGCAACCAAACCTGCCCAGCAGTAAAATTAAAAACAGTAAAATTAGAAGCCTGCACTTCATCCATCAAGCTATACCCCTTCCACTGCACTCTTTTGGTAACATTCGCACCCACCCCATAATTCTGAAACTCTCCGTAAAACAAAGTATCCAGGGCAAACGTCCCGTTCCACTCGAGCCACCCAGCCGGGTCCACCAAACCATCCATAAACGACTGCATGTACACTGTCCTGGAGTACTCCTTCCAAGGCCTTCCCAAATACGTCTTCGTCCCATTCATATCCGCCTTCAGGTCCTCGTCGGCCAGTATGGAGCAGTTGTGGATGGAGATGCCGGTGGTCTGGTTGGGGTGCACCCGGCCCTGGGCGGTGATGGCATTGATCTGGTAGGGGAGAGGTTTGCGAGCGTAGATGTTGCAGTTCTGAAAGACGGAGGCTGCGTTGCCAAAGATGAAGTCGATGGTGCCGTGGATGTCGCAGTCCCGGTAGAACTGGCGGAGGGAGTGCACGTACAGTGTGTCTTGGTAGCCCAGGAACTTGCAGCGGTAGAAGCTGGATAGGTCTGCGCTGCTCCGGAGGGCCACTGCTTGGTGCTTTGATGGTCCCGCTGTGTTTTCTATTGTTATGTTTGTTGCTATGAACCGCTCTCCGTGTACAGCTGTATTTTAAATCATTTTCAATCTCATCAACAAAATGAATTTCAATGTCAAGACAATTTGATAGAGATTCTTCTAGTTGATGCACACGATATCACCTAACTATAATAATTCCCAACGTATCTCTGATTAGCCCAAGGAGACTGATCCTTAATAAAAGAACCAAATGCATTCAACGTAAAAACAAAGTTTCAAGAAAATCCTATTTTTATTTTATGTTTCAAATAAATTTTTTTATTTTATATTTCAAATAATTTTAATTAAATATAATATTTCAAATCATTTCAAAGTCTGCTGAAAAACTTAAAAAAAAAAACCAAACAAATTTTATTATATTAATAACTTTTTAGTATTCTTTGAAATAAAAAAAATAATGTATTGTCAGTATAATATAACGTTACATCTTCAACAAATTTTTCTAAATTAGAAAATATGGAAGTCAAAATTTTATTGTTAAATTAAATTTGAAATATTTAAAACAATAGTTTTAAAAAGAGCAAGTTAGAATAAAATATTTTAATGGCCAACCCACCGATATGGTAGGTTGAAATTAATGATTAAAAATTACACTAAACTGGTTTTAACCCGTTTATAAGACACGCAGAAACGTCATTTTCATAAAACACTACGAGACTGATGAGAAGAACTTCAAAGCAGAGCCTAAAGGACTGGTTTTAAAACATAATCTGAATAATAAAGAAAATCCATAGGTAGATTCCAACTATTGCTCAATAATATTGGTATTAATAGAACGATCTTTAAACACTAATAAATAGACTTAGATCCTGTAACCCAAACTTCTTGTTAATGTGAATCTATAATAGTTAATCTTTCAAAATATACTAATTAAACGCAGTTAGTAACCTAACACTTGTGCAAACTACAAAATATGCTCTTTAAGCAAATTTAAGGAAAGACTTGTGTATTACTTACTGGCAGAAGAATAAAAAAAATCAACTAGCTGGATAATAAAATTGTTTGAAGTTGTGATTTATTATTAGATTCCTTATATTTGAAATGTTTATTTGTTTACTATTATACTACTTACCGATATTTTTTTATCATAAAAAAAAAATACAATTGAACATGTGATTATTATTATTATTATTTCGAAAATATATTAGTAATAAAATTACCTAAAGTAGCAGAATTATAAGTAGTCCATCCATCAATCACACTGCGATTCCCAGTAATGATCGTTCGATCAATCCCAGCACCAATCATGATTATGTTCTTCTTGTTTTTGGCCACCAAAACATTCTCTTGAAAAGTACCTGGTCCGAGATATATCGCAAAGTAACCATCTTCATCCACTGATGTACCATTAGGGGCAAATGCAATAGCATTGTTGATACTCGAGAAGTTACCGGAACCATCTAAGGCCACTGTCACCCATTGGCTTATCTGAACGGTGTCGATGTCGCCTTGTAGAAGATTGCGTCCATTTGTAGAATTGTCTGTGCAGAAAGTTATCAAAACTGATGTTACTTTACAGTTGAGTTACAATAATAGATTTAAGGCCTAAGATTATTATCAATTTTAATGGTGCAACTTGTGCATTTGTAAACTGCATTATCAGTTCTTAGAAACAAGTTAGTTAAATCTGTTTTATATGATACAAATAGCGTAGTGGGAAGAGAAGGATAACAAATAAATAGACCTCAGATGGAGATGAAACTTTACACATTGAAATATTGAATCATTTGCTCTACAGCTAGCTGTGTACTTGTATACTAGAAGAAGCCTGGCTCAGTTGCACTCCCTTGTTCTAATTTATGCATGGGGCAAGTTTATATTTTCAAGTTTCAACTGGACATGTGCATTTCTGTCTGAAATAAAATTAGACCGAGATCCATTTGTGGACCTCCACTTAAAATTGGATGTTGGTCCCATTCCCATCTACTTCTGATCGTTTCTTTATTCAATTCAAATGCTTCTTGGATTCTAATGCTTCCTAAATTACTTAAAAAGCTATTTATAATTTGGACTTCTTACACAACTTTATTGACTTATACTACACAAAGTTTCTAAAATAGATATATGATCTAGTAAATCAGGCTTAACCTTCTAATGATTTTATAGCATTTTGGTAAAAAAGGATTTATTTTTAATTTTATTTTTTTAAATTTTTTGTAACAAAAGAAAACAACTAGAAGATTTTAAAGAATAATGAAAGCACTTCTACCAAAGTCACCGACTCATCGATTGTAGGAACTAGGAAGCCATAGTACGTAAAAGTAAAGTGAAAGCGTAAGAAAATACTGACCTGAACCGGGTTCAACTTTGCTGGTCCGGTCCATCTGAGAAGCAACAAGCTCAAGAGAAATCCCATAAACAGCCATCTCATTTCCGGTGCCAACCACAGCATTCAGCTGCCCGAAGTTTCTAGAACCTTCCAGACCATCGTAGCAAGTCTGCTGATTGGTGACCACGGCGCTCATGAGGGCCTTGACCTTCTCCACCCGGGCCACGTCCATCCCGTTGCGGCCCGGGCGAATAGCGTCCTGGACCTGGCTCAAGTAGTCCTCGTTCAAGTCGGACAGCTGGCGGCAGTCGGCCAGCGCTCCGTTTTCAGATGAAGGGTTCTTGTCGAGGTAGTTGTCGAGTATTTTGGTGATGCGTTGGGCTTGCTTTAAGGACTGTTTCACGGAAAAGCGGGTGTAGTCGTCCGGGTGCTTTGGTTGTTTGGCAGGAGCCAGCATTGCCCGGCACAGCTTCGGGTAAAACGAGTGCTTGCATGGCGATTCTGCAGCTAAGGTGTACGCAGCGTCGGAAAGCAGGGTTGTTAGGAGGAGGACGAGGAGGAGAAGGGTTGCTGCTGACATCGTTTGTGAGGACGGTGGCATGTGCTAATTAATATCAGTAAAAAATGCGGTGTTTATGGAGTGAAGTGATGGGGGGTATTTATGGCAAGATAAAAGCGCGTACGGAAATTAGCATTTAGCGTTTGGGTCCCATACTTTCCCTCTTCGCGTTCAGTGTTCATTGACATTTTCCCTGCACCGTTTAAAAATGGGTTTGGTTGTGTCTTTACATAGAAATAATAGTTTCAAAACACAATTGTTTATATCCAAAGTTAGCTGTGTTAGATAAACGTGGCGCAAACATACACGACCTGATATAAGGTTATGCCCAACCTGACCCAAAGTTGTGGCCGAACCGATCAAAACTTTACACAAAGGGAATAAGTACTTTTCGTCAAACATCACAAATGTGAATTATTGTAATTGTCCAGATTTTTCCTCATGTTCATATCATCATTGACGATCATGCAACAAGCACCTTTTTTTTTAGGGAAGAGTTCATGAAATCATTTGAACATTACAACTGGCAACAATGGTTAACGGAGATATCATATATGGGGTAACTTTTGAATTTTAGAACAAGAATCGTATATCTTCACATGTTCATATTATATTTCTTCCATCATAAGTGATTTTCATAGAATTCAAACTCTAGATTTAGCGTGTGAGAGGTCAAGGACCATTAGGTCAAATGATAAATGGTGTAACGTTTTATACTGAAATTTTAAAGGTCAAGAATTCAAAATCCTAAAACACTCAAATAAGTTTCTACTTAAATAAAATCGATGCTATTATAATATATTCGTTTAAATCAGAGGTGTACTAATCTCCATATTATAAAATAAAAACAAATTGCAATTAGCATTAGTCTTACGTTCAGTCTCAATTTAGACCATTATTCAACTTAAATCCCCAAACATTTATTTCTACAATTAAGTCCTTCGCTTGATGTTCAAAAATAACTTATTACTTCAATATGCTTTGTTGAACTTAGTTTTGTGAACTTGTTGGGGAATACATTTTTAATATAAATTTTTGTTAATTCATTTCAATAGTCAATATAAACAAATTTAAAATGACACAAAGTAAAAACCAAAGAAATATCGTAACAGAGCTGACGCACCATCAACAAATTTGCTACAGGTATTTATACAAAACTGAATTGGTTACGCTTTTACATATAATTGTAATCCATTATATACATAAACTCTACATAATTTCTTCAGTGTAAGCTTCATTTCAAGTTGGTTTGAATAACGTACAAACATGATTTAGGTACTCTATTCATTTGCCGTAGCTTATTTTTTTAAATCAAATTGAATATGTTTTGTTTGAGATTTCTTTACCGATTGCTCGGAAATATAGTAATGCATACGTTGGTTGTTTTTTCCTTTTGTTTCAAATTAGTTAATATATTTTTATTATAACTGTAAACTTTATTTTACTGTCATATGATCTTTTTACCAAATAGAATGTTTTTGGTGTGTTAGTAGTTTGAATGTTTTGATGTGTTATTTTTGGTGTGTTAGTAGTTTGAATGTTTTGATGTGTTATTGTTTTGACTGAATGCCCCTGATTGTTATTCTTCTTGTTTAAGTGTTTCAAATTATTAGTTATGTTTTATTTATATGTATGTATGTGTGTACACACACATATGTATTGTTCTTACATATTTGTCTAGTTTCTTAGCAGGTATAAATATAGTCACTGGAGATTGGATGGATTCTACCGATCATGAGGATTTAAGCATTTATATCATTTACTTTTGTTGTATGTTTCTATTATGGATCTTAGTTACATAATTTTGTTAGGTGAGCCTTTTATTTTCTTTTATTTGTAGGGGGTTTTGCTACTTGTCAGGCTTGTTGGCAGTTCTATTTTAAGTGTAGACTAAAAGTATATGAGTGCTCTCCTCCTTGCGAGGATCACTCATTTCTCAATCTATATATTTGTAATAGATATATTATTAAATTAAGTAAATAAATAACTAATGTTTTTTTTTTTAATTTTTAAACCATACATTATAGGCGTTTATACAACAATTTTTTATATGTGAGTATATACACGCATATAACCAAACTAATTTGTGACGATATAATTCTACATCAGAATTGTCACCTAACTAACAATGTAGGGTGTGTGTGTTTCTATATAATAAAACATTAAATCCAAGCATTAACGGTCATTTTGCAGTTAGAAATGTACCTTACTTCAATGCCTTGAAGTACACCTAGAATGATGAAATATGCTCCTTGAAATAATTTCCGATCCAAAAGAGTGCTAGTCCTTGAACTGTTGACCACCAGCTTCGAATAGCAGTTGAATTTATTTGATTTGATCTTAAGAAAATAGAGATGAAAGGGGGAGATTTGGCTAATAATGTACAGGAATGAAGGCTCCAATAGATCAATATCAAATGAAGGTAGAGATGATGAAATGGAGGAAGAAAAGAAGAGAATCTAGAATCTCGTCTTTTACTCAATCTCCATCTTAGCCTTCCATTATCAAGCCTCTGTAGCCCATATTGTAGCTACCAATTACCCTATGTTTTAGCCAAAATTACCACCCCTCATCATGGGCTTTAAACTCATTTAGAGCCCAAATAAAATATTATGCAAATAAATCTAATTTAATGTTCATCGATATCGTATATCGATTAATATATTTATATTAGGTATAAGTATACTTAATAATATTTATTCATCAAATAAAAATCAAAATTTATAATCAATATTTCACAAATATTAATCAATTTATAACAATTACAAATTAATTAAATTATTTGATCAAAAGAGAGTTCATCATTTCAGTTGTGTGATTCGTCGAATGTAAATTTTGTCAGCAATTAATATCAAACTATTCGAATATTAACGTTAACACGTCACTTAGCAGATGATGTGAAATTTTGAAAAAATTTATCACTTGCTTTGCTTTGGTAAAATCAAATTTTACTTTTTTAAGCGTTATCCGAGTGTGACTTTTATTTACACCAATTCTTATCACTTAGACCTATAAAATTTAGTAATGGTCAAAATTTCAATATCGTCCGTATTCAACTCTACAGTCCAAACACATAGTCTTTGGTTCAATAATTATATATCGAACTACTCTTATCAGAGATTTTAACTTTGAGTTGACCATGATAATAATCTCATATAACTGAGAAGATGAATCCCCTCTTGAATAGTGCTTCACTTCAAATGCTTCCATTCGACCCAATTATAGTCACTCAATAGACACCGTGTAGATTTGACTTTTGTCACAACAGAGCTTTCATATTGAAGATCAATAGTATTCTCAGATCGAAAGATGTGCGTAAATCAGTCGTATCGATATTTTCTACTTGACTTTAGTTATATTAACTAACAGAAAACAATTGTGTGGTTCGTTCCATAGTTATCTAAAAATTATTAGTATGTAACCCCTAGGTACCACCAGCAGTCATGAGTAATACACTACTCAACATTTGGAGAGCGTAATGTACTTTAGTCTCACTAAATATATCGATTCCAGTCTCGATGCATTTTGACTGGGAACATTTAAAATGATGTGTTTATAATATTGTGATACAATACTCATGATTATAACTATTTGTAATTACTATCACAAACACAACATTTATAGATTTTTTAATGTATTTTGATTAAGCATTTAATTTATAATACCTTGTAACAAATATATAACAGAAAGTAAAACACCTTGAATGAGAATTGTTTACAAAGTTTATTAATTTACAATAAATTACAGAATTTCTCTTAGAGCATACCTCGAACTCTGTCAATCTCTCTCTTCCACTTGGGCCAATTATGGAATCTCAATATCATCCCTTTAATTAGGTTTTCAAGAGCCGACCGAGATAGATACTCAGTGAATGGTTTGATCTAGTCATGTGGAACTTCCGAAGAATATGCTATGATTTCCTATGTGCTATGGGCTCCTTTATGACTTGCATCGCTGCGTTGTTATCATAGAAAAATGCTATAGGATTCTCGGTATTGGAAGTCACTCCGAGCCCTCTCAAAAACTTTCACATCTAGACTGCCTCTTTATTTGCTTTATTGAGGGCAATGTACTCGGCCTTCATCGTGAAATCAACTACTCTTTCTTGCTTGAACATTTTCAACTAATGACTCCATCATTAATCATAAAGATATATATACACTAATTTGCTATCTTCTTTATCACTTTGAAACCTCGAACCCTTATACCCCTTCATAAGGAGGTCTTTATTCCTGTATATAAGGAATACGCCCTGAATATTTACTAAATTCTTTAGTATACATTTTACGGTTGTCCAATGTTTTTCTATGGAATTAGACTGGTATCGACTTATGCATCCTATTGCATATACATTTAGTCTAGTACATAGCATAATGTACATTATGGATCCTATGGCTGAAGCATAGGGAATCCTTTTCATATGTTCTTTCTACTCATCGGTACAAAGAGCGTCTTTCTTAGAAAGGACGATTCCAAATTGTGTTGGAATGTTTCCACACTTGGAATTTTCCATACCGAACCTTTTCAATATGGTTTCTATGTACGGGGATTTGGAAAATCCCAATAACCTCTTAGATCCATCTTTATACCAAGTTGGTCCAAGTATATAGGCTGCTTCTTCCAAACCCTTCATGGAAAAATTCTTGGAAAGCCAAGCTTTCACTGATTGCAACAATGAAGTGTCATAGCCAATCAACAATACATCACTAATATAAAGCACTAAGAATACGATAGCACTGCTCCATTCCTTTCTGCGTACGCACACTTTCTCTGTGTTATGATTATAACCAAATCATTTGATTACTTTACAAAACACTTATTCTAACCCCTTGAAGTTTGTTAAGTCCATAAATAGACTTTAAAATTTACAAGCTTACCCGCACTCCTACGGACTAGAAATTGGGATATGACATATACATGGTTTCTTCTAAATTACCTTTTAGAAAATTCGCCTTTACATCTATTTGTCATATCTCATAGTATGCAACAATGACTAGCATAATCTGAATGTTCTTAAGCATGGCTATGGACAAAGAGGTCTCGTCATAATCAACATCTTGAATTAGAAGAAATCCTTTCAACACTAGCCTAGCTTTGTAAGTCACTATTTTTTCTTAAATATCCATTTGCAACCGATGCGTTTTATTCCTTCGGTACATCCGATAAAGTCTAAACTTTATTTTCTTACATGGAATCCATCTGGAATTTCATAGCTCTGAGCAAGAGCACAAAGTCTTTACTTTACAATGCTCATTGGAGAGATAGAGGACTGTCGTCATCTAAGACACGATCCTCCTTCTCGCCATCCACGAGAAAATCATAGTATCTCTCAGGTGCGAGATTCCCCAATAGACCTTCTAGTAGGTTGCGTGTTTTCGTATACGAGTGGACTTGATTCTCCCATTATTTCAGTCTTAGTACTATTTTCTCGAATCTCATCCAAGTATACAACTCCACTATTAATTTCTTTTGATAGAAATTACTTTTATGAAAAGATAGCGTGTGTGGAAATAATCACTTTTTATTCCTCCGTGTTGTAGAAAATATACCCCATAGAAATCTTAAGATATCCTATAAATTTGCACAAAGTTGATATCGCCTCAAACTTATTAGGATCAATGTTTTTAATGTAGGTCGGGCAATCCCACACCTTCAAATAATTGAAGGTCGGTTTCTTTCCGTTCCATATCTCCGTTGTGAATTTTAATTTCACAACGGCTATTATTCGTTGCTAATTTACAATTCACAATGGTTCATATCCGTTGGAAAATAAATATTTACAATGGTCATGGCCCGTTGCTAAATACTGTAGCTGTTCTAAAACAATTGCTTCTACTCAACCTAACATCCATATATAGTAACATTCACAAATAGGTAAATCATTCTGCTTGAAGCGTAAGTTTAATGGATCAGATAAAAAGTTTACAAGACAACTTCGACCACGTATAATTATTGCATATTTTGACCATGCATAATCAAACCGACCGTTAGGGGGGTTTGCTTACTGTCACTGGCCAAAATCAATTTTTCTGAAGCCAAAAAAACGTGGATCTTGTCTCATCGCGGTTTCCCTAAAAACGTGGATCTTGTCTCATCGCGGTTTCCCTAAACTTCCTCCTTTTATTTCGCGCATCAAAAATTCCAAATTCAAATCTATTATGATTTTCAAATTCTAAAATTTCAATTTCAAATCGACAATTTTGAATGCTTTGATTAATATTTAAATTTGAAATTCATATTTTCAGATTCAAATCTCAGTTTATTCTTTTCCATCATGTTATCACTTAATATTAACAAAAAATTTAAATGTATATTTCTTACCAAAGTTACACAATCGAACGGTCGTTTTCTCCACCGTTGTGCGGCTATACTAGTATTAATGTAAAGACCAGTTAACCAAGCATATAGATGGAAGGAATAAGCGAGACCTGCACTAATCTTATGTGGGTATCTTCAAATGCCATCTTCCTAAACCTGCTCTGTCACAACCCGAAATTCAACGTTCGAAAATTGACATCAAATACCTCACTTGTACTCGACTGTCAATGATTCAAACATCGAACTCCAGTCGGATGGAGCTTATAACAACATTAGATGAATATAAAGCAGCGGAAATAAAATGAATATCATGCATTATGTCACAGATACAACATCATAATAATATCTGTTACAACATCCGAGTACATAATACATGAATCACAACTCCCAAATAGAATGCCATAATAGAACAACTAGATATCATATGCCAAAAGTCTTCAAAAAGATAGAGAATGATAGTGAACACCAAACTAAGAACCTTGAGATCCAAAAGCTTCCAAAATGTCTCTAAGGTGTAAGCCTCCAAAAACTGATAATCTCCAAACCAAAATACTCCAAGATGTAGCTAGAGCCAAAATACAGAAAACCTGCTACTAGGCTGCCCGTGTAGAATTGGTGGGCACCCAGAGTTTAGAAAGGAAACAATAAACTCCAGGTCAGTTATGGGACTGGTATGAGTAAACAAAGATAATTGCTTTCAAATAAAACAGATTTATACAAGAAAAACCGGTATGCTTTTGGAAAATGAAACTACCATAAGTCCTCCCGCCACACACATAATGCAATCGCAGAATTAGGGGAGATTTCTTCTTATGATAGTCAAATATGCTTGATACGGGAAAAATTCTTGATATTATTACTAGTGCATAGTGCAGAAAGACATTTCGAAAGTAAAATATCAATCCTAGCCAACATATGACCAGTATCGTATGCCTACTATAGCTACCATCTAAACAGTGGGGCGCCACCATAAGTAAATGGCAGGTAATACAAATAAAATCGTACGAGGTTCGTATTGGGAATTAGATTTCCAACAAATGGTCAGGCTAAGGAACTTTCAAGCCTCATGGATACGCCTCTGGCGGGACGTCCCGAGAACCTACCCGGCTCTCTGCCAACACAAGGCCGGATTACCTCTGTAACTAGGTAACTACTACTCGAGTATGCCACTCCCCGGTCCTTTGGGACCTTTAACCGAGGGTTCTCCATCACAAAGCAACAACCACACAGAATAATGAGATTGAAGCAACCACAAAGGTAATATCTGGGCTCCATACCATGACACTACCTTTTTCCAGAAGGAAATGACATAACCTAAAGGGCGGCGACCCTCATAACCTTGCCGCATCTTTCCTGTTTCGAACATTTCCACGGTGTGAGGTCCAATTAGGTCTCGTCCACAAAGCTACGCTTTACACGAAAGCCATGCTTTGATCACAAATGATCAACAAATGGTCATCACTATACAGCAGCACTTAGCATGCCACACTACCAAATTGGGAGTATATCGCTGATAACCTTCAACTACATAACCTCTGAGCTCGTACGTCTCAGAGAAGGGTCTTAAGCTAAGAGAATAAATTCTCCGCCACCAACAGATATGTATTTGAAAGAAATCGGCTATATATCTCAAAGTGTAGTGTCAGACACACGACCACACAAGTCTGTTCCGGGTTCGAACAGAACCGAAGGCACTTCGTCCAATAAAGGAAGAAGCCCTTGCAAATCCGGGCGTCCACAATCCTGATCGGACTTCCCATCACTTAGGGAATCCCTATATCGGAGCAACCCGGTGCAGAGACGATCGATAGGTTATCCTATCATTTTCGAAGACACCCGGTCTTCACCGCCGGTCTTCAAATGCAATCCATTCGTCGAGTCACTATTCGGATTGGGTTATATGACACAAAGGTCCTCTCCTGGCTAATCCGAATAGTGAGCGCTCAAATTTAAAACATGTGGGGTATCAATCACAAAGATTCACATTCAAGGTTCGATGTGGGTTTCGGATAACAAACTGAAATCCGACTCCCTGTCGCATCGAAGTTTAAATGTCGTTTTATGGGTAAAAGGGTTTTCACATATATATAGGAACAAATCACAAGTCACAAAGCAATCACAGTATCACAACAGAAATATCAATCCAGTACAGAACAATTGATGATAGTCAATCATCTCTAATTAGGGTGAATATGATTAAGTGTGTTAACCACACAATTATTTTATAAACTTTAAATCAATGATTAATTATTCTTAACTATAAATTGATTCAATCTTAATTAACTTTATCAATTAACTTTTCTTAATTTAATTATCTTAATTCATAAATCCTTAATTTATAATTAATTAAATCTTAATTACTTTCATTAATTAATCACCCTTTAATTAAATCAACTTTTACTTATAAAGTAATTACAAATTTTAATTGTTTAAAATCTTTATTTAATCATTATAAAGAATTTTGTCTTTAAGTTAAAAATTTAAATATTTGATTTACTCCTCAAGTATTTTATCAAGTTAAATTTTTAAACAATTTTATTTTTAAAATCTAAGTTTTAAAATACTTCATTTATCCTGGATAATTATTTTAAAAACAAGTTTTAAATCATGTTTCAAAATTTTCAGGAAAAAAAAACTTGAATTTTGCTGTTTTTAAGTTTGACTTGAGGCCTTCCCCGAGTTGCCCCCGATGTAAATGCTTCCCTGCTTCGAGTTTCCACTCGAATCGACCCGTGAGAGAAATTTTTTCACAAATTTGTTTAAGTCCAGAAATCTACTCGATACAGCTCCAAAACGTCACGAGCTCGACTTCGAGTTTTTCTACCTAAATTCCCGAGTGGTGCTTCGAGCTTTCCTCCCTACTTCCCCAAACCATCACAACTGATACCACCACCAGATCGTACACGTGCACGATCAAGACCACTACCGATGGTCGAAGCTGCAGCCACCAACAAGTCGGCACTCATCCCCTAACACCCTACAAACACCCAGAATTCGAATTCATCTCGAAAACCAGAATCGAGCTATCTCGACCCAACAACCCAGCGAAGCTTCGCCAGAAAACGTCTCGTCCCGCCTCCTCCGATCGTCAGAGGCCACGATATTTGGTCCACGCCTTCGTCGTCGTGTGACGCTTCTAATGGCTCCGGTGTTGTGAAGTCCGGTCGCCTATCGACGGCGCAGCCCCGTCGTTTTTACCTCGAACAAAAATGGGTTCTTAAACCCTATTTCAATCTTGTGTTCGAAAATTTGGGTTTTGTAAAATACATTGATATTTTTCTAGTAATCGCGATCGTTAAATCTCGCTTCCACCCCCATTTCAAGGCCCGTAACTACATAGATCGTCAGATTTTGTCAAAAACTCATTTTCCTATCAACTTCCATTTTCCTGAGCAATATGCAATGAAAAATTTTGATTTTTGTTTCTAAAATCATTATTCTTACAAGGTGTTCACATAGTGTTATTAAAGTTAAGATTCGGGAAGTTTGAAATTCTTGAAAAGCTTGAAGTGTGACAGTACTTCACTGTTTCAGGAAGAAAGAATATATATGTTGTTTTAATACATCACTGATATCAGATACAGGTTCAAATTTTTTTTTAACTTGATTACATTCTTTTTTTTCAGAAGTAAAGAGGGAAAGAGAGATTTAAAATTTTGAAGTGGGTCACTTGTAAACCTGTAACTCAGTTTCCAGATAAGGAAAATCACAAAAAGAAAAGAAAAAAAACTGCTTTGATTTGTCCCTGAAGCATGGTACAGGTTCAAAACAAAATTCCAACTTGTTTTCAATTTATTTCAGGAGGAATAAGGGAGAGAAAGATTGAGTTGGATGTTGATATGTTTTATTCTTATAAAAAGAAGGCTATATGAAATTGAGTTTCACAGTTTCCAGGAAAGAACAACTTTGCTTTGATTTATTGCTAAAAAAATAGTGCAAGTTTAAACAAAACCCATCTTGTTTACTGAAACAAAAATGCATGGCTAACCTTAGTTTATCATCCAAATCAAATAGAGACAGAGGGGAAAGAAAATGGATTTTTACAGGTTTTCACTTTTGTTTTTCCTGAAACTAAAACAGTGACTATTATTTTTGCAAGATCAACATGACAAGCCAAGCATTAAACCATACATCCAAATCTCTTGCATGCAAACAAAGCTTAAGTTTCCTACATCACCCAGACATACACAAAGCAACCATGATAAAAAGAAAACAGGGTCTACTCACTTGTTTTTCCAGAGATTACTGACAGATTCAAACAGAGAGATGAGCCTAGAACTTTTCTTCTTTTCTTACTTTAAATTCTTTTAAGTTTTGGATCAGCAAATGATGATTACAGATCTTTGTTTATTCCTGATTGTATTCATCCACTTAATAAATCAATAGCCAAATTTTTAATTCACTTACAGTTAATTTTTTTTAATAGAACATAGAGCCTTTTTATTTTCTGCCACTAGAAAACCAAACAACTTTTAATTATTGATTCTTCCTGCAAATAAAATTAGACATTGTTGTATTAAATCCCATGTTGTATTTATTTATTTTAATCATTAAAAATAACAAATATTTTCCAGATTACTTACAACTTGAAATTTTAACACAGAACTTTTTCCTGAAACTTGAAACCAGCAATAGAGTAAAACTTTTATCTTGATTTTTTTTCCTGCAAGTAATTGAGGATTATTGCTTAATTCTTGCTTCATTTTAGACTGCAGCCTTAAATTCAAAATAAAAAAAAGTTACTTGACTTTTTAAAATTTATTTCCAGAAAAAGAAAAAAACCGCACTGCCTTAAAACCAGAAACCCCTCTGCTTCACCAATCTGAAAGTATCACACTACTATTATAAAGCCTGAGAAAATATTTCAGATTTTTAGCTTGATTGAAGAAGGCGGTTTCTTTTTTTTTTCTGAACTTTCCTTTTTTTTTGAATGCTGTAGTAAAAATTTCAAAGATCTTTTGATTACTGAACATCAGGTGTTAGGGGATTTAAAAATTCAAATTTAGAAGGTGAAGAGTTTCCCTGAATTTTTTATTTGACTATTTTATTTAGGCAATGATGGTTTATGCCATTTGTAAGGAGATATCTTAAGCCCTAGATTTTGTTAATCATTTTACTCCATTGTGAATATATGTTTCAGTCCCTTTTGATGTTTACAAAGCATAAGAAAATTTAAAAAAAAAAATTATATTTATATCTTATACATTTTAAAAGTAAATGAGTATCTTTATCCTTTTGTATATATACATACATGCACAATGTATGAAAGAATTTAAACTAATATATGTATTACATCTTAACAATTTTAAATACTACTTACTTTTTTTTAAACATTTGTTGTAAATTTAAATTCGAACTTAAATCTTAAGCTTGAAATATAAACACTTATCTTTAACAAATTTAAATTAAATTCCAATGTGTACTAAATTTTACTAATGCATGTAATGTTCATAGGTATAAGATTTTAAATCCAAATGACCTTTGAAAACATTTATTATCTCAATATTTTAAACCCAAAATAAATTTGGAATTTATTTCATATATTATTTTCACTTATTTTATTTGTTTTAGATTTTTCTTCCAATTTATTCTCAAATTAAACCCCAAGAGTTTAAATATATTATTTATTTTAATTAAAAATTTTGGGATGTTACAAATACCCCATCCTTAAGAAAATTTCGTCCTCGAAATTGAAAAAAAAGAGAAGAAAAACAGACAAAGAATATACGAATTCAAAAAGAATAAGGAAATGGCTTACCGGCTAAGCCGAGATATTCACTCTGCAATTGGGATAGGATTTCTGCATATTATCTTCAGTTTCCCAAGTGCAGTCCTTTGGATCGCCACTCCACTGAACTTTAACAAGCTTTACAACCTTGTTCCTTGCTTACGATTCACAATCTTTATCAGTTCTCTTTTAACGGTTAGATTGGTAGTGATGTTGAGATCTTGTTGGGCAGCTTCTTCAATAATACTATCCGGATCGTGCACATACTTCCGAAGGCTAGAAATATGGAATACATCATGCACACCCGATAACCAGCTAGGCAACTGCACTCGGTAGGCTAAAGAACCAATCCTCTCCAGAATAGGAAAAGGACCAATATATCGTGGTGCTAGCTTACTGGTCTTTCCAAATCTCTGTACACCTCTCATAGGAGATACTTTAAGAAAAACAGAATCCCCAACCTGGAATTCCAAATCTCGTCTTCTACGATCGAAATAGCTCTTTTGACGACTCTGAGCTGTCTTCAATTTTTTTCGAATAAAATCAACTTTCTCGGTGGCTTCTTTAATCATGTCTGGCCCAAGAACGAGTCTATAACCTGCCTCGATCCAGCATGCCGGTGATCGACACGGTCGGCCATATAAAGCCTCAAAGGGAGCCATCTCAATACTGGCCTGATAGCTGTTGTTATAGGAGAACTCGACCAGATGCAAATGGTCCTCCCAAGAACCACCAAAATCAAGTATACAAGCCCGCAATAGGTCCTTCAAGATTCGATTGATCCTCTCTGTCTGCCCATCAGACTGTGGGTGATAAGCAGTACTGAAATGCAGCTTAGTTCCCAATGCGTCTTGAAACGCCTCCCAAAATATACTAGTGAAGATCGGATCACGATCACTCACTATGATGCTAGGAATGCCATGGAGACAGATAATTTCTCTCACATACAAATTAGCTAGACTTGCAGCCGTGCGGGTAGCTTTTACTGGCAAGAAGTGGGCTGACTTAGTCTATCTACGATGACCCAAATCGCTTCATTGCCCTTTCGAGTGCGAGGCAAACCGTCGATGAAATCCATCGACACTTGATCCCATTTCCACTTGGGCACCTCTAAAGGCTGAAGTAAACCCGCCATCTTCTTTTGGTCGCTCTTGATTTGTTGGCAAGTAGCACAGCGACTCACATAAATAGATATATCTCTTTTCATCGTCTTCCACCAGAAAGTTCTTTTGATATCTCTATACATCTTGTTGACTCCTGGATGGATGCTGAATTTTGATTTGTGACATTCATCTAACACTTCTCGTTTCAAATTTGGAATGTCGGGGACACAAATTTTGCCTTTCATCTTTATAACTTCATTATCATCAATTTCAAAACTGGAATTCTCTCCTCGAACTATTCTTCTACGAATTTGCAGAAGAAATTTGTCTTCGGTCTGCTGTCTTGCAATCCTCTTAAGAAGAGTAGGGGCAATAACAAGATATGCGAGAACAACATGTCTTCTGCTTAAAGCATCGGCAACTACATTGGCTTTTCCGGGTGTATATAGAATGTCTAGGTCATAAGATGCCAGAAATTCCAGCCAACGCTGTTGTGGCAAATTCAGATCTTTCTGGGTGAAGAGATATTTCAAAGATTCGTGGTCGGTGAATAATTTGAATTTTTCACCTAGAAATAAAGAGAATTCGATAAGTATATTTGTTAAGTTAAGTTAAATTAAATTTGTAGATTGTTAAGAAAGCTGAAGATATTCTTACCCAGAAGATAATGTCGCCATATTTTTAAAGCGAAGATAACAGCTAGAAGCTCTAAATCATGGGTCGGATAATTTATTTCATGAGGACGTAATTGTCTACTCGCGTAGGCAATCACCTTCCCATTTTGCATCAATACTGCACCCAAGCCTTCACCATAAGCATCAGTATAAACGGATAAACCCTGATTCCCATTGATAATTGCGAGAACAGGAGCGGTGGTTAATCACTTCTTCAATTCCTCAAAAGATTCTTCATATTTTGGAGTGCAAATAAACTTTGCATTCTTCATTGTTAGCATGGTCAATGGACTAGCTAACTTCGAAAAATCCTGAACAAACTTCCGATAATAACCTGCTAAATCCAAAAAGCTTCGAACTTCCTTTAGGGTAGTAGGTCTTCTCCAATCAAGAATGACAGAAATTTTGCTAGGATCAACAGAAATCCCTTCTTCATTAACAATATGGACAAGAAATTTAACTTCTTTGACCCAAAAGTGGCATTTGGAAAATTTAGTATATAGAATGTTTCTCCTCAATATTTCCAAGACGATTCTAAGGTGTTCGGCATGCTCCTCTTCGGTCTAGGAATAGATTAAAATATCATCAATGAATACGAGCACAAATTTTTCAATACATCCCGAAACACACGAGTCATAAGGTCCACAAAGTATGCTGGGGCATTGGTTAGCCCGAAAGGCATGACTAACCATTCGTAAAACATATTGGGACCCCTGAAAGCTGTCAAATGAACACAGTCTTCGGCGATTCATAATTGATGGAACCCTTGGGCTAGATCCATCTTCGAGAAGAAACAAGCGCCATGCAACTGATCAAATAAATCATCAATTCTGGGCAATGAGAATTTATTCTTGAGAGTCAGCTTATTGAGATCGCGGTAATCTACACACAACCTCAAAGATCCGTCTGAGTTAGCAACAAATATGACGACTGAGCCCCATTCAGAAACACTGGGTCGAATCAACCCTTTTTCTAGTAAATCTCTAGTTTTCTCGACTAATTCAACCCTTTCCCTAGGTGCCATTCTGCGACTTGCATGAACGACAGGACGGGCATTGAGTACAAGGTCGATTCTGAATTCTATTTCTCGGTGAGGAGGTAGAGATTTCACTTCTTCAAATACATCTGGAAAATCTCTAAAAATAGGAATGGACTCCAAGCTGGGTTCAGGATAACCCAAATTATACATCAACCCTTCCCTTTTAGGACCAGGGTCCTCACAAGAAATTTCGATGAAATCCCCAAATTCGGTTTTGATTGAAATTAATCGATTATTGCAATCCAATTTGGCTTCATATTTTGCTAGCCAATCTATCCTGAGTAAGACTTCAAACTCGTTGAAATCAAGAACAAAGAGACCAATAGGGAATTGATGGCAAGAATATGAGATAGGAACATCTCTACATCGAAGACAGAGGTTTGCGGGACCTCCAACTGGATTCCTTACACATATAGGCTCATCAACAAAATCAGGTTCAATATTTAATTCATTAATAGCTTGTTGAGAGATAAAACTGTGTGTAGCGCCAGTATCAAAAAGAACTCTAACAATGCTATCATAAATGGTAAGATTACCTTCCAGAACTCCTTTCCCCTTTTCTGTTTTGGAAGATATGGGCTTGTCTTTGACTGAGTACACTTTAGCTGTTTGGGCTTGCTTCATAACTGGGCAGTCCTTAATTTCATGTCTCACTTTCTGACAATAATAGCACTTTCTGGGCTTTGCTTGAGCGAATTGATCTCTCTTTGGCTTCTTGCAGCTGTTAGAATAATGGCCCTTCTCCAAGCAATTATAATAAGTGACATTCTTCGTAGTGCTCCCTTGATTGCCTTTCTTTTTCTCCTTGCCGTGCCATTGTTTCTTGCCTCCAAATTTCCTCTTCTTCCAATTCTGATTGCTTGAGTTTCCTTTCTCCCTCGGAGCTTCTTGCATGTCTAGTGTTGCATAACGGTATCCCATATCAACCAAATCTGAGAAGGATTCTTTGACGTGGCCAGTCATCCTTTCGTGGAACTTTTTATCCATCCCACGAATGAACCTCTCATTCTTCTTCAAAGGTGTATTCACTAATTCTGTACCAAAGTGAGACAATTCATTGAATTTGTTGAGATACTCCTCGAATGACAAACTTCCTTGCTTTAAGTCCATGAATTCCTGGTACATACGAGAAATCCCGGCTGATGGCATGTAGCGCTTCTCAAATACTTCTTTGAATCTACCCCAAGTGAACTTGTCCTCAGGCTCATCAATAGTGACTGTCTCCCACCAAGCTAAGGCTTCACCTTGAAGTTGCCAAGTAGCTATGAGACGCATCTGATCATCTTGCAGCTTAAGCCCCTTAAAGATTTTCTCACAAGACCTAATCCATGCCTGGGCCTCAATAATCGTCTCTTTGCCGATGAATGGCTTACCCCCAAGCCTTGAGAAGTTCTTATATAAATCAGCCGATTCGGCTGATGCTGAATAGGTAAAGCTGCCTCGGCTGTAGGGGGAACTTGGCTAGGTGTTGTGGCATTTCCTTGCCCCCCCAACTCTACCTCTTCGTCCGCTCATCCTTACTATCTGTAATTAGCAAGAAAATTGGCTTAGATATTTGGACAAGATATATTTAAGAAATATCAACAATTAAAGGAAATAGACTAAGAAAATTTTTGAGGTGTTGATCGATTATACTCATTCTAGGGTATACTTCACCCTATCTCTAATGAGCCATCTAATGTGTTATACTCCGTAGCTAAAGTTCTTACCCAACCTTTAGCTCTGATACCACATGTCACAACCCAAAATTCAACGTTCGAAAATTGACATCAAATACCTCACTTGCACTCGACTGTCAATGATTCAAACATCGAACTCCAGTCGGATGGAGCTTATAACAACATTAGATGAATATAAAGCAACGAAAATAAAATGAATATCATGCATTACGTCACAGATACAACATCATAATAATATCTATTACAACATCAGAGTACATAATACATGAATCACAACTCCCAAATAGAATGCCATAATAGAACAACTAGATATCATATGCCAAAAGTCTTCAAAAAGATAGAGAATGATAGTGAACACCAAACTAAGCACCTCGAGATCCAAAAGCTTCCAAAATGTCTCTAAGGTGTAAGCCTCCAAAAACTGATAATCTCCAAACCAAAATACTCCAAGATGTAGCTAGAGCCAAATACAGAAAACCTGCTATTAGGCTTCCTGTGTAGAAATGATGGGCACCCAGAATTTAGAAAGGAAACAATAAACTCCGGGTCAGTCATGGGACTGGTATGAGTAAACAAAGATAATTGCTTTCAAATAAAACAGATTTATACAAGAAAAACCGGCATGCTTTTGGAAAATGAAATTACCATAAGACCTCCCGCCACACACACAATGCAATCGCAGAATTGGGGGAGATTTCTTCTTATGATAGTCAAATATGCTTGATACGGGAAAAATTCTTGACATTATTACTAGTGCATAGTGCAGAAAGACATTTCGAAAGTAAAATATCAATCCTAGCCAACATACGACCAGTATCATATGCCTACTATAACTACCATCTAAACAGTGGGGAGCTACCATAAGTAAATGGCAGGTAATACAACTAAAACCGAACGGGATTCGTATTGGGAATTGGATTTTCAACAAACGGTCAGGCTAAGGAACTTCTTATGTCACATGGGTACGCCTCTGGCGGGACGTCTCGAGAACCTACCCGGCTCTCTGCCAACACAAGGCCGGGTTTCTCTGTAACTAGGTAACTACTACTCGAGTATGTCACTCCCCGGTCCTTTGGGACCTTTAACCGAGGGCCCTCCATCACAAAGCAACAACCACACAGAATAATGAGATTGAAGCAACCACATAGTAAGTATCTGGGCTCCATACCATGACACTACCTTTTTCCAGAAGGAAATGACATACCCTAAAGGGCGCGACCCTCATAACCTTGCTGCATCTTTCCTGTTTCGACCATTTCCGGGGTGTGAGGTCCGATGAGGTCTCGTCCACAAAGCTACGCTTTACACGAAAGCCATGCTTTGATCACAAATGATCATCACTATACAGCAGCACTTAGCATGCCACACTACCAAATTGGGAGTATATCGCTGATAACCTTCAACTACATAACCTCTGAGCTCGTACGTCTCAGAGAAGGGTGTTAAGCTAAGAGAATAAATTCTCCACCACCAACAGATATGTATTTGAAAGAAATCGGCTTTATATCTCAAAGTGTAGTGTCAGACACACGACCATACAAGTCTGTTCCGGGTTCGAACAGAACCGAAGGCACTTCGTCCAATAAAGGAAGAAGCCCTTGCAAATTCGGGCGTTCATAATCCTGATCGTACTTCCCATCACTTAGGGAATCCCTATTTCGGAGCAACTCGGTGCAGAGACAATCGATAGGTTATCCTATCGTTTTCAAAGACACCCGGTCTTCACCGTCGTTCTTCAAATGCAATCCATTCGTCGAATCACTATTCGGAATGGGTTATATGACACAAAGGTCCTCTCCCGGCTAATCCGAATAGTGAGCGCTCAAATTAAAACATGTGGGGTATCAATCACAAAGATTCACATTCAAGGTTCGATGTGGGTTTCGGATAACAAACTAAAATCCGACTCCCTATCGCATCGAAGTTTAAATGCCGTTTAACAGGCAAAAGGGTTTTCACATATATATAGGAACAAATCACAAGTCACAAAGCAATCACGGTACCACAACAGAAATATCAATCCAGTACAGAACAATTGATGATTGTCAATCATCTCTAATTAGGGTGAATATGATTAAGTGTGTTAACTACACAATTATTTTATAAATTTTAAATCAATGATTAATTATTCTTAACTATAAATTGATTCAATCTTAATTAACTTTATCAATTAACTTTTCTTAATTTAATTATCTTAATTCATAAATCCTTAATTTATAATTAATTAAATCTTAATTACTTTCATTAATTAATCACCCTTTAATCAACTTTTAATTATAAAGTAATTACAAATTTTAATTGTTTAAAATCTTTATTTAATCATTATGAAGAATTTTGTCTTTAAGTTAAAAATTTAAATATTTGATTTACTCCTCAAGTATTTTATCATGTTAAATTTTTTAAAAATTTTATTTCTAAAATATAAGTTTTAAAATACTTCATTTATCCTGGATAATTATTTTAAAAACAAGTTTTAAATCATGTTTCAAAATTTTCAGGAAAAAAAAACTTGAACTTTGTTGTTTTTAAGTTTGACCCGAGGCCTTCCCCGAGTTGCCCCCGATGTAAATGCTTCCCCGCTTCGAGTTTCCATTCGAATCGACCCGTGAGAGAAATATTTTCACAAATTTGTTTAAGTCCGGAAATCTACTCGATACAGCTCCAAAACGTCACGAGCTCGACTTCGAGTTTTTCTACCTAAATTCCCGAGTGGTGCTTCGAGCTTTCCTCCCTGCTTCCCCAAACCATCACAACTGATACCACCACCAGATCGTACACGTGCATGATCAAGACCACTGCCGATGGTCGAAGCTGCAGCCACCAACAAGTCGGCGCTCATCCCCTAACACCCTACAAACACCCAGAATTCGAATTCATCTCGAAAACCAGAATCGAGCTATCTCGACCCAACAACCCAGCGAAGCTTCGCAAGAAAATGTCTCATCCCGCCTCCTCCGATCGTCAGAGGCCACGATATTTGGTCCAAGCCTTCGTAGTCGTGTGACGCTTCTAATGGCTCCGACGTTGTGAAGTCTGGTCGCCTATCGGCGGCGCAGCCCCGCCATTTTTACTTCGAACGAAAATGGGTTCTTAAACCCTATTTCAATCTCGTGTTCGAAAATTTGGGTTTTATAAAATACATTGATATTTTTCTAGTATTCGTGATCGTTAAATCTCCCTGCCACCCCCATTTCGAGGCCCGTAACTACATAGATCATCAGATTTTGTCAAAAACTCATTTTCCGATCAACTTCCATTTTCCTGAGCAATATGCAATGAAGAAATTTGATTTTTGTTTCTAAAATCATTATTTTTACAAGGAGTTCACATAGTTTTATTAAAGTTAAGATTCGAGAAGTTTGAAATTCTTGAAAAGCTTGAAGTGTGACAGTACTTCACTGTTTCCAGGAAGAAAGAATATGTATGTTGTTTTAATACATCAGTGATATCAGATACAGGTTCAATTTTTTTTTAACTTAATTACATTCTTTTTTTTAAGAAGTAAAGAGGGAAAGAGAGATTTAAAATTTTGAAGTGGGTTACTTGTAAACCTGTAACTCAGTTTCCAGAAAAGGAAAATCACAAAAAGAAAAGAAAAAAACTGCTTTGATTTGTCCCTGAAGCATGGTACAGGTTCAAAACAAAATTCCAACTTGTTTTTAATTTATTTCAGGAGGAATAAGGGAGAGAAAGATTGAGTTGGATTTTGATATGTTTTATTCTTGTAAAAAGAAGGCTATATGAAATTGAGTTTCACAGTTTCCAGGAAAGAACAACTTTGCTTTGATTTATTGCTAGAAAAATAGTGCAAGTTTAAAAAATATCCATCTTGTTTACTAAAACAAAATGCATGGCTAACCTTAGTTTATCATCCAAATCAAATAGAGACAAAGGGGAAAGAAAATGGATTTTTACAGGTTTTCAGTTTTGTTTTTCCTAAAACTAAAATAGTGACTAGTATTTTTGCAAGATCAACATGACAAGCCAAGCATTAAACCATACATCCAAATCTCTTGCATGCAAACAAAGCTTAAGTTCCCTACATCACCCATACATACACAAAGCAACCATGATAAAAAGAAAACAGAGTTTACTCACTTGTTTTTCCAGAGATTACTGACAGATTCAAACAGAGAGATGAGCCTTGAACTTTTCTTCTTTTCTTACTTTAAATTCGTTTAAGTTTTGGATCTGCAAATGATGATTACAGATCTTTGTTTATTCCTGATTGTATTCATTCACTTAATAAATCAATAGCCATATTTTTAATTCACTTACAGTTAAATTCTTTTTAATAGAACAGAGAGCCTTTTTATTTTCTGCCACTAGAAAACCAAACAGCTTTTAATTCTTGATTCTTCCTGCAAATAAAATTAGACACTGTTGTATTAAATCCCATGTTGTACTTATTCATTTTAATCATTAAAAATAACAAATCTTTTCCATATTACTTACAGCTTGAAATTTTAATACAGAGCTTTTTCCTGAAACTTGAAACTAGCAATAGAGTAAAACTTTGATCTTGATTTTTTTCCTGCAAGTAATTGAGGGTCATTGCTTAATTCTTGCTTCATTTTAGATTGCAACCTTAAATTCAAAATAAAAAAATAAAAAAAGTTACTTGCCTTTTTTAAATTTATTTACAGAAAAAGAAAAGAACTACGCTGCCTTAAAACCAGAAACCCCTCTGCTTCACCAATCTGAAAGTATCACGCTACTGTTATGAAGCTTGAGAAAATATTTCAGTTTTTTAGCTTGAATTGAAGAAGGCGGTTTCTCTTTTTTTTCTGAACTTTCCTTTTTTTTGAATGCTGAAGTAAAAATTTCAAAGATCTTTTGATTGCTGAACATCAGATGTTAGGGGATTTAAAAATTCAAAGTTGGAAGGTGAAGAGTTTCCCTGAATTTTTTATTTGACTATTTTATTTAGGCAATGATGGTTTGTGCCATTTGTAAGGGGACATCTTAAGCCTTAGATTTTGTTAATCATTTTACTCCATTGTGAATATATGTTTCAGTCCCTTTTGATGTTTACAAAGCAAAAGAAAATTTTAAAAAAAAATTATATTTATATCTTATACATTTTCAAAGTAAATGAGTATATTTATCCTTTTGTATATATACATACATGCACAATGTATGAAAGAATTTAAACTAATACATATGTTACATCTTAACAATTTTAAATACTACTTACTTTTTTTTAAAACATTTGTTGTAAATTTAAATTCAAACTTAAATCTTAAGCTTGAAATATAAACACTTATCTTTAACAAATTTAAATTAAATTCCTTTGTGTATTAAATTATACTAATGTATTTAATGTTCATAGGTATAAGATTTAAATCCAATTGACCTTTAAAAACATTTATTATCTCAATATTTTAAACCTAAAATAAATTTGGAATTTATTTCATATATTATTTTCACTTATTTTATTTGGTTTAGATTTTTCTTCCAATTTATTCTCAAATTAAACCCCAAGAGTTTAAATATATTATTTATTTTAATTAAAAATTTTGGGATGTTACATGCTCCTTTCTGCACGGTGGCAAAAACCTATCACTAAACGTTTTACCATTTGGATTCCGCATCAAGCATGGTCTTCTTCTATCTTCAGTGTGGAGGAATCAATCATTGAGCTTGGTACTGTCGTGATCCCCTCTATTGTATTTTTTCGGTACCCTTGGACACAAGCAGGGAAGTGTGCATTGAAAATTTCACAGAATTCAAATTGTCCTGCCAAATCTTATTTCTTTGATAAATGCTTCTTCTTCTACGAGATGTTTCTGGCTATATGCACTTAGATCCAAGCGAGTCTTCAACCTTCTATTATTCCCTTTTCTGGTAATGATGGATGAGTTACTGAAAATCTACTCATCATTTTGTTCAACTGTTTCTTCTCCCTCGTTGGAGTTAAACTACCAAGCCTGATGTTCGAAAGAGTGATAGAGCTGCTGCTTCCAATTCTATCTTCTTTCCTAATCCTATTGATCTCGCTTCCGCTGCCTGGACTGTACCGTAACAAACTACTATTATTACTTACTACCAGAGAATTTAGTATTTAATCATTTAGATTAAAAATGCATAGTAACACAAACCTAAGATAGAATATTTTCTGTTTTGTTAAAAAGAAGTCTAAAACTTGAATTTAGATAAAAATTTTAAAAATTAACGATAATTAACAATGTTGAGTATTGGTATGTCGATATGGTTCAAACGATGGTTACGATTCTTTGGCAATGGTATGATAATGGTAAATTTCTGTTAATAGCCCTACATGGTGTAATACAATATTTCAACGATAAATAATAATGTTGAACATGATTTTTATTATAGCTACTGTGGTTTCTTGCAATAGCTAACAAAAATATTATGTAGATTAACACGGATTCCAACATGTGCACAACATATATGGATATACCTTTTTATGTTATACAGTTGGGTTCTCTCTCTAGTTATGGTTGATCAAATAATGATTGAAGATATAACACACCTTCCCAAAATATTTGGATAGTGAGAGATTAGAAGATTTTAGAGGAAACAAATAGATGATTTTAACGTTACGTATGGGTGATTGGCTCTTAGAAATAGATAATGCAAAGCTTTTAATATGTATAACATAATTATACAGAAGGTAATGATAAGTAAAGAAACTATAATATTAAACTATTCAACTAACCTTTGCATGAAATAAACAGTTAAAATTGCTATGAGCTATTAAGAATAATAATCAGATCCTGGAAAAGATGGAAATACAAATGCATAGCTGGATAATATTAGCAATAAAAAACTATAAACTATCATTTGTACTCATACATAATGGTTAATAAAATGATTAAACTATTTCATCCAAATAAAGTTAGAAATTGTGACTAATTACAAGAAACTATTATTCAAATTTTTGATATACATCTAAATCTTTAGTTCTAAAATGTAGTTATCACAAGCAACTATTTATTATTTATTTTCTTTTTTTTGTGGGTATCATCATGAAACCTAACTCAAAATGTATATAAGAAAGATCATTAGCTGGCAGCTGAAAAAGAAGGAGATAGAATTAGGGGTAATTATGTAAGTTGTTACATATATCTAACTCAATAATCAATCTTGTTCGAAATTAAAGGTATTTTATTTCTATATATACTTGATATAATATGGTTATATTAATTAATTAATTAATTTAATTAAAAGTATATTTAATAGAAAATCCATAAATAATATATTTTGTGATAGTAGTTACAAAGTGTTGTAATCGTGAGTGATTATCACAATAAAAATAATATACTATTTTAGATGTTTCTAGTCAAGATACATCGTGCCTGGATAATAATATATCCATAGAGACTAGAGTACATAACGCACTTCAAATATTGGATAGTGTATTACTCATGGCTGATGGGGGTATCTAGAGGTTGCGTACTGAAATTTGTCGGATATCTATGGAGCAACTCACTCAATAGTTTTCTACTGGTTAAGATAACCACGGTCAAACAGGAAATATCGATGCGACTGATATACATAGTTCTCTCGACTTGAGAATACCATAGATCTTCAATATAAAAGCTCAGCTTTGATTATAGTCATATCATGACATGGTGTTCCATTGAGTGACTATAGTTGGGTCGGGTGGAAATATTGGGAGTGAAGCACTATTCAAGAGAGGATTTGTCTCCTTGGTTATACGAGATTAGCATTACAGTCAACTCAAAGTCAAAGTCTCTGGCCAGAGCATTTCGATTAATAATAATTGTTCTTATTGAATCAAGAACTTGTGGTTGGACTATAGAGTTGAATATAGATAATATTGAAATTTTGATCATTACCAAATTCCACAATTCCAAAGTGATATAATTTTGACGAAGAGAAATGGTGTAAATAAATCCCACAACCGGGTAACGCTTGTTAGTCTGTGAGATGATGGTTTTGATGACAACAACCTTAGAATAGTTTATAAAATATAAATACTAACAATATAAGTTTATATATATATGTATGTATATGCAGGATTTAACCATGCAGGTATCAAGAATGAAGACTGTACAGTATAAAGATCCAAGTTATCAAGATTGAAGACTCATGAGTATCAAGATTTCAAGTAATTTACTTTTAATTAGAAATTTTGTTAAAACTCATAGAAAAGCACTGGCATCTTAAAATCCAATTTATTCATGGAATGGAATCCACTTCGAGCCTGTTAAAGGGATGGAACCCTAAGTAGGATGGAACCTACAAAAAATCTAGTGGAACATTGTTTTGTATCCGCTAACTTTTTATTCAAAACGATTTTTCAAAATTATATCTTGTTTTCAAAATGATTTCAAAACCTTCCTTTTAAAAGCATCAAAAACATCTATCCTGATTTCAAATACTTTTAGCCTCAAAATAATCTTTATATTTACTTATGTATTTTAATTATAGTCAAGTATATTTATAAAGTTTAAAATACTTTTAATATAAAATAAAGGTTACACCAAAAATCCCTTTGGGATGTCGACATACTAAAGTACCCCATGTCGTCATGGTGTCAGTTGAGTTCAAAATTTAAATTTCAAAAGAAGTGTCTATTCGTCATAACTCTTCACGAATGGACATGGCTGTTGTTCTTCTATAAATAGGGGTTAGTTTCAACGAATTTTAATTCAGTTTTTCTGGTTTTTCGCTCTTCTTCTTCTTCCACATTTCTATATACAAATTCTTACCATTACTCTTCCGAAATCAACATTGAATCTAACTAGATTATCTCTGGTTTGATTTTCTATCACTATCTCAACAAGATCCTCAGTGCTATTCAGAGTTATAGGCTTTTTGTAATCAACTTAGCAAGAAAAGGTGTGATTGTAGCCTTGAAAATCAATCAAGCGAGATAAGGTGTGATTGTAGCCTTAGAAATCAATTGGGTGAACTTATTTCCCGTGAAATCAAGTATCTCCACCCAGAGGATTGTGATTCTGGAGGGTGTATCTCGTTGCCTTGAAATTGAGGGTGTAATTGTAAAGATTGTTTTTGAAAGGAAATCCGTACTTGTGTGCGGGACTGGATGTAGGGTAACTCTGAACCAGTATAAAATCCCATGTGTTCTTTCCTTTACCGCTTTTACTTTATATTTGCATTTGTGTTTGATTCTGTGATCATATCTGTGTCTGAATATTGCATTCTTTTGTATTTAAATTAACAAAAACTCAAAAAGATTTAACGATCCTCTAAAACACTATTCACCCCCTCTAGTGTTTACCCTAGCCTTAAGATCCTTAATCCGCATTTCTCACAACCCTTAATAAAGTGAAATTAGACTATACAGAAACTAAATAAGTAATTAATTAAAATATAAATTTTACTCATAAAAATCTGGAAAATTTTTGTAACACTTAGAATATTATTCTTGTTTTTCTAAAAATTCAAATTTTGATATTTTATGACATAATTATTTTATATTATTTATTTACGAGATTTTGACTAATTAATTCATAATAAGTATATATTAAAATTATAACAGATTTAGATATGTAATGATTTCGAATGGAATATTAAAATAAAAACATTAATTTTTTATATATTTATGTTTATATGTATATATTTATTATATTACAAACTTACATTTAATTATTGTATATTTATCATAATTATTTACTTTAATTCATATATACATTCATAAATAAGTAAAATAATTTATTTTCTTAAATTTATAATTTTATACGTACATACATACATATATTTAATTATTATTTATAATATAATATGTAAATACACACACACATACACAATAGTTTTTCATAATAAATACATTCATATATGTGTGTGTGTGTGTGTGTGTGTGTGTGTGTGTGTATGTATGTATTCATATATGATTACTCGGATATTTATAAATACAAGTATATGCACATAATGGACAAAATACAATACATATAGAATGAGCTATTGTCCGTTGCGATGTAAATCTCAACATCTATACACGGACTTGTTATACCTTGCACGGAATATCAGGTTATATATGCACACACATTTACATATGTATGCGATGCATATGTATATTTATATAATAAGTGAAAATAAATCAAATAAATTTCAAACAACATTTTGTGAATTTAAATAAAATACATGATTTTATTTAAACTAAATTTAGAAATATTCTAAATAAATTATACTTCATAAGCCCAATAAAGATCCAATAGGGTAAAAGAATTAAAATTCACGCATAACTTCCGCTGCGGGCTAGCCTAGTTCCAATAATGGTATTAGTGCCAAATAGCCTATGCGATCTATGCGATCTAGCGATATTATGTTAACTATTAAGCTCACATCTCAAAAGGTTATTTCTGATAGAGAATGCCCAATTTGAATTGGATCTTGGGCTAGTTTTCAAAATTGTTTGAAAATTAAAAATACAACATTCTAAATTGAAAAGTTAAATTTAAAACAAGATATGAATATATTATAAAAGTTATAATATAATAAATTTTTCAAAATTTTTGAAAATGTATATTAGTTTAGGAATTTTTAAATTTTTTTAATTTGATTAATAAAATAAACTAATTAAATAAATAAGTTAGTTAATAAATGTGTGCATGTATTATATATTATGATATATGTTATGTTGTTTTAGAATGTTTAAAACAATATAAGTATACATGTATGTATATGAATTGAATATTGAAATTAACATAATTTAATTAAAATTGTTTAATTAAATAAATTAAATAAAGGTTAATTAAATAAATAAATATATTATAGGTTGATTAATAATATAAATTAACTAAAGGTTAATTAATTAAAAAAACACACATAAAAGAGATATATGTGCAATACTATAAAGGTTATAGTATGTTATAAGTATTTAATATAAATGTTATATTAAATTAATATGAAATTAATTAAAATATAATCAAATAAGATTTAATTAAAATAATATTATACGTAAGGCTATTATATAAGCGATATAAAATATAAAAGTTATATAATAGTAAAACTTATATAATATGAATGTATAAACTAAATGTGGAATATTAAAGAAACCCTGAATAGACTTAAGTGATAAATACATATGTATTGTACGTATACCGTGATTTTAGATGTGTCTAACACTTGAATCATGATGATAATTATAAGAAATATATTATTCCATAGGTTGATATCACTTGATATAATGTATTGAAGATTATGAATCTTTAATGTAAAGTTATCCTCTATGATTTATATATTAATAGATTATTTGCATACTCTTTAGTTGTTGAGCTTTCCTCAAGCTAAGGATGTTATATATATAGTACTATTAATATATTGAATGGACGAGGTAAGATAACTGTACATTTTTATTGAGCTTTCCTCAATGTATGTGCATTATACTTAGGCCATCGCGAAATGATAGGTCCGAGTGAATAGTCTTACTTTACTTGTTCAGCTTTCCTCAAGGTAAAGGCAGAACTAGGGCAAGGAACCATGGGTTAGAAGTTGTATATGATACAAACGATAAGGAGTTATCCATCATATATGGGAGCATGATTTGTTGAGCTTTCCTCAAGGTCAGAATCCTAAGATATACGAGTTTTAACACCCACTAGTGAAGTCGAAAGACTTCTATATTTCACTTAGGGTTTGGTGAAACATAAAAGATAGTGGCGCTTTATTAGAAAAATGAAATGGCAATATTTAACCTTTCTAATATTGTAAGAACATATGCTATGTAGTGTTATAATAATTTACAATGATAAATTTGTGCATTTAATACGATTGGTAAAATGTTTATCAAATAAGATATACAAATGATTTGAATCAAAGATTGACAAATAAAAATATAGTATATACTTACTAATAAATTCTTCTTGTATGTTAATGTTTCAATACCTATGCAAGCACTTGATTTTACAACTACTAAATACATTCGTAATTTGATCGCTTACGTGTTTATTTGGTCGAGACCATGTATTGCATTCTATGAATTTCGAACTCTAAAAGCAATATGAGACTATGGATATTTGATCCATATTGCATATAATTGTTTTATGGGGAAGGGTCACAGTTCGTAGTGTATGATACTTCGACGGAGTTAGTTCATTCGAAAATAAACCAATAAACAAAACTTTAAGATCAAGTATCTAATTTGATTGATTACAAAAGGATTGTAATGTGTTATCATTAACACTAAACCAAGACTACAACATAAATCTAAGTACTCGATCGCTGAAATGTCAATTTGATTGGTTTACGCAAAGCGCAACCTATTTGATGTCCTTAAATGTTAAGGATGATCAAGTGCGCTTTTGGAAAGAATTCGTTATGATATTGTAGTAAGAGAATTCATCTTTTGAATGGTTTGACCATTTAGAAAGAAAAATGAATGTACAAGGGTAGATATGATTTAAGGTATAGTTGGGCTAAAAAAATGAATAATCACTTCTGCATTATAAAGAAACATCGAAAATGATAGTTGTAATAATAATAATTGATACTAACATCAAAATAAGAAATACAATTTCTATTCCAAAATGTATTTTAATACAGAAAATTGTTATCTATGAGATTTATTTCTTTCAGTTCAAAATATTTGATCAAAGAACTCACCATTATAAACTAGTTGTAATATATGAAATAAATAATTTTTATTAAGTGAATGACGTACCTCCGGATTCAGTATGCTATTATAGCAATGGCGAAAATAGTAGGAGCATGCCATATAGCACTTATTCATTGCATTAAGTTATGAAAATTATTTTCATAGAACATACCGAATATTATTTATGAAATAATGACTATTTTTCGGTATTGACTGAAACCGAAAAATAGACATAGTTGATTTCAATATGAATATTTTGAATATTCATTATGAAAGTAAACTATAATATGGTTTTTTTCATAATAAAATGATGCAAATAAAAATATAAAAGTGTCTAAAATTATTTACAATTATTTTGAAATTAAAGACTAAGTCATACTTTTGAGAAATAAATTTTATTATATGATTATGAATCATACGATATTGGTTAATTGTTTCTCAAACAATTAAAGGCGATGCACTCATTCAGTAGGAGAATTATAAGAGTTGATGGACTCTTTGGATTGATACATATAGATGTATGCAATTGTAAGCCTATTAATACCAAAACAGTTCCATGCACTTTGTCATATTGACCGAAGAGTTAGTACCGACATGGATATGCATATTTGATACATATGTAGTATGTCTAAGATATACCCATAGAGTATAAAATGAAAGTAAATAATATAACATGAGATAGAAATGATTCGATTTGATCAAATAGGTAAGTATATTGGAAAGAGTTCCGAACGTACCTAAAAGTGAATAAATATTCGATCTCAAAAGTCACTCCTCCTTGTGATACATAATAATGTATCGAAAAGGTGTAATCGAACCTTAATGGACAATGTACGATTAATTGTGAGTGAAGTTGAGTTAGTTTCTTTCTATAAGATCATGTACTTAAGAGTAGTACACAAGATTAATATTATTTCATCTAAATAATAATTTACAAAATCATACAAGATAAGGGTTTATACGAAATTCCAACATATTCTAGACCAAGGAGTTGGCAGGTTATGCGAGTCGAAAGATTGCACATAATAATTGTTTTGAGGGGTCTTGTCAAAAGGATTTTAGAAAAGTCCGTAATTGGATGACATGTTTATGTTTTGAACATAAGCTTTGTGAACTAAAAATTAAATTAATTTGTTTGAAAGGCAATTTATAAAATGTTTATGAACACCTATTCCATTGCACTGAGAAACAATTGTTGTATCAAGCAATACCAACTTCATTGTGAAGGACTTTCTTTGAGAAATTATTAGTAGTAAAATTGAATTGGATACGATCCAAAGATTAAACTGATTAGACGAGGTGAAATTAAATTAACTAACCAAATGAACATAACATGTTAGAGTGTCTAATAAGTATTCTCACACATTGAAGAGAAACTATGAGTTTCTTATCAATATCGAAAATATACAATCCTTCGTTGTTTAATTAAACTATTAATAGTGTTGACTCTATAATATGGTGCGATACAAAGATCTAAAAATGAAACCCGAAGTACATTATCAAAATATGATTTTGTCGTAATCAAATAGATATGATCCATCAGCCAAGACTATGTCTTTATGAACAAGACTAATGCAGTTAGAATTAAATAAGTAATGTTCATAAAATTAATCCCATAATTTTCAAATCTTGAGATTAACGTAATAGATTCATCGTTCAACATGATCAAGTTATTTCGAATCTACTTACAAAATTATCGCTTTATAACACTTAATGTGGTACGTATGCGCTGAATTAGAAAATTCTAAATAATGATTCAGAGTAGATTATTTGCATATAATAACTAATGTGTCTTGAAGTCAGTGGAAGCGATATAGAGGTTGTGAGTTTTCGGACATGATCCAAGAAATTATAGAAATAACATTTTATATGCGTTGAAATTGAAAAAATATTTTGATAGAAATATCTAATTATTTGATTATCAATCTAAATATAGATGAAGCATGAGTTCATAAGAAAGAACGTTAAAAAGTACATATATATTTCTTACCCATAGGTAAACAACATAAAGCTGATTTTTTTAATGATGTACATGTGCTAAAATTAGTTTTAGTTGTTTTAATACTTAACGTTGGATTTGAAAACAATCTTTTATAGTAAGCATAAAATATATTGGGAATGTCCCAAACAATATGTAGAGATACCATATTAAAATGTTTAATATGGAACTTGTTAGATGGATTCTTATGTATCGGCAATAGGAATTATTATACATGTTACGTTATCTACGATATCATGTTTTGTTTGCGTATTTGAAACAAATATCAAATCCAAATAGATTTCAATAAATTGTTGTTTGAGTTTTTCTCGTGTATTTATGAAATACTAGAGAAAGGTTTACAAAGACAATGAATTCCTTATAAAGGGGTGTTCGAACTCAAATTTCATAAGTGATATTGAGTATAACATGTCAACAATATATTAAGAATCATTAAGTTGGAAATGTTCCAAATAAAAGAGAGTGGCTGATTCATTGACTTGAATAGCGCTACAATAATAGCAATGTATATAAATATAAATGTATAAATTTATAATTGAGCTGAGGGTGGTTCCAATTGTTGAGAATCTCGTAACATTATTACATGATAACAATGTCACGACATAGTTCGCAATAAAACTTATTGCTCAATAGAATTCAAGAGACATGTGCTGAATTGTTCTATATGATAAAGGTAGTTTATCAGCGTTAGAGAGCGTTAATTGATAGAGTAGATGATTAAAACAAAATAGCATACCTGTTCACTAAGGGTCTGACCTAATTGATTTTAAGAAAACCAACTGGAGAAGTTAGAATAAGATTCCACAATTGACTCCAAGTGCAAGTGAGAGATTGATAGAGTTAGGGGTATGCCTTAGGGGCAATTATATAATTTATTAAACATATCTAACTCAACAACTAATCTTGTTCGAAATCAATTGTATTTTCTTTCTATCATATATTTGGTATAATGTGGTAATATTAATTAATTAATTTAATTAAAAATATATTTAATAGAAAATCCATAAAAGGTATGTTTTGTGATAGTAGTTACAAAGTGTTGTAACCGTGAGCAATTTGTCATAATAAAAATTAATGTACCATTTTAAATGTTCCTAGTCAAAATGCATTGGGACTAGATGCAATGTACCCATAGAGATTAGAGTATGTAACGCTCTCCCAATATTGGACAGTGTATTAATTATGGCTACTGTAGGCACCTAGAGGTTATGCACTGATACTTATTGGGTAACTTTGGAGTGACTCACTCAATAGTTTTCTATTGGTGAATAAAACTAAGGTCAGAACGAAAATATTGTTGTGACTGATTTACACAGTTCTCTCGACTTGAGAATACCGTGGATCTTCAATATGATAGCTTTGTTTGATTATAGTCAAGTCATAGCATGGCGTTCCATCTAGGGACTATAACTGGGTCGAGTGCAAGTATTGAAAGTGAAGCATTATTCAAGAGAGGATTCGTCTCCTCGGTTATATGTGGTTATTATCATGGTCAACTTAAAGTCAAAGCTTTTGGCCAAAGCATTTTCGATTAATAATAATTGTTCTTATTGAAATAAGGACTTTGTGTTTGGACTATAGAGTTGAATATGGATGATATTGGAATTTTGACCATTACCAAATTCCATAAGTCCAAAGTGATATAGTTTTGACGAAGAGAATTGGTGTAAATAAATATCACAACAAGATAACAGTTAATAAAGTGAAATTGGATTTTATCAAAACTAAGAAAGTGATAAATTTGGCCAAAATGTCATCCAACTTACTAAGTGACATGTGAACATAAACATTCGAATAGTTTGTTAATTGCTGACCGAATTAACATCCAAGAGTTACACAACCAGAATGATGAATTCTATTTAGAACAAACGATTTAATTAGTTTATAATTGTTACAAATTATTTAATGTTTATGAAATATTAATTATAAAATTTAAATATGATTTGAGATATAAATATTGTCATATATATATTTATAATAGTTATAAATATATCGATCGATAAGAGATATCAATGATGAATTAAATTAGATTTAATTATACATATTTAATTGGGGTTAAATGGGCTATTGGCGCATGTTTTTGGAAGTATAGTTCAACAGCAATACCAAAGCATAAGGGCGGAAAAAGATGTTGCAAGTTGGTTTTGAAATGCATGGTCGAGATTAGGTGAGAAAAGTATAAGATACTATCCTATTTCTCTCTTATTCAACCAATTTAAATAATCTCTAAACCTAACTTCATTTAACTTTTTTCCCACCTCCTTCATCATTATTATAGCAGGAATACTTCCTCAAAATCCTTAGAAAATATCAAATTAACTCAAATTGACAACTATTTGGTAGCGAAAGGTCTGCGATCCAAGACTAGTAATCTGACGAATCGAGGTAATTTCCAAAGGAAGAGGATTCATCTTTTCAACGTGGACTTAATGGTATCTATTATGGGTAACTATTTATTTACATGGCAAGGTATATGATTATGGTATTATTATTGCTTAGTTAGTTATGTGAGATTTCTATAGGTAATGTTGTTGTCACAATAATGATTGGCTATGTGCATAAGTTTAATGCAATCATACATACATATATATTATTAATAATCTAATGATCTATTCCAAATAAATGTATTCTATTTTAATATTTCACCAACTAATACATATATATATATATAAATTAATTTATTTACACACTTTATATCAAAGCATATATATAATAAAATTTCATCTAATAATTATCTAATATATGTTTATGTTAATTATGAATTTTAACACCAGAAAATAATTTTTCTATTTTTATTAGATGTTTTATTATCATTATTTAATATCTGTTGGATTTAAGAAATTCATTAAAACAAATATTGTTTTGAAAATTCAATTTTAAATTTTTTAAAATTAGTTCATTATCTCAAAAGATGTAAAACAATAGCTTTTTGGAATTTTTATATTTTTAGAGATTAACCTAAAAATCGACCGATTAGTATTTAATTAATTAAATATATAATTTTTACTCATAAAATTCTATAAATTTTTTGCAACACATAGGATATTGTTCTTGTTTTCAAAAAAATTAAATTTTGATATTTTATTAGACAATTATTTATATTATTTATTTATGATGGTTTGACTAATTGATTCACAATAAATATATATTAATATATTAAAATTATAAAAAAATTAGATCTATAAATATTTCTAACTGGAATATTAGAATAAAATAAAACTTTAATTATGTATATTATAATACGAACTTACATTTAATTATTATTTGTATATGTGTGTATATATATGTCATAATTATTTCTTTTAATTCGTATACATATATAAATAAATAAAATAATTTATTTTCTTAAATTTATAACTTTATATGTATATATAATTGTTATTTATAATATATATATATATATATATATACAATATTTTTTCATAATAAATACATACATACAATATGTATAGAATAAGCTAATGTGTCCGTTGCGACGTAAATCCCAACATTTATATATGGGCATGTTATACCCTGCATGAAATATCACGTTACACATGCACACACATTTACATGTGATATGATACATACGTATATTTATATAATAAATGAAAATAAATCAAATAAATTTCAAACTACAATTTATGAATTTATGTACAAGATTTTATTTATGCTAAATTTAGAAATGTACTGAAGAAATTAGACTTCAGACCCAATAAAGATCCAATAAGATAAAAATAATGAAATTCACCCATAACTTCTGCTATGGGCTGACCCGGTTACAACAGAAGGTTAGGTTAAATTAATAGGCCTATACATACTAAAATTCGGTAAATCTAGTGTGATACTCATAGAAAATCAAGGAACAAATTTAGACCAGTTGACCTAGAAAAGAAAATAAATGAAAAGCATTTAATAATGTTCTTTACTTTATAAAGTGCAAACATCCAAGATTGAATTTCTCCGTCTACAGATATCATTCTCTTCTTAGACTAGAAGTAGGACAATAATAGAGGACCTCCATTTTCCTACCTACTTCTCTTTCTTTTTATCATATAAATAACAATAGGGACCGACCATTCTTAGCGACAGGGGCCTTTCTTTCTGTATTCTTGGACTACCCCTATATAAACACCATGCATAGAGTTGGGGCCCAAATGTCATAGTTTTATGCAATTAAAAAAGAAATAAACAAAAATAAATAAATGGAGGAGCATATGGTGAAAAAGCAACAACTTGTAGAGTACAGAAATACGCTGATATAAATAGAAGTAGAGAAGGTAGGCGTTAGCGTTAAAAATGGTCACGAACACCCAATTAATACGAAAGCACCACTAATCCAATAACCAAGTCCAAACAAAATGAAGCAGGGAATAAAATATAGATAAGGCAAATTAAAACAGAAAGAAATGAACACCGAATGTTTTGTAGTGGTCCGGCGTACTCCGGCCCACTCCAAAGATTTTCCTTTTATTTATACTATAAATTACAATGAAAGTCCGGATAATAGCCTTAGAATAATAACGAAGGAAGAAGAGAGTCGGCGAGAAGATCGAAAATGAGTGAGATGGCCATTGTATTTATTGGAGAAGATGACGAAATATCCAGCTAAAAACTCGCCAACAGAATCTCCAGACCTAGCTGACCCGACTCCCCAAAATTGGGCCATATTGGTCCCACTTTGGCGGATCAGTGTCGATCCCTATAGGGGGATCGATGCTACCAGCGATACCTTCAAAAGTCCTCCTCGATGTCTTCAACTGGTTTCTTGAGTTGTTTGCATAGTTTCCTAAGTGTTTTATGGAGTAGCCAATCAATCTTTGATGAGTTGATTTGCTAGTTGAGTGTCTATAGCTGTAACGACCCGGAATTTTCGATCCCGAAAATTCCAGATAGTTAGGAAAAAGAAGAAAGATATAGAAGAATAAGAAGATCAGAAATACCAACATCTCACAATCGCAGCGGGTAAAATATAATAACAAATAATAACAGTTTACAAAAGAATTCTGTATCTGTCAAATACATTTATAATATATCAGAGTTACACATATATACAGGCACTGGATATACACAATCATCATGACTCAGATATACAACAATATAATACAACGGAGATGCTCTATACGTTCTTACCATCCAGCTCGCCTCTTGAGCTCCAGAACGTCCTTACCTGAAAATCTGTAATACTCGGTCTGACCCGAGCATTACATCAAAGTAACACCCGGGTCAGGCTGAAAACCAGCGTGAGTAAACTCGTCTAACATGAAATTCCAATGCATAGAACTTATTTCAAACCCCGGGTAACTTGTGTCAATTTCCAAATTCACAATTTGTTATAAACATCACTAATTTCACATATCAATATCTAAGTACCAAAAAATTAGATTAAATGGTCCCATCCACTTAAATCATTCCATATGAGCCTATTGATTTCACATATCAATTTATAAAGAATCGAAGTGGTTTCGGTATTTTCTAATACCCGACCCCAGTCTCTTCGAACCTCATGTCATCCTAACCCTAGTTCCCAAATGAAATACTCTTCGGACTTAAAATACAGGATGTACCTTTACACAACAATTCATCATTGATAGATAACCACAATATCCTGTCCGCCCAAACATATGATACTACAAAACTATTCATATTAGGGATATCAACTCATTCAAGGCATCCAATACCATTCAATCATCCATAAGAAAACTTGATCACTTCCAAAATTAATTTAATTAATTCTAATTGAATTACTAACCGCAATCACTTAGATTCCTTCATTTAACATTAATTAATTTCAAATCAGTTAATTGATCATCCCTTAATTATCCATCTTACTTAATCACCTTGGATTAATTATCCTTCAGCTTCATTCAAGTAATTATCTTTATTTAATTTCACAAATTAATTATTCTTAACCAATATCAAAAATTAATCTTTAATTACTTCATAAATTAATTAACTATAATTAATTACATTAATCCTTAATTACTTATTAATTAATTTCTCATAAATCACTTATTATTGATTAATTAATCTTAATTAATCAATCTTTAATTACATTTTTAATTTTTATAAATTAATGATTTCTAATTACATTTTAATTAATCTAATCTAAATTAATTACATCGAGCAATTAATCATTAATTAAACCACAAATATTAATCACTCTCGATTAATCTCAACCAATAATTAACTACCTTTTTATTTACTTCATTAAATAAATAAATTACTCATTTTATAAAAGAAGTTTAAAGGAATTTAAAACCAAATTCATTTTTAAATTCAAAAATGTACTTTAACATTCAAGTTGTTAAAACCATTTAAATTTAAAAAACTTTATTCGTTTAAAAACTGAGATTCACTAAACTTGAATTCCAGATTTAACTTTGATTTAAAACTTGTTTAAAATCTTTACTTTAAAATTTTAACTTCAGTTTAAAAATCACTTTTATTTCGTTCCAATTCATTCTTATTTTTATTCTATAATTATTTCACTTTCAAAATTCACCCTTATATTTCTTTCAAAAATCCAATTTTATATATTTTGATAACTCAGGGTACCAAATATTCAAGCAACCCACAGCATTCAATATTCCAACTACCAATAATATTCATCACAGAATATCAATCACTCCAATATATTCTATATACTACTATATATAATATAGCACATCAAAATAATTCAATCATTCAACCAATTATTTAAATTTAACCATTTAAGTTTAAATTAACCCTGCTGAGTGAGATTAACTCACCTTTGCTTTTTAATTTGCAATCCACTTCCATCTAGTCTTGTTTTATCCACGATTTGACCATGTATAAATATTTATATAGGTTATTAATATTCGAAACAAATCGATCTATCAATTGACATTTAATTTGATTAACTATAAATTTAATTCTAATTAATAAATTTCCTTTTTATTCTTGAAAATACATATCCTTTTGAAAATACATATTCTTTTTATTCTTGACAATACATATACTTTTTTTTCCTAATCTTTATGCATGGATAAACTAAAATAGAGATGTTTATACTTAACTGCTACATATTTATCTTCTTATCTATATGTATGTATAAAAAAAAGATTTCTCTGGTTAAAAACAAGAACATTTTATTATATTTAAATTAAAAATAGAATTATGCCTGCTGCTAAATCCAATATCTAGATCGAGCATAGCTACCTCCTATCACCGAGTTCATCGACGATCAGCGTTGCTTGTAAAAAACAGCGCCCCCTCCCCCTTGAGCCCACTAGCCTTCTCACCTCAGACCACACGCTCCTACGCAGCCGACGCCGACTCCATTATACTCGAATCGACCCTCCCCAAGCCACAGCCCCTGCCTCCCTTAACCGCGCGTAGACGCCTAGAAGAACGAACCCGACCATCACCACGTCCCTCGACTTCATGAACCCAAACGCCGCGACATCGAGCTCAAAACGCGTGTGCGCCACCTCCTACAATCATCTCGCCTCCACCTCCTTATGCCGTGGAATTGCTGGTCAATATAACTTATTATTTATATTTGAATTTCTATTTAATTTTCAGCGCGTTTACCTCTCGTATGATTACATCACAACTCCAAATGTTACAAAAATTGAAATCCGATAATAATACAATATTACAGATCCAATGAAACTGGTTTCGTCGTAATCTGAGACTGTCCCTCGAAAGGCTATTTTTAAATATCAATTTAAACGGTATATTTTTAAAACTGAACAAATCACCATTAAATTCAATTTTAACACTTTTACTATCTTCAGTATTATCGATATAAATTTTGCAAACCCTTAAATTATTTTTAACAGGCTTAAAAACTAAAGATTCAATAATTCACCCAATTTCAGTTTATTAAATCCAATAACTTAATTGCTATTAATAATAATATTTGAGTCCAAGTTAAAAATTAACTTTTAAATATTTACAATCAATTAAATTTTCCAATCTAAATTGTTAAAAATTCCGGGTCGTCACATTCCTCCCCCTTAAAAGAATTTCGTCCCCGGAATTGCTAGTTAAGAAGAATGATTCAATACCCATTACTATTCTCCAAAACCAAACAGTTTTATCACCTTGCCATAACATATTTTTTTTATTAAAGACCCACTATTTCCTCAACCAACTCTTCAATACCTTCCATAGTTTCCAACAACATTATTTACTCCACTCATTCAAATTTAAATTTAAATTCAAATTTAAATTATTACAACTTTCTTAAAATTTTTCTAACTCCCTAAATTTTCAAAAAATTTCGCTAGTGTCTCCTTTGTGCGGCTAGCTCGGTACAACTACAAAATTCCTCTACGGGCTCTCAAATTCCTAAAGAAAATGAAAAGACAAGTGGCTAGATCGAAAACCCAATCAAATTTCATATAGAAATTTAAACGCATACCTTTTTGTCGAGCAATTCAAACTTATCTTCTGAAATCAAAACCAATTTTCCTTTCCCTTTATAATACCTGCATATCCTACTTAGCAATAATATCCAACCATAGCTTTTAAAATCATTTTATACATTTTCTTACAGAGTTTTCATATCTACTTCTCTTCAAATTAGTTTTCCCATTTCCATATGAATTAAACTTATCTTCAACTCTGAATTTTGAATTTTATTTTCCATTTATAACTGATTCATATCATTATTGTAAATTAGTTTCATCCACTAATTTATTTCTATTTCAAATTTGAAATCATTTTGTCGCTAACAAAAATTTTCCCAAAAATTTTCAAAAATTTTCTAACTTTTGGCAGAGTCTCCTTTGTACGGAGGAGCTTTTGCAATTTGACAAGAGATATAAATATATATACATCGACCCACACGGTCGGAAAAACCAGAACAGTTCATATTTCCTATTTTTATTGCATAGGCGTACCTTTATTTAGCATTTTTAAGCAAGCGGCTTATTAGTTTAGCAATTAGCACGTCCAAATCCAGCCAAACGGCCTTCAGGTACCTGCACTTACTGAATTTAAATATGTAAGTTCCATACATAGGAAAGTTATTTAAATTTCACTCATTTTCAATAGCTAACATGTGGATTTCATAAGCCATACCTACCAAACAGCACGTAAAAGTAATCAACAAGGTTTCAATCACCAATTCATTTGCTTTCACTCGCTTTTCTTACCCTTGCAATTCAATCTAAGTGATGTACAACTCACATACTTACCTTCAATTCATTTATAATTCCAAACAAACACATATTTATATCAATTGATTCAAAAATCAATTATATTTGCATCCAATAATTCATAGAATTTAATTAAATCCCGTTTACGTCAAACGACAATCATTTCTACGTAAATTGATGATATCCATGTGAATAAATAATTACTTAAGTTTTATAACTAATTTAAATTGATTCCAACTCAATTTATATTTAATTCCTTCTATTTTAATTCATTCACAACCATTTTATTTAGCTCGACACATTCCATGCTTATGTACTACTAACCATTCCCAAATTAATTCAACCCAAGCTTTTATTTAATGGGCTTTCACCCTTATTCGAAGCCAAGCTTCCATAAATTTTAAACTTAAGTTAAAGTTTACTTTAATTTATTTCAACATCAAACTTAAGTTCACTTCTATTTGATTCTCACTGAATCAAATTCTATTTAATTCAGTTAGCCCATCCATTTTAATTTTAATTTTAATTCACATTCTCAATTTATAAAAATAATATCCAAGCACATATTTAACTCATTTATACTCAAATTGGATTTTATTTGTAACTCAAATCATTTCTATTATAATCCAATTCTCTCTTTTTACAATATCTTCACATATTTTTATTCATTATCAAATCCAAGTCGAATTCTATTTATAATTCGAGTTCATTTCACAATCCATTTTATTTAACCGAGTTAAAATTCATTAATATACTCTATCAAATAATTTATTTAGTTAATTAGTTTACTCCCAACTTTTATATCAATATTCAATTTTATTACAATAATCACTTCATTAAATTTTCCCGAGTTCAATTTTTTTCTTTTCATAATTCCAGTTTGAATTTCTTTCATTTTCCACAATTCCAACACTTTTATTTTACAAATTTAGAAATACCTTTAAATTCACATAATATAATTAAAATAGCTTTTTATAAAAATACTTCTTATAATTTGATGTCTCAACCAGTCCATCCTTGTTCTCACAGAAATTCGATCATACGTTGATCAGGCGTATGACTAAAAATCTATAAGTACTTAGCAGACCCGTTTTCAACGTCCAGTGAAAATACTTGGAAAATAATTTTATTGAAAATATCGAAAATAATTTTTGAAAATAGAGGAAATATCTTTGGCGAGAATGCTCTCGAAATTATCACCCCCATCCATGGTCGCAGTTACATCTTGGGTTACGTTGCCATCACAGAAAAAGTCCATGTAATTGTAGGCACTTCGCGCCCCTCGATTAAGCCATGGAACCCACAGCATACTGCAATTACATTCTAGGGTTACATTGCTATCACAATAAAAGTCCATGTAACTGTAGGCATCAGCGCCCTCGATTTTCGCTGTCAAAAATGAAACTTCTCCACTCCCATATAGGTCGTAGACTACCGATGTAAAATCAAACGTAGACCATTGGCTCTCAGCGGCACACACAACTTTCGCTATGTTACCATAGGTCGCAGTCTACCGATATAAAATCAAACGCAGTCTGTTGGCTCTCAGCGGCACACACGATTTCCGCTATGGTCCGCAGTAGATCGCAGTGACATCGAGTTACACTATCGTCACAGCATAACCCAAATGCCTCTATAGGCATCAGCGCCCTCGACTTTCACTACACACTACTCATAATCCTCAGAAACTAATTTTTTCCCGATTCCTCACAGGATCAACTTTAGAATCCCCCCTTAGGGTTCAAGGCAGTACCATCCTGTGGTACTCCTGAGAAGTTCATTTCAAGGGAGCGCCTTTTTCCCCAGAGCCATTATCAAAACACTTTATACTATACACATATAGTATCTTCTAAATAATACACCTAGTACGAATATCATATAAAGCTCCTTTACACAAAATCGATTATCCCAAAATCGATAATTCTCAAACCAGGCTTTCCAAAATGTAATATTGATTTTACCCAAAAATCAAAAGCCTTTCCAAATCTAAAGGTTCCCAAAACCTTTTTCCAAAATCCCCATAAGATCCTTTATATATATAGATATATAATTAATTGTTTTTTTAAAAACTTTTGATCATTTCAAACTTGTATAAAACTCCTTTTGTACTTCAAACACTTTCAAAATCCTTTCCTCCGGCAATAAATTCAACAAGGGGAGATTTATGTTATATAACAAAGATATATAACTTTGTTTATTCAAAATCAAATATTCAAATTTTATTACTCTTTTTTTTTAAAGTTGTTTCCATCTTACTTATCATCATAAAAATATCCAACTTTCACCTTTATCCATTGTATATTTCACAAAATATACTTTTATTTCAAAAGAAATCATTTCACATTCTTATCCAAAAATTTCCAATATCTATTTCATTCAAAGCCGTACAATGTACATTTATCATCCGTACGCTATACCAATTTGATCGCTCACTCAATCACACAATTACACTTTCGAACTAGTCCACCCGACTACCTAGTGCGGACTCAGATCTGGTTTCTTGATTAGAAACCGTCATTCTCCTTGCATAGCCATTACTACGATAGAGAATATCCAAAACCAATCAAAAATCCATATCCAGGTTCGCCGTCGAAAATCGAGGGACAAATCCCAACTCGGATCGACATAACTATCTCGAAATTTTGTGCTCGAATCTGGATCAAATCACTATGCGAATAGAATAATATACGTACAACCCACGTATTTAACTTCATTGATTATTAGCCAAATCAATTTCCTTTCTATTCATCCTCACTTTGAATTTTATTCACTTATTCACATTTGCCTTAATCCCCATTTGGATTATTACTTCAATTCTTATATCAGTTGGGTATTTAATCAATAACAGTTTGAACTCCGACCAGTTTATATTTAGAAAATAGCTTGAAAATTTTAAAAATAGATAAGTAGTTGAAAAATAATTATTAGTTTGCAACGTAGCTATAAAATAGTTAAGTAGTTGTAAAATAGTTGGAAAATAGTTAAATAGTTATAATAATTGCAAAATAAATAGTAATTAATTTGTAAAATAGTTGAAAAACAGTAATTGGTTTATAAAACATTTGTAAAATTGTTAAATAGTTTCAAAATAATTGTAAAACAAATATAAAATAATTTGGCTTCAAAAGAAAGGTTGTATATATTAAATAGCTTGGAAAAATAAGTTTATATTGAAACAATTTATATTGAAAATAGTCCAGAGTCAAAACTGTTCACTTCCCCATCAATTCAATTTAAATTTCCACTTCCATTTGAGTTGACTCAATTCCAATTTAAATAACTTCAACTTCCATTGAAATTGATTTAACCCCAATTCAAGTTGAATCAATCTTGATTTCTTTCCAAATTCAAATCAAATTCCAATTTATTTAAAACCTACTCAACTTTAATTACAATTTCAAATTATTCCAATCAATTTGGGCTAATATCAATTAAACCCCCTTCAATTTCAAATCATTTCAATTCAATCAAATTCAACTTTCCCATTAAATTTTTTTAAACTTATACATCTTCAAGCACAAATCCAATTAATTCAAATTAGATTCAATTTGAACGAATTCAATTCAAATTTCAAATTTAAACCATCTCGAATTATATAAATTCGAGTTAAATTTTTAAATGTTGATTTAATTCTTTAAATCAAATCAACTTATCTCTTTAAACCATTTAATTCTGAATCTATTTCACACCTATCTTCATTCAATTTTAATTTGGTTGTATTTCTATTACCACTTAATTCTCGATATTAAAATTTTCAAATAATATAACAGCCAATTACCTTAATATTTATTAGAAAGAAATATTGCTTTATATATAAAAATATATTCTTATATAAAATCATTTAAAATCTTTATATAAGCAAATAACAAGTGCGCGCTCATACACACACAAACACACACTCAACACATTCTAGGCTACCATTGACCCTATCCTTAATGAGAATCCGCCACCAGAGCCAAGGTTCTCGCTTAACCTTTTAGCTCTGATACCAACTATAACGACCAGGAATTTTCGATCCCGAAAAATTCCAGATAGTTTTGAAAAAGAAGAAAGATATAGAAGAATAAGAAGATCAGAAATACCAACATCTCACATTCGCAGCGGATAAAATATAATAACAAATAATAACAATTTACAAAAGAATTCTGTATCAGTCAAATACATTTATAATATATCAGAGTTACACATATATACAGACACTGGATATACACAATCATCATGACTCAGATATACAACAATATAATACAACGGAGACACTCCATACATTCTTGCCATCCAGCTCGCCTCCTGAGCTCCAGAATGTCCTTACCTGAAAATTTATAATATTCGGTCTGACCCGAGCATTACATCAAAGTAACACCCGGGTCCGGCTGGAAACCAGCGTGAGTAAACTCATCTAACATGAAGTTCCAATGCATAGAACTTATTTCAAACCCGGGGTAACTCGTGTCAATTTCCAAATTCATAATTTTTTATAAACATCACTAATTTCACACATCAATATCTAAGTACCAAAAACATAGATTAAATGGTCCCATTCACTTAAATCATTCCATATGAGCCTATTTATTTCACATATCAATTTATAAAGAATCGAAGTGGTTTCGGGTAGAAAATACCCGACCGCGGTCTCTTCGAACCTCATATCATCCTAACCCAAGTTCCCAAATGAAATACTCTTCAAACTTAAAACACAGGATGTCCCTTTACACAACAATTCATCATTGATAGATAACCACAATATCCTGTCCGCCCAAACATATGATACTACAAAACTATTCATATTAGAGATATCAACTCATTCAAGGCATCCAATACCATTCAATCATCCATAAGCAAACTTGATCGCTTCCAAAATTAATTTAATTAATTCTAATTGAATTACTAACTGCAATCACTTAGATTCCTTCATTTAACATTAATTAATTTCAAATCAATTAATTAATCATCCCTTAATTATCCATCTTAATTAATCACCCTGGATTAATTATCCTTCAATTTCATTCAAGTAATTATCTTTAATTAATTTCTCAAATTAATTATTCTTGGCCAAAATAAAAAATTAATCTTTAATTACTTCACAAATTAATTAACTATAATTAATTACATTAATCCTTAATTACTTATTAATTAATTTCTCATAAATCACTTATTATTGATTAGTTAATCTTAATTAATCAATCTTTAATTACATTTTTAATTTTTATAAATTAATGATTTCTAATTACATTTTAGTTTATCCTAATCTAAATTAATTACATTATGTAATTAATCATTATTAAACCATAAATATTAATCACTCTTGATTAATCTCAACCAATAATTAACTACCTTTTTATTTACTTCACTAAATAAATAAATTACTCATTTTATAAAAGAAGTTTAAAGGAATTTAAAATCAAATTCATTTTTAAATTCAAATCAATTTAAAAATGTACTTTAACATTCAAGTTGTTAAAAACATTTAAATTTAAAAAACTTTATTTGTTTTAAAACTGAGATTCACTAAACTTGAATTCCAGATTTAACTTTGATTTAAAACGTGTTTAAAATCTCTACTTTACAATTTTAACTTCAGTTAAAAAATCATTTTTATTTCTTTCCAATTCATTCTTATTTTTATTCTATAATTATTTCACTTCCAAATTTCACCCTTATATTTCTTTCAAAAATCCAATTTTATATATTTTGATAACTCAGAGTACCGAAATATTCATGCAACCCACAACATTCAAAATTCCGACTACCAATAATATTCATCATAGAATATTAATCACTCTAATATATTCTATATACTACTATATATAATATAGCACATCAAAACAATTCAATCATTCAACCAATTATTTAAATTTAACCCTTTAAATTTAAATTAACCCAGATGAGTGAGATTAACTCACCTTCGCTTTTTATTTTCCAATCCACTTCTATCTCGTCTCGTTTTATCCACGATTTGACCTTGTATAAATATTTATACAGGTTATTAATATTCGAAACATATCGAACTGTCAATTGCCTTTTATTTGATTAACTATAAATTTAATTCTAACTAATAAATTTTCTTTTTATTCTTGAAAATACATATCCTTTTGAAAATACATATTCTTTTTATTCTTGACAATACATATACTTTTTTTTCTTCTAATCTTTATAAATGGATAAACTAAAATAGAGATGTTTATACTTAACTGCTACATATTTATCTTCTGATCTATATGTATGTATAAAAATAAATTTCTCTTAAAAACAAGAACATCTTATTATATTTAAATTAAAAATAGAATTATGCCTGCTGCTAAATCCAATATCTAGATTGAGCATAACTACCTCCTATCACCGAGTTCATCGATGATCGGTGCTGCTTGTAAAAAACAGCGCCCCCTTCCCTTTGAGCCCACTGGCCTTCTCATCTCAGACACACGCTCCCACACAGCCGACGCCGACTCCATTATAATCGAATCGACCCTTCCCAAGCCACAGCCGCCTGCCTCTCTTAACCGCGCGCAGAAGCCCAGAAGAATGAACCCGACCATCACCATGTCTCTCGACTTCATGAACCCAAACGCCGTGACCTCGAGCTCAAAACGCGTGCGTGCCACCTCTTACAATCATCTCGCCTCCCCTTCCTCATGCCGCCGCTATCTAGCTCGTGAAACCCTAGCTACCGTTCGCGATTCGATAGCTATCCCCCCGTTTTTTATTCGATTTCAAGAATCGAGGGGAAAAGAAAAGAACGCGACTTAGACGTCTTCGATTTTTTTTCTATGAATTAAAGAAGTCGGCCACTTTTTTGTTCAATTTCCATTTAAAAGTGAAGAGGAGAAGGAGCTAGGGTTTGTTTTTAAACGAAGAAGGATGGGGTAGCTCCGGGTTTATACTGAAAGCATCGTATTTTATTTTTTTTAGCTTCTGAGGGAAGACAAAGAGTACGTGATGTCTTTGAAAGGAGGGTAACATGTTCAATTAGGCCATCTATAGTGACATTCGAAATGAAGGGAAAAGATCCGATGTGAAATTCTTTTTGACTGGTCAATATAACTTATTATTTATATTTGAATTTCAATTTAATTTCCAGCACGTTTACCTCTCATATGATCACACCACAACTCCAAATATTACGAAAATTGAAATCTGATAATAATACAATATTACAGATCCAATGAAACTGGTTTCATCATAATCCAAGACGGTGCCTCGGAAGGCTATTTTTAAATGTCAATTTAAACGATATATTTTTAAAACTGAACAAATCACCTTTAAATTCAATTTTAACACTTTTACTATCTTCATATTATCGATATAAATTTTACAAACCCTTAAATTATTTTTAACAAGCTTAAAACTGAAGATTCAATAATTCACCTAATTTCAGTTTATTAAATCCAATAACTTAATTTCTATTAATAATAATATTTGAGTTCAAGTTAGAAATTATAACAACCCGGAATTTTCAAAACCCGAAAACTCCAGATAGTTATGAAAAAAAGAAGAAAGGGATAGAAGAAGAAGAAAGGAAAACAACATCAGAATCTCACATCGCAGCGGAATAAAATATAATATACAGAATACAGTTTAAATACAAGAAATCTGTACTGTATACATATACATACATACCATCATCAGAGTACATCAATCAGTCATACATGTCCATACACAGCGGAAATAATAGACAAATACGGGAATACGCTCTGTCCCCAGCTCGTCTCCAGAGCTCCAGCATAAAACCTGAACCTGTTTAACTCGGTCTGACCCGAGCATCATATAAAACAACACCCGAGTCAGTCTGGAATACCAGCGTGAGAAAATCACACTCAATTGGATTATTAAAGTTTCAAAAAAAATCCTTTGAAAACAAAAGCATCTCGTAAGACCACGCCACAAATAAACATGTCGGGTTTTTACCTTACGATAGCTAAAACAATTTTTATTAAAGTTCTCTGATATTATAATAGTGTCTATAGAAAGTAAAATAGAATCTAGCTGAAATGCTTGCATCTCACGTTTCAGCAATAGTTGGGCACAATCAAAACCGTACATGCGCTTATTGGAGATTGGATCCCATACAATGGCAGGGCTACTGGGGTACCGCCCGTCACAGTACCTGGTCTAGATCAGAGTACCGAGGAGCCACCCTAACTCCCCTGCAACACAAGACCGGAACCATTCCTTACCGAACAGTCCCAAGCAAGATCACCCCGCAGTTGGCGCGACCAACCGCCCACTAAGCCGAATAAAAGGGACATCTAGACAGGGGAAACCTCACTCTCCAGTGGGGGCTACCCACGAAGTCTTGCTGCACCTCCCCTGTTTTAGCCATTCCCGGTTGATGAGGCTTGAGGTTAAACGTTACCTTTAAAGACCGTAACACTTGGAATGCTCATCGTCCACCTGACGATGTCCTGAAAGCATTCAATCCATACAAGTTGCCCTGGGACTGGACAAACCGAATCACCGTCTTCAACTCTTCACGGTCTTCATTCGTAATCGTTCAAACCGGATCGAAGTGGTTTTCGGATAATTAAATCCGATCCCGGACTCTTCGAAACGATTAGCGCATTGTCCAATATTGATAGTCGGTTATTTAACTATCAATTAATCATGCACAAACAATCATCAAATAATTTCCATAAATTATTTATCTCAAAAATCATTCAGATATTATACCCATTTGAGACAAATTTTCAAAGACCTTTTATTTCCATGAAATCATTTAACTGATTCCTTATACTCACTCACAATTGATTTATCCTTTGAAAATATTCCTATTTTCTCATTTCTTCCTCAAAAATTCAATTTACACTTTCCTTATAATTTCACAAATTCACTTTCTCCACTTAATAAGATTTCTCCTAAATCTTATCCCATTTAAATTAATTTGCTTACCATCTCAAGAGGATTTTAATTGGATTTTAAAAACAATTTTGAAAACATCTAGATTTATAAAATAAGAAGTAATATTAAATATAAATATTTATATCTAGTTATTTATAAATTTCAAAGCTGGTTTTAGAAAAATAGAGTTTATTACAAATAATTGCTAAACTTTGAAAAATACTAATTCGAAGTATTTAAGTTCAATTATGATTTATAAACCTATATAGTATAGTAATTTAAAATATTCCTTTTTAAAATAAATTAGAACTTTAGAAAATCCAATATCCATTTATAAATGCCTCTTGTCCACATTCACCTTTGGAAATATCTTCTATTTCCATCCAACGAATTTCATATCTCATTTATAAATTCCATTCATGAATTTATAAAATCTCTTTGGATTTCATTTATTATAAGATAGTTTGATTTAAAAATCTCATCTTTATAATTTATTTCTTTCTATAAAGTTCCATATTTTCCTATTTAATAATTTCCATTCACAGTTAAATAAAATTTCCTTTGGGCTCTTAACATAATTTCTTATTCATAATTCTTAATAGCATCTTCTTTATTTCTTATTAAATTTTCTTTTCTTTTCTTATTTCTTTTTATTTCCTTAATAGACCTCCATTCCCATTTCTTAATATAATTCCATTTTCTTTAATTCACTTATCGATTACAATATTCCTTCAAGTATAAATTTATAATTTAAATTCTCCAAAACTCAACTTTATCACACTAAAGTTTAACTTAAGTAGAAAATATACTTTTATTTCTTTTCTTCATTCTCAATTAAAGTAGATTTAAATTTCAAATAAATATCTTCTATTTGATTTTTATTTAACTTCTTCAAATTAATTTATCAACGGTAATAGAAATTTCAATTTTTCAACTTCGCTATGATTTAACGGTTGATAATTCAATTATCTATAAAACCACCCAAATCAATATATCATCCTGTCACAGAACAGCATATATATAAAATAAAATAAATAGTTTTGAGGAATCCTGTTGGATCCCTCCAACCTGTTTACCTGCATCCACAGATGTTAGCACAATAAAATAACAATTTCACTTCAATGTGAAATATTGCAGTATATGGGTTTAATATTTCTAACATCCACTTATTACGCGGCATAAAAAGTTTATTTAATTTTTTTTCACTACTTCAACCATCATTCAAGCAATTCAACAATTAAATTTAAATTCAACAATTCCAATTTTAAACTTAACTGAGTGAGATTAACTCACCTTTGATTTAATTGTTGCAACCCACTTCAATCTCGACTCGGTTTTCCGTTTTGACCTTGTATATACAATCGTATGAATACAATTAATATTTGAACAATTTGAACATTTAATTATCGTTTAATAAATTTATTCTTTAACTCTAATAATTGAATTTAACTGGTGATAAAAATTTAACCAAATAATTACTTCTTTTTTTTACTTTTAATAAGTTTGATCTACTAATTGCTTAGTTTTAAACTGAAAACATTTTCTTCTAAAAATCTTTTTATTAGCTGAAATAATTAAAACAAGTTAATTAAACTATTTTTTTCCACCAGACCATTATTATTAAAAATAAATCTAGCAATTTTAAAATATGCATATTTATTAAATTAAAAAGCAGATAAATGTTAATATAGCTCTACTATAATATTTTCTTTTTTAAACAGTGTAACAAAAGTTGTTTTCCTTTTTAATCCATACACATATATTAATAAAATTATAAGTTTATCTATATATATACATATTTATATATCTCCTCTGCACAATTTTTTCTGCTTTAACATTTTATATAGATAATTACAACCTGTATATATATATTTATTAAATAACTAACTTAAAACTGAACAGCCCTAAATTTTTTTTTTTTTTTTTTACTGTATAAATTTTATACATACCAAAATTGAAAATGATAAGTTAAGATACCTCACTGCACCCACCAACACCACAGCCCCGCCTCAAAATGCACGCGAGACAACCCAGGCTACGATAAACCCTAATTACTTGCTTCGACTTCGGCCTTCCCTCCCCTATTTCGATTCAGCAAAGCCCCGCCATCTATCGCCGCACGCAGCTCACCAAGACGTCGCACAGACCGTCGCCTCACTGTCGAACTCCACGTCGACATGTCGCTCGAATTCGATTCCCCTATTTCGTCAACTGATGGAAAGACGCTGAGGACCGGCTTACATTCGAATAGAGGAAAGGAGGAAAAGAGATAGGGAGCTCGGCCGTTCCTCACTGACAAAATTGAAATCGATTTCGATTAAAAAAATTTTATTTTTGTTTTTAGTTGCCGTGAATTGGTTTTGAGGAGGAAAGGAAAGGATAGGGGTTTTGATCGAAATTAAAGTGAGGGGGGTATCGCGATTATAAAGGGAAGAATAGCTGCCATTAATTAGATTTTGTTTTCTGAACGAAGGTATAAACGAGAGAAGCCTCGTGAATAAAAAGAAGGATAGGAAGCGTATTCAGGAAGACGAACGATGGTGTGTTGAGGAAGCTACGCTGATTATTTTATTTTTAAACGTTATATAAATCTTCTCGAATTCAATATAAATTATAGCGCGTATTCTTATCGTGCTATCACACGGTCACTCCAAAAATTACGAAATTTGAAATCCGGCAATAATTCAATATTACGGATCCAACGGAACGGGTTTCGTTGAATTCCGAGACTGTGCCTCGGAAGGTTATTTTAAAATGTCAATTTAAATGATGTAAATTTAAAATTGAACAAACGGCAGTTAAATTCAATTTTAACCCATCTATTACTTCCAGTATTATCAATGTAAATTTATAAGCCGTTAAAATATTTCCAATAAGCTTACAATTCCAAATTTAAATAATTTACCCAATTGTCAATTGTTATTTAATTTATTCAATTAGTCGTTATATTTAAATTTTGAATCTCCTTTATTAAATATAACCAAACTTTTCATATTGAAAACAAATTATATTTCAAATTAATTACTTAAGTTCATTTTAAATATCACAAATTAACTGTTGAAAAAGCTGGGTCGTTACATTCCTCCCCCCTTAAAAGAATTTCGTCCCCGAAATTACTAGTTAGGAAAAATAGTCCAATACCCGTTATTATCATTTTACAATCAACAATTCAACATCCTACCAACTACCCTTCTTAATAACTTTCTAAACTTTTTCCTTAGTATCCAACTATAAATGCTTAATTATTTAAGTGTCAATTTAAACTCAAATTTTGACTTATCAAAATTTTCTCGAAATTTTTCTAACACCCTAAATTCCCGAAAATTTTTGCCAGCGTCTCCTTTGCGCGGCTAGCTCGGTACGACTACAAAATGGCTCTACGGCCTCTCAAAAACTCAAAGAAAACAAAAGGCCAAGCGGCTCAATCAAAATCCCAATCAATTTCCATATAGAAATTCAAACACATACCTTTTTGTCGAGCATTTCAAATTTTATCTTTTGAAACCAAACTCAATTCTCTTTACCTTTATATTACCTGCATATCTTACACAGCAATATATCCAATCACAATATACAAAACATTTTATCGACATCCTTACAAATGTCCATATCTATTCATTCAAATATTTATTTAGCTTATATTTGAAATATCAATTCTCGATTGAGAATGTATCATTCCTTACTTAAGTTAGTACAGAAATCTTATGTGTTTCTTATATCTATTTTCATCTTACCACTTTAGTTTGTATTCATCCTTAGTCAATTTATTCTTTCATTCCCATATGAATTTAATTTATCTATAATTCTAAATATTCAAATTCTAATTTTCATTTATATCGAATTCATGTCTTAAATTTTAAATTAGTTTCATTCACTAACTTATTCAAATTTTCAATTTGAAAACATTTGTCGTTGACAAAATTTTCTAAAATTTCAAAAATTTTCTAATTCCCAAAATTTTTGAAAATTTTTAGCAGAGTCCCCTTTGTACGGAGGAGCTTTTGCAATTTGACAATAGATATAAATATATATACATCGACCCTCACGGTCGGAAAAACTAAAAACAGTTCATATTTCCTAGTTTGTATTGCGTAGGCGTACCTTATTTAGCATTTTAAGCAAGCAACTTATTTTACCTTAGCATTTACGCGCCCAAAATCCCGCTATACAGTCTTCTGGTACCTGTACTTACTCAGTTTATAAACATTAGTAACATATTTATGGAAATTCATAACATTGCATTCATTTAAGCAACTACAACAATCAAAATCATAAGTAATGCAATATAATAACTTCATAACAATTTTTTTTACGGTTTTCAAACTAATTCCAATTGTTTATAACTGACACAAACACCGTTTGCATTCAACTTTAAGTAGGTTACGGCACAATTACTTAACTCCGATTCATAATTATGCCCCAAATAAACCCATTTTCAATTTAGTTTGATTTCAACAATCAATTTCTGCTTTTTACCAATTCAAAACCATATTTTATAAACAATGTATATAAGCATTTTGTATAAACAATTGATACGGTTCCAATTAAATCCAATTGCTTTTACTCCATTTATACATCTTATCCAAATCGGAATGAATTTCAATACCATTCTTTTTATATTCAATCCAGTTCAATTACTTTTATTTTTCCATGGAATATTATTTAATCATGTTTACGACAACAACGATTATTTCTATGCAAATTCCAACAATATACATACAAACAAATAGTTACTTTATTTTTTTATAACTGTTTTAAAAATTAATTCCAGCTCTAGTTATATGAAATTTCATTCCAAATTTTATTTTTAAACCGTACCTTTGCATTGAATGCATTCCAAATCATTTTATTAAGTTCGACAACTTCAATGCTTAAAATTTAGCAAACATGTCCCAAATTTACATAAGTCATGCTTCATTGAATTTAGACTTAAGTTAATTTACTTTATCCATAAATTCTTTTCCAAATTAAATTTGATTTTATTTAAATCAAGTCTCTTCCATTTACTTCTTAACTCAATTAATTATTTCATAAAAAAAAAAAAATTCAATTCCCATGTTCGATTCATTCTCGAACTTATTTAATTAAATTTAAGACCATTTCCACTTTATTTATTCTCAATTGAATTTTGATTGCACTTCTAACCATTATATTTAATCCAAATTCATTTTATTTACCAACCAATCCAAATTGAATTTTAAATATATAGCTCAAGTTCTCTTTCTACCATTCACTTAAATTCACAACCCCATTCTTATTAATTCACCATTCAACTCTATTTAACCAATTCAAAGTTTATTCACATATTCAAGCTAATAAATTATCCCAAACTAGTTTATTCCCAATTTATAATTCAACACTTGATTTTTAGCTTCAAAATTTTCATCATTTAAAATTTTCTTTGGTTCAATTCCAATTTGAAATTCAGGTTTGGATTTCCTTTTATTTTCCAGATTCAAACAATTCTATTTGGCTTATTTATTCCATCTTAATTTTATAAGTCCACTTCTTATTTATTTTCACACTTCCATTTCTTTATAGTTAACCATATTCCTATTTTATTTTAATTCAGGCTTATACATTTTTACTTAGCCAAGTTATTTCAGCACCACTCAATTCCTTTATAAGCAATCAAAGTCTTATTACTTCAAATTCAATTTCACTTAGCTTACATTAAATTCATCTTCATTTCCCTGTTATGATTTTTACTCAAGTGAGAGTTTTATTATAATATTACCTATATCTCAATTTAATCCATCTTCGTTCGAATTCAAAAATTAACTTAGCTTAAGACAATTCCAGTTCAATCAAAGTGCTCAATCCAATTAAATTTGCTATTCACTATCCATTCACATCACTTTACCAATCCATTTTATTCAATGAACTTTCACTTCCTTCGAAATCACCTTTCCATAAATCTTAAATCTTAAGTTTATTCATTTATTGCAACTTCTTACTTGAATTCATTGCAATTGATATGGTACTCATTTAGATCAAATCCTATGTAATTTAATTAGCCATTCTAAATTTTGTTAAGATAACATTCAAGGCCAATTTATTCCATCCATACTTGATTTGGATTTTATTTGTAAATTCAAACTATCTTTACTTTAATCCAATTCCAAAACAATTTCAATTCATATTTAATTTACTTACCATTCAATGGAATTTCTATTTATGATTCAGGTTTCATCACTAAATTCCATTTTTAATTCAAATCACAACTTAATTCAAATACAACTAAATTTTAATTTCAGTTTAATTCAATTTACTTCCATTCACTTAATTTGAATTAATTTCAATCCACTTTAAGTTTTATTCCTCATTTCAAATCCACTATTTTATTTCCTCCAAATCATTAATTAAATTTCAATTTTTAAATTTTAATCCAAGTTAAATTCTCATTTCTAACCTTTTTACATGATTTTAAATTCCATAATTCAAATCTAATGATTTCCTGGGTTATATAAACTATTTCGAATTTTAAAATCTCATTTGTTTACAATACTAGCATCCAAACATCCAAGTTATAATAATAATCTCAGAAAAATATTCCTTTTATATCAAAATATATTTTGGATGAAATTATTTCATTCACCGACTTTTAAAAAAAAATCAATATTGTGTCGAATTGCTCTATTTAAGTGTTTAGAAACCCCTTCGGCACAGTTGTGCAGACCGTGCTGACGAAGGTTCATATACCACTCAATAAATCAATCAACGCAATATAAAATTATTTTATATTCACTAACAAATACGCACTCATATCTATATACGCTCAAATTCATTCTAGAGTACTACTGACTCTATCTCTAATGAGTAATTCCCCACCAGGGCCAAGGTTCTCGCTTAACCTTTCAGCTCTGATACCAAGTATAACAACCCGGAATTTTCAAAACCCAAAAAATCCAGATAGTTATGAAAAAAAGAAGAAAGGGATAGAAGAAGAAGAAAGGAAAACAACATCAGAATCTCACATCGCAGCGGAATAAAATATAATATACAGAATACAGTTTAAATACAAGAAATCTGTACTGTATACATATACATACATACCATCATCAGAGTACATCAATCAGTCATACATGTCCATACACAGCGGAAATAATAGACAAATACGGGAATACGCTCTGTCCCCAGCTCGTCTCCAGAGCTCCAGCATAAAACCTGAACCTGTTTAACTCGGTCTGACCCGAGCATCATATAAAACAACACCCGAGTCAGTCTGGAATACCAGCGTGAGAAAATCACACTCAATTGGATTATTAAAGTTTCAAAAAAAATCCTTTGAAAACAAAAGCATCTCGTAAGACCACGCCACAAATAAACATGTCGGGTTTTTACCTTACGATAGCTAAAACAATTTTTATTAAAGTTCTCTGATATTATAATAGTGTCTATAGAAAGTAAAATAGAATCTAGCTGAAATGCTTGCATCTCACGTTTCAGCAATAGTTGGGCACAATCAAAACCGTACATGCGCTTATTGGAGATTGGATCCCATACAATGGCAGGGCTACTGGGGTACCGCCCGTCACAGTACCTGGTCTAGATCAGAGTACCGAGGAGCCACCCTAACTCCCCTGCAACACAAGACCGGAACCATTCCTTACGGAACAGTCCCAAGCAAGATCACCCCGCAGTTGGCGCGACCAACCGCCCACTAAGCCGAATAAAAGGGACATCTAGACAGGGGAAACCTCACTCTCCAGTGGGGGCTACCCACGAAGTCTTGCTGCACCTCCCCTGTTTTAGCCATTCCCGGTTGATGAGGCTTGAGGTTAAACGTTACCTTTCAAGACCGTATCACTTGGAATGCTCATCGTCCACCTGACGATGTTCTGAAAGCATTCAATCCATACAAGTTGCCCTGGGACTGGACAAACCGAATCACCGTCTTCAACTCTTCACGGTCTTCATTCGTAATCGTTCAAACCGGATCGAAGTGGTTTTCGGATAATTAAATCCGATCCCGGACTCTTCGAAACGATTAGCGCATTGTCCAATATTGATAGTCGGTTATTTAACTATCAATTAATCATGCACAAACAATCATCAAATAATTTCCATAAATTATTTATCTCAAAAATCATTCAGATATTATACCCATTTGAGACAAATTTTCAAAGACCTTTTATTTCCATGAAATCATTTAACTGATTCCTTATACTCACTCACAATTGATTTATCCTTTGAAAATATTCCTATTTTCTCATTTCTTCCTCAAAAATTCAATTTACACTTTCCTTATAATTTCACAAATTCACTTTCTCCACTTAATAAGATTTCTCCTAAATCTTATCCCATTTAAATTAATTTGCTTACCATCTCAAGAGGATTTTAATTGGATTTTAAAAACAATTTTGAAAACATCTAGATTTATAAAATAAGAAGTAATATTAAATATAAATATTTATATCTAGTTATTTATAAATTTCAAAGCTGGTTTTAGAAAAATAGAGTTTATTACAAATAATTGCTAAACTTTGAAAAATACTAATTCGAAGTATTTAAGTTCAATTATGATTTATAAACCTATATAGTATAGTAATTTAAAATATTCCTTTTTAAAATAAATTAGAACTTTAGAAAATCCAATATCCATTTATAAATGCCTCTTGTCCACATTCACCTTTGGAAATATCTTCTATTTCCATCCAACGAATTTCATATCTCATTTATAAATTCCATTCATGAATTTATAAAATCTCTTTGGATTTCATTTATTATAAGATAGTTTGATTTAAAAATCTCATCTTTATAATTTATTTCTTTCTATAAAGTTCCATATTTTCCTATTTAATAATTTCCATTCACAGTTAAATAAAATTTCCTTTGGGCTCTTAACATAATTTCTTATTCATAATTCTTAATAGCATCTTCTTTATTTCTTAATAAATTTTCTTTTCTTTTCTTATTTCTTTTTATTTCCTTAATAGACCTCCATTCCCATTTCTTAATATAATTCCATTTTCTTTAATTCACTTATCGATTACAATATTCCTTCAAGTATAAATTTATAATTTAAATTCTCCAAAACTCAACTTTATCACACTAAAGTTTAACTTAAGTAGAAAATATACTTTTATTTCTTTTCTTCATTCTCAATTAAAGTAGATTTAAATTTCAAATAAATATCTTCTATTTGAGTTTTATTTAACTTCTTCAAATTAATTTATCAACGGTAATAGAAATTTCAATTTTTCAACTTCGCTATGATTTAACGGTTGATAATTCAATTATCTATAAAACCACCCAAATCAATATATCATCCTGTCACAGAACAGCATATATATAAAATAAAATAAATAGTTTTGAGGAATCCTGTTGGATCCCTCCAACCTGTTTACCTGCATCCACAGATGTTAGCACAATAAAATAACAATTTCACTTCAATGTGAAATATTGCAGTATATGGGTTTAATATTTCTAACATCCACTTATTACGCGGCATAAAAAGTTTATTTAATTTTTTTTCACTACTTCAACCATCATTCAAGCAATTCAACAATTAAATTTAAATTCAACAATTCCAATTTTAAACTTAACTGAGTGAGATTAACTCACCTTTGATTTAATTGTTGCAACCCACTTCAATCTCGACTCGGTTTTCCGTTTTGACCTTGTATACACAATCGTATGAATACAATTAATATTTGAACAATTTGAACATTTAATTATCGTTTAATAAATTTATTCTTTAACTCTAATAATTGAATTTAACTGGTGATAAAAATTTAACCAAATAATTACTTCTTTTTTTTACTTTTAATAAGTTTGATCTACTAATTGCTTAATTTTAAACTGAAAACATTTTCTTCTAAAAATCTTTTTATTAGCTGAAATAATTAAAACAAGTTAATTAAACTATTTTTTTCCACCAGACCATTATTATTAAAAATAAATCTAGCAATTTTAAAATATGTATATTTATTAAATTAAAAAGCAGATAAATGTTAATATAGCTCTACTATAATATTTTCTTTTTTAAACAGTGTAACAAAAGTTGTTTTCCTTTTTAATCCATACACATATATTAATAAAATTATAAGTTTATCTATATATATACATATTTATATATCTCCTCTGCACAATTTTTTCTGCTTTAACATTTTATATAGATAATTACAACCTGTATATATATATTTATTAAATAACTAACTTAAAACTGAACAGCCCTAAATATTTTTTTTTTTTTTACTGTATAAATTTTATACATACCAAAATTAAAAATGATAAGTTAAGATACCTCACTGCACCCACCAACACCACAGCCCCGCCTCAAAATGCACGCGAGACAACCCAGGCTACGATAAACCCTAATTACTTGCTTCGACTTCGGCCTTCCCTCCCCTATTTCGATTCAGCAAAGCCCCGCCATCTATCGCCGCACGCAGCTCACCAAGACGTCGCACAGACCGTCGCCTCACTGTCGAACTCCACGTCGACATGTCGCTCGAATTCGATTCCCCTATTTCGTCAACTGATGGAAAGACGCTGAGGATCGGCTTACATTCGAATAGAGGAAAGGAGGAAAAGAGATAGGGAGCTCGGCCGTTCCTCACTGACAAAATTGAAATCGATTTCGATTAAAAAAATTTTATTTTTGTTTTTAGTTGCCGTGAATTGGTTTTGAGGAGGAAAGGAAAGGATAGGGGTTTTGATCGAAATTAAAGTGAGGGGGGTATCGCGATTATAAAGGGAAGAATAGCTGCCATTAATTAGATTTTGTTTTCTGAACGAAGGTATAAACGAGAGAAGCCTCGTGAATAAAAAGAAGGATAGGAAGCGTATTCAGGAAGACGAACGATGGTGTGTTGAGGAAGCTACGCTGATTATTTTATTTTTAAACGTTATATAAATCTTCTCGAATTCAATATAAATTATAGCGCGTATTCTTATCGTGCTATCACACGGTCACTCCAAAAATTACGAAATTTGAAATCCGACAATAATTCAATATTACGGATCCAACGGAACGGGTTTCGTTGAATTCCGAGACTGTGCCTCGGAAGGTTATTTTAAAATGTCAATTTAAATGATGTAAATTTAAAATTGAACAAACGGCAGTTAAATTCAATTTTAACCCATCTATTACTTCCAGTATTATCAATGTAAATTTATAAGCCGTTAAAATATTTCCAATAAGCTTACAATTCCAAATTTAAATAATTTACCCAATTGTCAATTGTTATTTAATTTATTCAATTAGTCGTTATATTTAAATTTTGAATCTCCTTTATTAAATATAACCAAACTTTTCATATTGAAAACAAATTATATTTCAAATTAATTACTTAAGTTCATTTTAAATATCACAAATTAACTGTTGAAAAAGCTGGGTCGTTACAGAAATTAACTTTTAAATATTTACAATCAATTAAATTTTCCAATCTAAATTGTTAAAAATTTCGGGTCGTCACAATAGCCATAACGATCCTATTCGATCCCCTGCCTAGGGAAAGGGATGGTTACCAATCCCATGCTTAGGGGAAGCACTAATCCATACTTAGCCAATTATGGGATGCCTTTTATCTGAATCTACTTGATCATCCTCCATAGTCTTGCTTATAACTGATTTTTCAATCCTGGTAATTATCTCTTCGGGCTTCCTATCTTGATGATCATGAAATCCATTTTCCCAAATATATGGTACCTTATCAAAAAGAGGGACAATATTTGCCCTCCAAAACATGCCTTGCGATAGGAAAGTGTATTTTGAATTAACATAAGTTTAAAGTTCGAAATCCATCGACAACCGAATATTCCAATCCAAAATCCATTCCTTTGCCAAATCGAATCACCATGAGCCATCCTGTGTTTGCTTAGGATTTAGAATTTGCATGATGAATCCTTAATCTCTCTAAATTGTTAGTGAAATCCACAACTACTCTGAATCGATAACCAATTCCAAAACCATTCCAAATCCTTAGCTGAATCCATATCCATCCAAAGCCACTAACTGAATCCATGATCTTACTGGCTCGTTAGCCAAATCCTCGATCTCACCGGATCATTATCCGAATTCATGACCTCTCTGGGTCAATATCCAAATCCATAACTGTTTAAAACCTTGAAAGTTAGTAAACCAATCGGCGATCTGTTGGATCATTTTATGGTCTCTCCAGACCGTTGCTAAGTTTGATCCAAACTTAATGACGAGTAGGCTGATCATCTCGCTCTTCGACGAAGCGACCTACCTCTTGTACTCTGGCCCCGACACTTCGACAGGACATATAGCGATGTAAATATGAATCATGGCCTCTTCGGGCCAACCATGGTGTCTCTGGACCTTTGTCGGACCCCACTCACTCCCTGGCGAGGAGGGCACAATGATAAGCAGGCCAACCCTGTTGCTCTTCGACGAAGCGACCTACTTCTTACACTCCAATTCCGTCTCTTCGGTCGAAACATAACATAATCTATGAGGTTTTATTTTCTAGCCTCAATTCCCCAATCGAGGAATTAACCCACGGCATACGAGTCTATCCTGTCGCTCTTCCATGAAGGGACTCGCACCTTGCGGTCATTGCCCCATCTCTTTGGTCAGGGCAACCGTGACCTATTTTATTCATTGCATTAATGCATATTTAGATTAAATTTATTAAATTTAAGTTCTTATAGCCATAAAGGCACAAAATAAGAAAAATCAAACATATTACCTCTTCGAGCATAATGGTTTATCATCATCTCAAGCATGCTTAGGGACCGACCTCGATCCCGTACATATGTAAGTGACTTAATCATTTTATTGTGGATTTTATTATTTATTTAGTTCATGCCATCTTGATCAAGAGATTATGATCTGTAACCTTTATCCAAGGCCATTTCCATTGGATGTGGATGGTGGCCACTCCTGTTCCATTATCGCAGCCCGAGTCCTCAAGTACTGTGGCAGCTGATTATTTCTCACGTGTTCCTCAACCATATCCTTCAAGTGCCTACAGTCTTTTATATCATGTCATCCAACTCATGGATAAGTAGTATTTTCTTAATGTTCTCTCATGTTCTATAGGTTCTCCTCTTTTTGGTCTCTGGTACGGAAGGATTCCTCGAGTGTCTAAATTAATCCTCTCCAAAGTCTCATTTAAATCTATATCAGAAGAGAATTTTGGTTCTCTTATTTACCCCTTTGATCCATCGAAGCCATCATCCACCTTCCGCTTTCCTTTGTCCTTGCCCAAACCATCTCCCGACGGTGCTCCATCCCTCACTACGTTAACCTCTTCTTCTGTATCAGCTTTAGCATCTTCCTGCCATAGGAATCTCTCGGCCTCATGATAAGATTCCCCAAGATCCATCGAAGGATCCTATTCCGGTGCCACCTTAAAATCCATTTTATCAGCTATCCCTGACGTTGCGTCCATCAAAACTATTGATGGACCGGGACAATCCACTGAAGAAACCATCGCATTAAACCTCGTTAAGAAATTCCTAAGGGATTCCCCAGCCCTCTACTTCATTGTCATCACCTTCTTGGGTCTTGTGATGTGGACCCGTAATTGCCTCATAAACTTATCCACAACTTTGTCCAAGCACGAATGGAAACATTCTCTAATTGCCTAAACCAAAGTACAATTATATATACCGGGTACAAGGGGGAAACTTCACACCATTACTTCCTCCGATGCCCCCAACACGTCCATATGTCTAATATACCTTATTAGATGAATAACATGATCTGTGTTTCCATCATATGTTTCCAGTGTTGGTAGCTAAAACTCCAATAGATTCCTTGCATGTCTGATATTAGGAGTGAATGGACTCCTATTCTTATCTTCCAAATTCCTGTTCACCAATCCATCTCTCATAGCTCGTTTGATCATTTGTTCAAACCTGTCACTGTCATCCAAAGGAGCCTCCAATCCATATTACTAGCCTGTCCCTCGACTCCGTGGGTATTCTGGAACATATTTCTTCAAACATGCATCCGCATCAACCTGCAGAGCTCCAACCACTGGCCTACCGACATCTGAACTGACCCAACCCTGGGGTGTGCCCCCTATGCCTAAGGGATCAGTTTCGATCCCTCCCACTTGCCCGAGGTTCACCCCCGGCCGCTTTATTCCATTCTCCTTCCTGTTAGCTTTGTTTTCATGCTCTTAGTTCTGATTTTCTACAACTCCTGCTACTCCAATTCCTTGATCCAGATTGCTAGCTCCTATTTCATCCTGTTCGATTTTCCTGAGGAAATTCTGCACCATCTCCCCTTGTCTGTTAAACATCCACTCTTGCATCACCTCCATCATAGTCTCCATCTCGTTCCTAGTAATGTAGATGGAGGGTTGATTAGCTCCAGCTTTTGAGTATACCTCCTAACTCTCTCCACGGTGACTCATATCTACCAATGGTCTCCTTGCTGATTGCCTTGCCATCATTTCCTAGATCCAAGTATCCAAGCTTTCAAATCCAAGACCCAGACTTCCAAATCCACAGGTGAAAGTCATTTCAGTGAAATACCAAAATGTTAGCATAAAAAATGGCCACGAACACCCAAACAGTATGAAAGCACAACTAGTCCAATAATCAAGTCTAGACAGAATGAAGTAGAGATTAAAATATGAAGAAAATAAAATTAAAATAAAAAGAAACGAACACCGAATGTTTTTTAGTGGTTTGGCGTACTCTGGCCTACGTCCACTCTAAAGATTTTCATTTCATTTGTACTGTAGATTACAATTACAATTCGGATTATAGCTTAAGAATAATAATAGAGGATGAAGAGAATCGGCCAGAAGACCCAGAATGAGTGCATGCCCACTGTATTTATAGAAGAAGATGAAATATCCAGCTAAAATTCGCCTATAGAACCTCCAGGCCAGGCCGACCTCGCTCCCTAAAATTTGGCCTCATTTTTCCCACTTTAGGGATTGATGTTGATCCCTATAGGAGGGATCAGTGTCGATCCCCTAAGATGGGGGAGTAGGATCTAACAATCCCTCCAGGGGGTCCCTCTTGATGTCTTCTTCTAGTTTCATGAGTTGTTCGTATAGTTCCCTAAGTGTTTTTAGGAGTAACTGATCGATTTTTGATGAGTTGATCTGCTGAGTTGAGTGTCCAAAGCGTAATGATCCGATCTGATCCCCTGCCTAGGGGAAGGGATAGTTATTGAATCCCTGCCTAAGGGAAGCATCAATCCATGTTTAGCCAATTTCGAGATTCCATTCGTCTGAATCCGCTTGACTATCACCCATAACCTTGCTTATTATTGATTTTTCAGTCTTGATAATCATCTCTTAGGGTTTCCTGCCTTGGTGATCACGAAATCTATTTTCCGAATCCATGGTATCAAGGCCTTGCCAAAAGGCGGGATAGTAGTAGGCTTTTATAGAAGGATATTATATTCAATAGTAATGCACAAAATTAAGACGCAACAACATTTGTGTATATCGATTGAAACTCTACATCTTCGCTAATTATGTGTAAAGAGAAACTACAAAACAAAACTTTGCCTCATCATTAATTGTGTGTAGATGAAACCACAATGTTCTGCAGCAACTGAGGTGCTCCCGTCCTTTTAGCACTCAATAATTACTAGTCCCAAATTTGAAAAGTTTACTGAAACAGTTGAAGGATCCACTTGTGAACAGGATCAACATGGTAAATTTGTGAATTTATAATAGTTCTTAATGCTTGAACATTCAAACACAAGCATTCTACATCATCTCTGACTATAAACATGTTTGACATATTCCACCACATTTCTTTAACTATAGGCATACACTCATGACTTTAGCAATCAACTAGCAAAATTTTCATCTATGAGTCCACACAGACAAAAGTTATGTTTATCGACGATTACTTTTAAGTACTATTTGGGAAAGCATTAAATTTGAATGACACCTACGATGTTAGCTAAATGTTTTTGAAACTTTTGTACCTTTGAAGAATGCAAAACCAAAATATAAGTGTAATGTGTGTATTTCTTCCTAAATATATACAAATGTAGTTGTCAGATGATATTGAATAAAGCAACAAAACTACTATCATATGATATTTGGTTTTTAATGAAAAACAGGTGAAGTTTGTGTAAAAAAAAAGTTGATTAGCTCAATCATTCAAGCAATAATACAATACTTTATAGCTTTACCTTTTGCCTTTTTTTCATGTATTATCATAACCATGAAGATACTTAAGTAGATACACTGAAAGTTATCTAAAAATGATAGAATTGGTAAAAAAATGAACAAAAAAAATATATTTATTCAATGCATCATCTATTTACTTGCAATTCCTTGAGTTTGACCATTCGAAAGTCGGATTTTAGGAGCATCTTCGATGTTAGAATTTAAAATAGGAGAACCATGCATAGAATCATTATTTGGGGCTTTAGTAGTAAGGGGTTTTATCTACTCTAAAGTGGTTCAACTGAGATTGGTGCAGGATACAAAAACTCTTCTCGCTTGAGCATTTTTAAATTCAGTTCAACATCATTTGAAGCAAAAATATTATAAGACCTATCAATACAGAGACATGTATTAATAAAACAAAATTAATCTTTATTTATAGTATATAAGATAGATAATCTGAGTGTACACTTACCTAAATCGAGAGGAACTTTGATTCGAAAAATAGGTTCATACCTGCGAGCGCAAATATTGTTCGTGAGAATATTTATTCAAAATGTATGATTCATACTCCGATTCGAAAAGTCTATATTTATAGTAAGATGGTCCTAAAACTATTTGTATTTCGATAATCAACATTATTACTCAAATTTGAAAAAATAAAAATAATTATTACTTGCGAGAATCTAATAAGACTATCCTCCTTAGATAATAGTGCCTTTTGGAACTTCATTTTGAAAAAAGAGATTTTTAGATGACATTTGACAGTGAATGTTTAAATCGAATTAGAAACGGTAAGGATATAGGAAATAGTTTTATTAAGGAGGAAAGTTTGAGATCTATAACCTCGCAAATAAAATGTGCGCGTATAAAAAATTTCCATTTATTATAATAAAACAATAACATGTAAGATAAAAAATAAAAAATAAATTAATTAGTTTTCACTAATAATAGCATGATAAACTATAGTTAAAGTTGTTTATGCATAAGTAATCTATAGTATAATTACTGAAATCTAGAAAAATTACCTACTATTAAATAATTTGTTATCCATAGATAATAGTGCTCCTTACAACTCCATTGTTCAAAATCAATGCTATTAGGTGAATATCTAGCAAGTATTCTAGGCTCATGAGCATAGTATTATACTTGGTTCAAAATTTCCTTCAAGGCCAATGAAAAAGTTTCATAATCAATATGTAATATTTTATCATACATCCTATAGTAGCTATTAAACAAACATAGGTGGGTATTAATCCAACAAGTGCAGCTTTTCTGATAGAACAATTAAACTTTGATACATCTTTGATGCATGGTAATGATCTCCTTACGTCACTAGATTCATCATTCAAAGCCAAATATGTTATAGAAGTAGCTTGATAGAAAATTTTGAGTGCAGTTCACTCTGGATGGGATAAATTAGAAATCTTCCAACTGTTTTTGTTGTAGTTTCACGAACATAAAGTAGTACAGTTGGGGTTTACATACGCTCTATGTCAGCTACGATGGTAGAGGAGAGATTTGGCAATGCTATGACAAAAAAGGAAGCAAGGCATAGTGAAATAGGTTTTTCTCTAACTAGGGAGATGTAGTACTGGTGAAATGTATGGAATTGAAGAATAAGTGTCAAATGCTTAAACCGAGGATGTGACTACCGAATTTGGCGAGGTGGTTAGCAATAGTGGTGGATTTTAGGGATGAAGACATGGACATCGGTGGCTTTGAGTTGGAAGGGGAAAAACGGGGGTGGAATTACAGATTAGATACAAAAATTTCTGAGTGTATTTTATGGAGAGTGAATTATTTTAGGTATAGTATATGCCTTACTGGTCTCAACTTTTTAACTAAACCAATGAGGATTTGCAATGGCTCAAGGTTATTATAAAATTGTATTGGCCTGTGGTCGTTGCTAAAGTTTTGCAATAGCTTGGGGCCATTGCGATATTGCAACGGCCTAGAATCGCTGATAATTAGCAGTATAGTGGGCAAAATTGCTTATATGATGTAGTGACAAATTTAGTGGGTAACAAGTTCAATATATGCATCGCGGTTTCTAGCGCATATCCCAAATAGGACCGAGGTAACTCAACCTTACTCATCTTGGAATGAACCATATCTAATAAGATTCGGTTCCTTTGCTCCAACACACATTATGTTGTGGAGTGTATGCGGGAGTAACCTAAGACATAATCCCATTATATTTGAAGTATTGTTGGAAATCATGTCCAACATCTCATCTCCTCTATCGATTGAAGAATCTTAGAATTACCTATTACGTTTTCTAATATATTTATATTTAAAAAATTTCTCATAGATAACAGATTTGTTCTTCAAAAGATACACATATCCTTGTCTCGAAAAATCATTAGTGAAGGTAACAAAGTAAGAACTATTATCTTTGGTAGTTATAGGGCCATATACATCAATATGTACTAATCCTAAGAGTTCATCCATTCTTTTATTGTTCCCACTGAAGGGATGCTTAGTCATTTTACCTTTGAGACACGACTCACATATGTCCAATGATTCAGAATTAATTAATGGTAGAAAATCTTTTATTTTCAATTTGTGTAGTCGTTTTCCACTAATATGACCTAACATACAATGCCAAAGATAACTATTATTTATATTGTTTAGAGAATTATTCACAAAAAACACATAATTAGTATTAAATGCATAAATGTTATTTTCAAGAATACCATCGTAGACTTTATTTCCATCTAAACTAATGTTCATAACATTGTCTGCACAATATATCCTGTCTCAGACAATCTAGAAATAGAAATAATTCCGTATATAAAGTCTTTCACAAAATATCTAGTTTAATACTAACACTATTCCACTAGGAAAACTAAATGATAGTCTCTTACTACCGTTGATCTACCATGGATCCATTAGCAACTTATAGCCTTATATCTCCTTTTACCATGCGGTGCCAGTTCCTAAGCCCCGGTAACAAATTACATGTAAGTGTACCAGATCTAGTATCTAAGGCCCAAGACATTATATTGATTACAAGATAATTTTGAATCGTAAATGTGCCTGATGGAGCCGCAGAACCATTCTGCTTCTTTTCCCTAAAAAACTTCAAGTAATCAGGACAATTCCTCTTTCAATGACTTTTCTTGTGGAAGTGGCGACATTCACCCTTGGCATAAATCTTCTTACTTTTTTTATCTTCTCCTTTTCTCTTCTTCAAACTCTTTGAAGATGATGCACTACCCTTTATAGAAAGTTCGACCTCCTTGGTCCTTAGGTTGTAACTTGGTTGATCTCAACATATTGAGGAGCTCTACAAGATTCACATTCAATTTGTTTATGTTACAATTCAATATGAGTGGTTCATACAAGGAGTAAGTGAACAAAGTATCAAATCTACCTGTACTTCGTTGCTTATTTGTATGTTTAATTACGAAACCCTATCAACCTAGCCTTTCTTCAGTAGCATGTAATCGTCCATTTTTGTCCTTTGATCATCTTGGTATTGAATAGCTTCTTCATAAGCTCGTACCTTGCAGAATGCGATTATTCACCAATAAGAGCCTTGAGACCATCAAATATCTCATGACAGACATATTTTTGGGCTTCCTCTACAATGGATTGTCTAATGTAGATAACATAAAAACTTGGGTGATCTTTAGGTCTGACACCTATTTTTCATAAGCAAGTAATAGGTTCGCATATAATAGCAATCCAAAGGCACTCGTAAGTCAACGCTATTTTGATTGCTCTTAATATGTCCGGCAAGCTTGTCATTTTAAGAAAATATTTTTGAAGTTGCCATTTTCTTCAAGTTTAAATAGTAAATTATTAGGATAAATAATAGCAGATGATCTTGTAATATTACTAAGGTTAAACTGTATGTTTTGTTTTACTAATAAGCTCCCACTAGTCTTTTATGTTTCGCCAAACTCTAAGTTGAAACATAAAAGTCTTTCGACTTCACTAGTAGCTGTTAGGACTCTTATGTCTTAGGATTCTGACTTTGAGGAAAGCTCAACAAATCATGCCCCCATATATGATGGATAACTCCTTAGCGGTTGTATTATATACAACTCCAAACTTGTGGTACTTTGCCATATTCCCGCCTTACCTTGAGGAAAGCTCAACAAATAAAGCTCAACAAATATCAACTTATGGAATAATGTTTTTCTTATGAAATACCCTGCTAATTCAAGTGTCGGACACGTCGAAAATCAAGGTATACGTACACTTACATATGCATTTATTCTTTAAGTCTATTTAGAGTTTCTTTAATGTTCCACCTTTAAATTACACATTCATATTGTATAACTTTTATTATTATGTAAATTCTATATTTTATATTTCTTATTTAATAGTCTTATGTATAACATTATATTAATTAAATCTTATTTAATTAATTTCAATTAATCAATATTTTAGTTGATTTTATATTAACTTAATATAACATTATATTTAATATTTATTATATATAATAACCTTTATAGCATAACAAATATATCATAAACATATGCATATTATTTAATTGATTAAATTTTTAATTAATTTATTTAATTAAACTATTTTAATAAAATTATATTAATTTCAAAATATATTTCATATAAATAAATGTATACTTATGCCATTTCAAACATTTTAAAATAATATGGCACAAATCATAATATATAATACATGCATACATTTATTACATAAATTAGTTAATTACTTATTTTATTAATCCTATTAACAAATTTTTAAAAATTTCGAAATTAATTTAAGTTCTTTTACAAACATTTTGAAAAATCTTATTATACTACAACTTTTATAGTATGCATACATTTTATTTTAAATTAAATATTAAATTTAAAATCTTATATTTTTAGTTTTTAAACAATTTTGAAAATTAGCCTAATTCTAATTAGGTCTCTTCTATTAGGGACAACCTTTGGGCTTATATATCTATTGGGCCCGGCTGGTAGCTATGTAAGAGAGAGTATTTGATTACCCAAACTCAATCCTAGGCACTACCTTTCTAAATAGCTTACTATCTGAATTGTGAGCTTAATAGTTAACCCTAACATGACTTGTTTAGACTGCATAGGCCATGAGCCTTGATACCATTACTGGAATTGGGCCAGCCCGCCACATAAGTTATGAGCGAATTTTAAATTCTTTTTACCCTGTCAAATTTAGAACATTTCTAAATTTATTTAAATAAAATCTTTTATTTTATTTAAATTTGTAAAATGATATAGTATTATTTAATTTATGTTATGTTGTATACACACATATACACGTATCACATACACATATATATGTGTGTAAATGTGTAACATTTCAATCCGTGCAAGGTATAACTTACCTGTGTATAGATGTTAGAATTTACATCGCAATGGACACATTAGCTCATCCAATGCACAAATATATTGTGCAAGTGTATGTTTGTATGCCTTTATTTACAAACATAAAATATTATAAATATATATTAACTTTAATTAAAAAATTATAAATGCAAATGTGTGTGTACCTATCATAAATATAATTGTGAAATATATATATATATATATAGGCATATGAATATATATTTACATAACTTATAAAATATTAAGTAAAATAAGTAATAATAATTCTTTTATAAAACCAAAGAAAATATATATTCATGTGTAAATAAAAATTATATATATATATATTAATTACTTATTTATAAATATATGATAATATATTAAAATATAGGTTAATACTTATAAATACTCAAAAATATTTTTAATAAAAATAATATTTTCCTGATCCGCTACATGACTTAGAAACAATTTTTTAATTTTAAATACTATTTTAATCAATTTCTAGATGGCTTTAATTTAAAATGTTAATATAGAATAATTTCAAAGCATAATTTTAAACATTTACATTTGTAGGAAAATTCCAAATAATATTCTGTACTTTGAAAATTTATATCATAATTTTATGATCTAAAACTAGTTTTAAAACAATATTCAATTTTAGATTTGTAATAATAAAAAATGATTTTTTTCTACCGTGCCTATTGTTTGTGGCAATATAATTTTATAAACTGCGAAAACATAATTTATATATATTACATATATATGTATATTTTATATATATGAGTGTGTGTGTGTATTATATATATTTAATTTATGTAACTAAATGGTTGAAGTAATACTTAAATAATAATATATATAATAATCTTATTATTGCTAAATGTAATATATATATATATATATATAATATACTATATATAAATTTATATAACCATATTATGTAAAGTATGATGAAGTAATTAAATTAAAAAATATATATTTGCATATTTATAATATGTATATGTGCGTGTATATATATATATATATATATATATATATATATTAATAAATTAAGTAAATACGTAAAAAATGTTTTCTCATTTTCGGGATGTTCCATTATAGGTGTGTACATAACAAATTATTTTTTTATAAGTACATACACATATCCAACCAAATTAATATGTGATAATGTAATTGTACATCCGAATCGTCGTCTAACTAACAATATAAAAAATGTGTATACATACATACATACATACATATATATATATACACACACACACACTAAAATGTTAAATCTAAGCATTAATGATCATTTTTCAGTTAGAAATGTATCTTACTTCCAATGCTTTGAAGTACACCTTGAAATAATGAAGTATGCTCCTTGCAACGATTTCTAATCCAAAAGAGTGATGGTCAATTGAACGTTGACCACTAGCCATCGAATAGCAGTTGAAGTGGTTTGATTTGAACATAGAAAATTAGAGAGATATAAAGGGGAGTTTGGATAGTAATGCATGAAATGGAGGCTGCAAAGGATAAATATCAAATGAAGGTAGAGATGCTTAAATAGAGGAAGAAAAGGAGAGTATTTGGGGTCTCACTTTTACCCAATCTCCTTCCATCGTAGCCATCCATTATCAAGCTTCTTTGTCCCATATTATAGCTGCCTATTACCCTACGTTTCAGTTTAGCCCCCATCATGATAATATATTTAAAAATATTTATTCATCAAATAAAAAAAATTATAATTAGCATTTTCACAAATATTAATTAATTTATAACAATTACAAATTAATTAAATCATTTGGTCAAAGGAGAATTCGTCGTATCGGTTGTGTAACCCATTAGGTGTAAATTTGGTCGGCGATTAATATTAAACTATTCGAATATTAACGTTCACACATCACTTAGCAGGTGGTGTGACATTTTTGCCAAATTTATCACTTCTTAGTTTTGGTAAAATTCAATTTTACTTTGTCAAGCGTTATCTGGTTGTGACTTTTATTTAATCCAATTCTCTTCATCAAAACTATACCACTTTGGACTTATGGAATTTAAATATGGTCAAAATTCCAACATTGTCCGTATTAAACTTTATAGTCCAAACACAAAGTGTGACGACCCGACTTCCCACTCCCGGAAAATCGCATCATCAATTAAGAAAGAAAGGGATAGAAGAAGAAAAGAAAGAAGAGAAAGAAGAAACAACACTTGAATCTCAACAGCGGAACGAATAAATTATATTAATAACATAAGTATTTACATAATATACAATACCAATCAGAGATACACAACATACACATCACATATACTAGAAAGTTATAAACACCTGTCTAGTATTTACAACTCAATACAAACACAACACAGAGAAAACACAGCGGAAAACTATATCTAATACGGAAGCCTCCTGCTCCATTGCTCCTCCATTATTCGTCAAAGCTAACCTGAATCCTAACCTGAATTCCCTTGGCTACTCGTAAAAATATGAGTATCCAAGAGTTTAAGAAAACAAAGATAAACTCCGGGTCAGACCTGGGTCTGGTGTGAGTAACAGGTTAAGGTTGCTTAACTTTTTTTAAAACCATTTGAAAGAAAGGTATCACGTAAGACTTCCCATACATAAACATGGAAAAGTTTTTACCTTACGCTAACCAAAACATTTGATAGGAAATCCGATGATATTATAATAGTGTCTAGGGTTTTCAAGTAAATAAGAAATAACCGAAATTGTTACATCTATTAAATTCCAGGTACTAGCCACAAAAGTGGGTAATACAGTCAAAACCGTTGGCACTTATTGGATTGTGGATTCCATACAATGGCAGGCTACTGGGGTACCGCCCGTCACAGTGCGTGGCCTAGCTCATCGTACCGAGGAGTACTCCCACTCCCCTGCAACACAAGGCCGGAACCATTCCTTACTGAACAGTTCCGAACAAGACAACCCGGCAGTTGTTGCAATCAACCGCCCACACAGCCGAATATAAAGGGACTTCTAGACAGGGATCAATCTCGCTCTCCAGTGGGAGCTACCTACGAAGCCTTGCTGCACCTCCCCTGTTTTAGCCATTCCCGGTTGATGAGGCTTGAGGCTACGATTACCTTTAGAGAACACATTTCTTAGAATGCTCATCGTCCACCTGACGATGTTCTGAAAGCATTCAATCCATACAAGTTCGTTCCGGGTTCGAACAAAACCGAAGGCATTAATCTTGTTGCACTCATTATTGGAATCACCCTTAGAGTCAACAATGATAACCCTTGCACTCTGAATCACCTTCTCGAATCTATAAGCACTATTCCGTCAACTCATTACGGAATCACCCACAGAGTTATGCTGACGTATAGCCCTTACACCTCGAGTCTTCACAAAGCTCCATTTGGATTCACGACCTAACGTTATTTGGAATCGATGTGGTTTTTGGATATCCAAATATGGAAACCCGATCCCGGTCTCATCGAAATCCAAAGCGCGTCTTTTAGGTCCAAGTTGTTTTAAAGTTAAAAACAATTCAATTCAACATTATCTATATACACACAGATAGATAATTCTCAACATCACAATAGATAATCTATACTAACATTACAACAGATAATCTATATTATCAACTCAAACAGATAATTCATATTATCAACTCAATGTAACCATAGCATTCAAATCACACAACAACATTTATCTCATAACTGAGATCTCAACCATTCAGGGTAATAAATATCAAACATCATTCATAAGCAATGACTTATTAAATCCATTCTATAATTAATTTAAAATGAATTAAATTAATTACTACTTCCTATATTTAATTTAAAATGAATTAAATTAATTACTCATCCATATAAATCATGCTTACATATTCCTTATTAATTACAAATCAAATAATTATTTACCCTTAAATAAATTGCCCTAATAAATCATCTTGATTTATTTATCCTTTAATTACATTCAAGTAATTATCCTTTAATTAATTTCACAAATTAATTAATGCAAACCAAATTCGGTAATTAACCTGTAATTACTTCATTAATTAATCCTTAATTAATTACATTAACTAATTCCTTCATTGATTAATTGTTCTTATTAATCAATCCTTAATTATATCATTAATTATTTAAATTAATGATCACAAATTTATTTATTTAAAATAACTCCATTAAATTAGTTATCAATTATCTCTATTGATTAATCATTCTTGATTAATCACATTAAGTAATTAACTTAAATTAATTACATCTCTTAACCATTTTCAAATAACCCAATTATCTAAACCTAAATTAATTACACTAAGTAATTAATTAATAATCACTTACTTAAGTAATTATTCAACATACAAATTACATATTAATTACACTAAGTAATTTTATTATGAATTACTTATCCTAAGTAATTAAACACACTAATAATAATTACACAAAGTAATTAATTCCAAAACTCCTCCATCATTCAAGTATCCTTCAATTAAAATTACATCAAGTAATTTATCTTCTTAATTACTTCACTAAGTAATTATTCATTTTTAATTACATTGGTTATTACTTCTCAAATCAACCAGTGATTAATTTAAATTAATTAAACTTAATTAATTAACTTAATTAATCAAAAATAACTTAATTAATTACAACCAGTAATTAATTTTCTTAATTACTTTCATTAACTAATTATACTAAAATAATTCCCAAATGATTATCTTTAAATTAATTAATACAATTAATCATTAAAATTAATAACATTAATTAATTAGTAAATAATCCTAAGTTAATTACTTTATTAACCATTAACAAACCTTTAATTACTTTTCCAAAGAAATTAATTGAATTAATAAATATTAATTCTAAATTCATTTAAAGAAACTCATTAATTAATCTATAATTATTAAATTATCAAATAATAATTAAAAACTTAATTAATCATGAATTACTTAATTAATATAATTCAATTTATTCATTAAATTAATCAAATCTTATTTAATTAATTCCTAAATCATACTTTAATCAAATGTAATTAACTTACTTAAACTTTTAATTAATTTAAATAAATCCTTAATTATTTAATCAATATGCTAATTATTTATTTATTAAATTAATTCATTTTGAACTTAATTATCTTGATTAATTAATAAATCATTAAGTTCAAAACAACTTAATGGTTATCATTAATTTCATTAATGATTTAATTATCATTATCAAAAATTTAAAAAAAACAAATTGCTTTTAAATTTCTTTAAATTCCATTTTAAATTAAATTTAAACTTAAACAAGATTTTTATTAGTTAAAAACTCTTTAGTTCTCATTTTAAAGAATCACTTACCTCTTAAAGCAATTTTTAGAAAAATCATTTGACTTTAGCTTATATTCAATTAAATTTAAAATACCTTGAATATTTCAAATGACATTGAAACATTTAAATTCAAATCTCATTTACATTATAACAAAAATTCAAATCATGCTTCAGATTTAAATTCAAAGATTAGAATTTAAAACCAAGTTCTAAATTTCCATTTCACATGTTATAAATTCCAAAATATTCCATTTGATAATAACATTTGAACTTATAACCTATTTTTATTTGAAACTTCAGATTCAACTTCTAATTTGAATTCAGGATTTTAAGATTCAGATTTAACTTAAAATTTAAATCTTAATTAAATTCTTATTTTAGATTTAAAAATCACTAATATAAAAACTGTGCAGGTTTTAAATTTTAAATATTTCATTTTCTGCAAATCTTGTTATTCAAAATCTATTTGAATTCATCATTTAATCTTGCTTTAAGCTCAGATTTAAACTTGCCTAGCTTATTTTTAAATTTAGTTTTAAATTTCAAAACCTGAAACTATTCAGGCTACAGAAAAATACTGTAACCAAAACTACCTGAGGCCAAACTAATTTTACTTCGAGTCATTTCACACTTGACTTCGAACAAAAACAAAGATGACCCAAGTATTCCCCCGAGCACCATCTTCGTCCCATTCCAGAACAACCCTCTCCTGTTGGCTATTGTGCACATGCACATTGCCTGTGGACGATTCCGATCATCCACGATAATTAACTCTACTCCACAATCAACTCCAAAGTCCAGCTTAATCACCTAATCATCAGGAAAATCTCGAATTCAAAATCGAGTATAAAAACACAACCTGTAACACTTTAAACCTGGCAACACAGTATGTCTCTCAAATCCTAAACCTGTCAACGACGAATCCTACCTCCTCCGACCGCCAGAATATCAACGCCTCCGGCCTCACAATCACCAACCCCCAAACTATCATTTCCCGAAGCTGCATTGAACTCGATCACTTCAACAAACAGTGGTGATCAATTTTCTTCACCTAGTTAAAACTAGGGTTCCCACCTCCACATCCAAACCACTGCTTCTCTGATGAATTAAATCACCATCAAAAATTTCCTAGGCATCAATAATCACCCCTCTCCCATCTAGAATAACCCAGTCCTCTCCAGTTACAAAGATTTCCAGGAAATCAAGAATTCCTACTTCCAGTAAATAACCCTACTGAACCTTAATTTTATTTCTAGAGATCTTGATTTTAGATTTTAAAATCATATTCTAGTTGCTGTATTACATCTACAATACTGGATTTATATTTTACTATATAAATTTTGATTTATATCTACATGCTTTGGTGTTTTATAAGTTTTCCAGAGACCATCCAACTTATATTTATACTTACTTAAATCCTTAAATATTAACCTCTGGTAAATCATCAACTTTGATTTATCAACTTCATTCTAGCAGACACCAAATAAGAATAAAAATAAGGATTTTAAATGAATATATAAAAACTTATACCAGGCAACAAACAGATCAAGTCAATTTTAGACAGCATGCATACAAATAAAATTTTCCACCAGATATTTAACTATGAATATATTCACTAATGATTCATTTCAGTATACTAGTATGTAACATTATTTAACCTTCAAAGTTTTTAAGAAGAAAAGTTACTCACCTTTAAATCTGAAGAACAGAGCTATCCAATTTTAAAACTTGGAGGAGTTAGTCAACTGATTTTAATTGTTGCAGGGGTATGATTCTCTGATTCAAGTATGCAGGCTTGCATTTGAATTTACTGACCAAAACCACTTGCATGCAGGCCATTTTATGAATTTGCTCAAATTTGCAGAGGTATAAATGTAGTGGTTTCCAGAGATAAATTGCAATGATCTTCAGGTAGATTGATTTTATTTTCTTCCTTTTCCAGGAACCTGATATGTAGGGTTATAAAAATGCAGACTTGATAATGTTTTTGATTTACAGATTGAAGAAACCTGCAGACATATTTTTTTTCCAGATTTGTAATTTTGTTTGGGGAGTGAATTTCAGATTTTATGTTTGAGGGATTTTGAGTTTTCAGGTTTTTGATTTCCTTTGATTCATTTATCTTTTGTTTTTGAAAAGAGGATGAGGGGAAATGAAAATGTTTTTAAAAGAGGCTGAAATAAATTTAACATAATAAATAAAAGAAAAATAGAAATTAAATGACACTTGTCATTTTTTTTTTGATTTTCAACTAACACATGTAGCTTAGACGTGTTAATTAGATTACACTTGTTTTAAATTAAATTTAGTTACATTTTTAAATGTTTAAAAAGAGTTTTCTTTAATTTGTTTTATATTTTAAATGAATATGTATGATTCTCTTATTTAAGAAAATATAAATAAAACTATTTATAAATTAAAACTCACAAAATATTTTAAAGAATCAATTAATTTGAATTTCAACATAAGATTTCCAAATTCAAATTAATTCTTTGAAATCAAACCAAAATCAAATTTAAAAATGAAGATTCTATTTTCCTTTTTTAATTCCTCTTTATATTTTGAAAAACAGAATATTTATTAATATGGTTTAAAATAACAAATTTACAAATTTTATATGATTTATAAGGAATTATAAATCATTTTTATATTTAAATGAATTTAAATCATATGCTATTTTATATTTTAAACTTATATAAAATATACTCAATTCATATTTAATCAAATAATATTCTAAAAAGAAATAAAATCAATTTTTACTTAAAATTAAACTAAGACAAATTTTAAACAATTTAACATTTATTATAAATATTATCAAACCATAAAGTTATTAATTTAAATAGATTTTTAAAAGCTTAATATTAATTAAAACATATTTCCTAATTACTCAATATTTTATTAGAATTTAAAAACAAAACTTTATTTTCATGTAAGTTAAACTCCAACAAAAGATAGACTATAATATATATACAAAAAAAAATATACATTATAATTTAAACATTTATTTTAGCATTTAAAAGATAAAATCACAAATTAAATATTATTTATTCAGATTATTAAATCAAACATGTTTTATTAATCAATATTGTCAATATCAATTTAATTTTATATAAAGATTATTAAATTGGTATTGCCTAAAATTTCGGGATATCACACAAAGTCCTTGGTTCAATAATTGATTGAATTAGGGGTATGCCTTAGGGGCAATTATGTAATTTGTTACACATATCTATCTCGTTGACCAAAGTTGTTTAAAATAAACGGTATTTCTTTCTATAATATACTTGATGTAAGGTGTTATATTAACTAATCAATTATTTAATTAAAAATATATTTAGTAGAAAACCCATAAGTGGTATGTTTTTGTGACAGTAATTACAAATTGTTGTAATTATGAGTAATTTATCATAGTAAATACAAATTTTAAATGTTCCTAGTCAAGATGCATCAAGATTGGATATCGATGTATTCTTAAGACTAGACTTTGCATGCTCTCCAATTTTTGGGTAGTGTATTACTCATGACTAGTGAGGGAAACAAAAGGTCATGTGCTGGTAGTTATTCGATAAATATGGAAGGACTCATTTAATAATTTTCTGTTGGTTATTATAACTATGGTCAAACAGAAAATATCGATGTGACTGATTAACTCAATTCTCTTGACTTAAGAATACTGTGGATCTTCAATATGAAAGCTTCGATTTCATTATAGTCAAATTATGGCATGGTGTTCATCAAGTGCTTATAGTTAGTCGAGTGGAAGTATTGAAAGTGAGCACTAGTCAAGAGAGGATTTGTCTTCTTTAGTTATGTGGGATTAGTATCACGGTCAACTCAAGTCAACCCAAAGTCAAAGTCTCTAGATAAAGATTTTGGTTAATAATAACTGTTATTATCGAACCAAGAACTTTGTGTTTGAATTGTAGAGTTGAATATGGATGATATTGGAATTTTGGCCACTACCAAATTCTGTAAGTGTAAAGTGATATAGTTTTGTCAAAAAGAATTCGTGTAAATAAATATCACAATCTGGTAAAGCTTAATAATATAAAATTAGATTTTAGCAAAAATAAGTAAGTGATAAATTTGGCCAAAATGTCACACCACTTGTTAAGTGACGTGTGAACATTAACATACGAATAGTTAGATGCTAATCGTTGAACGAATTTACACCCGACGAGACAAACAACTGAAATGATGAATTTCTCTTTGGACCAAACGATTTAATTAGTTTATAATTGTTAAATTGATTAATATTTATCAAATATTATATAAAATTTTGAATACTATTTGAGGAATAAATATTATTGTATATATTTATAATAATTATAAATGTATCGATCGATATGCGTTATCGACAAGCAATTTAATTTAATTTAATTTAATTAATAATATTTATTTGGGCTTAAATGGGATGTTAGCCCATGATGTTAAGATGTTATTTCGAAAGAAATAGGGCTTATATGAGGTGGCTAAAAAGACTAGAGGGGTTTGGAGAAGGATGGTTGAGATTTAGTGAGAAATGATATGAGATGTGATCCATATTTCTCACTATTTCGTCCACTATTAAAGACCCCTAACCCTAATGAAAAAATGGACTTTTTCTGCCATTTTCCCATCATTACTAGCCATCCTCATCAATAAGGAGCATGAACAAATTCATCTCAAATCAATCCAAAAGGTGACAACTATTGGATATCAACTGATCTACAGGTCAAGGATTAGCAATCTGTCAAATCGAGAAGATTTCCAAGGAGGGAGAATTCATCATTACAAGGTGTACACTAAGGCATCAGTACTAGGTATTTATTTACTATACTATATGATTTATAATTTTTGGATAGTAATATATTATTCATATATATAAATATCATTATTATATTGCTAGTTAGGTGAGATTCTTGTATGTATCATCAATGTTGTCACATAGTAGATTAGTTATATGTATGTTTTAATTTATTTAAAACATATTTTTATATATAGATTTGAAATGATAGCCAAACAAAATTTATTTAATTTTTTATCATTTTATCAATATATAAATATATACGTATGCATGTATGTATGTATGTATGTTTGTACGTATGTATGTCTTAATATGCTACCTAATTTCAATTAAATGACTTGTATTTTATTATGTCATCATATCATGTTAAAAGTTGAACTTATATTTTATAAATACATATCTATATAAATTATATTTTTCGATGGCTGTAAATTAGTTTTTAATATTATTTAAATCAGTATACCAATTAAATAAATCATATAAAATAAAATATGTTTCAATTTTTTTTTAATTTTGTTATCATCGTATAAACTCTCGACCAGAAAATAAAAATTTAGAAATCATTTTTTATATTTTAAAAACATCAATTTAATAAATGGCCTAAATTAATTAAAATATTATTTTGACTAAGAAAACTTTAGAAAACTTCTCTTAACCTTAAATTATCATGCTTTATTTTCTAAAAGTTTAAAATTCAAATTATGTAACACAAAAATAATTTTGTTATTATTTTATTGTATTTCAAATCATTAATATATATATTAATGCATTAAAATATAATTTTTTTTGGTGTTTTGCATTCCATCTGGAAAGGTTTGAATACATACATACATACATACGTATGTATGTATGTATGTATGTATGTATGTATGTATGTATAAATATTTCTCTATGTGTGAGTACATATATCTTAAATATATAATTAATACACTATACACACACATATTTAGATATTATAAATATATTATATATATATATATTTAAATATAATAATAATAGTTTTGTCACTATAATTCATACGCACGCGCGCGCGCACACACACACATATATATGTAAATATGTAAAATGATTTAAAAAAATTATATTATGTATATACATAGATATGTACATACATACATATATATTTAATATTTGATGTAATAGTATAACATAAATCATTTATATTTTTACGTTTAAGCTACACATATATATACATATTATAAGTTATATATATATATATATATATATATATAAGATACATGTATGTGTATACATAGTTTTCAATGTTTATATAAATAACAAGTTTACATACGTACGTATATTTGGATAACATTTAATATATATAAGATGAACTAACATGTCAATTGTGATGTAAATCTCAACATTTATGTACGGGCATGTTATATTTTGCATGGATTATTATGTACACTTGCACACAAATACATTATGTAAATGATACATATATGTACTTTATATTTAATTGAATATAATTTGAATATAATTGTATAAAATTTATAAATTTAAATCAAATAAGAGATTTTATTTAAATAAATTTAGAAATGTTCTAAATAAATTAGACTTCATAGGACCAAAAGATCTAACAGGGTAAAAAAATCACCCTAACTTCCGTCATGGGCTAGCCTAATTCTAACAATGGTATCAGAGGCCAATAGTCTATACGGTGCAAATTAGCCATATTAGGGTTAATTATTAATCTCATTGCCCAAAAGTTTTCCCTAATAGAAAACACCCAAGTTTAAGTTGGGCCTATGGCAAATTTTCAAAATTATTTGAAAATTAAAATATCAGATTTTAAATTTAAAATAAGATATACATATACTATAAATGTTATAATATAATAAAATTTTCAAAATGTATGAAAATATTAAATATTGATTTCAAAATTATATTTTTTTGATAAGATTAGTAAAATAAATAAATTAAATAAGTTAATTAACTAAAAATATACGCATGTTTATATTTTTTTATGATATTTAAAATGTTTAAGACATCATAAGTATACATGTATATAATATGATTTTTGAAATTAATATAATTTAACTAATTTAATTAAAAAATTTATTAAAGAAGAATTAATTGAACGAATTAATTAAAGGCTAATTTATTAAACAAATTAATTAAAGGTTAATTGATTAGGTAAATTAATTAGAGGTTAATTGATTAAATAAATTAATTGAATTTAATTAATTAAATAAAAACACATATTATAAGATATATGTGTTATACAACAAAGGTAATAATATATAATAAATATTTAATATAAATGTTACATTGAAATAATATAAAATTAATTAAAATGTTAATTAATCAAAATTAAATAAATATTATTTAATTAATATATTATTATACATAGGACTATTATATTAGTTAATTAATATAAAAAAGTTGTCACGACCCAGAATTTTTCGGACACTTCGTATTTAAATGTCTGAATTATTTAAATATTTGGATCGTTATTAAGTGTTTTTAAAAATAATTTAATAATCTCTTTAACCTCCTTTTAAATCATAACTAATGATGGTAAACTTGTTTTGTAAAAATATTTACAATAATATATTCTTTGAAAAAATATCGATAGTGTGATCAAATCGGTTTATCGATAAATAGCTTTTCAATCCATATAAGTTGTTCGAACTCTTTTGCACTTAACTAATGATCAAATGAACACATTAGCAACTAATTAATACGCTCTTCTCTTCATAATGCATGGAAGGTTCTAAAAGCTTCCATATGGATAAGAGAAATTATATGTTAAGGGTACAAGTGTAAAATGAATAAAGGAGAAGTGACATAAAGCTATCATGATAAGAAGTAATTAATATCATTTGGTTTTTGAGGGGTTTTTGATATTTTTGCAACATCATTTATAAGCCTATATAAGGAGGGGTACACCCTTAAGAAATAAATCACAAATATTACAAAGCATGAGCTCTAAAATCAATCGCTACTTCATCTCCTTCTTTCCTCTCTAACTTTCTTGAGCTATATTCAAACCAACTCCAAACTCAACCAAACTTTGTCACAAGACTTATTATAATATTATAAACTCTTCCACTAAGCCAAAAATATGAGGAAGAAAAACATAACTCCCCATGGAGAGGAAGGCCGTGAGCTTTATGTAGGAGGGAGGGGCAAAAGTCAAGGAAAATGCAGGAGAATGAAGGAGATGGTTGCAAGCGAGGTTAGACTTTGGTTCTTGGATATTGGTTCTGATTGGATTAAATTGAGTTAACACCTCACTTTGGATTAAAAATAAAGCACATGTATGTTGTGTTTGACAGTGTTAATGTTGTTTGAATTATTGTCAATTTATGTTGGAAACAATGGTTGTAATTTCTTACTTAAAAGTAAGTGCCATATATGATCCATGTACATGGACTTGAAAAAACTTGGAATGGACGTGAATGGACTTATATGACATATGACTAGACCTTTAACAAAGCACACTATTTGTAGTTGAACATAGGTTGAAATATGACATGGATTCAGACATGCACTTATGATGATAGTCGCTATAGAAACAGTTTGGAATTGCCTTGTTTTTGGCAATTGTTACGGAACTTTATAGAGAGATCCTCAGGGTTTTCTCGCCATATTTATATTTTTACATGTGTATTTTTTTACTTTTAAAAGATTGAATAGCAAAAGATTAAGTAACATCTCGAAAACGACCAAAACATCATTAGTACAAAACTGCTCAGCTTAGACTTGATTTTTGGATTAAAAGGGTTGAAAAGATATTCAGATTTAAGTGTTTTGTTTCATTCTTTTTACAACTGGTTACTAACTACTTTTAGAGTATTTTCAAAGTAATTTGATATCTTTATGAACTTATAAGAATTAGTTGTGAATTTTCACAGAAGATATATTTTGTTAAAACATGTCGTTTTCAAGTTTCTAATGATTTTTCAAACTTGTTATCTTCAAGTGATATTTTGCAGGAATGTTTTAAAACATATTATAAATATTTTGGAGTATAAATATCTTATATAAATATCTTGGAAATGTCTTATGTAAATATCTTGGAAATATTTTATATAAATATCTAGAAAATATCTTATATAATTATCTTGCTTTAGAATATAAAACAAAAGGTTTAGAAAGTGGTTAGTGATTGATTAACGTCTAAATGGTTCAAAAATTTAATTATTTAATAGAAAAGTAATTGATTATTCTTAACACGAATAAGCCGATGAAGTAATCTTATATATCTATGAGAGTTAAGATTGATGTCGAGTAGGAATGGAGCAATAGAGCTCTAATCTACCGGGCTTCCCTCTTAATCGAGGAACAAGCAAGTAGAAAATGTCAGAAACATGTTACTCGAGTTGATATCTTATTGTTTATGGAAATCATTAATATTATACTTAACACTAAAAGCCGACGAGGTAGACTTATCTATTTGTGAGATTTAAAACTAAAGTTGTTAACCCAAAAAATGGATCAACGCCTTGGAATCAGTATGAAAGCACCAGCCTATTTAATCTAGACAAATAACATAGAAAATGCAATAGTAAATCGTAGAAAAAGTAAATCAACAAGATATTTTTATAGTGGTTTGGCTGTTAATGAAGCTCACTTTATAACTTCTATTCTTGACCAACTGCAATTACAAGTTGAATCTGATTACAAAGCGATTGAATCTTGTAAGTTAGATCAAGTCACCATTGTTAGAGTTCATTGGAGAATGACAATAAACCCTGTAGACGACTGTTGTATGGGAGGAGGAGAGTGAAGAGTAGTTTCAGCAGCCATTCTAGAAGATCATGTTTATGTTGTAGGTAGGACCGTATTTATAGGGGTTGGAGAGTTATTAGGCTGGCCTTCTTGCTAGATGCTTGCAAATGGCCGTATGAAGGTGCAGTGCAAGTTTCATCATGAACCGAGCTAATTTGATGGATCGCTAGCGACCCATAAGCAATGGATCGCTAGCGATCCATGACTTCTGGCTTGCTGGTGAACCAATGGCTTGTGATGCTTCTCCTCACCTTCTACTTTGAAGTTCATGGTGATCTGGCGAAATGGTATGGATCTCTAGTGACCCATAGTGAATGGACCGCTAACGATCCTTGTACTTTTTGAATTTATGAACTTTGTCCTTTTGATTTCGTTTGTTATCTCATGTTGGTTCTCTTCATGTAATTTTGTAGCACATTGCCTTGTTTTAATAATGATCCACACATCCGTTGTATTAAACTGCTCATTGAATCGGATGAATGCTTGCTCCTCGATTTAACTAGTTCAAAATTCTGCCAAACTTGGTCGTTTTCCTTATAATACCTCTTGGACCATGATGCAAGAGGAATCACGGATCTACGAGCAAACACTATAGACCGTTACCGATCCATTGATGATGGGCCGCTAGCAATCCATCACCTTAGTTTGTTATCGCTTTCTTTTCTCCCGATCCTTCTTGGTAGGTTCTTCTAGTCTTCTTGGTTGTCTCTTAAGCGGTTCTGACTTGACGGAGCTGTTTCGACCTCCTTCGAATTCTAGTGGGTTAAAAACCCGGATAACGTTTGCCCTCTAGAGTATGCCTTCGTTGGAAACAAGGCATGCCCTGGAAGTAATTGCTTTTTAGTTTATGCTTGGTGAGATTCAAGTAATCATGTTAAGGCCACACGAATTTGAATTTGGCCATTCAGCTACTCATTAAGTTTCAACCTGAATTGTCATTTCTTGTTATAGAAGGCCAAGTTTGACCCCATAACTTTTAGAATGCCTTTAAATGGCATGTGGATCATATTGGCTAAATTTGAAATTGATCGAGCACATTTCAATGGATCGTTAGCGATCCATAGCCAATGGATCACTGGTGATCCAATGACTTAGATGTTTTTCTTCATGCAATTTCCTATACAACCTCCTCGAGCCGATCCATCCTTCATTCCTATTGTAACGACCCGTCCTTCTCGACCCACGAAAATCGACACAAATACACCACTGTATAATATGCGACGATCGAGTGCGGGAAAAGACATACTACTGAGGGTAAGAAAGAAAGAGGTAGAAGAAGAGGGAAAAAAACAACATCAGCATCTCACAATCGCAGTGGAATAAAATATAATAGATAATAACCGATCTTTACACAGAAAGAAACTATATCTATTTTATACATTACATCATCAGAATACATCACAATCAAAACAATTACTGGACAGTTACATTAACACGTCCACATAACAGCTGATAATGCAGCTAATACAGCACAGCGGAAAATTCATCAAGTACGAGTGATACATCTCGCCATCCAGCTCGTCTCCTAAGCTCCACAGCATCCTATCATGTATTTATAATACTCGGTTTGACTCGAGCATTATAATAATATAACACCCGAGTTAGTCTGGAAAACCAGCGTGAGAAAAATACACTCAATCGAATTATTAAAGTTTTCAAAATCCTTTGAAAATCAAAGGTATCTCGTAAGACCACGCCACAAATAAACATGTCAGGTTTTTACCTTGCGATAACCAGAAGATTTCTTATCAAATCCTTTGGTATTATAATAGTGTCTAAATACAAGTACTTATTCAATATAGCCGAAATTGTTACATTATTAAATTCCAGCAATACTAGGGTCTATAATCAAAACTGTAAAAGGCATATAGGGAGAATGGATTTTCAACTAATGACTAGGCACCGAGGTACCACCTATCATGATACCTAATCTAGATCAGCATACCGAGGACCCCTACTGATCCTCTACAATAAAAGACAGGACTACCCCTTACTGGATAGCCCGAGTAAGATCATCCCGCGGTTGGGATCAGCAACCGCCCACACAGCCAAATAAAAAGGGACCTCTAGATAGGGATGACCTTACCCTAATTGAGTGCTACCCACTTAGCATTGCTGCATAACCCTTGATTTTAAGTCATTCCCAGTTGATAAGGCTTGAGTCTAAACATTACCTTTTTAGAACACATCTTAGTTAGAATGCTCATCGTCCTGCTGACGATGTTCTGAAAGCATTCATCAATACAATTCCGTTTCGGGTTCGAACGGAACCGAAGGCACTATTCCTACTACATCCATTTTGGAATCACCCTCAGGATTAATAGCGATTATCCCTTGCACTTCACTGCTCCATCTTCGACTCCAAGCTCTTGTCTTCATCATGAAAACGTACTCGTTGGATCGAAGTGGTTTTCAGATTTCAAATCTGATCCTGGTCTCTTCGAAACAACGTTCGCTATTTCTGGTAAACTCAACTCCAGTTCTTTAGGAATAATCAGACGAGAATAAGATCGGAGTTCACCTCCTAATCATTTGTGGATGGATTTCCTTATAAACGTCCTAGAAGAACGAACGAGTTTATACGTACAGTATAGCACCTCGAACGGTAACTGTACCACGTAATCCTCATACCTCTTCTAGATATTCCAAAGTTATATTTGGGTCCAAATTTGATAGTCGGTTATTTAACTATCAAATAAACAATCAATTCAACCAAATTATTTTATTTCCACTAGAAAACACCAACTCTTATAAAAATTAGATTAAATAATTTTAAATCACGTTACCCAATTTTATGTACGTAAAATATTTTAAATAAAACTACTTAAAACACTTTATTCAAAATGTAGTTATAAAAATCTTTAAAATTTCTAGATACAACTTAAGCCAAAACTACCTCTTTTAAAATAAAGCTACTCCACAAATATAACTATTTAATAATTTCTTTTTAATCATAACACCAATTTAATCCTTTTAAAAATCATTACTACGATAACTAACTAAATAAATCTTTACTTTAAAAGTCTTAAAACAATTTAAGAAAATAATTTCTCCAAAACATTCTTTTTTAAAACCAACTTTAAAACTATAATTTATAATTTAAAGCTACTTTGAAACATACTTGGCTTTTCAGGAAATACACTTCCATTTCAATATAGCTCGTCTAATCCTTTGTAAATCATACTCGAATTATTCCAATTTAATTTACATCCCAATCCAGTAAATTCTTTTAATACTTTAAAAATAAAATCACTTTTATTTTTAAAACACATTTCCATCTCCTGATAATCACATTCAAAAATATATGCTTAAATTATTTAAAATAAGGCTACTAAAATTACTTAAATAAAAATAATACTTAAGGAAAGCTACTAAAATTACTTAAATAAAAATAATACTTAAGAAATTCTATAAGAGGTTCCAAGTAAACTTAAACCAATATTTCCCTTAAAAATAAAGTTATTATATCAAATATTTATGTTAATTTTCCTTCTAAAAATCATAATACTAATTTACTTTAAAAATAATCAACCACCATAATTAACTTAAATAAATATTTACTTTTCACTTAAAAATAAATAAAATAATAAATTTCCTGAAAACATTCTTAAAAACATTTTAAAACTTCTACTTTATACTTTGAAATCATTTCTTTGAAAATATACCTAGTTTTCTAGGAAAATATATTTTCCAGCTTTTAAAATAAAATCATCTTTTTACTATTAAAAGTGAATTACAACTTTTCTTATAAATTCCTACCGGAATCTATACTTCCAAACTTATCCATTGATAAATATTCCACTTCATTTATAACCCAGTTTGCAAATTTTCATTCCTTATTTCCTTTTAAATCACAGTTTCCAAAACAACTAATCAATTTAAATTAGTTTCCTAATTTAAATTCCCTTAAAATTTATTACTCGATTTATCCAAATTCCCAATAATTATTTATTTAAAAATTCCCTTTTTATTTCCTTTAAAACACAATTTATTCTATTCTATATTTCAAAATACCAAATTATTCATTCATCCAAATCATAGCATCGAATATTTTAATTCCAAGATAATCTATCACATAACATATCACAGATATGAAAATAATTATAATATTTTGAGCAATCCAGTTGGATCCCTCCAACTGTCTTCCTGCATCTATAGATGTTAGCACAATATAAAAATACCAATTCCACTTTGAAGTGGAATTTCATGGTATATAGGGTCATCCGCTATTATGCGGGATGCATAGGGTCTCATCCGCTATATAATGCGGGAATATCAATCACTCAATATTTACATACTACCATATATAATATCATATCCAAACTGATAATAATATTCACATTCAACCAATCAATCAATAATTTAAATTCTAACTATTTTAGTTTAACTGATTAACCAGATGTGAGTGAGATTAACTCACCTTGAATTCATCGAGCATTTCAATTTCAAATTAAACTAAACCATTCGATTTAATCCAAAATTCTCGCTTGCTCCAAAAGCCTCTGGGTCTGCTGTCGTGCGTAAATCGCGTCGCTATGATTCCGACGCCGCCAATTTCGTCAAATTCTAATCACGCATGCAACAGTTACTGATTTATAAAGTTTGAATATAATTATATAATTTAAAACAATTCCCTTTTTTTTACCAATGAAAATCGGGTCGTTCGTTCGAAGGAAATCAGGCGGTAGCCTTTGTCTTCCACAACGCAATCATCCCTAGGTGAATCGACCCAAAACCACCGCATGCCCTCAACTCATGCGCCCTCTATGACGACCATACTGATAATCAGCAGCCACCACTTGAACCACCCACGCGAGTTTGACCATCACCCAGATTCTAGAAGCACTCGGCACCCCCAACATTGCGAAATCATCTCCTAATGTTCGTGCAAATGCGATCTCAAAGCTCCTCCTCCGATCGACGATGGCCAATCTCCACCGTATATCGCCTAGTGCTTACGTTACCCTACGACTTTCCAGTTGATGACGTACTTGGATCGAGAGAAATCGAGGGGAAAACGTGAGAGCTTTTCGGCCATAGATTTCAAAAGAAGCGGTTGGGCAAAAAAATAGCTAGGGTTTCTCTTGTAAACGCGTATATATACGCCTATTAACTAATGTTTTATTAATATTTTCCTCCAATTAACAAGATTTCCGAACGAACTCCAAATTAGACATGACGTTTGGCGTTTATAGGGTTTTACCCATATTCCGAACACAATGAAATGTAGTTCGGAGCCCAATTCATATGTATGTGGAAGATAGCTTTTTGAATCGATTTAAAATATTAAATTATCGATTTAAATTTCAACGCATTTCTGACCCATACGAACAAACGGTAACTCCAAACGCTACAAAATTTGAAATTCGATAATAATACATTATTATGGATCCAATGGAACTGGTATCGTCGAATTCCAAGACTGTTCCCCGGAAGGCTATTTTAACTCGTCTATTAAATCGAGCGATTTTCAAAATCGTCGAAATCATTTAAAATTTCATTTTTAAAATTTTCTAACTTAATTATAAATCATATATAATTTATATTCATATCAGAAATTATCTGATTCCTTTTAAATCAAAATCTGATTATTTACATTATTATTATAAAAATATCCATTATTAAATTAATACAAAAATTCCAAATTTAACTTATCGACTTTGGATTCCAACCAAAGGTCCAATATTAAAATTCAAATTCAACTAGATTTTAAATAAATTTAAAAACCATTTCCAAATCTATATACACCAAAATTCACAAATTATCCCAATTTCAAATGTCATATTATTGTGATCCAAATCCAATTAGTGCCATATTTGAAATTATAACTAATTACATTGATTTAACCAAAATCTTCTTATTTCAAAATCAATTAACAATTTAAATTCAACATTTAAAATAAATTGACTGTTCAAAATCTAACGACCAAAATTCTGGGCCGTTACACCTATTTTCGAACATTCAACATTCAAGCTTATCTTTTACGACTCGACCCAATTTTCGAACGAACCCTAAATCCATCCACTTCATCACTGTCGCCAATCATCTGTCTCCAAAGTTACTTGCCGTTGATCGATCTAAGGCTCGCTATTGCTTTGATTTCAACCCTAGCTTCTTTGGGATCACCACTGACCAAACCCTAAATCTATCATCTCATTTCTTGGATTGCCACCGACCCCTCTTACTTGGATCTGTGTCGAAAACTCCAACCATCCTTTCCTTTTGGCTCCTGATTCAAGGTGGGTAATGCTGATTCTGACGTTCGTTTAGCAAGTTTACGACGGAGTTGTATTGGTTCTGATTATAGTAGAAAATCTGAGTTGATTGTGATTTTATGGATGAAGATCGTAAATCGAGTCTTGAATTCTCTACGGAACGACGCCCGGGCATTGCCTTGGTGCCTAACATGTTTCGTTATCTTCATTTATGGAATCAAAATTGACTTGTACTATGTTACATTGCCGATACAACATGATGTATCGCGAACTGGTTTTAATTCTTTCAGAGGGGAATAACGATTTTGGATAGTGTCTCGCAAACAACTTATGCTGTTATCGCCTTCCAAAGAGTTCGGATTGGTCTCGTTATTGCACACTCGGTATGCCTGAACAAGGAAGAGCTTTCCGTGTCATTTTGGATAATGGATCCGTTATCGATCGTTGATCGATAATGGGTAAGTGTAGAAGGAATAATTTCAAAAACTGATACAAAAGCCCTTTTCAATTTGTTACTATGAGCGACCTATCCACACGGGATAGTGCGTTCGTAGTGTTCAAGACACCGGACTCCCCCCCCATAGATAACACATTGCACTTGTTTGGGTATATACTTGAAATCTGACGTGTCGGTATAAATCGATATTCATCTGGAATTCAAGTGCTGTAGAGGAATTTTTAGTTAATGCTAGAATTACCTGACCGCGTTGGATACAAGTTCTTTTGTATAGAATGAAGTATATGTCTTCCCGCTGCAAGTCCAGTGGTGGAAGTCCAGCATTTTCAGAAGCTGACAGGATTCCGAAAGGACGGATCCTATTACTTTGGAATGAAGCGAAGGCGCACCACTTTAGTCATCGTCTGTCGCCCCTTCCTCTTCTGCTTCGTAGGCTGAATATGGTTAACTAGTCCTAGTTGATCCAATTGTGGACTGAACTCCCCTGAATTTTAGAGTTCTTCTTAATCCACTGGAGAATGCCTCGTCCGTAATCTCTGCTGAGGTTTTGCACAACATTTTGCTTGCAACATGGCATTCCGAAGGATGACGTATGCTTGCTAGAGAAGAATGAATTCGCACATACGGTGCCTTAGGGATACACTGCTTAGCATCGACTTATGTGCCTAAATGGAGCAGTGCCCCACTTCAATGACTACTTGAGAGAATCGCAAGATCATGCTATAGCTTTAGAGCAAATTTTCCCGATTCAATACTCAGTACTTCTTCATTAGATGTTCCAAAGGGTTCAATCACCTTTGGACAACGGGGGGTAAGTTCTCTTCTTTACTCATTGTATTCCAAAATGTCTCTATGGAGATTCTAATAAGTCAAATGCTTCCAGTAATTATTTCGAGGCCAAATAAAGACTTATTGCTTGACCAAATATTCCATACTCTGAAGGCTGTGGATGCCGGGGAGAGATAGGTTAAATTTCGGCTAACGGATGAAAATTTTCTCCGGTATGGGTTGTTGCATTCAAGGAGATCCGCCGTAGCGGTTGAAGTTCCGTCTCCTTCCCGCTCTAGTATACGAATGTGCTCCACTTCTTCACCACATGGTTCTGGAGAGGGTGTTTTTCAAGAAAAGGAGGGCTTGTCTGGCAAGTTAGATTAAGAGACTCATGAGAGAAGAGATGTCGCGGCTGAAGCCAGCTGTCCAGCCAGAATGTACCCAATTCTAGTGGAAGAGGAAGAAGAGTTCAAGCGATGAGAAGGCAAGGCCGCAGCGACAATAGAAATAGAGGAAGGCGGAGTTGAGAGTAGCAGTAGCTATGATTACTCCTCTAGTGATGATGATTTTGACGTAGGTTCTAGTGACGGAGACACCGAATCGTGTAACAAGACTCCAGAAGTGAGTCCCGTTCTTCCATATTCACCTCACCGAGAGACCCCCAATATAAATGCTCTGCCAGTAGTCGACCGAGGTTAAGATTCCTCGATTAAAGATGCCAATGTACACTTTGGGGATTTGAGCAATGTTCACATGGATACTGATGAATTTATGGGGGAAAATTTCAGATTCAAAGAGATGTCTCCTCACTCGGGTTGTGTTGAGCCTGAAATTAGTCTGATTTCCACCGTAATGGCTGCCCGATCTAGTTTGTGACGTTATTTTAGGCCCTTCCAAACACATTACACATTTCATTAGGGTCATATTCACTTACACACACACACACACACACACACTATTCAAGCCTATTTTTCATTACTAAATCTCTTTATTTATTCTTCATGTCAAGTACCATGAGAAGATGTGGTCTTTATGACGATCTTGAGGAATTCATCGATTTGCAACATTAGTTGAAACGATCCACAAGCCATCATTAGCCTCATTAGATCAAGGAGGAATGGAGAAAGCAAAAGGACTTCAAGGCTGAAGCTCATTGCTGGGATGTGAGGGAACGGGTTTGGACGTACAAAGGTGGCTACGAGAAAGAGAAAAATCCTTGATGAGCGAGAGGAACCATCTAAGAAGTCAAAGGTTGATCGTGGTTCTCATCCTTCTGAGCAACAGGCTTTTGCCCCAGCCCCAGCTTCTGTTGGTCTTGAAATCCCAATTTCCTCCATTCATGCTCCATCTTCATCTCAAGTTCCATCATCCCACATGGCGCTCACCCATGGTTCTTCATGCCCTCAACAGAGATGTGCTTTCATTCTTCCTTCTAGTCGTCCTAGACTAGAAACAGCGCTACCTAGGTGGTTTGTAAAGGGATTTAATTTTGACCGTGACATTCGCCCGATCCGCAAAGGTTCCTATATGCCCTACCTTCAAGCGGTCCAAAGTGATTTAGAGCAAGCCGAGGGATGGGAAAAACTATGCAAGCAACTGGCTGATACGAGCCACGATAATTACCAATAGATCCTCTCCTTTGAATCGGAGAAGGACGACTTCAAGAAGGCGTTGGCAGAACGCGATGCTAGAATTGAACAACTGGTACAAGAGAGGGACGCGGTGCTCCAGGAGAGTAAGAATAATACCGACTTGCTGAAAGAACTGAAAAAGGCCCATGCAAAAATAGAGATCACCTTCCAAGATGAAATTAAGAAGGTCCATGCGGACAAAATCAAGTTAAAAAAGGAGCTCGAAGCTCGCAATGCTATTATTGAAGCCCAAAAGAAGACTATTGCTGATCACAACAAGATTGTTGAAGGGCGTAACAAAAAAATCATGGAGTATGAAGGGATCGTGATGTCCCATGATAAGACCATTTCCTGTCAATCCCAGATAATTTCCCTACTTCAAGAAAGAGTTGCACAGCTTAGCGTTGAAAAAACTCATGTTGAAGTTGAAAAGCCCGCCATTACGGTGGATTATTTGGAGCTACAGGACATTTTTGAGAGGAAGATGGAGAAGATGGAAGATACCATCTTAAACTTCTACATCAACTTCCATTTGCATCAGGGGAGTCTCGGTTATTTGGGCCCCAATTTCCTTCGCACTCTCGTCGTAGTTTGGGAGGAAATTCTAACCCATTTCCAAGATAGTGGGGATGTCTACACTAAGCTAGAGCTAGAGGATGCCTACCTTAACGAGGAGTCAAAGAAAGCATTGATAGAAGGCAAAGCGATCCTTCGAATTGAAAGGGAACAGGAAGTTGCCGATGTTGCCATGACTGCAACTGCCAAAACATTGCCGGAGCCTCTTGTTTCTGGACCGACGAATCGCCAAGATAATATCGCGATCAATTGGCGAGTTCTGGACCCGAAGCTTATCCGTAAATTATGCAGCCATCAAAAGAATGATAAGGCAGTGAATATGAGATTGACATTATTGGCTACTCCTCTGATCATGTAACCTTCTTGTTTCTCCCGAGTTTGAGAATTTCCATCCTACGCCTTAAGAACAATACAAACTTAATGCTTTCATTTTTGATCTTATAGGTCTGTCCTCCTTACCTGTTTATCCGTTGGTTTCTTTGATGCTCGGACCCATCGCTATTTCAACCACCTCAATGCTTGTTTCTGTAGCTGCTTCGATTGTTGCATCTGTGTCTGGTTCATAGCCGGGGTTGAAATCTAAGAAGATCGCTGCATTGCATGGCTTGGATGACCCTTCCGTATCTTTAGAGGGCGACTATACAGCAGTCGATGCTCGAGAGCTGGAGGTCTAGACTGAGCAGTCACGTAAATCCGAACAACAACCGGCTGCCATTGGAAAAGAAAAGGTTAAAGCGACAAAATCCTCAAAGAGCCCTCGCAAATTCAGGAAGCGGAAGATGAAAGAGGAGTCTTCTAAGAGAGTCGGAGAGCAGGGAGGAGATGACAACACCGAGGAGACATTGATATCACAAGCAGCGATAGTACCCTTGGCGAGATTTTGGATATAAGAAAAAATTCCAACTAAAGGCGGGAAGGGGAGCGGTGGAAAGTGGCATTGAGATATCTGGATGGCAGCGGAGCTGATTTTCGGGACATTTTATTTTGTTTTGTTCAAGTGCAGAGTCTGCACTTACTGCTTTTGTTATAGCGTCTGTATTTTCTTTTGTTGGCCAATATTGTGTTGGTACGGCCCCCATATTTTGACTTTGTACAAACAATGTTATAAGTAATACAATGCTAGCATTTTGATTGTAATTTTACATGTCTACTTATTTGTGTTTCATGCACTTATGTCAATTTCGTTTATTACTATTTTATTTTCTCTAGTCCTATGACTACCGCAAAAATTCTTTGTTTCTAGTAACAGAATTTTAAATTGTTTTATTTTTGAGTATTTCTATTTGAGTACCGATGTGAGCACCCCAGTTCTAGGGCTGTTTATTTCAACTACCTAATAAACGACCGGTTTATATGAGTGTTTGTTTATTTTCATCATCAGATTTGTTTTATAGTTCCTATCCTTTGATTCGAACGGCTTAATTTTATATTCATTGTTAGATTCATGCCCACTACTTCGGATAAGGGGAGTGGTTTTATTCTTTTTATTCCTGCAATGGATGAGTTTCCCGGTATCTCCGAGACAATATGAGTACCTAAAAGTATGTGCGACTTATGAAACGAGCGGCATTTAGAAGTGCGTGTGGCTTATGGAATACATGGCTTTCAGCACCGATATGACCCGATGATCTAGGATGATTTCAGAACTTCTCGACGCTATCAATCTTTGGGCGTAAGGAGTTTATTCTTTAAGAGCGTGATTTCATGGCATGAAAAGGTAATGCACGGCTTATGGGATGCATGGCTTGATTCAAGCCTTCCCGGCTCTGTCGGAGAAACACCGGTTCTTAGAAGGCGGGGATTGGGTTCCTCCAATCTAGCGGTTTGAGTCGATTTGCTTCCGTTGACCCGGTGGGTAAATGGGGGCATACTCCAGCATGGTTCCACTGTCTCAAGCTTTAATTAAATGGTTTTGAGCCGATTTGATCCCATCGACTCAGCATGTTACTTTTAGGAACGTAGTTTTATTGGTTCAGAAAGAAAATCCATTTTATTAAGAAAAGTTGGGCAAGTTCTGCCTATTTATAATTCCCTCGGTATCCCAAGATGGCTTATTTGCTGAAAAATAGGAAGTACATAAGATAGTTTTAGGTTAAGTGGCGACGAAATGATTCACTGTTCCATGCCCGAGGAATCTAAATCCCGTCAACGTTCGACAGTTTGAAAGTTCCATCCCCCGTCTTTTGATTGATCACATACGACCCATCCCAATTTGGTTCGAAGGATCCTGGTACAGGATAGATTCGTTTGAAGACGAGTCTTTCACTTTGAAGGTTTGGTTGTGAACTTTGGAGTTAATGTACCGTTCAACCCTTGTTTAGTGAGCAGCGGTCCTTAATTCGGCTTCTTCCCTCTTCTTGTCAATCATATCAAGTGACCCAAGTAGGAACTGCTCGTTTTGCCTCTGATTGAAAATTTTCCTTCGATGGGAGGGGGCTTCTAATTCGATGGGAATCATTGCTTCTGAACCATATGCCAAAGTGAATGGAGTGTGCCAGGTTTCTGCTTTGTATGTTGTTCTATAAGCCCATAGTGCGAGTGAAAGTCCATCGACCCAATTCGCTTTTGCTTTAGTTGGTCGATTTTTGATAGTGGACTTGATGATCTTGTTTATTGCTTCCACTTGCCCGTTTTCTTATGGATGAATGACTGGGGAAAAGCTCTTCTCAATTCGAAAGCATTTGCAAAAGTCTTTGAATTTGGCGCTTTCGAATTGGGTCTTTACTGATGATTTTCTATGGCACACTAATCCTACAAATAATGTTTTTGGTAACAATATCAATGACTTTATTGTGGTAATGGTGGCCAACGGTTCTGCTTCGGCCCATTTTATGAAATAGTCAATGGAAACTATAACATATTTAGCCCCTTATTTAGCTATTAGCAATACGCCAATTAGGTCAATTCCCTATATTGCGAACGACCATGGACTAACCATCTGCATTAGCTCTGTTGAGGGAGTTCTTTTAATCTTGCTGAATCTTTGGCATCGATCACACCGTCTGGTGTAATCTGCTGCATTGTGATTTACCATTGGCCAGAAATATCCATACCGAAGGATTTTCTTTGCAAGGGTTGTCCCTGCAGTATGGTCTCCATAGTCGGCTCCGTGGACTTCCTTAGGATCCGTCAAGCTTCGTCGTCGGTCACACATCTGAGAAAGGGGTAGAAAATCCCCTTCATTAGAGTACTCCATCCTGTATTATGAATCGTGGTGCCTTTTGGAGAAGCTTTTTTAGCTGGTTTCTATCTGCGAGAAGAGTTTGCGTAACCAAGTAGTCTTTGATTGGCGTCATGCACGTTTCTGGTTCAACGGTGGTTTCAAAAGTCCAGTTGACATCTATTTCGTTTGTACTTAGAGGTCAGGGTCTCAACCGGGACTAGTCCCAACGATTGAGTTCTCCAAAGTTGGCAAATTTAGCTAAGCAATCAACCTTCGTGTTTTGCTACCTCGGGATGTGAGCTATGTGTACTACTCGATGTCATTCAGTAACTCCTGTAGTTTAGATAGATATAAGGCCAAGGTCTCCCCTCGAGCTTGGTATTCACCTTTCACCTGGGGGACGACTAGTTGAGAGTCGCTATAGATGTGAACGAAATTTATTCTAAGTTCCTTCACAACTTTCGGCCCTACTATCAACGCATCGTATTCCACCATGTTATTTGTCGTAGGGATTTCCAAGCATAGGCGTAGTAAATGGCTCGTCCTTCGGGGGTTTCAAGCACTACCCCTACCCACGAGCAGAGGTTATTAGACGCACCATCGGCGAAGAGTTTCCATTATGTTTCAGTTTTCGATGGTACTTCTTACTCATAATCCAGTTAGGTAAACTCAAAGTTGTAATTCCAGTGCTTGCCCATTGATTGCCCTTCTCGGATGGTAAGTGATATCATATTGGCTCAATTCAATATTCCATTTGAGGAGTCACCCAGAAGTTGCGAGTCGGTATAATACATGGTTCAGAGGCTAATCAGTAAGTTGTTTGATCGGGTGCGCCTTCAAATAAGGTCATAATTTCCTAGACTCGATTAGGAGGCAATACGCTATCTTTTCCAATTTCGAGTATTTTTTCTCGGCTCCAGTGAAACGCTTGCTAATGTAGTATGTGGGTCACTGAATTTTTTCTTCTTCATGCACAAGGGAAGTGCTCTTCATGTGAGGGAGACTGCTAAGTAGACGAACAAGTCCTCTTCGGCTACTGACTTTGATAGGATTGGAGGGTTTTCCATATGTCGCAACAACTCTTCAAATGCAGTACGACAAGCTTTATTCCATTCGAAGTTCTTCTTTCCTTTTTTCAATGCATCATAGAACGGTATAAATTTGTCGGTGGCTTTTGAGATAAACCGGCTTAGCGCTGCGACGTTCCCACTCAAGCTTTATAGTTCCTTCTTGTTCTTCGGGGCTTGGACTTCTCGTAGGGCAGTTATTTGCTCTGGATTTGTTTCAATGCCTCTGGTGCTCACTATGAATCTCAAAAACTATTTCGAGACTATCACGAAGTCACATTTGAGTGGGTTGAGTTTCATTCCATATTTTTGGAGTATTTCAAACATTTCGACGAGATTATCTAGGTGATTGGTCGCTACTCGCAATTTCACCGACATGTCATCCACATAGACCTCGATGGTCTTTCCGATCTGATACTTGAACATGGAGTTTACTAATCTTTGGTAGGTTGCCCCTGCGTTCTTTAAATCAAACGACATTACTCTGTAGCGGTATAATCCTAGGTCAGTGATGAAGCTAGTGCTTTCCTAGTTAGGTTCATGCATTAGGATCTGACTGTAGCCCATGTACGCGTCCATAAATGATAACAGTCATACCCAGCCGTGTTGTCCATAAGGTGGTCAATTCTGGGCAGTGCAAAACTATCCTTTGGGCAGGCTTTGTTTAAGTCTGGTCGATACAAGTTTTCCATTTCCTGTTGGAATTCTTGACCAAAATCGGGTTATTTACCCATTCGGGGCAGGTCTCATCACGGATAAAACCATTAGCCATCAGCTTGTCTACTTCTTCTCTCAATGCCTTGGACCGCTCGGGGCCTAGGCTGTGCCTCTTTATCTTTACTGGTTTAAACCTAGGATCAATGTTTGAGCACGTGGCATGCAATTTTTGGTGATACCCCACATATATCAAAGTGTGTCCAAGCGAACACATCTAAGTTGGCACGAAGAAATTTGGTGAGTTCTAATCGCATCTTGTTTCCAAGGCGCGATCCAATTTTCAAGACCCATGTTGGGTCATCCATATTGATAGGAATAGACACCGCCAATTCTCCTAGCGCTACCTGATCCTCCATGAACTCTTCTTTTTATGGTCCAAAACCTTGTCGAGTCGGCTATGGTCCCTAAGCTGGGGAGGCTCTGTAGTTGCTATTCGGTAGGTACATGAATGTGGGAAGTTCACCACATTTCTGGCCTTTTCTTTTCTTTTGGATTCACGCAGTTCTACAATGTAACATTGGTGACACATTGATATCCTTTGACCACCCCGGTTCTGTTTTCCGTTAGGAATTTCATGGTAAGGCACCACCGAGCTAAAGAGATTCTGAAATCCGCCAACACTTACTGTCCCAAGAAGGCATTGTGTGTGGAAGTTTTATCTACAATTATGAAAGTTAGGATGAGGGTAACTCTTCGGTCACCTTCTCCAAGTTCTACAGGCAAGTCAATCGCCCCGACGGGTTGTTGGGGTTTGCCCGTGAATTGTTGGATTTTCTTTTGACATGGAGATACATCTCTCATGCTAATCTTCATCTGGTCAAAGGTACATTTGAAAAGAATATTCACAAAATTGCCGCTGTCAACCAATAGTCGTCGAACTACAGCGGACCCGATCCCTAGTGTCACTACCAAGGGATCGAAAGTTGGAGCTTCGATCCCTTCGGTATCCCTTTTTGGAAAACTAATCATCATTTAAAGTTTTCTGCTGCTTGGCTGCAGCTCCATCTTCGATTGCGAGGCACGAATCCTTTAGAGCGTGCTTAAATGAACTCGCATACCGCTCCATTTCTCCATAACTTCTCTATTCAAGACGTGGTCCTCCAAATATCGTTCCAATGATGAGTCTCTAGTCAGTTTGCTTAGTCCCTCTTCGCTGGTTTTGGCTTGGTTTATTTGATCCCTAGGAGCTTAGGAAGCCACTGGTTGGTCAAGTTTTTGCGATTTTCTCATGTATTACCGAAGCTTTTTTTCTCGAATCAGCTCTTCATTCAGGTTCACTAAATGACGGTGCTCGTCTGTGTTGTGAACATGTGTCCCATGGAAGCGATAGAACTTCCCCGAGCGTTTTTTTGTTTAGTTGCTTTCTTCTTTGAATGTTTCTTATACTCCTCTGTCCCTTGTGCGGCGAGATGGATGTTTTACGGAGTATCATTGAGAGGGGTGTAATCCTTGAGCCAAAAACTTTTAATTTGTTTATTGTTACCATTTCGTTTATTGGAGTTCTGATTTTCCTTTTTCTTTCTTTACTCTTTCTTAAACATTTTCGGAGGCATTAATGTTCTGGTTCATTTCCATGTCACTCTACCCAACGTCATCGGTGCAAGCTAGTCGACTTCCTTTCTAACTCTTGTGCCTCTTCCATACCCAAGTATTGACTCACCTTGCGATTGAAGTCCTTCGCAGTGGTAGGTTGTTTCGTTTTGATCCATTTTTCGATCTTAGTTTCAAGGTTGATGGTGCGGACTAAAGCCATAAAAACCATATCCTCATTTGGATTTCTTACCTCTGTCACCAAGGTATTGAAACACTTCATGAAAGACTTCAGAGACTCATTTTGTCCCAGGAATAGGCTGGACAAGAACATCACATCTTTAGGCTGCATTGTGTGAAATCTGAATTGATCAAGGAATCTTATTGCTAGTGGGTCGAAAGTGGAGATGGATATTGGTGGAAGCCTAGTGAACCACATGGAAGCAATTCCTTTCAGAAAAATTGGGAAACATCTACATTGAACAGCGTCCGAAGCCTTCGCTCCGTCCATGTACCAACTGTACTTCTAGATAAGGTTTTAGGTCTTTTGTTCTATCATAGGACGGAATAGTGGCATAGTGAACTTTTCTATGTACCGCTCATTTAAGATCTTATCAGTGAAGGGATTCCGACTTGGAGCAGATCCCCACTTATCATGCAACACCCCTAATTTTTGATAACATTATTCAGGATATTAAATTAGATAAATTAAATAGAATAATGTAAATATTAAGTGATAAGGGGATCGAGATTTTAATAAATATTTAAAGATCGTGCTTTATTAATTAAATGGGCTTAAGAATGGTTTGTAAGCTAATTAAATTACAAGGGCATAATGGGAAGTATTCACATCCTATTACCATAACCCTCATATATTTTTGTTCGCTATTCCATTCATATTCATTTCTAATTTTCACAAAAATAAAATGCAAATGTAAGAAAGGAAGAGTTAGAGCCGGCCATTGCTAGGGGAAGAGAAAATTCAAAATATAGCTAAGGATTAAAAATGGGGAATAAATCATAATCTCAATCCAATCTCCTTATCTTAATCAAGGTGAATAATAACTTATACCATCTCTATTTTGTTTTATGATCATATGTTTTTGGATTTAAGATTAAATTCATTTTATGATGATTCGGATGATGATATGCATGAAATATAATTTGTTTGACTTAAACATGATTGTTTAAATGTGGATTTAGGCGGTTTTAGGGAAAAATCAATTATCAATGATCTTTGAATGCCATGAAAAAGTTATATGTTATATAAAACATGATTTTGGAGTTGGATTTTAATTTTGATAATTTTCCAAGTCGTGGAAAGACTATTATGAATTTTCAAAGGAAAATATGGTTAATTGGGTTTAGAAATTTATTTCAGAAATTATATTGAGAATTTGGGTCTGAAATTTAAATATGTTAGATAACATATCAAAAGTGAATTTCTGTGATTTTTGAGGATTTTTCCTAAGTGATTTGCTACGGAAATTAAATTATTTTCGAAGGACTTATTTACATTATTGGTTTGGCTTAATGGATTGGCTTATTTCCTAAATTAACCTTGGTTTGGATCTGGAACTAAGCGGCAGTTATTTTGGTAAAGGATTTGAAAAGTTGAGGCAACTAATCATATGTTTACATATGGGTAGGTTAGTTAGAAAGTGTTTGCTTTAATTGGCATTAAAATCAGATTTACCCAGAAAAGTGGGTTCCGCCTCTATTGGAAGTTCCTTTCGGCCTATAGCTTCCGCCATCAATCAATTTAAAACCCTGCAAAGCCAAAACCAATACATAAGGTATCACATAGATGGTATGTTGTGGATTGGAGGAAGGCAGAAAACATATGCTTTTGAAAGGGGTTTTCTAATATCTTTCGAAGGGGTTGACATTTTATGTTTTAAAATTATAGGCTTTCAAATGGGTTCCTTTATTGATAAAATGATGCTTTCGAAAGTAGTGGTTCCGACTTAGTCAAACCCCAACCCCTATCCTTTCACCTTTATGAGTGTTTTAAAACCATAAATGCTTTCAAAGGGTTGTATTTATTTTAAACTTATGCTAAGCCACTTCCTAAGTGCTTTCGAAAGGGGGTTAATGGTTTCGAAGGCAATGGCTTTGAAAGGGGTTTCGATGCTAGCCTGCAAGTGTTTCACCCAAATGATTTATGCTTTCGAAAGGGTGGTGCTGACGCCATCGAGTTTTCCTCAATACTTTTATATAATAAATAATGATTTTGAAAGAGATACTTTCATTTACATTCATTTTGACCCAAATGATATTTTTAAATATAAACCAAATGGTTTCCAAAGAGGGACTTTCAATGGTTTCAGAAGGGATACTTTCAAAGGGTTCGAAAGGGATACTTTCAAAGGTTTCGAAAGGGGTATTTTCAATGGTTTCGAAGCTATGCTTCTAAGAGATAATAAGTAATATTTTATTATATTCGAAAGGTTTCGAAAGAGTGGTTTTAACGTGTTTTGAAAGGCAGGGGTCTAATGTTTTGAAAAGCGATTTATATGCTTTCGAAGGAGGTTATCCAGTGAGGTCGAAAGCAAAGTTTTGAAGGTTTCAAAAGCCTTAATTTTTCAAAACAAATCACCCAATCTCATTATCAAAGAAAAACCCATGGCTAAGTAAAGGAGTTTTGAAATGATTTTAAAAAGAAGCTTTCCTTGATAAAATATTAGGTTAAAGGGATTAACCATGTTTCATATGAAAATAATTTCAAGGATATTAAACGAACATGAGTGGTATTGTTATGTTATTATGTTTGCTTCTTCAAGTATATATTCACATTGTAATTAATCCATGATGGTAATTGGGGGAAGGACAGAATAGACAGCTAGGTTAACTTAGTAGTGAATATAAATTAAGTTAATTAAAGATATCGGCTGGAGCCAATAGGTTCATAATAAGCCTATGAAAATTGTGTATAGGAAAAGATATTGGCTAGGGCCAATAGGTTCATAGCAAACCCATTAAAACTATGTATAAAGGAAAATTTTAGGAAAATATGTTCATAGTTAGTCTATGAAAACTATGATTTGACATTAGCAGGGGCTAATAGGTTTGTAGTTAGCCCATGAAAACTATATCCGGATTAAGATATTGAAAGAAGTTAATAGGTTCTTAATCAACCCATGAAAATTAGGATAAAGATATTGGAGTTACCAATAGGTTCAGGGAGAACCCACAATAAAGATATTGGCAGGGGCCAATAGGTTCTTGGTGATCCCATGAAAACTATGTGACTAGATAGGGAGTCCATAAACGTTAAATAAGTTATTAGTAAGCCCATTAAAACTAATAGGTTAATAGTGACCCTATAAACTATAAATAAGACAGCTAGTCAGAAATGAATGGGGATGAGATATCCAGAATGTATTTACTTGTTTACATATCATCATAATATTTTGAGAGGTTTTAACCATTGTGGATGCAGGAGCATAGTATATGGTTTTATAAAGGTTTTAAGATACTAATAAGCGGAAAACCCATTCCGCTTAGCGACGTGGTCTCACTAGACATCTAAAAGGTTTGAGATGGTAGATTATTATTCATACCAGGCTTTATGTCTGACTCGAAGTTTATGTTTTCCCCTTAAACTCTTAGGTATTCAATTGATTTTGAGTAGTTTGCGAGTTGAGGTTTTCAGGTACCCCTTAGAGAATAAGCTTCCAGAGACGTGCAGGTGACATGATAGCTATCTAGAGTTCTCTTTTACTTTGATTCCGCCATGTTTTTTTTGTAAAGGAAAAGTTGTTGAGTTGCGTATATATATACACTCTGATCATCCAAGGGGCATCTTCATATGTCGCTCTTGGCGTATGCTGTAATAAGTATATTTTTTCTAAATGTGGTTCTCGTATTGAGACTATGTAACGAATTTGAATTTTTTTGAATGGAATGTGGAACTTGTTTGATGTTTTAAATTTTTTCATATTAATGTGTTTCTGTTACATCAATGTATCTATGTTTCGTTTTTGGTCACCGATGATTAATAATTATGGATGACTGCAGCATCCGTAGCCATTAGTTTTGGGCCTCCAAGTAAGGGGTGTTACAAGTTGGTATCAGAGCATAGGTTTATGAAACTTAAAATAAATTTAAACCTAAATGATTTTCAAACATAATCTAATGAATCTGAAAATTAGATCGAGGTTTGGGTTAACGCTATAGTAACGAACTTGTATTTGATATATGTATATAAGTATGCATTCCCCTCTCTCTTAGACCATTCTCATGTATCTTACTAAGGCTTGTATGCAGATTTACGAGAAAGAAGATATGGAATTTGGAAACGAAAGAGGAAATCTCAGTGGAGAAAGCATCAAAACCAATGGAAATGCCCGATCCACCAGGACGAATCCGAGTCTACAGGCTAATGCTAACCAAAATACTGATGCCAACATGGGTGCTAGAAATTCACCAGTAGATATGGAGACGATGTATCAATTCTTCGTCAATATGATGCAAGCAGGAGCTACTACTGGAGTTGTTGGCAATATTGAAGAAGCTAATCCTTTGGCTCCAGTTGGGAATAATTATGCTAAGATGAGCAAAGATTACACCAGTCTTGGTAGGAAACCGTTTATGGGAATGGAGAATGCCATAGAAGTTGAGGATTGGCTGTTACATTGCGAGAGAATCTTTGCTGATTTGGCTTTGGATGATGCACAGAAGAGGAGGCTGGCCTCTAGGCAGTTGCAAGGTGCAACACTTCATTGATGGAATAGTGTTATTGACAGGGTTCCAGAGGAGGAGTTGACTTGGGTAGATTTTAGAGGGAGATTTGAACAGACGATTTTATCTGATGTTTCTAAGTCAGCATTCTATGAAAGTTTATAGATTTGGTGCAAGGAAAGATGTCGGTAATCGAGTAAGCTACAAAGTTGAGCTGTCTCGAGAAGGGCATGCTACTATATACACTGACATCACGAGAAATGAGAGGTTCATTTGAGGATTGAGACCCGAGCTTGCTAGGGTGATCCTGATACATATCCATGATCCTTGTAATGTAGTGGTGGATATGGCAATTTGTCTTGAGGAGATGTTTGCTATTTGTGCTAGAGAGAAGCCAGTTGAAACCCAGGGTTCTCAGGAAAGAAGAGGAAGTTCTTTAAGAAGAAGGGAGCCCAAAAGGGAGATGCTGCCAAGAAATCAAAGGCTGGTTTGGTTTGCTACAAGTGTGGCAAGAAGGGTCATTATGCAAATGAATGTCGGTTAGGCAAGGGGCAGAAGGCTGCAGATAAGAAGAGTGTGAAGTGCTTTAACTACGACCAGGTTGGGCATTATAAGAATCAGTGTCAAGAATCGGCTAGGGCAACTACAGCTGAAAAAAGAAAGTCTGTGATGGAAGGTATGTTTTTTATTCAGAGTATACCAGTTAGGATACTATTTGATACCAATGCATCACATTCATTTATATCTAAGTGTTTGGTTGATAGGTTATGCTTAGAACGCACATACCTTGTTACTTACTTAAGGGTTGTGAATCCAATAGGAGGGCATACAACTCTGGGGATGAGATGTGGCCCGTTAGAACTTGATTTTGTAGGTCATAAGTTTGCATGCAGTCTGTATGTTTTTTATGTTGGAGATTTTGGAATCATTTTGGGTATGGATTGGTTGAACAAGTATGAGGCTAGTATATTTTGCCAGGATGGGGAAATATCACTAAGACACCCAGATAGTCATAACCGAATCATATTCTCAACGAAGAATTCTAACCGGAGTATTTGTGCTTTGGTAAGTGTAATGAAAGTAGGAAACGAGTTAAGTCAGGATCGAGTAGCAAGAGAATTTGTAGATGTCTTTGAGCCGATCACAGGACTACCATCGAGACGAGCTGTTGAGTTTTGGATAAATCTTCTGCCAGAAGCTAAACCTGTGAGTAGACCACCTAGTAGGATGACACCTACTGAGACAAAGGAATTGAAGGTGCAGCTAGTGGATCTAGAAGGAAGGAATTTTATTAGACCAAGCAGTTCGTCTTGGGGAGCGGTCGTAGTATTCGTGAAGAAACCAGATGGGTGGTTGAGGATGTGCATCGACTATTGTAAGTTGAACAAGAGGACAATCAAGAATAAGCATTCTTTGCCAAGAATTGATGATCTATTTGATTAGTTGTATGGAGCCATAGTGTTTTCCCTGTTGGATTTGGCGATAGGTTTCCATCAGTTAAGAGTGGTAGAGGACTGCATTCCTTTGACAACATTTCAGACTAGGTATAGTTCATACAAATGATTAGTGATGTGATGACCCGTAAATCCGTACTCCTTGAATATACACCAATCTCCATAGATTAACTCAAGATGAACAGAAATACGAATTATCAATGTTTAAGAAAAAAAAGAAAAAGACAGAAGAAGAGAGATAAGGATAGAAAATAGAGGGGAAAGAAAATAAAAAATGGAGGGAAAAGAAAATAGAAAATAGAACAGACAGAAAGAAAACAACTGAACAACATTAGAATCTCACAATTCGCAGCGGAACAACATATAATAATAAATGAATAATCTTTAAACAAAGAACCATATCAGTTATTACATTTTATACATTACATTACATTTCACCATATCATCAGAGTGTACAACAACAACAACAACAAACAGTGCAGCGGAAAAGAAATACTATACATAATAATACGCCATGCCATCCATCTTGCCTCCAGTAACTCCTGAATATCCTGATAAACCTAACTCTTGACTGCCCGTGTGGAAATTGGTGGGCACCCAGAGTTTAGGAAGGAAAACAATAAACTCCGAGTCAGTCATGTGACTGGTGTGAGAACTCAAAACAGTTTATTTATCTTTAAAAATCAAAATAGAGGAATATTTTTAAAATCAATTCGCAATGCTTTTAAGAATGAGACTACCATAAGGCCTCCCGCACACACACACAATGCAAACGCAGAATCGGAGGAGATTTCTCCTTATGATAGTCAAAGATGCTTGATACGCATTTAAAAAGAACATTTGATATTATTATTAGTGCATAGTGTAGAGAAAAATTCATTTCGAAAGTAGAATATAAATCTTAGCCAACATACGACCATTATCGTATGCCTACTATAGCTACCATCTAAACAGTGGTGACCACCATAAGTAAATGGCAGGTTCTACAACTAATACCGTACAAAGTTTCGTATTGGGAATTGGATTTCCAACGAATGATCAGGCCAAGGAACTTCCCATTGCCACATGAGAATGCCTTTGGATGGACATCCCCGAGAACCAAACCGGATCTCTACCAACACAAGGCCGGGTTACCCCTAACTGAGTAACAACTGACCGAATATGCCATTCCCCGGTCCTTTGGGACCTTTCAACCGAGCGCTCGTAATCAATTCACACAATCATAAAGTGTTTTCAACATGAGTAAGTATCTGGGCTCCATACCATGATACCACCCTTTTCCAGAAGGAAATGCACATATCCTAAAGGGCGCTACCCCTCATAACCTTGCCACATCTTTCCTGTTTTGACCATTCCCGAAGTGTGAGGCTCGACGAAGTCACGTCCACAAAAACATACTTTATACAAAAGCCATGCCTTGGGTCAACAAATGATCATAGAAATGATCACCAGGATAGACGATCAAATAAATGATCCTATCACAAATAATCAACACAATGATCATTTCACAGCAACACTCAGCATATCACATTACCAAATTGGGAATATATCGCTGATAACCTTCAACTACATAACCTCTAAGCTCGTACGTCTCAGAGAAGGGTGTTAAGCTAAGAGAATAAATTCTCCGCCACCAACAGAAATATATTTGAAAGAAATCGGTTTTATATCTCAACTTGTAATGTCAGACATACAATCCATACAAGTCTGTTCCGGGCTTGAACAGAACCGAAGGCACTTACAAAGAAGTCCTTGCAATCCGGATATCCACAATCCTGATCGGATTTCCCATCACATATGGAGAACTCAATACCGGAGCAACTCGGTGCAGAGTCAATCGACAGGTCGTCCTATCGCTCTCACAAATACCCAGTCTTCAACACCGATCTTCAATGCTATCCATTACGTCGTATCACTATTCGGAATGGGTAATCCGAATAACGAGCGCAATAATTTAAAAATAAGTGTGCATTCAAATTCAACAAATCACAACAAATACCTATCAAAGGTAAATATTGATAGTCGGTTATTGAACTATCAATGGATATGCACACATCACCAGTTTCCAAATAATTTTCCAAATTATTTATTTTCCAAAATATCTTTACAAGATATATTATTTCAATACCTCAAAAATAAATCAATATTTATTTTTAAACGAATTCCACTTTTTATAAATTCCTTAGTGAATTTATATTTCACAATATCTATGAATATACGATTTCATTTATTCAATTTCAATTTATCTTCAAAAAGATAAATTCTCAAAATATTCACTTTATATGGGAAAACATTTCCATACTTATTTATTCCTAAGTAATTCACAAATTTTATTTATTTTCAACCTTTGGAAAATATTCAATATACTTAAATCGAAATTAAGTATATATTTCATTCTTTAAGGAAATCATTCTCTTAAACATATTTATTTGGGCCAAAACGAATGTTGCGTAAAACATCGTTACAACGTCCCAAAATCACTAGTATAGGGATTCGAAATTAAAATAGATATATAAATCCCAATACTATACAAAACATTTCCTTTCGGAAATCATTTACTATAACAACAGTGTTATAGTCCACCAATTCCTTCTATTTCTCAAAACGTCTATTTCAACAATAAATGTTGAAATCTATGGTTTCGAATCTTAACACATTTTAAAACATCGTTAGATCGTTTTAATTCTATTTAGAACATCGCATTCAAAACAAATTCTTTAGCATATTATTCACTATTCAAAAACGTGAATATACTACGTTAACAAATTTCATCCTTTTATTCATTTTATTTCAAAGGATTATTCACAGTCAAAAACGTGAATATAACTCCATAAATAAGTTATAATAATTTTCTTATCAAAATAAGTCATTTGCGAATTTATAAAACAATGTTTATAAATTCCTTTATTATTTATTTTATAACAACTTCCTTTTATAAATTCCTTTATTAACCTATTCAATTCATAACTCAATTATAAATCAAAGGTTCATATTATAAATTTACTTATAATTTATTTGTTTGAAAAATCGTTCCTTTGAACTTCATAATTATAAATCTTATAACTTATAAGATTCAATTATTTATCCAAAACCATTCTTTTAATAACTTTATAAATTTTATAAACCTACTGCTTATAAAATTCCATTTATAACTTCACCGTTCATGATTCTATAAATTTCATTCATTTTTGAAATTCATTCACAATTCATTCTAACACTTATAAAAACTCGTTTTATAATTCAAATATTTTCATTTATAAATTATCAATTTATAAATATTTTTATATAAATCAATTTATATTATTCTTTTAAAACATCTTTAATTCTCTTTATAATTTCATCATTTTGATTCATAAAATAATTAAATTTTATAAATCCTATATTTTCAACTCTTTATAATAAATTCAATAAATCCCGATTAACACTATTTTATAACATTAAAATTTATACGTTTATTTATTTAATATGAATCAATTCCAAAATATTTATAACGTATACTTTCAAAAAAAATCACTTTAAAAATCATTTTAAAATTCCAAATTTGGTCTAATGATGCTACACACCAAATAGTCAATCACGACAACAACGATATCATATATCGATATGATAATCAACGAATATCAAAATATTCAAAATCAAATAAATATTGTTGAGGAATCCAGTTGGATCCCTCCAACCTGTTTCCTGCATCCACAAACATTAGCACAATACCAATTCCGCTCCAGTACGGAATTATCGCCATATATGGGATTTAAAATATTATTCGCTTAATAGACGACGCAATAGGGTCTCATCCGCTACACAAATGCGGGAAATCAATAACTCCAATATATACATATGCCAATATATATATATATATATATATATATATATATATATATTGCTATTATATATAATACCAATTTCACTGTTTATGAAATATTCGCGGTATATGTTTTTAATAAATAACATCCGCTTACTAATGGCGCATAATGTCTATTTTAACAATCAATAGATAACAATCATCATTCAAACATGCATTCAAATATTTTAAATCTAACTATTTAAAATAAAAATCGAAACTGATTCGATTGAGTGAGAAGTTCTCACCTTGATTTCAATTTCGTTTTAGCGATTTATTTCGAATAAAATTAAACGCGCGTTTAATTTTACCCGAAATTCTCACTAACTTCAAACGACTCCAATTCAATTCCATAGCGTAGTGCTCGTCCATACGATTCCAACGCTTCCTGTTTCGCGCGTTTTCGACCTCGTATGAAAAAGATATGCAATTATGAAGTTTACTCGATTTATATATATAATTTACAAATTTTATTTATAATTTTAAACCTACTCTAACATAGACCGTTGGATCCACTTGCTAGCATCAGGACCGTGCTTCCTCTCCTTCCCCAAACGCGGCTCTACCCAGATAACAAACACGCACACAAGAAACCCAACACATAAACTAGGGTTTCGATTTGCTCCGCCAATACTCGACTAAACTTCATCAAACCACCTCCATGCGAACGCCCTTCGCAAGAGCTACCCACGGCCAGAGCAAAGTGGAGCTCGGTCGCCTATCGTGCACGCAGTTCGAGGCCGAACGGCCTGCCTTTGAACACAAATTCCCGTTGATTCGTGAAGCTATTCGCGATCATAGCCGTTGGATATCAAGATCGTGTTGTGCTCTACAACTTTCATTTAGAAAGTTTCTTGAATTAATGAACGGATTTGGAGATTGGAGGGGAAGAACGAAACAACTTTCTGGCCGTTCATATGAGGGAGGCGGCTGCGTTTAGATTAGGGTTTTGATATTTTTTTTTATTTGTGATGGTGGGCTATTTATAAGAAAATCGATCGACACTATTCATTCCGGAAATTCCGAACTCCGATTCACGCGCCGTAACCAGCGTTTCTAGGGTTTACCCCGCGTTCCGGACACAATGGAACAGGTTTCGAAAGCTAATTCGGACATCTATGCGAGTTATGGCTATAAACGTTCAATTTAAATTAAACCGATTTAATCGATTTTCTAGGCGTTTTAATTTGTACCGGACAAACGGTAAATCAAATTGACACGAAATTTGAAACCTTACAATAATATCACATTACGGATCCGATGGAATTGGTTTCGTCGAAATCCGAGACTTTTTGAAAAATGGCCATTTTAACTCGCCAAATTAATATTAAAAATAATTCGATGCGTTTCGAGCTGCCACGATCAAACGATAACTCCGATTGCTACGAAAATTGAAATCCGGTAATAACTAACTATTACGGATCCAATGGAACTGGTTTCGTCCAATTCTGAGACTGTTCAAAAATTGGCTATTTTCACTAGTCGATTTAAATATTAAAATATTCAATTTTCACAAATTAACTTTTAATTCGACTTTAAAAGTTCTAAAATATCTTTCTAACCCCAACATGATAAAATAAAATTTTACAAATCATTTTCAATCATATTTAACTCAATTTTCAATTATTTCCATAATTTCACATATTTAATTATCGATTTAATTATCCAATTAAATCCAATAATTCAAATAAAATTTATTCGACTTATAAATTCACTTATTAATATTTAAAATTAATTAAATATTCAATTTTTAAATTAATAAAATCCTGGGTCATTACAATCTTCCCCCCTTAAACGAATTTCGTCCTCGAAATTAACAAGTAAGAAAAATTACAGAATCTATTAACTTTCCATAAATCCATAGTTAAATTTCTTATAATAACTTTACTAAGTTTTCAAATCATACTTAATTATCTTTTCAAAACAACTATTATTGTTTAACTTTCAATTCCAAATCAAAGTTAAAGTTTTCACAAATTTTTCAATTTTCTCAAAAAATATTCTAACGCCTTAAATTTTCGGAAAAATTCGCCATAGTCTCCTTTGCGCGGCTCGATCCGGAAAAAAAAAAGACAGTATATATATCACAAATATACATCTTATCAAGTAATGAGGCATCCCGAAGGGAAAAAAGTATAAAAGTACGGTATGTAATCCGAGATATGTACCTTATATTTTATTAGCAAGCATATACGGCTAATATAGCGTGAAAGCGAGCTCCAAATGCGAAGCAAACGCGATCCGCACCTACTAAACACTCAACAAACAACATGAGAACATGCATATATACAATAGTATCGATATACATCACATAGTAACATAATAACTGTATATGTCAACATAGCAATTGAAACAAAAGCAATATATTCAACCATCAATCAACTAGCATTCATAACCAATAAATATTCATTTATATTCTCATTAATATTCAATGAATTGGGTTTTCAATTTAATCACATTTGATTCATTAACATTGGATTTTACTAACATTCATTTTCAATTAGTTTATATTCACTAATTCATATTCAAGTTGGTTCACTTCCAAATCAAATTCAATTCTATTTAAGATTCACTTAACTTCCAATTGAATTCCAATTACTTTAGCTTCCAATTTCATTAACTCTTAATGAATTATATACAATCATCTAACAACCAATGTATATTAATTACAACCAAATTCCTTTGCTTCACTTACATTCATTTTGGTTTAACTAAATTGATTTTCATTTACTTATTCAACTTCCAAAATCATTCAATCTTAATGAATTAACACTTAGCTTAAATTCCCACTTATAAATCAATTCAGCTTCCAATTCTAAAGTAAATTTCCATTTAACTTTAAATTCGTTTTTATTTACAATTCATATTCATAAATATATTCATATAGTTTCACTTCTTATATATATAAGTTTATTTCACAATTGTAAATCACTTTAATAATTCTGAAAAATTATTCCTTTATATATAAAATATACTCAAGGTAAAATTATTTCATTTACCCAATTTAAAACAATACTATGTCGAACTGTTCTATTCAAATGTTTATAAACCCCTTCGGCATAGTTGTCGAGACCGTGCTGACGAAGGTTCATATGCCACTCAACAAACCAATCATCACAATACAAAACAATTTTATATATTCACTAACAAATACGCTCTCATAGCTATTATTACACTCAAACTCATTCTAGAGTACTACTGACTCTATCTCTAATGAGTAATACCCAACAGAACCATGGTTGTCGCTTAACCATATGCTCTGATACCACCTGTGATGACCCGTAAATCCGTACTCCTTGAATATACACCAATCTCCATAGATTAACTCAATTTTGACAGAAATACGAATTATCAATGTTTAAAAAAAAAAGACAGAAGAAGAGAGATAAGGATAGAAAATAGAGGGGAAAGAAAATAAAAAATGGAGGGAAAAGAAAATAGAAAATAGAACAGACAGAAAGAAAACAACTGAACAACATCAGAATCTCACAATTCACAGCGGAACAACATATAATAATAAATGAATAATCTTTAAACAAAGAACCATATCAGTTATTACATTTTATACATTACATTACATTTCACCATATCATCAGAGTGTACAACAACAACAACAAACAGTGCAGCGGAAAAGAAATACTATACATAATAATACGCCATGCCATCCATCTTGCCTCCAGCAACTCCTGAATATCCTGATAAACCTAACTCTTGACTGCCCGTGTGGAAATTGGTGGGCACCCAGAGTTTAGTAAGGAAAACAATAAACTCCGAGTCAGTCATGTGACTGGTGTGAGAACTCAAAACAGTTTATTTATCTTTAAAAATCAAAATAGAGGAATATTTTTAAAATCAATTCGCAATGCTTTTAAGAATGAGACTACCATAAGGCCTCCCGCACACACACACAATGCAAACGCAGAATCGGAGGAGATTTCTCCTTATGATAGTCAAAGATGCTTGATACGCATTTAAAAAGAACATTTGATATTATTATTAGTGCATAGTGTAGAGAAAAATTCATTTCGAAAGTAGAATATAAATCTTAGCCAACATACGACCATTATCGTATGCCTACTATAGCTACCATCTAAACAGTGGTGACCACCATAAGTAAATGGCAGGTTCTACAACTAATACCGTACAAAGTTTCGTATTGGGAATTGGATTTCCAACGAATGATCAGGCCAAGGAACTTCCCATTGCCACATGAGAATGCCTCTGGATGGACATCCCCGAGAACCAAACCGGATCTCTACCAACACAAGGCCGGGTTACCCCTAACTGAGTAACAACTGACCGAATATGCCATTCCCCGGTCCTTTGGGACCTTTCAACTGAGCGCTCGTAATCAATTCACACAATCATAAAGTTTTTTCAACATGAGTAAGTATCTGGGCTCCATACCATGATACCACCCTTTTCCAGAAGGAAATGCACATATCCTAAAGGGCGCTACCCCTCATAACCTTGCCACATCTTTCCTGTTTTGACCATTCCCGAGGTGTGAGGCTCGACGAAGTCACGTCCACAAAAAAATACTTTATACAAAAGCCATGCTTTGGGTCAACAAATGATCATAGAAATGATTACCAGGATAGACGATCAAATAAATGATCCTATCACAAATAATCAACACAATGATCATTTCACAGCAACACTCAGCATATCACATTACCAAATTGGGAATATATCGCTGATAACCTTCAACTACATAACCTCTAAGCTCGTACGTCTCAGAGAAGGGTGTTAAGCTAAGCGAATAAATTCTCCGCCACCAACAGAAATATATTTGAAAGAAATCGGCTTGATATCTCAACTTGTAATGTCAGACATACAATCCATACAAGTCTGTTCCGGGCTCGAACAGAACCGAAGGCACTTACAAAGAAGTCCTTGCAATCCGGATATCCACAATCCTGATCGGATTTCCCATCACATATGGAGAACTCAATACCGGAGCAACTCGGTGCAGAGTCAATCGACAGGTCATCCTATCGCTCTCGCAAATACCCGGTCTTCAACACCGATCTTCAATGCTATCCATTACGTCGTATCACTATTCGGAATGGGTAATCCGAATAACGAGCGCAATAATTTAAAAATAAGTGTGCATTCAAATTCAACAAATCACAACAAATACCTATCAAAGGTAAATATTGATAGTCGGTTATTGAACTATCAATGGATATGCACACATCACCAGTTTCCAAATAATTTTCCAAATTATTTATTTTCCAAAATATCTTTACAAGATATATTATTTCAATACCTCAAAAATAAATCAATATTTATTTTTAAACGAATTCCACTTTTTATAAATTCTTAGTGAATTTATATTTCACAATATCTATGAATATACGATTTCATTTATTCAATTTCAATTTATCTTCAAAAAGATAAATTCTCAAAATATTCACTTTATATGGGAAAACATTTCCATACTTATTTATTCATAAGTAATTCACAAATTTTATTTATTTTCAACCTTTGGAAAATATTCAATATACTTAAATCGAAATTAAGTATATATTTCATTCTTTAAGGAAATCATTCTCTTAAACATATTTATTTGGGCCAAAACGAATGTTGCGTAAAACATCGTTACAACGTCCCAAAATCACTAGTATAGGGATTCAAAATTAAAATAGATATATAAATCCCAATACTATACAAAACATTTCCTTTCGGAAATCATTTACTATAACAACAGTGTTATAGTCCACCATTTCCTTCTATTTCTCGAAACGTCTATTTCAACAATAATGTTGAAATCTATGGTTTCGAATCTTAACACATTTTAAAACATCGTTAGATCGTTTTAATTCTATTTAGAACATCACATTCAAAACAAATTCTTTAGCATATTATTCACTATTCAAAAACGTGAATATACTACGTTAACAAATTTCATCCTTTTATTCATTTTATTTCAAAGGATTATTCACAGTCAAAAACGTGAATATAACTCCATAAATAAGTTATAACAATTTTCTTATCAAAATAAGTCATTTGCGAATTTATAAAACAATGTTTATAAATTCCTTTATTATTTATTTTATAACAACTTCCTTTTATAAATTCCTTTATTAACCTATTCAATTCATAACTCAATTATAAATCAAAGGTTCATATTATAAATTTACTTATAATTTATTTGTTTGAAAAATCGTTCCTTTGAACTTCATAATTATAAATCTTATAACTTATAAGATTCAATTATTTATCCAAAACCATTCTTTTAATAACTTTATAAATTTTATAAACCTACTGCTTATAAAATTCCATTTATAACTTCACCGTTTATGATTCTATAAATTTCATTCATTTCTGAAATTCATTCACAATTCATTCTAACACTTATAAAAACTCGTTTTATAATTCAAATATTTTCATTTATAAATTATCAATTTATAAATCTTTTTATATAAATCAATTTATATTATTCTTTTAAAACATCTTTAATTCCCTTTATAATTTCATCATTTTGATTCATAAAATAATTAAAGTTTATAAATCCTATATTTTCAACTCTTTATAATAAATTCAATAAATCCCGATTAACACTATTTTATAACATTAAAATTTATACGTTTATTTATTTAATATGAATCAATTCCAAAATATTTATAACGTATACTTTCAAAAAAAATCACTTTAAAAATCATTTTAAAATTCCAAATTTGGTCCAATGATGCTACACACCAAATAGTCAATCACGACAACAACGATATCATATATCGATATGATAATCAACGAATATCAAAATATTCAAAATCAAATAAATACTGTTGAGGAATCCAGTTGGATCCCTCCAACCTGTTTCCTGCATCCACAAACATTAGCACAATACTAATTCCGCTCCAGTACGGAATTATCGCGGTATATGGGATTTAAAATATTATCCGCTTAATAGACGGCGCAATAGGGTCTCATCCGCTACACAAATGCGGGAAATCAATAACTCCAATATATACATATGCCAATATATATATATTTCTATTATATATAATACCAATTTCACTGTTTATGAAATATTCGCGGTATATGTTTTTAATAAATAACATCCGCTTACTAACGGCGCATAATGTCTATTTTAACAATCAATAGATAACAATCATCATTCAAACATGCATTCAAATATTTTAAATCTAACTATTTAAAATAAAAATCGAAACTGATTCGATTGAGTGAGAAGTTCTCACCTTGATTTCAATTTCGTTTTAGCGATTTATTTCGAATAAAATTAAACGCGCGTTTAATTTTACCCGAAATTCTCACTAACTCCAAACGACTCCAATCCAATTCCATAGCGTAGTGCTCGTCCATACGATTCCAACGCTTCCTGTTTCGCGCGTTTTCGACCTCGTATGAAAAAGATATGCATTTAGGAAGTTTACTCGATTTATATATATAATTTACAAATTTTATTTATAATTTTAAACCTACTCTAACATAGACCGTTGGATCCACTTGCTAGCATCAGGACCATGCTTCCTCTCCTTCCCCAAACGCGGCTCTACCCAGATAACAAACACGCACACAAGAAACCCAACACATAAACTAGGGTTTCGATTTGCTCCGCCAATACTCGACTAAACTTCATCAAACCACCTCCATGCGAACGCCCTTCGCAAGAGCTACCCACGGCCAGAGCAAAGTGGAGCTCGGTCGCCTATCGTGCACGCAGTTCGAGGCCGAACGGCCTGCCTTTGAACACAAATTCCCGTTGATTCGTGAAGCTATTCGCGATCATAGCCGTTGGATATCAAGATCGTGTTGTGCTCTACAACTTTCATTTAGAAAGTTTCTTGAATTAATGAACGGATTTGGAGATTGGAGGGGAAGAACGAAACAACTTTCTGGCCGTTCATATGAGGGAGGCGGATGCGTTTAGATTAGGGTTTTGATTTTTTTTTTATTTGTGATGGTGGGCTATTTATAAGAAAATCGATCGACACTATTCATTCCGGAAATTCCGAACTCCGATTCACGCACCGAAACCAGCGTTTCTAGGGTTTACCCCGCGTTCCGGACACAATGGAACAGGTTTCAAAAGCTAATTCGGACATCTGTGCGAGTTATGGCTATAAACGTTCAATTTAAATTAAACCGATTTAATCGATTTTCTAGGCGTTTTAATTTGTACCGGACAAACGGTAAATCCAAGTGACACGAAATTTGAAACCTTACAATAATATCGCATTACGGATCCGATGGAACTGGTTTTGTCGAAATCCGAGACTTTTTGAAAAATGGCCATTTTAACTCGCCAAATTAATATTAAAAATAATTCGATGCGTTTCGAGCTGCCACGATCAAACGATAACTCCAATTGCTACGAAAATTGAAATCTGGTAATAACTAACTATTACGGATCCAATGGAACTGGTTTCGTCCAATTCTGAGACTGTTCAAAAATTGGCTATTTTCACTAGTCGATTTAAATATTAAAATATTCAATTTTCACAAATTAACTTTTAATTCGATTTTAAAAGTTCTAAAATACCTTTCTAACCCCAACATGATAAAATAAAATTTTACAAATCATTTTCAATCATATTTAACTCAATTTTCAATTATTTCCATAATTTCACATATTTAATTATCGATTTAATTATCCAATTAAATCCAATAATTCAAATAAAATTTATTCGACTTATAAATTCACTTATTAATATTTAAAATTAATTAAATATTCAATTTTTAAATTAATAAAATCCTGGGTCATTACAAGTGATGTCATTCGAGTTAACGAATGCACATGCTTTCTTCATGGATTTGATGATCCGAGTCTTCTGAGAGTGTTTGGATAGGTTTGTATTGGTGTTTATAGATGACATTTTGGGATACTCGAAGAATGAAAGAGAGCATAAGAACCATCATAGAGTTGTGCTTGAGATGCTGAGGCAACATCAACTGAAGGCGAAGTATTCCAAATGTCATTTTTGGATGAAAGAGGTTAAGTTTCTTGATCATGTGGTTTCAAAAAAGTATTGTCAGTCGATCCAGATAAGATCGAAGCTTTTAATAATTGGAAGAGACTAGAGATGGTGACTAAGATTAGAAGTTTTCTTGGATTTGTTAGCTATTACCGGAGATTTATCAAGGATTTCTTGCGGATAGCAAAACTTTTGACTAAGCTAACTAGGAAGGATGTGAAGTTTGTCTAGTCCAGCAAATGCGAGGAAGCATTCCTTAAGTTAAAGCATTTATTGACCAATGCACCCGTATTAGTAGTTCCGGACAGAAACCATGGGTTGGTGGTGTATACTGATGCATGTGGAACTGGATAGGGAGTTGTGTTGATGCAGAAGGGTAAAGTGATTGCTTATGCTTCAAGATAGCTTTGACCACATGAAGTGAGATATCCTACTCATGATTTGGAGTTGGCTCTGGCTATCTTCGCATTGAAGATTTAAAGACATTATCCCTTAGGGGAGAGATTTGAGCTCTACAAAGATCATAAGTCTTTAAGATATTTATTCTCTCAGAAGGAGTTGAATATGAGACAATAGAGGTGGTTGGATTTTTTCGCTGCTTATGGTTTTGGTATAGAGTATACTTTAGGGAAAGGTAATAAAATAGCAGATGCACATAGCAGAAGGCATCAGAATGTGGTGTTAGCTATGTTGACAGAATGGAAGGATTTAGAAGCTTTGACTACTTATAGTGTGAAGTTAAGATCGACTGCTAGTTCTAGTCAGTGTACTGCCATGTTGTCTTGTTTGGAAGTTCGACCAGTGTTGATCGAGATGATTGTTTCTAAGCAGAAGGAGGATCCAATATTAGCCGAGAGGATTAGAAGGCTTGAGGATGGATCAGAGATCGATGGTCTAAAAGATTTTAGTCTTGATCAGAGAGGATGGTTGAGAAATAAGGGATGATTGTGCATTCGAATGTTGAGGACTTGAGGAAGAAGTTCTTGGAGAATGTCATAGATCCAAGTTTACGCTCCGTCCTGGAGGGACCAAGGAATATCAAGATATGAAGAGAAGCTTATATTGAGAAGGTATGAAGAGGAATGTTGGCCTGTGGGTTAGGCAGTGTGTAAACTGTCAATGAGTGAAAGACAAATATCAAAAGCCAAGTGGATTGCTTCCACCTCTAGCGATTCCAGTTTGGATATGGGATTCGATATCTATGGATTTTATAGACAGGCTGCCAATGCCAAATAGGGGAAATGAAAATATATGGTCATAGTGGACAGATTGATCGAGAGTTCCCATACCATTCCAGTAAAGTCAACCGGGACGGAACCTGTTTTAGCTGAATTGTTCACGAAGAACATAATTAGACTACGTGGGATTCCTAGTAGCATAATCAGTGAAAGAGATGCTTTGTTCCCTAGTGAATTATGAAAGAGTCTACAAGATGTGTTTGGCGCTAATCTCAAGATAAGTACTGCATATCACCCTCAAACGGATGGGCAGACAGAGAGAGTCAAATAAGGTACTCGGGGATTTACTAGGAGCTTATGCATTGGACTTTGGTGGATCATGGGAAGATCACCTACATTTGGTTGAGTTTTTCTATAATAATAGTTACCAGACCATTATAGGAATAATGTCTTTTAAAGCTTTTTATGGAAGGCCAGGTAAATCCCCAGCATGTTGGTTAGAGACCGAAAGCAGATTGGTCTTAGGTGTAGATTTGGTTAGAGAAGCATCGTAGAAGATTGAGTTGATCTGAGAAAGGAAAAAGGGAAGCTCGGTCCAGACAGAAAAGTTATGCTGATAAGAGGCGTAAAGACCTAGAGTTCTCAGTTGGAAATAAAGTTTTCATTAAATTATCACCGATGAAGGATGTGGTATGGTTCGGGAAGTCATAGAAGCAGGCACCTAGATATGTTGGTCCATTCCAGATTATAGAGAGGATTGGAAAGCTCACATACAGAGTAGGGTTGCCGAGTAGTATGGCAGGTTTCCATAATGTCTTTCATGTATCTCATCTTCGCAAGTATGTGCATGTTTCAGAGACTACTATTCCTTCAACTAGGTTGGAAGATTTAATAGTATAGCCTAATTTAACATTTGTTAGACAACCAGTTCGAGTTGTAGCGAGAGATGAGACAAGATTAAAGAACAAGACAGTCAAGTTGGTGAAAGTTCAATTGAGCGATAACGAGAAAGAATGTACTTGGAAGACAGAGGACAAGATTTGAGATACTTATCCTGATCTGCTTTGAGGGTATGTGTATATTAGATTTATATAGATAATTGCTAGTCAGGTAGGCTAGTATGGTTGTTAGGAGTCGTTAGAGATCATTGCTATGTTTGGAATTTAGTCCTCACTGAGTTTTGAGGACGAAACTCTTTAAGGAGGAAAGCCCGTAATACCCCTAATTTTTTATAACATTATTCAAAAGATTTAATTAGATAATTAAATAGAATAATATAAATATTAAGTGATAAGGGGATTGAGATTTTAATAAAAACTTAGAGTCCATACTTTATTAATTAAATGGGCTTAAGAATGGTTTGTAATCTAATTAAATTGCACAAGGGCATAATGGGAAATAGCCGCACCCTATTACCATAACCCTTATATATTTTCGTTCCTTATGACATTCACGTTCATTTCACATTTTCACAAAAATAAAACGAAAACATAAGAAAGGAGGAGTTAGAGCCAGCCATTGCTAGGGGAAGAGAAAATTCAAAATTAAGCTAAGAATTAAAGAAGGGGAATAAATCTTAATCTCAATCTAATCTCCTTATCCTAATCAAGGTGAATAATAATTTATACCATCTCTATTTTGTTTTATGATCATATTTTTCTAGATTTAAGACTAAATTCATTTTACGATGATTTGGATGATGGTATGCTTGAATTATAATTTTTTGACTTAAACAAGATTGTTTTAATAGGGATTTATGCGGTTTTAGGGCAAAATGACTGTGAATGATCTTTGAATGCCATGGAAAAGTTATATGTTATGTAAAACATGATTTTGAAGTTGAGTTTTAATTTTGATAATTTTCCAAGCTATGGAAAGACTATTATGAATTTTCAAAGGAAAATATGGTTGATTGTGTATAGAAATTTAATTCAGAAATTATATTGAGAATTTGGATCTGAAGTTTATATATGTTAGATAAAATATTAAAAGTGAATTTTTGTGATTTTTGAGAACTTTTCCTAAGTGATTTGATATGGAAATTAAATTATTTTCAAAGAAGGACTTATTTTCATTTTTGGTTTGGCTTAATGGAAGGGCTTATTTGCTAAATTATCCTTAGTTTAGATCTGAAATTAAGCAGCGGTTATTTTGGTAAAGGATTTGAAAAGTTGAGGCAACCAATCACATGTTTACACGTGGGTATATTAGTTAGAAAGTGTTTGATTTAACTGGCATTAAATCACATTTACCCTAAAAAGTGGGTTCCTCCTTCATTGGAAGTACCTTTTGACCCATAGCTTACGCCTTCAATCAAGTCAAAACCCCACAAATCCGAAACCAATACATAAGATATCACTTAGATGGTACGTATTGAATTGGAGGAAGGAGGAAGGCGGAAGGCATAGTGTCGAAAGCATAGCTTCCGATGGATTCTAAACCTTAGTTTTATTTTCAAATGAAAAAGCGCCTGTCTTGTTTTATTAAAGCTTTCGAAGGATTTGAAACATATGCATTCAAAATGGGTTTTCTAATAGCTTTCGAAGGGGTTGCCATTTTGTATTTTAAAATTATAGGCTTTCGAATGGGTTCCTTTATTTATAAAATAATGCTTTCAAAAGCAGTGCTTCCGACTTAGTCGAAACCTAGTAGTTGTTCTTTTGCCTTTCGAGTGTGTTGAAGCCATCAATGCTTTCGAAGGGTTGTCTTTATTTTAAACTTGTGCTAAGCCACTTCCTAAATACTTTCGAAGGGGAGATAATGGTTTTGAAGGCAATGGCTTTGAAAGGGGTTTCGATGCCAACCTTCAAATGTTTCACCCAAATGTTTTATGCTTTCCAAAGAGTGGTGTCGACGCCTTCAAGTTTTCCCCAATACTTTTATATATTAAAGAATGGTCTTGAAAGAGATACTTTCATTTATATTCAATTTGACCCAAATGATGTTTTCAAATATAAACCAAATGGTTTCGAAAGAAGGACTTTCAATTGTTTCGGAATGGATGCTTCCAAAGGTTTCGAAAGGGGTAGTTTCAATGTATTCGAAGCTATGCATCTAAGAATTAACAAGTGATACTTTGTTACATTTGAAAGTTTTCGAAAAAGAGGTTTAAAGGTATTTCGAAAGGCAAAAGCCTAAAGTTTTGAAAAGAGATTTATATGCTTGCGAAGGAGGTTATCCAATGAGGTAAAAGAAAAGTTTTGAAGGTTTCGAAAGCCCTATTGTTTCAAAAAAAAATCACCCAATCTCATTTTAAAGGAAAATCCCATGGCTAAGTAAAGGATTTTTGAAATGGTTTTAAGAAGCTTTCCTTGATAAAATATTAGATTAAAGGGATTAATCATGTTTCATATGAAAATAATTTCAGGATATTAAATGCATAGGAGTGGTATTGTTATTTAATTATGTTTGCTTCTTCAAGTGTGTGTGTGTGTGTATTCACATTGTAATGAACCCATAACAGTAATTTAGGGAAAGGCAGAATAGATAGCTAGGTTGATCCAATAGCGAATATAAATTTAATTAATTAAAGATATTGGCAGGGGCCATTAGGTTCATAGTAAGCCTATGAAAATTGTGTATAAGAAAAGATATTGGTAAGCGTCAATAGGTTCATAGTAAACCCATGAAAACTATGTATAAAAGGAGATGTCAAGAAGATAAGTTCATAGTTAGCCCATGAAAACTATGATTTGATATTAGTAGGGACCAATAGGTTTGTAGTTAGCCCATGAAAACTATATCCGAATTAAGATATTGAAAGAAGTCAATAGGATAAGAGGAAATATATCGGAGTTACCAATAAGTTCAGGGAGAACCCATGAAAAAGTAAAGATATTGGCAGGTGACTATAGGTTCTTAGTGATCCCATGAAAACTATGTAATTGGACAGGGAGTCTATAAACATTAAACAAGTTATTTGTAAGCCCATGAAAACTTATAGATTAATAGTGACCCTAGAAACTATAAATGCAACAGCTAGTTAGAAATGAAAGGGGATGGTGTTACCCAGTGGCTTGACCAGGCAAGCAGAGACTTGAAGTGGAAGCCTCGTTCGGCATAAAGGGTCGCTAGGTACATCTAGCATCGTTAGACATAAAGGGTCGTTCGGGAAAACTAGCACCGTTCGGCATCCAAGCCTCGATCGGCATTGCAAGGTCGCTCGACACTGCAAGGTTGCTCGGCATTATAAGGTCGCTCGGCATTCACGCCTTGTTTGGCATTCATGCCTCGTTCAACATTCACGCCTCGTTCGGCATTCCAACATCGTTTGGCATTCCAGCCTCGTTCGGCATTCATGCCTCGTTCGGCATTTCAGCCTCGTTCGGCATTCCAGCATCGTTCGACATTCATGCCTCGTTCGGCATTCATGCCTGTTCCGCATTCAGTCTCGGCTGGCATGAACCTCGTTCGTCGTTCAGTCTCAACCGGCATTCCAGCCTCGCTTGACATTCATGCCTCGTTCGGCATCCAGCCTAGTTCGGCATCTCCCCTTGATCGACATCGGATCTCGATCGGCCTACACATTTCGCTCGACATACTGCCTCGGTCGGCTTGGAGACCTGGCTCGGTATTTGCTGTTCGACATTTTTCGCTCGGCACGTAGAAGTAACTTATTATGGGTCGAGGTATCTTGCTACTAAGCCCATCAGGGAAGTCCAACCCATCTTCGTCTATAAATAGAGGGGCAGGGGCACAGTGAAAGGGACCTTTTTCCGAGAACATCGGGGAGACTGCCGCATTCAAGACTCATTCAAGACTTATCCTTTTTACTTAGCAATTGTATTCAAATAGTTGGGGTATGGATTGTATCTGTAACCGGTTGTTAAGTAAAGTAATAAAGATTAACTTCAAAGTGGACATAGGCAATTACGCCGAACCACTATAAATACGGTGTTCTTATTTTCTGCATTTAATTTATCATACCGTTCTCTATTTAACTTTAATTTCTTCATTAATCTCTCTACACAATCTCTCTTAAGGGCATTAGTGACCAATTCTGGTGCTAACATTTTGGTGCTTTCACTGAAAATCGAATTCTCAGGCCGATATGATCTACTTTGTAGCTACTGGATTGAAAAATCCCCCGAAGGAGATCCACCTACTCATAGGACGCTCATTGAATCTATTCAAAGTTTCAACCGACAACTCTACTGTGGGAAGACTACATACCCGATCAGCCTCTCACTCGGACGTCCACGAGACTGCTAGCGTGCAACAAGTTGGACCTAGCAATCAATAAGAAAATTTAGGTGCAGGGACTACCGCCCAAACTCAAACAAAAATCATCACCAGAACGGAGTTCAATGATTTGGTGAGGGAACTCAGGGAAAGTAGAAGGCAACTTGCTGAGCAGATCCAGACCAATGCTAATCTCGTGACTCAGCTGACTCAACAGCAACATTAAAATGTTAGAGGTAGCCCTGCTCCTCATTCTTCGTCTGATAGCTCGACCTCAACCAATGAACCTTCTAGACGTAGACGCCGTAAGATGAAGCTACACAGGTAGGTGCTACTGATCGATCAACTAGAGATCAGGCACGTAAGGAGACCGGACATCCGGCTCACCAAGATCCTAATGAAGCTGGCCTTCAGGATGCACATTTGGCCGATCACCAGCAGAGGGAACATCAACCCGAGCGGTCCTGTAGAACGGAACCCAACCTTCCATCCTCTACACGAACTCCGGACTTATCAGCCATGGTTAGGTAGTTAATGAGGGAGAACCAATGCTTGACCAACAAAGACTGGGGAGTATCTAGGAGTCATACTCCCTTTACAGATACAATCCTGTAGGTAGAGTATCCCAAGAAGTTTAGTATGCCAACCATCCTAGCCTATGAAGGGAAGACTGATCCCAGGCGGCACGTGATGAGGTACGAATGGATGATGGATTCTACAAGAGCTAATGATGCGACTAAGTGTAGGTGCTTCCTAATCACTTTGTCAGGAATCACCACCATGTGGTTTACTCGACTTCCCCTAGGGTCAATATCCAACTTTGATGGATTATCAATGAAATTTGTAGAACAATTCAGGATACATGCTACTCATCCAAAGGATATGATGTCCTTATCAAGCGTAATCCAGGCTCTACGAGAGTCTTTAAAAGCGTACGTGCAGAGGTTTCATGTTGCTGCTACTGAAGTTAGCAACCCTGACGACCACACAATTTTGATGGCAGTTATGCGAGGTGTAAATCCAGGATCAGAGTTTGGAGATTGGTTGGCGGGAAAGCCCCCAACTACATTGGAGAAATTCTATTCGAAATCTCATCAGTTCATAAGGAGGGAGGAAGCTCAGTGGACAAGGCGAGACAAGGCACCAGGGCCTGTTCAGGAGACTGTGAAAAGTAACATCGCCATAAAGCAATCCGATGACAACTCAGGAAAGGTTCAAGTCAACGTCCAAAATAAGCCTGGGCAATCTAAGAGATCCGAAGGGTGAAATCCTGGAAAGAAAAGAGAAATAGTGAAATGGAAGTCAAGGATTCCAACCTACAACGAATACACTCCCCTGAATACGTCTCTTGAAAATATTTATCTATCAACCTGTAACACCTTTCAATATAGAAAGCCACGCCCAAAGGAGTCCATAGAAGAATAGAAGCGGACGAGGAAGTACCGTCGCTTCCATAAGACTCACGGGCACAATATTGAGGAGTGTAGACACCTCCATTACGCCATAGATAAGTTGATCAGGCAGAAAAAGCTGCATGAATTTGTTAAGAACTCATAAGAGGGTAGACAGGCCGACTCCATGCCACCCGAAGGAACTGCCCGAACCATGGATAGATTGATCATAAACACTATAGTCGGAGCACCTCACCCTACAGACAAGAATTGGCAGGAGATGGAACGATATGCTACCTCCTTGAGGAATGCAGATTATGAATGTTGTTCGAATGTGGAAGATGGAACCCCCGCAAAACAACAATGCATGATTACAGACGATATAGTGTTTAGGAGTCAAGATGGAGACAAGGTAGAGGCTCCTACCATCGACCCGATGGTCATATCTGCGACAATCGAGCCAGCATACGTTTAAAGAATTTTGATTGATTGTGGAAGCTCTGTCAACATTATTTTCAAAATGGCATGTGACCAAATGAAGATGGAGACAAAAGACTTGAAGCCATCTAAAGCCCATCTCCACGGCTTTAATGGTGCAGCCACTGACGCGATGGGGTATGTCGAGTTACCAGTTGAACTGGGAGAGGGTGAGTGTAGAAGGATGCGAATCCTACCGTTCATAGTGTTGGTTCTTGACTCTCCATACAACGTATTTCTGGGTCGTCCGGCCCTGGCAGAATTTAGGGAAGCTTTGGCCCCATGGTGTTTGACATTGAAACTTCCGACAGACAAAGGAATCGATGTAATGCATGGCGATCAAGCGACCGGTCGTGCATGTTATGTGGCAGAGCTGAGAGAGGCTCATCGAAGAGAGAAAGGAAAGGTTGCAGACAGCTCCGTCCGCATCCAAAACACTGACAATTGAAAAGTAGTGCCCGAGCCCTAGCTCGGGCAAGTTCTCGGATCTATAGAGACATAGATCCGAGAGATGATGATGGGTGACCCAGGGAAGCGAATGCAGCACCGGTTGAGCTGACGATTGACATTCTAGTTAGTAGGGATGACCCGTCACGAGTTCTTAAGATTGGATCGCAACTCGACCCGTCATTGGCCGAGGATCTTACTGATTTTCTCCGAGCGAACTTGGACGTTTTCGCTTGGACAAATTCTGATATGTGTGGGATTTCTCCTGCTATTACGAGTCATATGTTGAACATTGACCCAAAGTACGTCCCCAGTAAAACGAAAACGGAGAGGTATGGACCCGTAGAGGTCCGCCGCCCACAGAGAGGAGCTGGACAAACTCAAAGCCACCGGGTTCATCCGCGACGCCCTCTACCCTGAATGGGTATCTAACCCTATGCTAGTGAGGAAAGCAAATGGGAAATGGTGAACTTGCGTTGATTACTCTGACTTATACTAAGCATGCCCGAAGGATAGTTTGCCTTTACCTAGAATCGACCAGCTAGTTGATTCAATGGCCGGCCACGAACTACTGTCATTTATGGATGCGTACTCGGGATACAATCAAATCCCGATGCACGTTCCAGATCAAGAACATACCAATTTTGTCATGGATGTTGGGTTATATTTCTATGTCGTGATGCCCTTCAAATTGAAAAATGCGGGAGCAACTTGTCAGCATCTAGTGAACCGAATGTTTAAAGATCAGATCGGTAGAACGATGGAAGTCTATGTGGATGACATGCTCGTGAAGTCACGATAGTCAAACGACCACATTCGAGACTTAGCAGAGATGTTTGGTATACTCAGGCATTATGGGATGAAAATCAACCTTTTGAAATGTTCTTTTGGCGTTGCGTCAGAAAAGTTCTTGGGTTTCATTGTGAATGCATGGGGAATTGAAGCTAACTCGAAAAAGATTCAGGCTATTCAGGACATACAAGTGCTTAGAACAATAAAGCAAGTACAAAGCTTGAATGGAAAGGTGGCCGCGTTGAGTCGATTGATATCCAGAGCTACGGATAAATGCATTCCTTTTTTCGATGTGATAAAGAAAGAAAAGAGAAATTTCGAGTAAACATCCGACTGTGAGGAAGCATTCCGAGCACTGGTTAGACATTTAGAAAGTCCCCCGGTGCTATCGAAACCAACTGACCATGAAATGTTGTATGTATACCTGGTTGTATCCCGGCACGCTATCAGTACGGCTTTTGTTCGTGAGGAGGACCGAGTTCAAAAGCCAGTGTATTATGTCAGTAAGTGTTTGACGGGGGCAGAAAGAAATTATCCCAAGATTGAGAAACGAGCTTGCTGCTTGGTGATTGCATCACACAAGCTTTGTCCATACTTTCAGGCACACTCAATCAGTGTTTACACTGATCAACCCATGTGGCAGGTACTCCAACGACCAGAGACCTCTGTAAGGATGTTAAAATGGAAAATCGAGTTGAGTTACTTCGATATTACCTATCTGCCATGAAGGGCCATACAACGGCAAGCGCTAGCAGACTTCATTGTTGAATTCACCATGTAAGACTTCATAGTTGGCCACCATGTTCTGACACTATGAAGTCTGCGGCAAGCGCTATGGATACTATTGGCCAACTGTAAATCCGGATGCCGCAGACTATGTGAGAAGATGTGACAAATGTCAGAAATATGCAAAAATCCCGAGAGCTCCGCTGACGGAACTCACACAAATGCTTAGTCCCTGGTCGTTTGCAATGTGGGGGATCGACATAGTCGGTTCCTTACCCATATCCAAAGGTGGTGCGAAGTGCGCGATAGTTGCGGTCGATTACTTTACCAAGTGAGTAGAATCAGAGCCTTTGGCCACTATCACCACCAAAAAGGTCATTAATTTCATTGTATGGAATATTATTTGTCGTTTTGGCCTTCCACGGACCATCATTACAGACAACGGAACTCAATTCGAAATCAAAAAATTCAAAGAGTTTTGTCAAAAATATGGTATTGAGAAAAAGTTTGCAGCAGTTTCTCATCCGAAAGCCAATGGACAAGTGGAAGCCGTGAACAAAATAATCAAGTCCATATTGAAAAATCGTTTGGAAAAGGCTAGAGGCAAGTGGCTGGATAAGCTTCCAACAGCCATTTGCGCTTATAGAACCACCCACAAGTCCGCGATTAGCCACACTCCATTCGCATTGGCATATGGCATGGAAGCTGTTATACGCGTAGAATTTGAAGTTCCATCACATCTGGTAACTTATTATGACTCTGAGTCGAATCAGGATCTTTTGCTGGAATCACTGGACTTCATTGATGAAAAGCGTGAAGAAGCTAATTTAAGAGCGGTCGCATATAGACACCGAGTCGCTCGATATTATAATGAAAAAGTCCGACCGAGAATCTTTAGAGTGGGTGTCCTCGTTTTGAAACGAGTTTTCCCAGTTCCATCACATATAATCCCCGCATGGGAAGATCCATACGTCATTGAACGGAAGCTTGGAGAAAGAACTTTCAAGCTAGCGACGGTTGATGGTGCGACACTCCCCTAAGCCTTGAATAGCGAGCATTTGTGGCATTATTATTCTTAGTTCATTTCTTTCATATTTTAGTTGCGATTATTTCCAGCATGTTTCTACTCTTAGTTTACGGCATGTAATAAGACAATTTAGCTTGTTTGCATCAATAAAGGCTTGAAGCCATTTTTTCCAGGAATTGTTGATATTTCTATGTATTATAACTCTATGAAAAACAGCTAAGAGGCACATTATTCTATCTGACGTACGAACGCGCACAAGCACTTGAAATCTCCAAGTCCCCTGAGTGCGGACTGGAGTACTCCGAGTCCACTGAGTACGGACCAGAGTATAAGCGACTCCAAATCTCCAAGTCCCCTGAGTGCGGACTGGAGTACTCTGAGTCCCCTGAGTGTGAATCAGATTATAAACGAACTCCAAGTCCCCTGAGAGCGGACTGGAGTACTCTGAGTCTCCTGAGTGCGGACCGGAATATGAACGACTAAAAAAATCTCCAAGGCCTCTGAGTACGAACTGGAGTACTCTGAGTCCCCTAAGTGCAGACAGGAGTATAAACGACTAAGCATCTCCAAGTCCACTGCGTGCAGATGGAGTACTCTGAGTCCCCTGAGTGCGGACCAAAGTATAAACGACTCGAAATCTCCAAGTGCCCTGAAAGCGGACTGGAGTATTCTGAGTCCCTTGAGTACGGACCGAAGTATGAACGACTAAAAAATCTCCAAGTCCCCAGTGTGCGGACTGGAGTACTCTGAGTCCCCTGAGTGTGGACCGGAGTATAAACGAATAAAAATCTCCAAGTCCCCTGAGTGTGGACTGGAGTACTCTGAGTCCCCTGAGTGCGGACCAGAGTATAAACGACTTCAAATCTCCAGCTCCAGAGAGCGGGCTGGAGTACTCTGAATCTCTTTAGTGTGGACCAGAGTATGAACGACTAAAAAATCTCCAAGTCCCCTAAGTGCGGACTGGAGTACTCTGAGTCCCCTGAGTGCGGACCAGAGTATAACCAGCTTAAAAAATCTTTAAGTCCCCGGAGTGCGGACTGGAGTCCTCTGAATCCCCGGAGTGCGGATTAAAGTAAAAATCGTTCGAATTCTTTAAGTCCCCGTAGTGCGGACCGAGACACGAATGACTTGAAGTCTTCAAGTCCCTGGCGTACGGACTAAATATTATTCTAAGTGCTTGAAGCATGGAATATAGGATGAACAACTCCAAAGATTTTCAGAGTTATATGAAGATAAATTGAGAAGTTTATGTAACTCACAATGGCTTGGGTTTCGACCACAATCACACATAAAGCTGAACGATAAAAGTGTTTTGAAAGATAAAAGCACTAAGCTTTATTTATCCGAAAATGAATTTCTACTACAACTCCTCCAAAATTCGGAGTCAAAAGTCCATTTACATGGACTACGAAAATAAATAAAAATAATTACATAATCTAAACTAACTCTCGTTGAATGAGAGTAACGATTAGTTCTTCGACTTCTTCCCAAATGACTCCTCTCCCGTATATTTGCCCTTGGTAATTTTCTTTGATGGGGAGGTAACAACCGAAGAAGTACAGGGAACTTCCACTGGCCTGGACCCACCAGGGGGATGACTTTCAATGTCTTATTCAGAGGATCGCCCAGGTACACAACTTGTGGCTCGACTTTGATTTCAATCGTCCTTTTCTTTTCCTCCTCGAGCTGCTCCTTCATGCTCATTTTAGATGTGTGTTCAGAGGCGCCTGTAATCTCGATTTTACAACTCCCATCGATGGGAGAGGAAGTCTCAGACTTATCGTCATCAAGCACCCAATCACCTGAGCATCTGTACCAGGAGCCTCTCCTGCGTGAGTAGCCTCACTTGTCTTTCCCTTCACCTCCTTGGCGTCATCGCTTCTCGGAGTGGGCTCAGGTCAGAACATCCTATTATGAAAAATCATGGAAAACAGGCATTAGAATACAATGACCTCTCGTCAAAAAACGATGACTCTTGGAATTACAAAATGAAGTGTCACATATCAGCATCTGGCTGACTCTCAGCCGTCCGAGGAGTCTCACCCTCTAGACTGGAGATAGAATGTGAACACCGTGGCCAGGGTTCTCTGGGTTATAACCGATATGTTGCTCAAATGGATCAAGTATCGGACGATCGGCCGATTGAGTAGGTGCATGAGCTGGAGACTCGATCCCGGATGGACAGACAATAACATCTTTCCCTTTCGATGAGGGGAAGCCTTTGCAGTAAAGTGCTTTCACTACCGACAGGTCTGAAGGCTCGATCCCCATAATTCTTTTATTAAAGCATCCACATCGACCTCCTCGGTGCCAAGTTCGACCTTCCTGATTTTTATTAAAGTCTCATATGCCTCAGCTAGGGATTCGAGGTAGCCCTCTCCCAAAAAAGTTAAGTCTCGGTGCATGAGGACGCGGGCATTGAATTCTATAATCAATGGGTCGAACATGCATTTGACCTCTACCCTACCAGCCTCTTTAGCCGCTTCCAGGCGAGAGTCAATCTCCGCATATACTATTTTCTTGCCCTCTTCACGGGCTTTGTCCTTTAGCATCCCGACTTTAGAAAGTTCATCAACAAGCTTCGCCTTTAGAATTCATGTAGCAACGATCTCGTCGCAATACCGTTGCAACTCTTCTTGGGCAGCAGTCTTCTCTTCTCTTTCTCTATGGAGTTGCTCCTCTATTTCTTTGACTCTGAGACCAAATGCATCCCTTTCTTTCTGCACAGAGTCATTCTCTAAAGCTAGGATCCCACAGCTTTGGACCGCCTTGTCAATTTCTTTTTATGAGTTGACTCCAGACAGTTGACGGCCTCGGCAGTATCCTTAGCGCTCTGTTGGGCGGCTTCAAGCCGAGACTTGTAAGAAGCAAGCTCTTCATCCTGAGCTTTGATAATGTCTTTATCATTGCTAGCCTTAAGCTTCAGGAGATCGATCTCATGCTGACGCTCTATGGAAACTTCTGAATCTTTTTCGGCTTAGTTCATGAACGCATCGTGCTGAACATAGACGTCGTTGGTGCAGGCGATAGCACTTTGCTTGACATGTCCTTGAATCTGTTGAATCGCCGGAAGGAATTTTAAGCCATTGAAGCATATCTTTGGAAATGAGGCCTTAAGCTCAGCAAGTCGCTCAGTGATCGATGGATCAGATACGGGAGCAAGAGGAGTCTGCTTGGAGACCGCAGGCGTTCTGTGGGGATCTTGAGATTACCTGGTACTTGAGGAACCGGGGTGTTGATACCGATGAGCCTCAGGCTGAGACACCTTATATGCAGGTTTCTCTTTGCTATGCTCCGGTTGAGAAGGAGGATCATGAAGGTAGGAGGACTGACTATAAAATTTTATGCGGTAGGACGATTCTCGACAGTGGTAGTCTCGATCATCGGAGTTGTCTCTATCTCGACGCTTGTGGGAACCCGAATCCCGACCGGATTGGTGAAAAATCGATGAACTGCGAAGGCGGTCAAGTCCATGTGTACCCCACATGTCACCTACATAGAATTTAAATAACGTCAGTTTAGCAAATAGTAGAGTGATGATAGAAAATTAAGTGCGAGGTGAAATGCATGTGTTTGTGAGTGTCCTAGTGTTTCACCCCGACGGGCCAGTTTCTTTACCAATAGGAGTTTTTTCTCCCTGGTTTTGGGCTTGTGCGCCTGTATCAGCTCTCACGGGCGAATGAAGCTTAAGGACCTTTGGATCGTCGAAACCATAGTTGTGAAGATCTTTAGGTATGGTGAGGTTCGACAGGCCTTTCAGAGAACTTTCCAAGTGCTGTGAGGAAGCTTCTTTCTCCGCTAGAACAAGCGTAACTTTAGAAGTTCCACCAACTATCTTCTTCCTCAGCTTGTATGTCAGTTTCTTCTTCCCCATCGAAGGGAAGGCGTCATTTCAATGTCATGAACTTCGACTGGTGGGTCTCGAGATGGACTAACATTTTCGCCCTGTACTTCGGGCGTTTCGGTTTTTATAATCTCCCCCTCCTCTGGCATGTCAGGGGCATTATGTGCTAAGGACTCGGCCTTCTTTTTCCTTTGCCTGAAGCAGGCTTGGGTATGGAAACACCTTGGGGGAGGCTTATCCAGCGACCTTCCACCAGCAACCTAAATGTCGTGAGCGACTCATTCGAAATGAGAGATCAGATGTCCCGGTCTTCAGCGGGAATGGCTCGGATAGCTTCGACGGCTTCGGAATACCTGGGGCCCTCGGGACGTGGGTTAATATCTGAAAGGATGGAAAAAGAGTTAGAAACGGAACATCTTCGACCAAACATGAGTATTGGTCCAGGAAAAAGACTTACATCCTTCCACCCATCTCCTCGCAAAGCCGAGGGGACAACGCACATAGAACCACTTCTGTTTATACTGGGCAAACTTGCTCCATGCCCCAGTCAAGATTTGACATTTGCTGTGCATCTCGAGAAACATGAAAGATGGGCTATCCGACCATCTTCTGGTGTGATAGATGTACCGAATATCGCCTGGGGTCGGAAGGCTGAAGAGGACACTCATAAAGAGGATGCAAGTGTCGTATATAATTGCGTGGCTGTTCGGATGCAATTGCGATGGGGCAATCTCGATATACTACAACACGTCTCGGAGAAAAGAGTTGAATGGCGGCACGTTGCCAACCCAGCACATGAATCTATTACAGGCTGTATATCCGACCGGGGGCAAGTGAGGACGATCATGCCCCAATTGAACTAAGAGATCGTCGAAAGGGATTCCATGGACAGAGCATATCCATTGGAGTGTACTTTCGTTAATCCTTGAAGCCTGAGAGTCGATTGGATCGTCTAAGAAAATTGCTGCCTCCAGATCGTCGGGAGCCAAGTCGACATATGCAGTCGTAGGGCTCGGTAAGTAGTTGACGGATTTGAAGTTCCTACAACTTCTTGTCAAGAGGATGGCCCGGGTCTATACAAGATCGTAGTAGAGCTAGATTTCCTAGACATCTCTAACGAAGATTGAATCCAACGGAGTACTTATTTGAGCTATACTTGAGAAACAATCTACATTGGACTTAGCAACATAAATATTCCCCCTATGTGGTGTGTGAACTAGTGCAATCATTCAAATTATGTGCCAAGCAGTGAAAAGTCACTGGATTGAGGAAGTAAGTTTAAGCTTTGAATTGTCATCTTCAAAGACCGTCATCGCTAACCGTCTACAAAATTTTATCGTAAGACGGTTTATATTTTTAACTTGACATCGTCACTACATTTGAAAGGTTATTAACTACTAAGCAAGTTAAGACCAAGTTTCAGTTGTTTAAACACGGGGTTTATCAGTCCGAATTGTCCAATATGCTTTGTTGTTTGAGTCTGTCCTTGTTCATTATCCTATGTTCAGGCATAAAATATGCGTTGAGTCAATTATGCGTTAGGTTCGACTGGTGTTGCTGTTGTACACAACCCTTCTACCTAACCACTTCATCATTCGCCATTCAACTAGTCATGCCGAACCACAATCATGCCGAGCCACCTCGCTCGGCATTCTCCCCACAACACCAACACTCACCTACCACTCAGTATCACCGTTTGGCAAGCGATAAGACATGCCGAACACAAACATGCCGTGCCATGCCGTTCAGCATGCCACTCTCCCAACTGTCCTCTTCATCGTTCGGCATAAAGGAGCCATATCGAACTACACTTACGCCGAGCCGCATCGCTCGATATTCTGCCCAGCTCCCCCTTCTCCTCTACTTTCCCTCCTTCCTCGTTCGGCATGAGATAATCATGCCGAGCCGTGGCCATGCCAAGCCACATCGCTCGACACATTAAATATTAAACTTCACTATAATACTTCCCCGACATCGCTCGGCATAAAGAAGTCACGCCAAGACACATCAGTACGTCTTCCACCAACTTCCTCCTTCAAGCATCCCTATCATCCTCTTCTCTCCTCCACTCCGCCTAGCCTTAAACTCCTTTAAGAAACCAACGCTTTGTCCCTAACTCCTCCTACTCCACGTGATTATTACTGACCTCGATTTTGCGGAAATTCACGAGTTCGAATCTCGTGCTAGATTTCCTAATCAAGGTGAAGTGTTTCAAGGAGAGGTTTTTACCTAAGAAGTGATACGAAGATTCGGGGAGATTCTGGAGTAAGGAATGCGGCTCTAATTAGGTTTGACTGATTGGGGAGGAAAGTGGGGCAACGTATGATGTTTGAGAAGAGAAGAGTAGTTAATTCTCTGAAGTCTGTTAAAGGGCGAAGTTTGTAAGTCCTGGAAAGCAGAGGTAAAAGTAAAAGGGAGATGAAGAAGGAACATCGGCTTATATAGAGAGAAGAGAAGTCGAAGGGGCAGCAACCGGTAGAAACTGTCAAAAAACCTCCCTCGTTCGGCATTAAGGTCGTTCGGCATTTGTATGTCGCTCGGCGTTAGAATGTTGTTCGGCATGCATTACCTTGATCGGCATTCCGAATAAGGGCTCAAAGCAAGGCACGGAGAAATTATGATTCAAAACATATCATGTTCATCCTCATGATACACTTTGGTGGGCAAGTGTTACCCAGTGGCTTGACCAGGCAAACAGAAACTTGAAGTGGAAACCTCGTTTGGCATAAAGGGTCGTTAAGCACATCTAGCATCGTTCGGCATCCAAGCCTTGTTCGGCATCCAAGCCTCATTCGGCATTGCAAGGTCACTCGGCACTGCGGCATTGCAAGGTCGCTCGACATTCACGCCTTATTCGGCATTCATGCCTCGTTCGGTATTCCAACATCGTCCGGCATTCCAGCCACGTTCGGCATTCATGCCTCATTCGGCGTTCCATCCTCGTTCGGCACGCCAACATCGTCCGGCATTCCAACATCGTCCGGCATTCATGCCTCATTCGACATTCAATCGCGGCGGGCATGGACCTCGTTCGTCGTTTAGTCTCGACCGGCATTCTAGCCTCGCTCGGCATTCATGCCTCGTTCGGCATTCCAGCTTCGTTCGGCATCTCCCCTCGATTGGCATTGGATCTCGTTCGGCCTACATATTTCGCTCGACATAATGCCTCGTTCGGCTTAGAGACATGGCTCGGCATTTGCCGTTCGGCATTTGTGGCTCGACACATAGAAGTCACTCATTATGGGCCGAGGTATCTTGCTATTAATCCCATCAGGGAAGTCCAACCCATCTTCGTCTATAAATAGAGGGGCAGGGGCATAGTGAAAGGGACCTTTTTTCGAGAACACCGGGGAGACTCTGCCGCATTCAAGACTCATTCAAGACTTATCCTTTTTACTTAGCAAATGTATTCAAATAGTTGGTGTACAGATTGTATCTGTAATCGGTTGTTATGTAAAGCAGTAAAGATTAACTTCAAAGTGGACGCAGGCAATTACACTGAACCACTATAAATCTGGTGTTCTTGTTTTCTGCATTTATTTTAGCATACGGTTCTCTGTTTAACTTTAATTTATTCATTAATCTCTCTACACAATCTCTCTTAAGGATGTTAGTGACCGATTCTGGTGCTAACAAATGGGATATCCAGAATGTATTTACTATTTTTCATATCATCACAATATTTTGAGATGTTTTAACCATTGTGGATGAAGGAGCATAGTATATGGTTTTATAAAGGTTTTAAGATACTAGTAAGGGGAAAACCCGTTCCCCTAAGCGACGTGGCTTCACTAGATATCTAAATGGTTTGAGATGGTATATTATTCATACCAGGGCTTATGTCTGAGTTGAGGTTTACGTTTTCCCCTTAAACACTCGGGTACTCAATTGATTTTGAGTAGTTTGAGAATTGAGGTTTTCAGGTACCCCTTAGACGAATAAGCTTCCGGAGACATGCACGAGGCATTATAGCCATCTAGAGTTCTCTTTTATTTTGACTCTACAATGTTGTTTTTGTAAAGGCAAAGTTATTAAATTTCCTATATATATTCTGATAATCCAAGGGGGTGTCTTCGTATGTCGCTCTTGGCTAATAAGTATATTTTCTCTAAATGTGGTTCTCATATTGGGATTATGTAATGAATTCGAAATGTTTTGGAATGGAATGCGGAACTTGTTTGATGTTCTAATTTTTTGCATACTCATGTGTTTTTGTTATATCAATGTATCTAACATTGCCGTATTTGGTCGCCGAGGATTAATAACTATGGATGACTGCGGCATCCGTAGCCATTAGTTTTGGGTCTCCAAGCAGGGGATGTTACACATCATCTCTTCTATTCTTATTCTCATCCATCAATCGCTTGACTATATCCGCGATATATTCCTTAGATGTCCGATAGTCCGAGGGTTAGCTGTTAGTCACTACACCGAGTGTTTGGCTTTGCAAATGATCTTGGTGAGTGGACTGAAGCCTAGGCTCTCCTTTATTCGGAAGGGCCACTCCCTCGGGTTCCCGTTGGCTTGCAATTGGCCCGATTGGGGGTAGTTTGGACATTCCTGGCGTTATCGAATGCATTGGCATTTCCTTCCAACTTGCCGTCGTTAAATTTCTCTTCATCTTTTGAGCCGGAAAGGTCCATGGCTATATCTTCTTGTGGGATCTTCACTCCTTGTTTCAAGTTCATAGTTGGTTGCCTCGCGGCCGGTGGAGTACTTATTTTTCCTTTTGCATTGATTCCAACAATTCCAGCTAATACTCCTCTTTGCAACAGCTTCCCATTTCTTCCGTTTAGACTAGAAACGAAAGAATTTCTTGTTCTACGACAGCCGCAGGTTCTGCCGTAGTTCTTGGAGCAGGATGCGATTGTAAGTCAAGAGGGCATTATGCTTATCCATAAGAGCTCTTTGTCTGCTTTCCATTTTCTATATGATTTCATCAACCATTTTATTCAATTCATCTCTTATAATGACTTCATGTTGATTGGAGGATCCTGGCCCCTACTCTCATGCATTGGCGCCATTTACTTTAATTTATTGATGGTTCATCTCTTCTCAGGCTATTACATCCCCTATGGATCTTCAGAAGAAGTTCTTTTGCTTCTTGGAGCCATTGATTCTTAGTAGCAGATCTTTTAAACATAGATTAAGGATCTAACTTCTGAACCTATCTGATCCAAAGTAGATAGCTAGATCTAAGCCTAAGTTGGGATCTAAGTAAAGCACTAAAATGCTAACCCAAAAAATGGATCAACGCCCTAGATTGAGTATGAAGGCGCCGGGCTAGTTTTTTAAGGCAAATAAAATAGAAAATGCTATAGTAAATCGCAAAAATAGTAAGTGAATAAGATATTTTCATAGTGATTCAGCTGCTAGTGAAGCCTACGTCCATTTTATAACTTTTATTATTAACTAACTGCAATTACAAGTTCAATCTGATTACAAGGCGATTGAATCTTCTAAGTTAGATCAAGTAACCAGTGTTAGAATTCACTGGAGAATCACAATGAACCCTATAGACGACTGTTGTGCGGGATGAGAAGAGTGAAGTGTACTTTTAGCAGCCAGTCTAGAAGATCCTGTTTAGGATCGTATTTATAGGGGTTGGAGAGTTATAGGGTTAGGCCTTCTTCTCAGATTCTTGAAAATGACCGTATGAAGGTGCACTGTAAGTTTCATCGTGAACCAAGCTAATTTGATGGATCGCTAGCGATCCATACCTTCCGGTTTGCTGGTGATCCAATGGCTTAAGACGCTTCTCCTTACCTTCTACTTTGAAGTTCATAGCGATCTAGTGAAACGATATGGATCGTCGGTAATCAATAGTGCATGGATCGCCGACGATCCATTTACTTTGTGAATTTTTGAAATTTGTCTTTTAGATCGTGTTTTTTATCTTGTGTTGGTGCTCTTCATGTAATTTCGTAGCACATTGTCTTATTTTGATGTATCCATACATTGGTTCTATTAGACTGCTCATTAAATCAAACGAATGCTTGCTCCTCGATTTAACTAGTTTGAAATTCCACCAAACTTGACCGTTGTCCTTTGAATACCTCTTGGACCATGATGCAAGATGAATCGTGGATCTACTAGCAAGCACTTTGGATCGTTAGTGATCCATAGATGATGGTTCCCTAGCGATCCATTACCTTAGTTTGTTCTCGTTTTCCTTTCCTCGATCCTTCTTGGTTGGTTCTTCTATTCTTCTTGGTTTGCTCTTGAGCTGTTCTGACTCGACAGACCTATTTCAAGCTCCTTCGATGTATACTGGGATAAAATCCCGAATAACAAAAGTGTCTAAGCAAGGCTTGGAGCAACCAGTGCCAAAACTTACCTGGCTTCACTCTTGGGTGAGGGATAGTTAATTTAGAATGTCGAAAAAGAGTTAAGTGTATGAATCATGTTTTGTATAAGCAATCATCTTTGGAACTTGATAGTTAACTAGTCCATATTGAACTTGACTAAATATGAACTTAGATCTCTAAAACAAGGTTTGTAAAGATAATAACAAGTAGGAAAATAATTTGGATTTATTGCGACAATGTGTTAATTGTATTCATCTTTAACCCTTTTCAGTTATACTTAGGGACGCATATAGATTTATAAAAGAAAGATTAAGATAAGAAAAAGCGAAATGGTTTTGGGTTTGTAGTGACAATGTTTAGGTAACATTTGTCTTAAACCTTTTGAATGGATTTGTGAAAGTACTTAGATCCTTAAAATGGATATTTTGGAGGAAATATAAGCGATGGAATCTTTTGGAAAAAGATGGAAAAGGTAAAAGTTAGTTCGGTTAATGAAGTTTACTAATAAAGGAGTACTAAAAGGATTAATTAAATGGAAGAAACTAGGAGTTGTTTAAGTAACTTGATTATACTTTGTGTGGCTTGATTGTTTTTTGGATGATGATAGTGTTTTGTGTGTTTATTCGTTTCTAAAAAGTAAACAAAACTTGGCTTCCATTTACAAACATCTACCTTGTACCAAATAGTCAATTAGTCGACTATCGAATTGACCTTATACGACTTAAGAAGTTATTGAAAGGCTTTGCAATTTCATACCAATAAGAACCTCGAAGGAGAAATATTGGTACGAAACATCTCTAGCTTTCGCTTACTTCTGAGAGAACAGAAATTGAGTTAACAGGAAAATTTATTGATTGGTTTTGAAGGGACCAGGATCAGCAAGTGTTCTATTTATTGAATACCACTTCAAACTAGTACGTGATCTATGTTCTGGAAATGGTTATGAAGGTGAATGTTATAGAGTTGAACTGTCTATCCTAAGGTTAAGTCCAAGAGAAAGGTCAACGTTATCATTCTGAACAATGCTATCGTGTAAGACTATCTATCTTCGGGATACTCCAAAGGAGAGGATAGTGTTAGCATTCGTTAGAAGACTTATGCAAGGGTACCTATATGGAGGTTTGAGATCTATTCAAAATGCTCGAGTCTATGTAGTGATCTGTAAAGGGAATTCATTTGGGAATTCGTGATCTGTTCATGATAATGGAATCCATTTGGGAATTCTATCTTGTTTAAGTGACGAAGACATGTGTGAAAGATGTCGACCGTAACCTCAACTTTGGAAATGGCTAAAGAAAGAGTAGGATACATGACTTGGGGTTAGCGACCTATGTTAGGATGTTATCAACTCTATATGTAGAGATACCTATTGATTGTTAGCTGGCATGAGTTGATGATATTTGTTTCACATTATTCATGTTTACATTCGGATGCTGGGCCTGTTATGTTTTTCTTATGGTATATCATATTAAGAGATATATGATGCTTAAAAGGTATTTTTTGATCCCTGTGCATGGATTTTGGATTCGGCTTCCCGAAGAGATCTCCGTGGAAAATCCATTATGCGAACGTTCCTTATCGATTTTGGTTGTACTCCAATTATGCTGGAATGTAATCAATGTAATCATTTCAGCTATTTTATTTTGAACCTTAGACATTATTATACTATCACTAGATTCTCTATAAATTGTTTGGCTATCAGAAGGTAAAAACCCATCCGAGTTTAACGACGTGGTCTTACAAGATGCTCTTAATTTGAAGTGTTTTATAAATATAAAAATTCATATGATTCGAGTTTTCTCACAGTGGTTTACTAGATTGGTCTGGGTGTTGTTTTCTTTTAAAGCTCAGGGCAGCCCCGTGTATGTTTCTAGATTTAATTTTGGATGCTTTGGAGAATCCGGAGAAGAGTTAGAGTTCTAGCTTCAATAGTATTTATTTCCGCTGCGTTATACTTTGTGTGTATCATCAACAATTGTAAGGACATGTAATTATGGTTGTCTAGGATGATTACTATAACTTTGAATAGCTTTATATCATAGGATGGGAATTTATACTACTTTTGATATTATATATGATCATTCCGTTCTGAGATTTTGATATTGTGTTCCTTCTTCCTTGTTCTATTTATTTCTTTCCTTTCATTTTACCATAACAATTCATCTTTCCAGCACTTAGATGCTCGACACACGAATACTATGGATGTATTAGTGTTGACATTTAGGGGTCAAAAATGAAAGTCATTACACTTGGTGTCAGAGCTGAAGGTTAAACGAGAACCTTCGCTTTGGGGGTGTGACTCATTAAGAGATAGGGTATTGAAATTCCCTAGCATGAGTTGAGAGTACTATAAATATGAAAGCGTATTTGTTAGTGCTATAAAAAAATTATACTATGTTTATTGGTCTAATGAGTAGTTTATGGATTCTGATCGATACATGAGACGCCATGATATTGATAGGAATTTCTAAACACTCGACATAGTAGTATTTTCGAAATTGGTACATGAAGTAATTTTTCCTTGATTATATTTATAAAAAGATACAATTTTCACAAATTGATATAGTTATTATTGATGTGTTTGGTTGTTAGGAAATGAAAATATTCAATTATTATCATTTATTGGTTGATTAGTTGTGCTTGGCCTATTTATGAGCATTTACTATAGTTTGTTAAATTATAAGAAATTTAACTTCTTACAACATGGGTTAGGTAGATAGTAAATTTGTGGTAATATTAATTACGAACACCTTGTGAAGTAAGTTTCACGGTTAATAAGGCATTCGATGATATTGTTGGATTAAAATTGAGTTTCAACAAGAGTTTTTATTATAATCTAAACAAAGATTACATTTGTGAAATCATTTAGATAAAGAAGCAACTTTATATGAGAAAGTGATTTTACATAAGTAGAGTTTATAAAATATGGTTTATAAAGAAAAGAGGATTAAAATAGAGAATTTAAGAACATGAATCCTGGTAATCGGTGAAAATGTTTTTCAATATTTTGGAGAAAATAAAAGTAGTACTATTTGAAAATAATATTTGGGAAATTGGTTTAGGAAATGGAGATCATGATACTTAGTAACATTTACGAAGAATTTGATACCATTTTGAAAGGATTTTGGTTAAGTCATGAAGGCATCAAATTGATGTATTGAACTCACTCCTATCGCTTGAAAGTAATTTGGGTAATGACTTCCGTTAGTTCCTGAGATGATGGTTTTGATGTCAACAACCAAAGGACTTGTTATATAAATACTAGTATCTTTGTCTAGATATATGTATATGTAGGATATATATACCTCTGTGTGTGTGTGTGTGTGGGTTCTGAGAATGAAGACTATACAGAATAGAGATTCAAGACTAACGAATTCAAGATTAAAGAAATCAAGACTAAAGACTCATGGGTATCAAGAGTTCAAGATATAAACATAAGTAATATAGTTTAGATTTATATTAAAACTTCATAATAATACTAAAATCTTTGTTAGATTTTAATTGTGGAATGGAAGTCGCCTTCTCGCTTTAATAGTGGGATAGAACTCACGACCGCTTTGGTGGGATGGAACCCACGACCTTCTCTAGTGGAATGGAATCCATGAAATATTCAGAATAATTTATTTTAACTATTTTTCCAAAAACTATCTTTTTAAAAGTAAACTCTATCAATATAAATATTTTATCCTTAACTCAAAAACTATTCTTATCATCTTTAATATTTTAATCTCAAAATCATCTCTTATTTTTTAAACTATCCATTGATTTTAATATTTTAGGTTTAAATCTCCAAAAAAAAAATTTAAAAAATTCTATACTTATTTTTTAGTATTACTTTTATATTGCAGACATTTTAAGATTACTTTCTAAAACTCTTTTATAAGTTTAAACTATATTCAAAGTGGTTTACAAAATTTAGAAATTGTTTTGGCAAGCTCTACAATAGATATCATTTTAAAGCAAAATCAATTTTCAAAAATAACATAGGCATGTTGACATCCCTATACCCCCCATGTCGACATGGTAGCCGTAGATATTAAAATTCAAATTTTCAAAGGAAGTGTCTATTCGTCATACCTTTCACGAATGGACATGACCGTTGTTCTTCTATATATACCAGTTGTTTTCAAGGAATTTTAAGTTAGTTTTTCATCATTTCTTCAATCCTTTTTCTACTGTCAAATATTCTCTTATATTTTAAATTCTTTAAACAAATTCTACCAAAATCCTAAGTGAATCAAACTCGATCGTCTCTATTTTAATTCTCTACCACTCTCTCTCAAAGATCTCAGTGCTATTACGAGTTATAGGATCATTTGTAATCAAAGATCAAAAGATCGAAGTGTATCGAGTCTCTCTCTATCAAAATGTGATTGAAAATGGTGTGATTGTGGCCCGTAAATCAATTAGGTGTGATTGTAGCCCATAAATCAATTAGGTGATCTTGTAGCCCGGTTAAATCAAGAGAGTTTTCCCTGGACTCGAAGACAGGAGGGTGTATCTCGTGGCCTTGAAATCGAGGTTGTAATATCAATATTACATTTGAATAGAAATTCGCAGAAGAAATTATCTCTGTGTTTGTGAATTGCATCTATTTAGGTTTAACTTGAAAAGATTTCAAAAAAGATCAATAAAATTAATTGAACAATATTCACCACCTAGTATTAATTTTGCCATAAGATCCGTAATCCGCATTTCCTACATTTGGTATCGAAGCCTTGGTTTTCAATGTTATCATAATCTGAATTTTGAAAAAGTTTAAAATGGCAATTTTTGGAGATTCTATTAACACTAGTTGTACTTTTGAGATCGTATCTTTATTCATTTTTATGTACATTCAAAACACTTTTTAATATACTCACCTATTCGATCAAATCGAATCATATTACTTTATATTGCACATTATTTTATTACTTTTGTTTTATATTCTATAAACTCATCATTAACATATCACATGTGTATCATATACACATGTTCATGTTTGTATAGTTCATTGGTGAATACACAAAGTGCATGGAACTATTTTAGAAATTTTGATTGCATACGTCTATTTTTATAAATCATTAGAGTTCATCAACTATTATAATGCTCCCATTGAATGGGTGCTTAGCTCTTAATTAATTGTCAGCGATATAATTTATCGGTGCCTTTATAATCATACAATCATAAATTATTTCACAAAACTGTGTCTTAGTCCGTAATTCCAAAATAATTGCAAATAAATTTGGATACTTCTGTATTTTCCAATGCTTCTTAAATACTAGCATTATTGTTTTATTTTATAATGAATATCATAATATTCATATTAAAATAAAACTAGGTCTACTTTTAGTAAATATTTAAAGATAATTATTATTGTATAACTAATGTTTGGTACGTTTTACAAAATTATTTTTCGTAATTTGATATGCCCAGTACGTGTTATATGGCAAGCTCTCACTATTTTTGACATGACTATAATAGCATATGAAATATGAAGCACCATTCAACCACTTAATATAGGCTGCTTATTTCATTTACTGCACCTGGTTTACAATCGAAAATTTTCAGATCAAGTATCATAAATTCAAAGAGATAGATTTCCTAGAAAATAGTTTTCTATGCAAAAATACATTTGGATTGATATGAATATCATATTTCCTATTCCTTGTTAAGTATCTACTATTCTTTTACAATTCTCGTTTCTGATGTTTCCTTTTGAAGGATGAAGTAACCATTCACTCTCTTCATTCTAACTGTGCCATAAGTTACATCTACTCTCGTACATTCATTTTTCTTTCTAAATGGTTGAACCTTCAAAAGAAAGGCTTTACTAACCAACTTTTAGTGATCGACTACTTAGATCAATCTTATGGCTCTTGGTCTAGTATTATATTTAACATGACAAGATCATCATTATTACCAATCATATTGGATAGATGTTCTCACATTATGGTTTACTTGCATATTTCGATTGCATCGATTTTATCTAAGTTTCATATGTTACGAATTGCAACCATTTACCGTATGACATTTATATGTGAACAAATATAGATCAGACGTCTGTAACACCTGATCACCACTTATCGAAATATCAAAGAGGGTTTACCGTCAGATAACTCAAATCAATGGGCATATAAGGAGCAATCTCTGATATACACTACTTTGAGCCAACGTAAATATGTTTTAATATCTAAAAAAATTTGAAATAACTTATGATAACCCAGTGTTTGGTCATCTGTTAATTAATAATTAACAAGATATAATTTATTTTAAATACTGATTTGTAAGATGGACAAATAAAATTTTGATAAATATCTGGATAAATGAATAATATATTTCACTATTTAATTCACTAACAAATTGTGTCATGCAAATTTACATGTGTTAGTTTGATTTTAACATGAAACACAGGCGGCATTTTCTTTTTAAAAATAATAAAAGAAAATTGAAAATAGTTATATATACATATCATTACCCCATATTCATTTTTATTTCATCTTTCAATTTCTAAAAGAAACTCAAAACTCAAAACTTAAAACCAGAAAGGATGTAAAATTGAGAAGTGAAACTAACCTAGAGCAATCCAAACCAGAGGATTAAAAACCAAAGTAAACAAGCAACAAATCAGTTTCAAGATCATTCAAAAATCAAGTATCAATCTAGGATTCACACTCAACAAATATAGATCATTTCAAAGCCAAAATTCCAGATTAAGAATAAAAGCTTTGTTTTCTGTTCAACACAAATCAGGTTAGCAAACATTATCTCTAGGAAGCTGAATCTTTTGGATTATCTTGTGCATGTGATAATCAATGGTAGTATTTATTCAAAATGCCATGCATGGATAAATAAATGGTTTGCCTGGTGTGTGTAAATACACACACACACACACACACACACACACACACATATATATGTTTGGCTGGCTGTGTATATGAATAAGCATGTCTCTATTCTCTGTTTCAACAATTATCAGTAAATAAACTTCATCTTTAAAAATCATTTTTTTAATATAGAAGTAGTTAAAGATAAAATGGAAATAATAGTATGTGTTATACTATTGCTTAGAGATGGATGTATATGTGTCTGTAGGTAAGAATATAAAATGTTGTACACATAATTTTTTTTTCCTCTGTCCCTTCTTCCTGGCATGACCAACTTTCCAAAAATCAATACCTCCTTATCTAAACACTTATAGCCCATGATGTTTGAAGGTTTCTTGAGTGCAATCAGGTATACTTAGTTGTAAAAATGGTTTCACAGTATATTATCAAATATATGTATTAGGAAGGGTGTGTTACAGTAAGTTAAGCCAAAGTATAAAGTTTTGAATAAGAGTATTATGATCTGTTTATGTTTTATAGTGGTGGAATTGATGAGATAAGGAAGGATGACCGTATTTGGGCGAAGGGCAATTTCTGGCATGGTGGTTATTTTTCGTGCCCAACAACTCGGCATGGAAGAGCATCGAGGAAAGGTGAATTGAGTAAAAATAGCACATTAATTTTTAGAAGAGGGAGGTGGACGAGTAAATCAAGGTTAGGGTTTAGGAGGATGTTTTGGTTGGCTCGTTTCTGACGAGATGATGGATGATCGGGGAAATGAGGGGACTGCGGTCCCAAGGGATTGGACGGAGGAGGTTCTAGCGAGGAATTGGACGAAGTTTGGGCAGGGATGTCTGGCGATGGTGGTGAGGCGAGGTGATTGGAAAGTGGATGTTCCAGAATGGGTTTGGGCCAGAGGTTTAGTTTTTGAGTAAGGGTATTGTGGTGTGTTCCAGGTGGTCAGGTGAAGGGTGGAGGTCGTGTGCGATAGGGGACGATGATCGACTGTGAATTTCGGTGGTCGGGGCTTGGATTCAGGGGCATGCTTTTGTGCACACTCGTGCACAGGCAGGTGGGAGAGAAGAACTGGAGAGATAGTAAAAAGGGAGGAAAGGAAGGAATTCGGGTCGAAGAAATTTGGGCCTGCTAATTTATAAGAGAAGAAGGAAAGAAGTAGAAAAGGAGTAAGAGCGGGTTGCATCGGGTTACGTAAGGATTTGGCTTGGAAATTTTGTTTGGGCCGATTGTTTAGTTTGATTTAACCAAGTTTTCTTGCAAATGATTTAATCTAGTTTAAAAGGCTAAGAAAGTGAAAGTAAATGATTAACCAAGTTTTAAATATATTGTTTGGTAATACAATTATATAATAAGTTAATTATTTAATCATATTTCTATGTGATTTTAAATGAAATTTTATAGTGATATGATTAAGTAGTTAATTACGATAATGGACTGTCTTAAATTAATTAAGGATGGTTAATTAAAGTGATTAATTAAGGATGATTTATTAAAGTGATTAATTAAATTAATTAATTAAGGATAATTAATTAAAGTGATTAATTATGGATAATTAATTAAAGTAATTAATCAAGGATGGTTAATTTAATTGATTAATTAAGAAATAAGTTAAAGGATCATAAATTAATGTAAGTAATTAAAGGTTGGTTAATTAATGTGAATGAATGCAGGATTAAAGAATTAATTTCAATAATTAATTAAAGGGTTAAGTAGTGATAATTAAGCAAGATTAACATAATTAATTTATTTTGTGATAATAAAATTGATTAGAAATAGGCCTAATTAATCTTTCTTATGAATGATAAATCAGAATTGAATGCGTTGGTTTGTTTGATATCCCGGTTATGTAATTTGGGAAGTGCTGTGATATAAATGGCTAGCTTGATCTGTTAATAAATGTAAATCATATATCTGAGATAGATTTTAGTGTGAGTATGTTGTTAGAACAACTTGGTTTAAAAATAACCTTAGATTCGAAGAGGCCGTGGTCGGGTATCTGTAGATACCCGGAACAACTTCGATTGGTAATCTACAATAATTCTTTATAGATTTGATTTGTGGAATTAATAAACTAGAATGGAAGAAAATTAAGTAACTGGACCATTTAAACTAAGTTGTTGGTACTTAGATATAGATTTATGAAATAAGTGTTGAATATAGTAAGTTATGAACTTGTAGTGAAGTAGAGTTACCCGTTTTTCAAATATGTTTTTAAAACTTAGTATTTCAAGTTATTTAGGTTTACCCACGCTGGTTTCCCGTCTGATCTGGGTGTTACTTTGATGTAATGCTCGGGTCAGGCCGAGTATTACATATTTTCAGATTAGGACGTTTTGGAGCTCAGGAGGCGAGCTGGATGGCAGGAACATATGGAGTATACCGCTGTGTATTTGAGTTTGTAGTGATATTAGTCTAGAGCAGGTTGATATAACTGTCTTGTCTATTTGTATATGGTTGTAACCCCGATGAAAATGTATGTAATCTAACAATTACAGCTTTTCTTGTAAATGTTATTATTTGTTATTATATTTAGTCCGCCGCGAATGTGAGATGTTGTTGTTATTATGTTCTTCTTCTATCCACTTCTTCTTCTTCCTTTAACAATCTGTAATTCCCGGCGTTTGATTGTTCGGCACTTCTACCATGAACATATTAGTGTCGAATTTTCGAGGTCAAAATTTTGGATCATTAGATTTTGGTCTCAGGGCGGAAGGTTAAGCGAGAACCTTGGCTCTGGTGGATTTACTCATTAAGGGTAGGGTCAATGGTACCCTAGAATGAGTTGAGTATAGTATATATGAGGGCGTATTTGTTATTTTCTTATAAAATGATTTTAAAAATAATTTTATATAAGTTTATATTTTGATATATATATATATATATATATATAAAGAAATAGTTTTTTATAATATATTAAGGTAATTGGTTGTTGTATTATTTGAATTAAAATAATAAATAGAAATAAGTGGTAATAGAAATACAACCAAATAGGAATTGGACAATATGAACTATATAAATAAGATAAATGGATCTAAAACTGAAATTAAGATCCTGAATTTGTAGAAGTGTTTTCTGAATAAGATAATAATGAATTTGGTATCCAGAGATGGTAATCTTGGTTATTATCATAAATGGTTGTTGTGCTAAAAATAAAATGTTTGTTAATGATCAAGCAAAATAAAATGTTTTAGGGAAGTAAACATTGGGTGAGTATGACTTATAAATTGGAAATGAAGATAATTTAAATTGTGAAGTTTTAAATCTAAGTCCAGAAAATTGGGAATTTGTTTCAAGTGTTTAAAGAAATAATGATAACATTGTTTACAATGTAATTGAATGAAAAGGGCCTGTTTCAAACAAGAGTTGTTTGGAAATTTTAAGGAAAATTTGTTTGAATTAAAACCAAAGATGGTTTAAAATTTAAGGTATAACTTGGTGTGCAAAGAAAATAAATACGTATATATGAGGATATACATAATATCAAAGATGAATAGAAATGAACTCTAAATGTTGAGTTTTATTTTTTCCCTTGGAATGTGATATTAAAACCGAAAGTGATATGATTTTGAACTTGTAAGTGGGAAGATTATTAATATGAAGTTTAAAATTCAAAATGGGAATTCAAATTGAGTAAAGTGTCTGGATCAAATAAATTTAATTTTACTTTGGAGAAGTTAAATAAGCTGAACAAACAATCTGAATTGGAAATTTCAAGATGAAATTGAGATTTAACTTGGGAAGTTAAATGGTTGATTTGAATTGGGAGTATCTGTGATCTCAAAATGGGTTTGAGAACTAGAAATTGGAATTAGATGTTATTAATGAATGTTTTGAATAATTTGGATATTTATTTATTTTGACTTATCTTAATATCATCATGTTGTTATTAATAAACCATAAAACTGTGAATTGGATTATTTTAATTGAATTAAGAAATAGACTAGGTAATATACATCCATTATTGAAATAAATCAAAAATAAGACTTGAACTTATGAAAAGGGAATCACTTTGAAATTAAGATTCAAATGTTAAGAATGAACTTGCAAACTAAAATTGTTTAATAATGGATTTGAAGATAAAATTCGGTAATAAATTGGATTTTGAAGATTTAATTGTTTTTGAACTCTTATTTGAACTTTGAAATAAGTTATGTAAAGGTAATTTAAAATGGAATTTTGAAATTTGGACTCAGAATTAAGTGGTTTAAAAATTTTAAGTTGTTAATTTAAAAATAAAGGTTGGTTTGATTTAAAGGATTAAATCAACATTTAAATTTAACTCGAATTTATGAAACTCGACACGGTTTTAAGTTGAGATTTGAATAGAATTAGTTCAAATTGGATTCGATTTGAATTAATTGGAATTGTGATTGAAGATGGAAAAGCGTAAAATTCAAACGATAAATTTGAATTGAATTAATTCGAAGTGAAATTTAAGTTGAATAGGTTTGAAATTCAAATGGGAGTTGATTTGAATTAGGAATTGAAGTTAATTTAAATTGAACTGGAGTTGAATCAATTTAAAGGGAAATGGGAAATTGGAAATTGAACAGTTTTGCTCTGAACCATTTTTTCCAAATAAATTATTTTAATATAACTATTTTTAAATCTATTTTTCCTAATTATTTACTATGCAGCTTTTTAAAACCCAAAACTATCTTACACTTATTGTACAACTACTTCTGGAACTATTTAACTATTTTACAATAATTTTACAACTGTTTTATAACCTAATTACTATTTTATAACTATTTTGCAATTATCTAACTATTTTACAATTATTTGACTACTTTACAACCATTTTATAATTACTTAACTATTCTACAGCTATTTTGCAACTAATAACTATTTCAAAACTACTTGTCTATTTTAAAAAAATTCAAGCTATTTTCTTAATATAAGTTGGTCAGAGTGCAAACTGTGTATTGTTAAATACCAATCGAGATAAGAATTGAAGTGTTAACTGTTAAACCAAATGGAAATTGGGAGCAATATTGGATAAGTGAATGGAATCAAAATGAAGGTGAATAGAAAAGAGAATTGATTTAGCTAATGATCAATAAAGATAAATACGTAGGATGTACGTAATTATTCTATTCGTATAATGATTTGATCCAGATTCGAGCACAGAATTTTGAGATAATATATCGATCTGGGTTAGGATTTCACTCGATTTTCGACGGCGAACCGTAGATATGGATTTTTGGTTGATTCTAGGAATTCTCTATCATTGTTAGGCTATGCAAGGAGAATGACGGTTTTTGATCAAGAAACCAGAACTGAGTCCACACTAGGAAGTCAGGTGGACGATACAAGTTCGAAAGTGGAATTGTGTGATTGAGTGAGCGATCAGATTTGATATTGCATACAGATGGTATATGTACATCGTACGTGCTTAAATGAAATTGATATTGAAATTTGAAAGAAAGGTAAAATTTATTTTGAAAAGAAAAGTATATTGTGAGGAAAAATATATGAATAAAGGTGGAAGTGGGATATCTTTTGAAATTCACTTCATGAAAAGTAAGCCATATGGTAAGTAACTTTATAAAAGAAAGTCAAATTTGAATGTTGATTTGGCATGGTAAAGTTATATATATATATATATGTATGTATGTATGTACATATATATATGTTATATAGGATAAATTCCCCTTATTGAATCTGTAGCCAGAAGAAGGGTTTTTGAAAATATTTGAAGTATAAAAGGGGAATCTTTATAAGTGATCCAAAGATTATTTTCAAGTTGGAGAGGATAAGTTATATATATATATATATATATATAAATAGTTTTATGAAAATGATTTTGGGAAAAGGTTTTGGAACTTATGGATTTGGAAAGGCTTTCGATTTTTGGGGAAAATCAATTTTGGAAATTTGAAAGCCAAGTTTGGAACTATCGATTTGAGATACAATTTTGTGTAACGGAATTTTTATGTGAATCATAAAGATATGATTTGGAAGATACTATAAGTGTATAGTATAAAGTATTTTGAGATTGGCTTTGGGAAAAACGACGCTCCCATTGGAATGAACTTCATTAGGAGATCCACGGGGTGGGTCTACCTTAAGCCCTAAGGGGAGGCTCTAAATTGAATCCTGGGAGGAAGTCCGGACAAACTGAAGTTCCTGAGGATTTTCTATCGTGGGTAGCGAAAGTCAAGGCCGCTGATGCCTATAGTGACATTTGGGTTATGTTATGACGACAGTGTAACTCGATGTCACTACGATCTACTGTGGACCATAGCTGAAGTCATGTGTTCCGTGAGAGCCAACAGTCTACGTTTGATTTTGACATGATGGCAACATAACATCGGTAGACTGCGACCTATGGAGACATAGCGAAAGTCGAGAGGTCATGAGAGCCTAAGGCTACATTGGGACTTGACTGATGTAGTCTGCGACCTAGGTGGGAGTAGTGAAGATTCATTTGGCAGCGAAAATAGAGGGTGCCGATGCCTATAGTTACATGGACTTTTTCCGTGATGGCAACGTAACCCGGGATGTAACTGCGATCTGTGGCGGGTTCCATGGCATAATCGAGGGGCACAGAATGCCTACAGTTATCTGTGGATTTAGCCTGGATGGCAACGTAACCATCTGGTCAACTGCGACTATGGAGGGGGTGATGATTTCCAGAGCATTCTCACCAAAGATGTTTCCTCTATTTTCAAAAAAAAATGTTTTCAATATTTTCAACAAAATGTTTTTCCAAGTATTTTCACTAGGTGTTGAAAACGGGTTTACCAAGTACTTATAGATTTTCAGTCCTACGCCTGATCAACGTATGACTGAATTTCTGTGGCAACAAGGATAGACTTGTTGAAACATCGAGTTATAAAATGTATTTTTATATTAAAAGTTATTTTGGCAATATTGTGCAGATTTTAAAGGTGTTTTAAATTTTTTGAATAATGGGAACTAGGAGTTCAAAATGCTTAAAGGATAATTTATCTGATAGTAGGTATTAAATAAATTCTGGCTTCATTCCTTTTTGAGGACGAAAAGATTCAAAGGGGGAAGGAACGTGATAACCCAGTTTTTGGTCATCTGTTAATTGATAATTAACAAGATATAATTTATTTAAAATACTAAGTCGTAAGATGGACAAATAAAATTTTGATAAATATCTGGATAAATGAATAATATATTTCACAATTTAATTCAAGTTAAAATATCTTTATATATATATAAATAAATTTGCAAACTTTTTGATGGTGGGAATCTTGAGTGTGTACATGTACAAGCAAGTGTGATAACCCGAGATATTGGCAATAGAAATTGGATAATCTTCTTTTATAATTATTTTAATTTAGCTAATTAATCTCTTTAAAAATTAATAAAAATATGTTTCCTAATTATAATTTATATATCGTGAATAAGAGTTTTGGTTTGAATTTAATATAAAAAATTTCAAAGGCTGTTTAAAGTTAATATTGTTTTTTTTAATAAAAAACACTTAAGATAAATATTTTATTTATTTAAAAATACATGATAGTTTAAATAGGATTTAATAGAAGGTTGAATATACTTTTCTTTTATACTTAAAATAAACATAGTTATATTTAAACCATAATAAATGTAAGACATAAGTAATTAATAGAATAAGAGATTAAATATTTAGAGCTTAAAAAAATACATGCATTTAAAACAAATGTAACAAATTGTGTCATGCAAATTTACATGTGTTAGTTTGATTTTAACATGATACACAAGTGGCATTTTCTTTTTAAAAAAAAAATAGAAAATTGAAAATAGTTATATATACATATCATTACCCCATATTCATTTTTATTTCATCTTTCATTTTCTAAAAGAAACTCAAAACTTAAAACCAGAAAGGATGTAAAACTAAGAAATGAAACTAATCTGGAGTAATCCAAACCAGAGGATTAAAAACCAAAGCAAACACGCAACTAATCAGTTTCAAGACCATTCAAAAGTCAAGTATCAAGCTAGGATTCAAACTCAACAAGTACAGATCATTTCAAAGCCAAAATTCCAGATTAAGAATAAAAGCTTTGTTCTCTGTTCAACACAAATCAGGTGAGTAAACATTATCTCTGGAAAGCTGAATCTTCCTGATTATCTTGTGCATGTGATAACTGATGGTGGTATTTATTCAAAAATGTCATGCATGTATGAATAAATGTTTTGCCTGGTATATATATATATATATTTTTTGCTGGCTGTGTATATGAATAAGCATGTTTTTGTTCTCTGTTTCAACAATTATCAGTAAATAAACTTCATCTTTAAAAATTAAATATCTTTTTTAAAAAAAAATCTAGAAGTAGTTAAAGATAAAATGGAAATAATAGTATGTGATATACTATTGCTTAGAGATGGATGTATTTGTGTCTATAGGTAAGATTATAAAATGCATTTACACTAAAGTTTTTTTTTCCCTCTGTCCCTTGTTCCTGGCATGACCAACTTTCCAAAAATCTATACCTCCTCCTCTAAACACTTTTAGCCCATGATGTTTGAAGGTTTCTGGAGTGTAATCAGGTATACTTAGTTTCTAAAATTGTTTCACAGTATATTATCAAGTATATGTATTAGGAAGAGTGTGTTACAGTAAGTTAAGCCAAAGTACAAAATTTTGAATAAGAGTATTATGATCTGTTTCTTGCATAAGGGAGATCGCTAGATGGAATGAGGAACTTTAGTAGTTGATGTACGTTTTTTAGTGGTGGAATTGATGAGATAAGGAAGGATGACCGTATTTGGGCGAAGGGTGTAACAACCCTTATATTTTTACCATTTAAATTGACGAAATCCCATACTTGTCAACTTAAATAATACAAAACACGAATCATTAATGGAGTACGTATATATATATATATATATATATATATATATATATATATATATATATGAGAATCATAACAGAATCACAGAAATATAACATCACAGAATAGAGCAGCGGAAATGCAACATAGTCATAAGAGTAGTTCATGAAGCTACCCAAATACAACAATGTCTCAGATAAAATAAAATAGAACAACATAGATGTCCAATAGTCTAAATAGAAAGAGAAATACTGATAAGATAAGATAAGATAATGATAGTCTTTGGTCTTTAGCTCTAAGCAGAACAGCAACAACAATCCTCAGTCTGATCCGAGCATAAGTATAAACAGACACTCGAATCAGGACATATATTCTTATACAGATAATATGATTCAAATTCAAATTACAATAACTCAAATATGAATGGAATAACTTCTTTAAGGATCCGTTAAACAATTTATATATAATAGTGTACGGTACATAGATAATGTCTAACAGTAAAGTAAAATATCAAAATAGTGTTAAGGCGTTACCATTGTCCCCCTTAACACGTTTTTATATAGCATTATAGACTATACAACACTGTAAACTCCACCGTAAACTAGTGGGATATCAGGGAGTACTCCATAGGTATAATACAAAACAAATGGGAATACAAGTATGACAAGGCACATGAGGCAATACCCAAGATAGTGAAACTACCGTTTGCCTGATTCGGACTGGTGAGAACGCATCACCGAAATGACCGCAACACCGTGAAACAACACTCCAAATTTCAAGGGTGCGCACCAATCAATCACAAAGTAAATGAGTAGTTTACGAAGAAGTGTGTTCGCTTGAGGTAGCTAACCCCATTTGGCCCGGCACGGCTCCTGTTTTAGTCATTTCCAATTTGACACAAGTGTCAAGGCTATCCATTATCGTTCACTTCTTCAGTCATCACGTACGCCATTCCAACCACTTCATTCTGGGTCACACTCCGCGTATAGTTATTAAAGTGGTTTTCAGTTTAGACAGTGAGTATGTCCCTAACCGAGTCCGGTTCCTTTAATAGCCTTCGTAATTAATTAACCGATTGGTCGTTTAATATATTTCAAAACCAATTCAAATTCATTTTCAATTAGAATTCGTAATTCAACATTTCGTTAGTCTTTCTAAATCAAATTCCCAAATTTACGTTTCATAACTTCCAAATCTCATTTCAAAATTTCTATAATTCAATTTCAAGTTCAAATTTAAAACAATTCAAATATTCATTTAATTCCGTATATAAGTTCATTCCATAATTATTTAACTTAATTTAACGTTCAAATTGAGTTAAACTCATTTATCATTTCATTCGATATTCATTAAATTAATTTACCATTAAAACAATTTCAATTAAATTTCCAATTCCTTACATTACTTTCTTAAGTTCAACATATTATATCAAGCTTACGAATTTAAATTAAATTAAATTTGTCATGTCCAATTCTTTTTATTTCAAGTCTTTCATCTGTTTCGATAAATGCATTTTATTTCTTGTTAAAGAAATTCAATTTTACTTATTTATTTCCTTCGTTACAAATTTCAAACTCAATTAAAGGACTTAGTTTCGCTTATTCAAAATTTCAATTTCACTTAATAAGAAAAATTCAATTCAATTTAATTTTTAAATAATTCAATCTCATTACTATCAAAAATTTCAAATCTTAATTATCACTGATTCCAAACTTAGTAATTAATAATTTTGAAACTTAATTATTAATAATTTTAAAACTTAATTATTAATAATTTCAAACTTAATTATTAATGATTTCAAATGATTAATAATAATTCTAAATTATTTATTACTAATTTCAAAACATAATTATTAATAATTTCAAATAATTAATAATAATTCCAAATTAATTATTACTAATTTCAAAACATAATTATTAATAATTTCAAATAATTAATAATAATTCCAAATTAATTATTAATAATTTTTAAAACTTAATTATTAATAATTTCAAAACTTAATTATCAATAATTCAAAACTTAATTATCAAATTATTCTAAATTTAATTATTAAATAATTAAATTTTAAACAATGTTCTTTTGTCAATTACGACGTTAATATTTGTTTCAAATTCAAATATTCACATTTACATTCATTCGAATTTAAATTCCAATTTTATTCAAACCTTGTTATTAATTAAATAACTTTATTTTATTTTAAATCAAAAATTTGACCAATCGGGTTTAATTTAATTTTCTTTCCTAAGTCAAAGTTATTTGGGTATCTATCATTTCAACCCGATTCCATTTCAATTCAAAATCAAAGCATACGAAGGGAACTTGCAATGCGATAGCTGGGATGGTGTCAAAGCAATAGCACCCATACATAACCATTCAACAGTTTAATTAAATAATCCCGAAATAATCGTATTAATTTACATTTTTTATTTATGTAAATTAATATAATTATTTCTAGAATCTATACTATCATTTCATGTAGATTAAAGATTATTACATTATGGTTTTCACATGTCGTTCAATTTAAATTTCAAATTTACACTACAACAATTAATCCGATATACGTTCAATGGTTCAAAGTGTATTTAACAAATTTCTACGTGTCAATTAACAATTAAAAGGGTCAAGTTTAACTAATCAAATTTAACGTATGAAGGGGTCAAGTTTAACAAATCAAAGTTCGACGTATATAATCCGATTTAATTTGTTAACTATCCTATTCAAATTTACTTGCAAATTTACTTAAAATAACAATTAACATCCAATTCATAGCAATCATTCATCAATCCAAACTTGCATAAGAATATAGTCGTGAAAATTAATTCGCCTTTCGTGGATAAAGAAATTGACGGCGAAGCGGAAAGAAGTACGAATGAGGTCGGAACAATACGAACAACGGTCACTGCAATATCGACAAAAGAGAGATGATATTAATTCAATGAACGTCATATATAATTTATAAATTATATAAATGTGCTTACCAATGAAAAAGAAAAGAATGAAGGCTGGGAGATTTGATGCTGCTGCACAAAGAAACTCAACCGGTTGCTGCAACAACAGAGAAAAGAAAGGAAAAAGTTGTTACTACTATTCAGCAACTACACATATATATACGCTGTGGATATATATATATATATATATATATATATATATATATATATATATATATATATATATGACAGCAAATAGGAGTATGGGCAACTGCAATCTGAACTCTTGTACAGCAAACATCCTTTTTTTTTAAACCGAGACACTTCTTTTCTTTTCAAATGAAAGTTCATGCGACTGCACGGGTTTGGCGACGGCAAGATGGGAAGGTTGGAGGAGGGTACATACGCGAGCGAAGGCGCGGAGTGGGTTCGGCAGGGCTGGCGGGGTGCTGTCACAGGCGAGAGGTCAGGGGAGAGTGGGACGGTGACGGCACAGTCGGAGAGGGAAGGGGGTGTGCGCGCGAGTCGACGTGGACCGGTCGTTTCCCTACGGGTGCGCGCGGAGGAGACCGTGGAGGGGTGACAATCGGTTGTGGTGTGGTGATGTGAGGCTAAGCGATGGTGAGGGTAGGTGGACACGCTGGAGTGGGCGCGCGTGGTTGGCGCGTGATTTCTGACGTGGATGGAAAGAGTGGAGGCAGCAGATCTGAGGTATGGGCTTCGACTATGGTAGGCGAGGCTTTGTCGTTGCCAGAAGGCGAACGGAAGAGGGAATGAACGTTGGACATGGGGAGGAGGCTGGAGTTACGATGGAGGTGTACGGCTGTGGTGGGGACGTGGCTATCGGTGAATGGGTGGATCGAACTGTGTAGGGCCGGAGCAAGGCGGGTTGAAGGCCAAGGCGCGCGATTTCTTTGAACCATGGCCAAATATAATGCAAAAAGAAATAAAATAAAGAGAATAGAGAAAGAGAAGTTGTCAGAGAAGATAAGTTCTTGCCTGGTCTAAGTATTTGCAAATGAACGTTTGGGTACAAAGAAAAGTTCTTTTATGTTTATACTTTATAAATTTTGAGAATTGTATATGCCTCTGTTGTTTCGAAAAGTGAACCGCCTTACCTATTTCCCAAACGTCCACACTTAATCCCAAGCAACTCCTAGCTTCCAATTACCCTCTTAAATGTCTCAGCTGAGATAAATTTGTTTTGCTTGTAAACGGGCTAAAACTTGGGCTGAAATTGTTCAAACGGTCCGTTCGGAACGATTTAATTAACGCGACAAACTTTACGATGGGCTTCGATTAGCCCAAATAAATATACCATTTTGATCAGGATATGATGCGCTCCGAACGGTAAATAGATAACTGCAATATGATGGTTTTATAAAAACTCGAATTTACGCCGCTTAAATTGTTTGTTTTTGCAAAACAATTTAAACGGAACAGGCGATGACAGTTTCCGACGAAACGAATTACATTATCTTAATCGGAATAATTTTTTTACAGCATAACTGTGTAAAAATATTTGGATTTGAGAGATAAATTTTACGCAGCTTTATATGAACTGATATACAGTAAAACGCGAACAAAATTTACTATAATATTTTGCGACGAAACTTTCTCTATATACATATCTAATTGTACTCATCTTATAAATAAAGTTTGGACGTAAATTGAGATTGTTTATAAATTTCAAAATTTTATATTAAAAATGATGGATTTTAAAATTTTAATTGGGTCGGAAATTCAGGGTCGTTACAATCTCCCCCACTCAAAACTTTTCATCCTCGACAAGGAACGAGACGCGTGAAGTAGGAATGAAATAAGCAGAAAAGTCAGGATGGATTTTAAGAAATTTGAATTATACCTGAAATCAGTAATTCAGGGTTTGAATCCCAAATACTATCCTCAGTTTCCCATGTACAATCTCGCTCATCTGCACTCCACTGTACTTTGACAAGATTTACCGACTTCCTTTTGAGTTGCTTTGTCTCACGATCAACTATCTGAAGTGGCTTACGTTCAATAGTCAAGTCAGGCTCGATAACTATCTCCTCTAACTGAGCAGTAGGGATGGTCATAAAAGGATCGTGTACAACTTTGCGGAGATGTGAGACATGAAACACATCGTGCACACCGGTGAACTTCTCTGGTAATGCAACTCTATAAGCCAATGTTCCAACTCTTTCCGTAATCTCAAACGGACCAACAAATCTCAGAGCTAGCTTCCCTTTCCTTCCAAATTAAACAATATTCTTCAAAGGCGATACTTTCAGAAATACTTTGTCTCCTACGCTGAATTCGAGCTCTCTTCTCCTTTTGTTAGCGTAGCTCTTCTGTCTGTCATGTGCCGTCTTTATCTTCTTCCCGATTACTTCGACATTTTCAGAAGCTTCCATAGTTATTTCTGGTCCAAGCACTACCCGACTCGATCCAACAAGCTGGCGATTTGTACGGCCGTCCATATAAAGCTTTGAACGTTGCCATACCAATGCTTGCCTGATTATTAAAGATGATCAATTCAAATTCAAATATACTTTTCAAGTTTGAATTTTCAATTTCTTTACCTGGTAACTATTATTATAAGTGAATTCTACCAAGTGAAGATGGTCTTCCCAGTATCCACCAAAGTCAATAATACAAGCTCGAAGAAGGTCTTCCAAAATCTGATTCACCCTCTAAGGATGATATGCAATGCTCAGATTCAGCTTGGTGCCCAGAGTATCCTGAAATGCTTTCCAGAATTTACTGGTGAAAATAGGATCTCCATCGCGTACTATACTAGATGGTACACCATGATGTTTAACAACTTCTCTCATATATATCTCTGCCAAACTCGAAGCCGTACGAGTGGACTTGACTGGAATAAAGTGAGCGGACTTCGTCAGTCTATCGACAATCACCCATTTGCTTTCGTTACCCTTCCTAGTCCTTGGCAATCCATCAATAAAGTCCATAGAAATCTGCTCCCACTTCCATCCTGTAATCTTTAATGGTTGAAGCAAAACAGCTGTCTTTCTGTTGTCAGCATTAACTTGTTGGCAAGTTGTACATCTGCTAACATATGTAGAGATATCGCGCTTCATCTCACTCCACCAATATAACTTCTTCATATTCTGGTACAACTCTTCCGAGAACTATTTCTTTGATGCGATAAAGCAAAGTGTCTTCGTATTGCTTGGCTATAATACGATCCATAAGAGCTGGGGAGACGGAAAGCTGGAATAACATTCCCTCAACAAGATTACAACATTCCATTGCTTGATTTCTGCTCAAAGCATCGGCTACGGCATTTGCTTTCCTTGGAGTATAATTAATATCAAGATCATATGCAGCTAAGAATTCGAGCCATCGGACTTGTCTCTGATTCAAATCCTTTTGCGAGAAAATATATCTCAATGACTTTATGATCAGTAAATAACTCAAATTTGGTTCCCAATAGATAGTGCCACCATAGCTTAAGAGCAAATACAACCGCAAGAAGCTCTAAATCATGAGTTGTGTAAATTGCTTCATGGGTCTTTAACTAACGACCCGCATAGGCAATAACTGTAACGATCCTGAATTTTGAACAATTTAAAAATGAAAATATTTAATTAATTTTAAATATTTGAATGATAACTTAAATTGAATTTCCAATATAACTATGAATTTGGCGATTAAATTTTAGAATTTAATCTATTAAAAGTTGAATAAATAAAAAATTTGAATTTAACTTTGGAGTTGAAATTGAATATTAAATTTGTAATCGAAATTCGAACTAATGACTTAGAAGAAAAATAATTTGGATTTAAATTTGAATTGGGATTTATGAAAGATGTAAATATCTATAAAATATGGATTACTTTGTAAACATGAAACAAGACAAAGTAGAAATTAATACAAGATCTATAGTACAGAACACTTTATCTCATCAGCCGAAATGATATGCATAAGCTTTTGAATAAGAAAAAAAAAATTATAAAGCATTGTACCTTGGTATTAAATGCATCCACCCTACAAGTTAAAAAAATGTGGATTGTAAAATCTTTGGGTACACTGCTATGTATCTTCTCTCTGCAAATCTCGTACCTATCAGCCACCTACGGTATAAACAAGTCGCGGTCTCCTTTGCAAAACGCCCCCTCCCCTTTATTATTTTGTTCAGATCATTTCAAATCAGATATAAAAAAAACCAAACGAAATAATGGCAGCCGTTCCTCTTTAGTCTTCATTCGTTCGAAACCCTAAATCAAGCAAAGGAAAAGAAAATGGCGGCCACGAGTTCTTCGTCCCCAAAAAAATTAGGGCTTTCGTCTTATGTTGCTCAATTGGTCCTTCGCCTCGCTCGCGACTGCTCCGATTTGCAAAGGTGAGTGATTTTTATTTCACTCACATCTAGTTCAACTAGGTGCTTTGCTTTGCGTCTGCTTTGATTTCGTCGCTGATGATTTCTGACTTGTTTTTTTTTTACTGATTCGATCTCCTGGTTATCTCGGCACTGTTTCATTTAGATGTGGATGACTTCGCTGATTTTTCTATTTCGTATAAAATTGATACTGGACTTTGGTCATTTGTGTTCACGGCCTCTGGTCATTTGGCTCTAGTTGTACTCGGGTAAATCTGCATTTGGCTCGGGTTTATGTTGCAGTTTTCAAAGTTTTAAAAATTTAACAAGTTTCAAAGTTTAAATTGTTTGGAATTTATCTCGTTCAACTTGTACTTTGCTGTGTTTTACTTAAATTTGTCGAGTGTTTTTGAACTAAGCATTGATTCCTATTGTGACTTGGGTCTTGACTTCTGGTGACACTCGTGCATTAACATGGTTTTGGTTTGAAAAGGTTCGACCTTTCTGTTGATATTCTGGTTTGACTTGTGCTTATAACTCGATTTTGCCTTACCTTAACAGCGGCTTCGGCTCTTGAGATAGTCGCATTTGTTTTGGTTGTATAAATTGGCTTTGGCATCACTCTGTTTCACTGTCATGTTTGCATTTGTGCTTCCCTTGATGTTGCACTGCTTCATCATGGCACCTGACTTATTTTAATTCTCCTAATTCTTGATTTAAAAATCAAGCTTTAGTTAATTCTTTTGATTTATGAAACCAAATTACGAAATTAACATGTTTGGATTTTGGTATAAATCAACATGCCTTGATATTTCTTATGTTTCCAGAGACAATAACTAATATTTTAACTTACTTGAAATTTTAAATATTAATTTAAGGTAATCAACAATTTCATATTTTATAAATTTCATTCTATCAGAAACTTAATTAAATGATAAGTATTTTAATGAAGTTTGTGCCTGGAAAATTTAAACAGAACTGGCAAAGGAAAAAAAAGGGGTTACTCACTTGTTTTCTACTGAAGTACAGAGACAGCCCTTTAATCTGTTTTGCTTTAGCTCGTGCTTTTCTATGGTTAACAAATTGATGCTCACGGTTTTTGTTTCTCTGGTTAAACTGTATTTTGATTCCTGGCATTTTTACTTTGTAATGAAGGTTGACTTGTTCATTAACCTGACTGTGACGATTTCACTGTGCTCATTTTTAAGTCACTGCCTTGTATTTGGTGTACATTTGTTTTGGTGCTTTGTTGGCCTGTAGTTCCATGCTGCCACCCCTGTGTCATTTTTACATTGAGGAAAATAGTTTATCGAGGTAGTTTCGAGCTCTGCATAGTGCTTATGCATCGAGTCATGTTGTTGTTGAGGTTTTGTGTTATTGAATTTGAACTGTCGGATGCACTGGTCTCTCTCGTCTTTGATTTGTGCACTGACATGAGTTTGAACCTTTTTCACACTGTTGTTTCGTGTTGCATCCACTTGATTCATTATTGTTGTGTGCTGTGGTGCCATATCTTTTGTCCCCTCACCTTCATACCGCTGTCATGACTTGATGTTGATTTCTTGTTGCCTCTTGCAGTTTTGTTTTTGCAAATTTACGACTTGGTTGAAGTTGTTGGTTCAGTTCATACTGAACTTTGACTCGTGTATGCTTCTGATTTGAATGAAACATTTCTATTGTGTCTGCACTCTGTATTCGAGTCTGATTCGTGTAGTCTTGCATTTTGATTATGATTATTGTCACTGTACACCTGTATAGGTCTGAAGCACTTTTCTACAGCCTGGTTGCTTCACCATTGATTAAGTCATGAGAAGGTTTTTACTGTGAACATACTTGTATTCAGATTTGTGGTTGCGTATGCACATGTTTTCACTGGCATTTGACTTGTAGTCTGCAGTGTGCATTGCTGCTTGCTGTTCACTGAATTGATTTGAAACTCACTTGACTTTGCACTTGACCATATACATACTTATGATTCTGAGTTGTATAGTCTACCTACTGGTATTATTATGTAGTCTGAGGTGCTATTTGTTCATTTATGTGTACATTTGTTTGCATTTCCCTGAGTCACGTATATCACTCCATTGAATTGCTTGCATTGGTCTACAAGTGCTCACCGCCCGTAGTCTCTGTTCGGCCTGATTTTACTTTGACTTTGGTCACTGCTGCATATTATTCAACACGTAGTTTGCTGTCTGATTTTGTACTTGTGTTGAATCCCGCCCAATCGCTCGGATTTGACCTTGTGCTGATTTTTATTTCTTCACTGTCGTGGCGAGGCAGTGCACGCGTGCGTGTACTGCAGCCACGTAGCATTGGCTTTATTGATATTTCTTTTGCTTTTGACCCATGGATTCTTTGCGTATTTCATATGCAGTATTGGCGAGGCAGTGCACGCGTGCGTGTACTGCAGCCAATCGATATTGATGTTTTAAGTGATATTTCAATTGTTTAAATTGATTTGATTTAAATTGATGATGTTGTTGTTAATTGCTAATCCCTTCATCTATCTTCGTTGAAGAATTGAAACTGCTGATTTATTGTTTTAACACTGTTAAGTGTTATGTTTACCGTTATTCGATTTCTTTGTTAAGAGGATCGGATAGGTAAATTTATCTTTGACTGTCGTCTAATTGCTATTTGATTATTATTGCCTCTATGCACTAATAACTGAGTTTGAATTAGACTGACCTGTGTATTATTTTCTTTTGAATGTAATACTCGGGTCAGACCGAGTATTTTTACAGCTTGAAGATTTTCAGGCAGCGAAGTTAGAGAGAGGGGGATTAAAGCTTTACTTCAGTTTTCAGGATTTCTTTTGTACTTTAAAAAGATATATATATATATATATAGATAATTGTTCCGCTGTATTAAAATCTGATTCATTGTATAAAACTCTGATGTATAAAAGAAAAATTATTTATGAGAAATATGATTATTATTCTGTGATTCTGTGGCTGATTCTGTTTAAATGTTATAAACTAAATAACAATCTGTCATTTTGAACGTTCCTAGTTGGTTTAATTACCGACTAGAGGCGGTCAGAGCGGCGGGTCGTTACAAAAGTGGTATCAGAGCTTTGGTTTACACAAAGCTTAGTTTATGGTGTTTAATATGAATAGTTACTAGAATCACTGTAAAGAAAACGTTTTCCAAAACTAATGAATGTATAAAATCGTTTTCTTTGGAAAATAAAAGGTATTTTGAAAAGTAGAATCATTTTTGAAAATTCCCCTCTCTAAATTTAGGTTTGCGATAGTTTCTTTTCGGTCGGGTTTCCTTAGATTTGAGTTTCAATTGTTCAGAAACTCATTGCCGAATTGTTGGGATTTATGGAAAATTAAAGATATGAGTTAAGTGAATTAACGAATTGCTTTAAATTGGTTTAAAACAAATATTTTAAATACCTCCAAAGTAATAATTGGGAAATAAAAGGACATGTTGATTTGGTTATAACCAAGAGAATTATTGAACTATAACTTGGAAATTTGATTCTGAATTCTTTTGAAAAATTGATTTCAAATGTTGTGAAGAATGATTTAGTAAATAAATGGATTATAAGTATTTAACTTATAATATGGACTTTTGGTATCTAACTGAGTTATATAAATTGAATTGAATTAATAAAGGAGATTATAAATCGAAGTTTTAAAAATAGAAATGGAATTTCTAAAGATGGTTATAAATTCCGCAAACGACTTATTTTGATAAGTAAATTGTTATAAATTATTAAAGGAGTTATATCTATGATTTTGGACAGCGAATTATCCTTTAAGTTAAATATTGTGATAATAAAAGTTGGTTGAGAATTTTATTCACAATTTTGGACAGTGAATATATTATTAAATAAATCGGATATGTCTTGGGAAAATGATTGAATAATCCGACCTTTGCTAATAAGGATTGCAAAATTTTGAAGGGAAATCTATTTGTCAACTTAACTGTATGAATAAAACCAGTTTTGATGTAAAGCTTATGTTTCAAGTTTAGACTAATGCCTAAAATAGTTAATGTGGAGATATAAATCTAATGGAACCAAGTCGATGAATGGTTAATTTAGTAAAGAACTAGTTGACTATTTTGGAAATAGAAAGTAAATGCAAAGTTCAAATGGGATTTAGATTTCAAATTTGATATCTGTCAATATGAAAATCCATAATAGATTTAATAGATTCAGTGATGAATTTGAACTTGAACGGGCAGAGAATCAAGTTAAATGGAAAACTTAATATTGGAAAGTTTGAAGTCGGTTTAAAACCAATATTGTGAAATGTATGCGGAATTCAAACTATGAATTAAGTCGAAGTTGAAAAACTTAAATGGCAATGTTTTGGGGAAGCAATATTATGAAATGAAGTTAATCCATTTGAAGTTGTTTTAAAATGTGTTAAGAATCGAAAGCATAGATTTCTACATCCATTGTTGAAATAGACGTTTTCGAGAGAATAAAAGTAAATGGTGGACTATAACACTGTTGTTATAGTAAATGATTTCCGAAAGGAAATGCTTTATATAGTATTGGGATTTATATATCTATCTTAATTTCGAATCCCTATACTAGTGATTTTGGGTCGTCGTAACGATGTTTTACGCAACATTCGTTTTGACTCAAATAAATGTGTTTAAAAGAATGATTTCCTTTAAAAATGAATCATATACTTAACTATGGTTTAAGTATATTGAATATTTTCCAAGTGTTGAAAATAAATGGATTTGTGAATTACTTATTATTAAATAAGTATGGGAATGTTTTCCAATATGAAATGAAAGGTTTGAAATGTTATCATTTAAAGATAAAGTGAAAAAGTGAATATTTGAATTTGTTTCAAATGGCTAAGTGTGGAAAATTATATATATCTTGTAAAGATATTATTTTTGGGAAATTTGAACAATTAGTTCAACTTCGAAATTTTTCAAAAAGATTGAATTTTGAGTTAAATTGAGTTTAACTTTGACACCCAAAAACGATTTAAGTTGAACTTTGAATTTTGAATGGTTGATTTGGATTGTATGTCTAACATTGTGAATTGACGACATAGCAGTTGATCTCTATTAAATATATATCTGTTGGTGGCGGAGAATTTATTCTCTTAGCTTAACACCCTTCTCTGAGACGTACGAGCTCAGAGGTTATATATCGATAGACATCAATTATGTGTTGAGAATTGACGATGTAACGTGAAATCCAAATCGAATGTGAAGTCGATAATAAATTGAATTATGAATGTGAATTAGGTTTGAGATAACCTTAAAATTCAAATCGACTTAGAGGAAAATTTGAAATGGATAATGAAATGGAAAATTTTGGAATCCTCTATTTGTTATGGATATGAAATATTGTGGTTTTCAGAACGTATATATGAGAATACGATAAATTCGAAAACCATTAGTTTGGAAAGCAATTGTTATGGAAAACTTATGTAAGTACATGAGTATGATATGTACGAACTATGAAATGAAGTACTATGTATGTATGATATTATGTTTTCCAAACTGAGGATATGGAAAAGTACCTTCCATTTAAAATTGGAGAAGGTATTGGAACTCGATATTAGTGTCCATTTGAAATTCGTAGCTACGTTGAATTTCCATATGTGGAATGTCCATTCGGACTAAAATCCCCCACGATGAATCATTGTGTTTGGGATCGGGAACTAGCGGAATTCGAGGGGCGAGATGCCTATGGGTACAAGCGATTCTACTGGGATAGTAGCGTAACCGCCGGGTATACCGCGATCTAGATGATATGAAATAGAGTAATTCGAGAGGCGAGATGCCTAGGTTTACAAGCGACTCTACTGGGATAGTAGCGTAACCGCCGTGTAAACCGCGATCTGATGGTATAGCGTAATTCGTGGGGCGAGATGCCTACAGTTACAAGCGATTCCACTGGGATAGTGGCGCAACCGTCGAGTAAACTGCGATCTATGCAACAACCATGGCGAAATTCAAGAGATGAGAAATCTATAGTTTACAAGCGATTCTACTGGGATAGTAGCGGAACCGCCGGGTAAGCTGTGATCCATGGGGGAACGTGCTTTCCATATCCATTTTTAAAAGAATTTTTAAAAGTATTTTCACTGGGAATTGAAGCAAGTATATTTAGTACTTAGAGATTTTTAGTCCTGCGCCTGGCCAGCGTATGCCTAATGTCTGTAAGAACGACAATAGACTTGTTAAATTTCGAGTTAGCAAGTATTTTCGAACTTTAGATGGCAAATCAATAATCTGGAATTAAAAATTGCATAATTCCAACCTAATAAATTAAGGAAGAGGATTTTTGAGATATTTTGAAAGTCCACAGCTTTGGAAAAGTTATACCATGTAGATTTTTAACAAGAATTTCAAATTTAAAATTTGGGTTTTGTAAGTCAAAATTTTTGGTAAAAGACTTTTGCGTCTTGATTGTAGAAATCGATGAATAAAGCTAGTGAAATAAAATAAATGGAATGAATCCTATATTTATTTGTGAGTTTGGAACTTGGCAAAATTGTGTAGGGTATAAACATCAGTGAAATTTTAACAATCATTTTTCCTTACTTGTAATTTCGGGACGAAGTTCTTTTAAGGAGGGGAGATTGTAACGATCCTGAATTTTGCACAATTTAAAAATGAAAATATTTAATTAATTTTAAATATTTGAATGATAACTTAAATTGAATTTCCAATATAACTATGAATTTGGCGATTAAATTTTAGAATTTAATCTATTAAAAGTTGAATAAAAAAAATTTGAATTTAACTTTGGAGTTGAAATTGAATATTAAATTTGTAATCGAAATTCGAACTAATGACTTAGAAGAAAAATAATTTGGATTTAAATTTGAATTGGGATTTATGAAAGATGTAAATATCTTTGAAATATGGATTACTTTGTAAACATGAAACAAGACAAAGTAGAAATTAATACAAGATCTATAGTACAGAACACTTTATTTCATCAGCCGAAATGATATGCATAAGCTTTTGAATAAGAAACAAAAAAAATTATAAAGCATTGTACCTTGGTATTAAATGCAACCACCCTACAAGTTAAAAAAAATGTGGATTGCAAAATCTTTGGGTACACTGCTATGTATCTTCTCTCTACAAATCTCGTACCTATCAGCCACCTACGGTATAAACAAGTCGCGGTCTCCTCTGCAAAACGCCCCCTCCCCTTTATTATTTTGTTCAAATCATTTCAAATCAGATAAAAAAAACCAAACGAAATAATGGCAGTCGTTCCTCTTTAGTCTTCATTCGTTCGAAACCCTAAATCAAGCAAAGGAAAAGAAAATGGCGGCCACGAGTTCTTCGTCCCTAAAAAAATTAGGGCTTTCATCTTCGCTTGCTCAATTGGTCCTTCGCCTCGCTCGCGACTGCTCCGATTTGCAAAGGTGAGTGATTTTTATTTCACTCACATCTAGTTTAGGTGCTTTGCTTTGCGTCTGCTTTGATTTCGTCGCTGATGATTTCTGACTTGTTTTTTTTTACTGATTCGATCTCCTGGTTATCTCGGCACTGTTTCATTTAGATGTGGATGACTTCGCTGATTTTTCTATTTCGTATAAAATTGATACTGGACTTTGGTCATTTGTGTTCACGGCCTCTGGTCATTTGGCTCTAGTTGTACTCGGGTAAATTTGCATTTGGCTCGGGTTTATGTTGCAGTTTTCAAAGTTTTAAAAATTTAACAAGTTTCAAAGTTTAAATTGTTTGGAATTTATCTCGTTCGACTTGTACTTTGCTGTGTTTTACTTAAATTTGTCGAGTGTTTTTGAACTAAGCATTGATTCCTATTGTGACTTGGGTCTTGACTTCTGGTGACACTCGTGCATTAACATGGTTTTGGTTTGAAAAGGTTCGACCTTTCTGTTGATATTCTGGTTTGACTTGTGCTTATAACTCGATTTTGCCTTACCTTAACAGCGGCTTCGGCTCTTGAGATAGTCGCATTTGTTTTGGTTGTATAAATTGGCTTTGGCATCACTCTGTTTCACTGTCATGTTTGCATTTGTGCTTCCCTTGATGTTGCACTGCTTCATCATGGCACCTGACTTATTTTAATTCTCCTAATTCTTGATTTAAAAATCAAGCTTTAGTTAATGCTTTTGATTTATGAAACCAAATTACGAAATTAACATGTTTGGATTTTGGTAGAAATCAACATGCCTTGATATTTCTTATGTTTCCAGAGACAATAACTAATATTTTAACTTACTTAAAATTTTAAATATTAACTTAAGGTAATCAACAACTTCATTTTTTATAAATTTCATTCTATCAGAAACTTAATTAAATGATAAGTATTTTAATGAAGTTTGTGCCTGGAAAATTTAAACAGAACTGGCAAAGGAAAAAAAAAAGGGGTTACTCACTTGTTTTCTACTGAAGTATAGAGACAGCGCTTTAATCTGTTTTGCTTTAGCTCGTGCTTTTCTATGGTTAACAAATTGATGCTCATGGTTTTGGTTTCTCTGGTTAAACTGTATTTTGATTCCTGGCATTTTTACTTTGTAATGAAGGTTGACTTGTTCATTAACCTGACTGTGACGATTTCACTGTGCTCATTTTTAAGTCACTGCCTTGCATTTGGTGTACATTTGTTTTGGTGCTTTGTTGGCCTGTAGCTCCATGCTGCCACCCCTATGTCATTTTTACTTTGAGGCAAATAGTTTATCGAGGTAGTTTCGAGCTCTGCATAGTGCTTATGCATCGAGTCAGACCGAGTATTTTTACAGCTTGAAGATTTTCTGGCAGCGAAGTTAGAGAGAGGGGGATTAAAGCTTTACTTCAGTTTTCAGGATTTCTTTTGTACTTTAAAAAGATATATATATATATATAGATATAGATAATCGTTCCGCTGTATTAAAATCTGATTCATTGTATAAAACTCTGATGTATAAAAGAAAAATTATTTATGAGAAATATGATTATTATTCTGTGATTCTGTGGCTGATTCAGTTTAAATGTTATAAACTAAATAACAATCCGTCATTTTGAACGTTCCTAGTTGGTTTAATTACCGACTAGAGGCGGTCAGAGCGGCGGGTCGTTACAATAACCTTTCCTTTCTACATTAAGACTGCTCCAAGACCATCACGACAGGCATCTGAATAGACGGTCAATCCTTTGCTACCATCAATAACTGTAAGAACTGGGGCAGATGTCAATCTTCACTTCATTTCATTGAAAGCTGCTTCGCACTTTTCACTCCAAATGAATTTCGCATTCTTTCTGGTCAATGCGGTAAGTGGGGCAGCAATACGAGCAAAGTTTTCTATGAATCTGTGATAATAGCCGGCCAAACCCAAGAAACTGCAGATATCTATAGGAGTTTTGGGAGTCTCCCAATCCTGTAAATTCCAAGGATTTGAATTTAGATATTTATAAATTGATTAGATAGAATTGACTAGTAAGAATAGAACTTACATTGATTACGGCAATCTTAACAGGATTGACCGAAATCCCATTCTCTGAGACAATATGGCGAAGAAAACGAACTTCATCTCGCCAAAAGTGGCATTTTGAAAACTTGGCTTTAAGCTCGTCTCTGTGAAGAGTTTCAAGAACAAAAGCCAAATGTGACCTATGCTCTTTCTCATCTTTAGAGAAGACGAGATTATCATCGATGAAACAAGAACGAACTTGTTGAGGACATCCCGAAAAACTCTATTCATCATAATGACGAAATAAGCTGGAGCATTAGTGAGGCCAAACGGCATAACTAGCCATTCGTAGAAACCATTTTCAGTGCTGAATGCTGTTTTAGGAATGCTACCCTCGGCGATTCCGAGTTGGTGAAATCCGGTAGCCAAATCAAATTGAGAAAAGACTTTAGCTCCATGGATCTGATCGAGTAGGTCTTTGATGTCGGGCATCGGATACCTATTCTTGTGTGTGAGCTTGTTTAGCTCTCTATAGTCCGCACACATTCTGAGCGAGCCATCAGATTTAGTGACAAATAAAACTGCAGCACCCATTCTAAATGACTGTGCCGAATCAAGCCTTTAGAAAATAGATCTTCGATTTGAACATTCAACTCTGCCTTTTCTTTAGGAGCCATTCTCCTAGGAGGAAGAACTATTGGTCATGCACCAGGAATAAGGTCAACCCAGAATTCGATTTCCCACGAAGGTGGTAGAGAATTGACTTCTCCAAATACATCAGAAAAGAATTGGACCACTGGAGTAGAGCTTAGTTCATTTGGATGGGAGTCAAGAGAGAATATAAAACTCCCATCATATTCTTGAGGTGATTTGCCTTTAATGACTAAAGGTAAGCTCTTGTCGTCGATAAGAGAGATGGTTCGAGCTTTGCATGAAATAATGGCTTCGAACTTTCGTAGCCAATCAATACCTAGTAGGATATCGAATGCCTCGAATCCAAGTACAAAGAAATCCCAAGTAAAACGATGCATGCCATACATAAGTGTGACATATTTGTAAACCCATTTGAGGTTAGCGGGCCCTCCAATAGGGTTAGATACACATAAGGAAATAGATGCAAGAGTGGGTTTCAAATCAAGTTTATTACATAAATCAATAGATATGAAGCTGTGTGTAGCTCCGATGTCAAATAGAACTCTAACAGGCAAGGTATGCAACATAAAAGTACTTTGCAAAGTACCTTGATTATCTGGAACTTCCGGGGCGGGAACTTCCGGGACAGGTGTGGAAAGAGCAAAGTCTCCTGATGGAATACCTCTCTTCTATGATGGGCAGTCTTTCTTGAAGTGTCCAGGTTGTAAGCAGATATGATACACATCTCTCCTAGTCATCTGTGCCGGTGGAGGAACTGCTGCGCCCTTTGGAGATGGGCAGCTACTAGCATAATGACCCTTTTGGTTGCAGTTAAAGCAAGTAATAGATGACATGTCAATGGGCTTCTTCTGAGAATAGCCAAGAACGGATTTCTTCTGCCAGTTCTTCTTCTGTTGCGCAAAATTTGGCTTTCTCTTTCCAGTATGACTAGAGGATGGCTGAGTAGCTAGAACTTTAGTGACTGAAGTTCCCTTTGGCTTTCCCTCATATCGAAGAGCAAAATCCATCAACTCAGTGAATGTTCCATGGACATGAGCGGTGAGGAGCTCGTAATACTCAGGGCGTGCGCCATGTATGAACTTCTCATTCTTAAGCAGAGGTGTATCAATCAAGCCAGGTCCGAACTTAGATAGTTCGTTGAATTTCCTTTCATACTCAGTGAAGGTCATGTTGCCCTGTTTGAGATCCACAAAAGACTGATAGAGTTGGGCCTTCCCTGCAGCTGGCATCCACTGAGCCATAAAGGAATCCCTATTTACAAGTGATATGAAAAGGAGTCAAAATTGACGAGATAAAAGTAATTTTATTTAGATGAAATTTTAGATAGATTACTACCTAAACTGGGCCCAAGTAATGGTTTCCTTGTCAGTACGAGAAGTGACCGACTCCCACCAATCCTGTGCAGCATCCTGAAGCTGCCAAGCGGCCAACTTACGCTTCTGAGCGTCAGTGATCTCTAAGCCAGTAAAGATCCTCTCCAAACTCTTTAGCCATTGCTGTGCTTCTATGATACTCTCGGAGCTGGTAAATTTGACTCCGCCAAGCTGAGTGTACTCCTTGCTAAGAGTGGAGAATCTGACTGCGGGTGCTGGGGCATATGGTTCGGAAGCGTTTCCCCTACCCCTGCCTCTAACATTTCTTTTGGTAGCCATCCTGAAATACCAAAAGTGATTTTAGAATCAAAGATAGAAATTTATGGAACTTGAAGAAATTCAAATCAAATGAATTCAATAAGAAGAATGGAATCAAAGGATATGGATTCTGAAACGATTCTCCTCATTCTAAGGTATGTTTACCCTATCTCTAATGAGCTTTAAACTCCACAGGCTAAGGTTATCGGGAACCAAAGCCCAACCCGTGTTTTTGTACCATTTAAATTAACGATATCGCATACTTGTCAACTTAAATAATACAAAACACGAATCATTAATGGAGTATATATGTATATAAATGAGAATCATCATAGAATCACAGAAATATAACATCATAGAATAGTGCAGCGGAAATGCAACATAGTCATAAGAGTAGTTCATGAAGCTACCCATAAATACAACAATGTCTCAGATAAAATAAAATAGAACAACATAGATGTCCAATAGTCTAAATAGAAATAGCAATACTGATAAGATAAGATAATGATAGTGATAGTCTTCGGTCTTCAGCTCCAAGCAGAACAGCAACAGCAATCCTCAGTCTGATCCGAGCATAAGCATAAACAAACACTCGAATCAGGACATATATCCTTATACAGATAATATGATTCAAATTCAAATACCAATAACTCAAAGATGAATGGAATAACATCTTTAAGGATCCGTTAAACTATTTATACATAATAGTGTACGGTACACAGATAATGTCTAATAGTAAAGTAAAATATCAAAATAGTGTTAAGGCGTTATCATTGTCCCCCTTAACACGTTTTTGTATAGCATTATAGACTATACAACACTGTAAACTCCACCGTAAACTAGTGGGATATCAGGGAGTACTCCATAGGTATAATACAAAACAAATTCGTAGTGGTCGCGTATATGGAAATACAAGTATGACAAGGCACATGAGGCAATACCCAAGATAGTGAAACTACCGTTTGCCTGATCCGGACTGGTGAGAATGCATCGCCGCAACGATTGCAACACCGCGAAACAACACTCCAAATTTCAAGGGTGCGCACCAATCAATCATAAAGTAAATGAGTAGTTTACGAAGAAGTGTGTTCGCTTGAGGTAGCTAACCCCATTTGGCCCGGCACGGCTCCTGTTTTAGTCATTTTCAATTTGACACAAGTATCAAGGCTATCCATTATCGTTCACTTCTTCAGTCATCGCATACGCCATTCCAACCACTTCATTCTGGGTCACACTCCGCGTATAGTTATTAAAGTGGTTTTCGGTTTAGACAGTGAGTATGTCCCTAACCGAGTCCGGTTCCTTTAATAACCTTCGTACTTAATTAACGATTGGTCGTTTAATATATTTCAAAACCAATTCAAATTCAAATTCAATTAGGGTTCCTAATTCAACATTTCGTTAGTCTTTCTAAATCAAATTCCAAAATTTACGTTTCATAACGTCCAAATCTCATTTCAAAATTTCTATAATTCAATTTCAAGTTCAAATTTTAAACAATTCAAATATTCATTTAATTCTGTATATAAGTTCATTCACATAATTATTTAACTTAATTTAACGTTCAAATTGAGTTAAACTCATTTATCGATTTCATTCGATACTCATTAAATTAATTTACCATTAAAATAATTTCAATTAAATTTCCAATTCCTTACATTACTTTCTTAAGTTCAACATATTATATCAAGCTTACAAATTTAATTTAAATTAAATTTGTCATGTCCAATTCTTTTAATTTCAAGTCTTTCATTTGTTTCGATAAATGCATTTTATTTCTTGTTAAAGAAATTCAATTTTACTTATTTACTTCCTTCGTTACAAATTTCAAACTCAATTAAAGGACTTAGTTTCTCTCATTCAAAATTTCAATTTCACTTAATAAGAAAAATTCAATTCAATTTAATTTTTAAATAATTCAATCTCATTACTATCAAAAATTTCAAATCTTAATTATCACTAATTCCAAACTTAATTATTAATAATTTTAAAACTTAATTATTAATAATTTCAAAACTTAATTATTAATGATTTCAAACTTAATTATTAATGATTTCAAATGATTAATAATAATTCCAAATTACTTATTACTAATTTCAAAACTTAATTATTAATAACTTCAAATAATTAATAATAATTCCAAATTAATTATTACTAATTACAAAACTTAATTATTAATAATTTCAAATAATTAATAATAATTCCAAATTAATTATTAATAATTTTTAAAACTTAATTATTAATAATTTCAAAACTTAATTATCAATAATTTCAAAACTTAATTATCAAATTATTCTAAATTTAATTATTAAATAATTAAATTTTAAACAATGTTCTTTTGTCCATTACGACGTTAATATTTGTTTCAAATTCAAATATTCACATTTACATTCATTCGAATTTAAATTCCAATTTTATTCAAACCTTGTTATTAATCAAATACCTTTATTTTATTTTAAATCAAAAATTTGACCAATCGGGTTTAATTTAATTTTCTATCCTAAGTCAAAGTTATATGAGTATCTATCATTTCAACTCGATTCCATTTCAATCTAAATCAAAGCATACAAAGGGAACTTGCAGTGTGATAGCTAGGATGGTGTCAAAGCAATAGCATCCATGCATAACCACTCAACAGTTTATTTAAATAATCCCGAAATAATCCTATTGATTTACATTTGTTATTTATGTAAATTAATATAATTATTTCTAGAATCTACACTATCATTCATGTAGATTAAAGATTATTACATTATGGTTTTCACATGTCGTTCAATTTAAATTTCAAATTCACACTACAACAATTAATCCGATATACGTTCAATGGTTCAAAGTGTATGTAACAAATTTCTACGTGTCAATTAACAATTAAATGGGTCAAGTTTAACTAATCAAATTTAACATATGAAGGGGTCAGGTTTAACAAATCAAAGTTTGACGTACATAATCTGATTTAATTTGTTAACTATCCTATTCAAATTTACTTGCAAATTTACTTAAAATAACAATTAACATCCAATTCATAGCAATCATTCATCAATCCAAACTTGCATAATAATATAGTCATGAAAATTAATTCACCTTTTGTGGATAAAGAAATTGACGGTGAAGCGGAAAGAAGTACGAATGAGGTCGGAACAATACGAACAACGGTCACTGCAATATCGACAAAAGAGAGACAATATTGATTCAATGAACGTCATATATAATTTATAAATCATATAAATGCACTTACCAATGAAAAAGAAAAGAATGAAGGCTGGGAGATTTGATGCTGCTGCAAAAAGAAACTCAACCGGTTGTTGTAACAACAGAGAAAAGAAAGGAAAAACTTGTTACTACTATTCAGCAACTACAAATATATATACACTGTGGATATATATACACACACACACACACACACACATATATATATGACAGCAAGAAGGAGTATGGGCAACTGCAATCTGAGCTCTTGTACAGCAAACACCCTTTTTTTTTAACTGAGACACTTCTTTTCTTTTCGAATGAAAGTTCATGCGACTGCACAGGTTTGGCGACGGCAAGACGGGAAGGTTGGAGGAGGGTACGTACGCGAGCGAAGGCGCGGAGTGGGTTCGGCAGGGCTGGGGGGTGCTGTCGCAGGCGGGAGGTCAGGGGAGAGTGGGACGGTGACGGCACAGTCGGAGAGGAAAGGTGGTGTGCGCGCGAGTCGACGTGGACCGGTCGTTGCTCTGCACGTGCGCGCGGAGGAGACTGTGGAGGGGTGACGATCGGTTGTGGTGTGGTGATGTGCGGCTAAGCGATGGTGAGGGTAGGTGGACGCACTGGAGTGGGCGCGCGTGGTTGGCGCATGATTTCTGACGTGGACGGAAAGAGTGGAGGCAGCAGATCTGAGGTATGGGCTTCGACTATGGTAGGCGAGGCTTTGTCGTTGGCTGAAGACGAACGGAAGAGGGGATGAACGTTGGACATGGGAAGGAGGCTGGAGTTACAGTGGAGGTGTTCGGCTGTAGTGGGAACGTGGCTATTGGTGAATGGGTGGATCGAACTGTGTAGGGCCGGAGCAAGGCGGGTTGAAGGCCAAGGTGCGCGATTTCTTTGAACCATGGCCAAATATAATGCAAAAAGAAATAAAATAAAGAGAAGAGAGAAAGAGAAGTTGTCAGAGAAGGTAAGTTCTTACCTGGTCTAAGTATTTGCAAATGAACGTATGGTTACAAAGAAAAGTTCTTTTATGTTTGTACTTTATAAATTTTGAGAATTGTATTTGCCTCTGTTGTTTTGAAAAGTGAACCGCCTTACCTATTTCCAAAACGTCCACACTTAATCCCAAGCAACTCCTTGCTTCCTATTACCCTCTTAAATGTCTCGGCTGAGATAAATTTGTTTTGCTTGTAAACGGGCTAAAACTTGGGCTGAAATTGTTCAAACGGTCCGTTCGGAACGATTTAATTAACGCAACAAATTTTACGACGGACTTCGATTAGCCCGAATAAATATACTATTTTGTTCAGTATACAACGCGCTCCGACCGGTACACAGATAACTGCAATATGATGGTTTTATAAAAACTCGAATTTACGCCGCTTAAATTGTTCGTTTTTGCAAAACAATTTAAACGGAACAGGCGATGACAGTTTCTGACGAAACGAATTACATTATGCTGATCAGAATAATTTTTTACAACATAACCGTGTAAAAATATTTGCATTTGAGAGATAAATTTTACGCAGCTTTATATGAACTGATATACAGTAAAACGCGAACGAAATTTACTGTAATATTTTGCGACGAAAATTTCTCTATATACATATCTAATTGTACTCATCTTATAAATAAAGTTTGGACATAAATTGATATTGTTTATAAATTTCAAAATTTTATATTAAAAATGATGGATTTTAAAATTTAAATTGGGTCGGAAATTCAGGGTCGTTACAAAGGGAAATTTCTAGCGTGGTGGCTACTTTTCGTGCCCAGCAACTCGGCGTGGAAAAACATCGAGGAAAGGGGAATTGAGTAAAAATAGCACACCAATTTTTAGAAGAGGGAGGTGGATGAGTACATCAAGGTTAGGGTTTAGGATAATGTTTTGGTTGGCTCATTTCTGACGAGATGATGGATGATCGGGCAATAAGGGGAGTGCGGTCCCAGGGGATTGGACGGAGGAGGTTCTAGCAAGGATTTGGATGAAGTTTGGGCAAGATGTCCGGCGATGGTGGTGAGGCGAGGTGATTGGAAAGTGGATGTTCCTAAACGGGTTTGGGCCGGAGGTTTAGTTTTTGAGTAAGGGTGTCGTGGTGTGTTCCAAGTGGTCAGGTAAAGGGTGGAGGCCGTGTGCGATAGGGGACGATGATCGACGGCGAATTTCGGTGGTCGGGGCTTGGATTAAGGTGCACGCTTTCATTTACACTCGTGCACAGGCAGGTGGGAGAGAAGAACCGGGGAGATAGTAAAGAGGGAGGAAAGGAAGGAATTCGGGATGAAGAAATTTAGGATTGCTAATTTAAAAGAGAAGAAGGAAAGAAGTAGAAAACGGGTAAGAGTGGGTTGCATCGGGTTATGTAAGGATTTGGCTCGGGAATTTTGTTTGGGCCGGTTGCTTAGTTCTGATTTAACCAAGTTTTCTAGTAAATGATTTAATCTAGTTTAAAAGCCTAAGAAAGTGAAAGTAAATGATTAGCCAAGTTTTAAATAAATTGTTTGGTAATACAATTATATAATAAATTAATTATCTAATTATATTTCTAAGTGATTTTAAATGAAATTTTATAATGATATGATTAAGTAGTTAATTATGATAATGGATTGTCTTAAATTAATTAAGGATGGTTAATTAAAGTAACTAATTAAGGATAATTAATTAAAATGATTAATTAAGGATAATTAATTAAAGTAATTAATCAAGGATTGGTTAATTTAATTGATTAATTAAGATAATAAGTTAAAGGATCATAAATTAATGTAAGTAATTAAAGGTTGATTGCTTAATGTGAATGATAGTAGGATTAAAGAATTAATTTTAATAATTAATTAAATGGTTAAGTAGTGATAATTAAGCAAGATTAAGATAATTAATTTATTTTGTGATAATAAAATTGATTAGAAATAGACCTAATTATTCTTGCTTATGAATGATAAAGCGGAATTGAATGCCTCGGTTTGTTTGATATCCCTATTATGTAAATTGGGATGTGCTGTGATATAAATGGCTAGCTTGATCTGTTAATAAATGTAAATCGTTTATCTAGGATAGATTTTAGTGTGAGTATGTTGTTAGAACAACTTGGTTTAAAAATAACCTTAGATTCGAAGAGGCCGGGGTCGGGTATCTGTAGATACCCGGAACCACTTTGATTGGTAATCTACAATAATTCTTTATAGATTTGATTTGTGGAATCAATAGGCTAGAATGGAAGAAAATTAAGTAACCGGACCATTTAAACTAAGTAGTTGGTACTTAGATATAGATTTATGAAATAAGTGTTGACTATAGCAAATTATGAACTTGTAGTGAAGTCGAGTTACCCGGGTTTTCAAATATGTTTTTAAACTTAGTTTTTCAAGTTATTTGGGTTTACTCATGCTGGTTTCTAGCCTGACCCGGGTTTTACTTTGATGTAATGCACGGGTCAGACTGAATATTACATATTTTCAGGTTAGGACGTTCTGGAGCTCAGGAGGCGAGCTGGATGGCAGGAACGTATGGAGTATACCGCAGTGTATTTGAGTTTGTAGTGATATTAGTCAAGGGAAGGTCTATATATCTGTCTAGTCTATTTGTATATGGTTGTAACTCTAAGAAAATGTATGTAATCTAATAATTACAACCTTTCTTGTAAATGCTATTATTTGTTATTATATTTAATCCGCTGCGAATGTGAGATGCTGTTGTTATTCCATTCTTCTTCTATCTTCTTCTTCTTCTTCTTCTTTCTTTAACAATCTAAAATTTCCGGCGTTCGATTGCTCGGCACTTCTACCATGAACGTACTAGTGTCGAATTTTTGAGATCGAAATTTAGATCATTACATAACTCGTATTACGTCTCAACGTAATACAATGTACTCAAGTTTCTGAATAATACAGCGTTAGAGATGCAAATAAAAATTTACCAATAAAAAGAATCAGAATGAATGAAAATAATGAATTTTATATCATCTCTAAATGTTTAATACATCATACACACACCACTCATCACATCATATTGACCAATACAATGACAACTTAATATAAGTAAAAATAGAGTAAAAATTCGTCGTCGTCATCTACTCCAACTCCATATTATAGCCCATAAAATACATAGAGTCACCTCAATCTTGTAGAATAACCTTAGTTTGACCCGAGTAGTTATCTTAAGGCAAAACCACAAGTCAGGCTAGATATCTAGCTATGAGTTTAATCGTACAATAGAATGTAGATGAAGGTGTTGTGTCGGATTCAATAGGGGAATATAAGTTGCATATAGGGTTACACACACCAAATAAATTTCCATATGCCCCTTTTAAAAAACAATTGTAACACCTATATCATGACACCATTTAATATAACATACAGTTGCAATTCTAATCAACTAGGTAATCATGTCCTATCGTTTTACTATGAGCTGCCTTATGTTGTATAAATGCAGATCAACATTTGAAAATAGTTATTTTCAAGTTAAACAACATTTCTACTAATACTTGTGAGAAGGCTTAAATCATTCTCGTCTTGTAAATTCTATAAGGATTTCACACCCATAAATCTCATATACGGATTTACCCTCTATATGGACTAATTTGCCTTGATAAGTCATCCTTGTCTTTTTCATCCATACATTTCGGGTCAGTTGGGATGTTTGAATTTAAACAAGTAAATGATCACACCAATCTATATTATTAGAATCATAGTGGATTTTGAATTATTAAACCAGGATTTATTCTTTTAATCCTAGTTTAAATTCGAAATACTATTAACTAAGTCAAATCTAAACTTTAAAAATATGAGCTTCATCACATAATATTTAAAATATGTATTTAAGAATTATGAGAAAAAACTATAATTTAATTTATTTTATCATCCTTCAAAAATATTTTAAGCCTTTTAATTCAATTTTGAATTCAATTCAAGTTTAGTCTTTAAATTTCAAATTTTATCTCAAAATAATTCAAGTAGGATTTTAGGAATTTTCAAATAAATATACTTGAATTTTCCCCAAAATTTCACTTTTTAAAATATTTATACACTAAAAAATATCCTAATTCGAGTTTAAATTCAATTTCAATTTAAATCTCCTTACCTTCTATAAATAGTAACAACAATTCAAATTCAACTTAACTTTCATTATTTTCCATTCAGAAATAATTCAAATAAAACTTATTTGCTACAAAAGTCCAATAAAAATTATTTATTTCAAATTTATAAACCAAAGAAAAAAAATCATTCCAAATAATATTTGCATTTCTTTTATTTAAAACTATATAAGACCTTCTTTGCAAATATATTAAATATACTCAATATATTAAATAAATTCAAAAGTGGAAACTAATATAAACAATTCAAATCACCTATTTTAATTGAATATCTAGATCAATATCGAAGCATATATTATACCATTCAACCGGTTATAATTTAGTTCAAACAATCATCAATCAAACAATTCAAACATCAATTATCTACTAATAATATTTAAGTTTACCATGCATCATCATCAATTAATATAAACTCAATTCAGTTTAAAACTAAAATGTAAATTTTATTTTATTTTTCTTCTACACATGATTTTATATTCCTTAAACTGATTTCATGAAGCAATTCAACCTAAATCAGTTTTATAATCACTTAAATCAATATCAAACATCTTAATATATTCAACACAAATTCATAATAACAAATAAATTCAAGCGAAATTTTATGATGCATCAAAATAATATCCTAAACTTATCAAAACCGAATGATATCCTTTGGAATATATGAATTAGGATTATACTCAACATGACACTTTTACATCCAATCTTCACTTTTATTAAGTGGCTTCAAAAGTTCTAGTTCAAGAAATTTGTCAAACATCTTTTATTCATTCTTATAATATACATATATGTAATTCGAGTTCATTTATTTTCATTTTTATACTATTTTAATAAGCGTGTCTAAAAATTTTATTAGTGCATTCAAATTTAGGTCTTTTCATATGATAGGAAAATATAAAAATAAACTTGGGCATATATTATCATTTAGAAAACTCAATGTATTTAAAATTTAATACTTATACACACCTGAATTCATTTAAGTTTTTAGCAAATTCATCAATATCATTAGCCTTTGGTATCATCATCAACATACATGCTTCACCATCATGTTGCCATCCTCCTAATGTGCATGCAGCCATCCACAAACCCTCACCATTGTCGTACTCCTCCAGCCCCCATGTCAGCACCAAATGACATCGCCTCCTTCTCATCGTGTGCATAGATTGACAAGTCGTCTCCTCCTAATGCAGTCGAACAATAACGTAATGCATTTAGTTTTTCTATTTTTTTATTTTTATTTGCAAGCCTTTTTCTCTGATTTTGATTTTTAAGGCTAGGAATCAAAAATAAAAGGGAACAAGATAAGGATAAATGCGGGATAGACCGTGTATAGGCTAAGCAAGTCAGGCCCAATGAAAAAAAAGGAGAATTTTAATTTTTTTTCTTGACTCATTTCGAACCCTTAACCAATTTAACACTTGATCGTTATGCGATTTTCGATTGAAATTCCACTCGACACATTTTAATCCAAATTTTATTTTAGTTTATTTTTATAACGATTTTTCTTTTATTAAAATGTTATTTTTCAATTTCAAAAATTATAAAATAATTTTTTATTTCCAAAATAAATTTTAAATTTCCTTGCGAAAGTAAGTTTTCAAATAACTTCTGAAAATTAAGAAAATGAAATTCGAATTCAAACTTCAATCTTTATTAATTCAAAATATTTTCCACGAGTTAAATTATATTTTATTTTGAATTCTTTTCAAGTTAAAATTCCAATAATTTATTTATTAATTAGTTTTTCAAATAAATATCCAAAATAATTATTATTATGATCAGTAAAATTCCAAGCCATTACAAATTCCCCTCCTTAAGGATACTGAAGAGCTATACTCGCTTTAGTCAACGACATTAACTACATAAACATATTATTCCTTACTATGCTTCTGTTGCCCCACTTTGATAAAATCTCATAAAATAAAATATGACAAGTACCATTGTCCCAATGGTTAAGTGATTCGACTTTGGTGCAAGAGGTCACAAGTTCGAAACTTGCGTAGCGTAATTCGAACATTTATTGACATATGATTTTTGATTTGTCGTCCCAGTGGCATGTATATATATGTACCATTCAAAAAAATCTCCTAAAATATATTACCTTTTTTTAGTTTATTTCGTCGACACAACCATAAACAAAATCATTCTATTTTATTCAACTGTGTCATATTATATTATAAACATTTCGATTATTATATGTAAGCCTTAAGTAATTCTTTTGAGAAGAAAAATTCCTTAAATTTAGAAACATATAAAATTTGCAAAAAATTCTAAGTGTCAACAATTTTGAAAATTTTTGGCAGTCTATTTTTTATGGAGAGGCTTCTAAACAATTATATTATGATAAAAGAGATATACATCGATCAAAACATGGACGAAAATAATTTACATATCAAAATTTACCAAACGATATGTAATTCAAAATATACATTACTCTTTAAGTAAAAACATACCTTATTTAGTATTTTTAAGCGTTAAAATTACACGCGAAAAGTTAGTCCATATTATATGTGCATATAATTCTCAAATAAAGATATAAGTCTCATATATGTAGTAAGTTTGACAATATGGTATTTATTCAACTAAAGAACATATATAAAAAACTTTCCAATAATGTTTTTGTGGTCAATGACATAAAATTATGTAATGGTTTTAAAAGTTGAGTTGTTTCATAGCTCATTAACTTTTCGAAACAATTTTTGGATTATGAAAACATGGAGTTCAACTTGAGTTATAGGTGTTTTAGTAAACTTTGCAAATTTTGAAACGATGTTTGAAAATACATCCCGCTTTACAAAGCCAATTCTTTATCTAGAAAACATTAAATTTTTGCAAAACTCTTTGAATAAAAGTTGTTCATTATTGTCTTAGCTTTCTAGAATGTATAAGATCGTCAAAATCAGATAAATTACTTGATAGTTATGGCCAAACGTTCACGGTGTAATAATTTTGAAAATACGTAGGCTAGAATTTTCATTACCTCTTTAAACATGTTTTAACACCAGTAAGCTTCAAATTTTCAAAAACAACAACATTAAAGTTATTCCATATTAAAATATCTTACAAACGAAAGAGGATTCATCAAGTTGGATAAAAACTCAAAAATTACGACTATATTTGCATAGCACTTTTAAAGTGCAAAATTTCCTAAACTTTTTTTAAGTAGTTTTAACCAGCAAACGAGTCAATAAAATTTGTTTCGTTTCAAATTAGACATCATATATTTAGTCACAATATCTACAGTATGTCGTACCAGTTCTATACAAACAATGATGACCATTCATGTACTAGTTCTTATAGCTGAAATTGTAGTGACTTGTTATAATATTGGATGAAATGCAAATAGGCAACAAGTATTTATGATAAAATTATGCTTCCTTCCTAAAAATATTGCTCTCTTTTTCCATGTATCAAATCCCATTTCTTTGAAAAAAGGAAAACTTAACCCTACACATCAGTTGTTGCATCTTTATTTTTATTTTTAATATTTTTTACACCAGTTTAAAATAATATTTGCTATACATCACTTCATTAATGAATCTAAAAGCTCATATCAAATATATGTAGGTTCCATTTTTTTAATTCCAAACCAGATTGCAGCATATCACAAACACATTTGCAAATTACATGTTTTTATTGTTAATATTCATTTTTTAAGCGACAAAAAGGTCTTATCAAAGTATCAAGTTTATCTCAATTTCATGTGAAACACCATGCTCCTCAAACACCATTTTATAAGTTGTCATTACATTCAACATTGTTCTCCAAATCTTCATCCTTCGTATATGACAAATAGATTACTTATTGAATTTTCAAAACTTGTAGGCCAATGCATGCAGTAGATAATTTGGAAACAATAAATTATTTAATGTAGTGGGTGTCGAAAGAAGACCATGAACTTGATTATCTAACGTATTACCATGTATGAAATAGATTCATTATCATTCCATACACGGTAAAAGTGAAACGAACTAACCCTAATTTTTTTTTGAAAATTATATTTTTCTCTTCAAGATATTCTTATATATATAAGCCTTTGCAATTTTTTTCAAAACCCATATTTCTCTTGTTAATATCTTTATAGATAAATTTGTTTATTCTTTGAAAATCAAAGCTTGCTTGTATAATTTGATTTTTTCCCTAAAATCACACACCATTATCAATTAACATCTAAGTAAACCATACAATTCATCAATCAAGCATCCATATCATCCAAATAAAATTCATCATGTCAAAATCACACACAAATATTCACATTATACATATAAATATTATTTTATTTTTCTTTCAAAGAATAAATAAATTCAACCTAATAAATTTTTAATACAAATATGTTATATATACTTATATAAATATTCTACCCGATGATTGATCCTTTTGATTATTCACAACTTGCTCATCACAAGTAAGAGTCGAATAAAACTAGGTAAACATCCTAAGTCTCGCTCCTCTGTGGTCAAAATATATCTCTATCTTTGTATTATTCAAACCTAAGCTCTGATACCATGTTATGATGTTGTGGTTCTAGTGATCGAAAGATCAAAGGGAATTTATCGTCCGATAACTTGGATGAGTGGGCACGAAAGGAGCGTTCTCTTATATACATTACTTTGAGTCAATAAGGATACATTTCAATACTCGAATACATCTGGAATAATACTTATTACATTTCGATGCAGTGTAATGTACACGAGTTCATGAATTATAATTATAGTGTTAGAGACACAAATAATTTTTTTTTCAATTACAAAATCGAAATAAATGAAAATGACGAATTTTATTTCATCACTAAATGTTTAATACATTACAATAGACACACGCATAAAACTCATCACATCATATTGACTAATACAATAACAACTTGATATAAGTACAAACATAGTAAATATTCGTCATTATCATCTGCTCTAACTCCGTATCGTTGTCCACAAAGCACATACAAACATATTAAACCTGTAGAACAACTTCAGTCCAACCCAAGTAGTTTTCAAAAAAACAAGTCCTCGAGTAAGACTAGATATCTAGCCGTGAGTATAATCGTGTAGTATAATACAGATTAATGTGTCATTTTGAGTTATATGGGGCATATGTGTTATACAAAGGGTCTCACACACTAAATAAATTCTCAAATCGCTATTTTCAAAAATCAGTTATTGTTGGAACTGGGCCAGCCTACAGGGGATGTTATAGGTGAATTCTAAATTTTTTTACTCTATTGGGCCTACGAAGTTTAATTTAAATAAAAACTTTTATTTCATTTAAATTTATAAATAATGGATAGAATTTTTTTTATTTATGTTAAATTAGATATAGTGGTACACATATGTATCATATACATATATGCATGTCTATGCATGTATAACATAGTAATCAATGCAAGGTAAAATATGCCCGTATATAAATGTTGAGATTTGCATTACGACGGACATGTTAGCTCATCTTATATGTATTGTATGTTGTCCAAATATATGTATGTATATATAAATAAACTTGTTATTTTAACTAAGCATTAAAACAATATAAATATTTACTTATATGCATTGCATAAAGGTCAAATATTAATACATACATACATACATACATATATATATATATATTAAATTAGATAAATGACTATATATATAGACGTAATATGCAAAGTTGGTTTTTTAAATATAATATACATGTATATTTAACAGTAATAAAATAACATATATATATATATGTAGTCATATATAATTATATTTGTATATCTAAAATATTTATAAATATGTACTTAAATATATATATATATATATGTATATTATATTATTATATCAATTATAAAAATTAAACAAAATTAAACATTTATTTATTAGAGAATTTTAGATCCGATACATAACACTTAAAATATTATATTATAATTTGATATTATTAAACTATATATACATATACATACATATATACATATACATACATACACATACATATAATTTTAGAATTTTAGTGGCTTCTAATCTTGCTATGGGTGCAAAGGTTTCATCAAAGTCTATTTCTTCTTCTTGAAAATAACCTTACGTGACTAACCGATCTTTATTTCTAACGACCTTACCTTGTTCATTCATTTTATTTTTATAAACCCATTAAGTTCCTATTATAGTTTGTCCTCGGGTCTAGGAACGAGTTCCTATACATCATTTCTGATGAATTGATTCATTTCATTTTGCATAGAAAGAATCCATGAATCATCATATGATGCTTCATTTGGATTTAGGTTCAATAGTCGATATAAAAGCTACATTACTCATCTTGTTTAGTTGATTTCTAGTTCTAACAACAGATTCAATATTTTCTAGTATATTTTCTATAGGATTTTTTTTAAAAGCTTGATCTTTTTATTAGGATGAACAATTTCATAATTTGTTTCATTTGATTCATTATTTAAAGTAACAAAATCAGGTTCATTATTTATTTGAACAAAATCTTTGAAATTTTCATCAAAAGATGCATGCATTGTTTCTTTAATGGTATTAGTTTTTAAATTGAAAACTTTGTATGCTTTACTTCTATTAGAATTTCCGATAAAGATTCCTTTGTTGGATTTAGGATCTTATTTATCCAAATTGTCCTTTGTATTTAGATCAAAGCATTTACTTTCATAAACTTTAAAAAAAGATACCTTTGGTTTCTTATTGAAAAGAAGTTCATATGGTGTTTCATTGTTAGAGGTCTAATTAAATTCCAATTCAAAATGAAGAAAGCTTTAGCGGCTGCTTCAGCTCAAAAATTTCTTGGTAATTTACTATCTGAAAGCATAGCTCTTGCACACTCTTGAATCGTCCTATTTTTACGCTTTACAACTCTGTTTTGTTGTGGAATTCTTGAAAAAGAAAAATTATGAGTTATTCCTTTTTTACTACAGATCAAAATTTTCATTTTCAAATTCTCCACTATGATCATTACGAATGGTTTTTGTTTTTTAAAGAAAGTTGATTCTGAATTCTTTTTGCAAAGTTTTAAATAAATCAAAAGCATCACTTTTATGTTTTAGAAAAATTGTCCATGTAAATTTAGAATAATAATCTACAATTACAAAAGCTTATTTACTGTGATTTATTAATTGAATTTGAGATGGACCAAACATATCTAAATGAAGTAACTCAAGAGGTTTTGAAGTTGAAATCATATCTTTCAATTTGAATGATCTATTCCTAAGTTTTCCCAATTGATAAGCATCATATATACTATCTACTTTAAAATGCATTTTAGAAAGACCTCTTACTAGATTAAGTTTTGAAAGTCTAGATAAGAGTTTGAAATTCAAATGCCCAAATCTTTTATGCCAAATCCAAGGGTCACTTGTATTAGCCAAAAGACACAGGTTAACATTTGAGATTTTCATACTGAGAATATAAATATTTTTCTTCCTAATTCCTTCAAAGATAATATTTGATTTATTATTTTCGACGTGAAACTTATTCTTTTCAAATTTAATTTTGTAGCCCTTGTCACGTAGTTGACTTATGCTAAGTAAGTTGTGTTTTAGATTCCTGACTAACATAACATCAAAAATAGTAGGAGTTTTATTGTTACCAACATTACCGATGCCAATCGCATATCATATTGAATTGTCTTCAAAGTTGACTAGTCCTCCATCTTCACAAATTTTGTCATTCAATATCTTCGGATTACCAGTCATGTATCTTGAACATCCATTATCAAGTATCCATTTGTTTTTCTTGATTTGCACCATTTTTCCATTGAGTGTTGATTCTTCAAAAGCCATATAACACATCTGTTCCTGCATAACACATCAATTCGGTAGATAACTTGGTTTTCTATAATAACAATATGCAGACTTATGAAACAATGATGATTTGGACATAATGATATATTATTAAGGAGCAATCGAACTTTATTGAATGAAGTACGATTAATTACGAATGAAGTTGAGTTAACTTCTTTCTATAAGATCGTGTACTTAGGAGTAGCACACAAGGTTAATATTAACATGATCCAAAGAATAGTTTACAAAATCATAAAAGACAAGGATTTATAAGAAACCCTAATGTATCCTGGGCTAAGGAATTGGCTGGCTGTGTGAGTCAAAAGAATGCACATAATAATTATACGAGAGGGACCTTCTTTAAATCACCCCAATAGGAGTTTGAAATGATTGTCATTGGATGACCAGTTTATATTTTGAACACAAGTTTTGTAAACTAAAATTGAACTAATTTAATATAAGGAAATTCTTTAAATATTTATGAATACCTATTCCATTACACTGAGATACAACTGTTGTTTCAAGAAATGTCAACTTCATAGTGAAGGAGTTTCTTTTACAAATTATTGGTAGTAAATTAGATTTGGATACGATCCAAGGATAAATATAATTACGAGGAACGAAATGAAATTAACCAAACTTAAATGAACACTACATATTAGAATGTCTAATAAATATTATTGTACATCGAAGAGTTATGAGTTTCTTATCAATGTTAAGAATAAATAATCCTTGGCAATCAATTAAACCATTAAGAGTATTGACGCTAACATATTGTATGATGCGCATATCTAAAAGACTTCCAAGTACATTTTCAAAGTTTGATTTGATAGTTGTAACTAAAATAATATGACTTATCAACTGCAAATGCATCTTCAATAAAAAGACTAATGCAGTTGAAATATGGTGAGCAACATTGATAAGAATAAAATTGTAATTTTCAATTGTTGAAATTAACTTAATAAATTAATTATTCAATATGCTCATGATGATTCGGATTTACTCATAAGATTATGACTTAGTATGACTTTGTGTTTTGGTACATGTAGTGAAATGGAAAATTCTAAATAATGATTTAGAATGGACTGTTTGCACGTAACAACCAAAGTATCTCAAAATCAGTGGGAGCGATAATGAGTTTATAAGTTTTTCGGATATGATCCAAGAAATGATAAGAAAGTATCATTCTATAAGAATCATAATTAAATAGGTATTTTGATATAAATATCGAGTAGTTTGATTTTAGTCAAAATGCTAAGAAAATGGGTGTCTATAAGAAGGAACATTAAAGGGTACATAGATCTTTCTAAAATTATAAGTAAACGACATACTGACGATATATGCTTATGTTAAAATTGGTAGACTATTTGACATTCGGTATTGGATTTGTAAATTATATCTTTTTAATGAGCATAACGGATATTGGAATGTCCCAAATGATATGCGAAGACACTATAATGACATGGAATATGTAAGCTGGATTCCTTATGTATTGACAATAGAAATTATCACATATGTTGTATTGGCTACAATATCATATTTTTATTACGTATTTGATGCATGAAGCAAATATCAAATCCAAACTAAGATTACTAAATGATATTTTAGAGCATTCTTGAGTATTTAACAAATGCCAAAGAATTGTTTACAAAAACAACGGACTCCTTATGAAGGATGTTCGGACTTAAACTTCATAAGTGATATTGAGTAAAATATGTCAATATTAAATTCATGTTTATACTTTAATTAAGAAGCTTTAAGTTGGAATTGTTCTAAACAATAAGCAGTAGCTAATTCAACCAAAGGACACTACGATATAAGAGGTATAAAAAAATGCATAAATTTATAGCTGAGCAAGGATGATTCCAAATGTTGAGAATCTTATGGTATTGTTATATGATAACTATGTCATGATACAGTACGTAAAAGAACCTAGAGCACACTAGAAGTCGAGAAACACACTCTGAATCGTTCCATTAATAAGGCAGTTTATTTGCGTCGAAGAGAGTTGATAGAGTAGATAATTAATAGCATATCCATTCACAAAGGGACATATCCGATTGTTTTTTGAGAAAACCAATCGAAAAAGTTGGAATAAGATTCCATAATTTACCCCAAATACAAGTGAGAGATTGATAGAGTTAGGGTTATGCCCAAGGGGTAATTATGTAATTTATTACATATATCTAACTAAATAACCAATCCTGTTCAAAACAAAAGGTGCCTTCTCTCCATTATATACTTGAAATAACGTGTTGTATTAATTATATAAATAAAAGTATATTTAACATGGAAAATTCATAAATTGTATGTTTTGTGAAAGTAGTTATAATGTGTTGTAATCATGAATGATTTGTCACAATAAAATAAACATACCATTTTAAATGTTCCTTGTCTATATGTATCAAGATTGGATATCGATACATCCATTGAGACAAAGGCATGTAACACTCTCCAAGCATTGGGTGGTGTATTACTCATGGCTACTAGGGGCATCAAGGGTTTATGTACTAATAGTTACTTGATAACTATGGAATGACTTAGTCAATAATTTAGTATTAGTTAATACAACTAAGGTCAAACAGAAAATATCGATGTGATAATTTACACAATTTCCTCAACTTGAGAATACCATCAAGCGTTAATGTGGAAACTCCACTTTGATTATAGTTAAATCATGGCATGATACCAATTAAATGACTATAGTTTGGTCGAAAGGAAGTATTGGAAATGAAACACTATTCGATAGAGAAACTGTCTCCCCGGTTATGTAGGGATAGTATCACAGGGTTAACTTAAGTCAACTCAAAGTCGAAGTCTCTGGCAGAGCAGTACGGTTAATAATAATTGTTGCTATTGAACCTATGATAACCTAGATTTTTAGACATCTGTTAATTGGTAATTAACTAGATTAAATTATCAGAAATACTAGTTTATAAGTTGAACAAATAAATTTTGATAAAAAAATATCTAGATATAAATATTGATTTAATAATCTTCTATATAATTATTTAAATTTGCAATCAAGTAAATAAAATATGCTATCTCTTTACTATTATTCATATATAAATGGTTTTTAAATAAAACTATGATTTGAAATTCAAAGTAAATATCTTAAAAATAATTTAGGTTTGAAACTCTTCATTTTAATGCTAGTGCATATGCTTAGTTATTGATTTAAAATATTAATAACTTAATCCTAAAAATGAAATAGGAATAAATGATAGGTCTTACAGTATTAAGTAAATCTTTTGGAGCTTCATAGTTAATAAAATCAACAAAAATAAAAGTATAAAGAAATTATAAAATAAATATAAAAACATAAAACACAAATAAATATAAAACTTAGAAAATATATAAAATATTGGTTTTAGACATGTGTAAGCTAAGTATAACATGAAAATACAAGTGGCAATATTTCCTTTTCTTTTAAACTGAATACTAATAATAATAAAGTGAAATACTAAGCTGAATACAGTCATTCTCTTTTTCTTTCTTCTTTCATTCTCTCAAACTAAAATTCAAAACCAGAAAAGAATAACTAAATCAAACTCTTTCAATTTAAAACTAAAGCAAAGATTCAAGTTGTTCAACCTGAGCAAAGTTCAACTCAACTTAATACAAAGCAAATCAAAATCAAGAATCAAGATCCAGTTTTCAAAATCAAGAGCTATTCTCTATTCAACAAAAAAATACAGTGAGCAAACATCACTTTTAAAAGTTAAATATGTTTTATAACCTAATGCATATGATAAATCCCTGTAGCTATGTTGTGAAATATTTGCATGAATGTATGAATATGCTTGCATGTATATATGTATGGTTTGATTAAGTGTGCATGTCTGTTTATAGATAAACCTATCTCTGTTTTGATTCAAATAGGTTAAAAAAAGTTCAAAAATCAAATTCTCTTTCCCCAATCTCTTTTAAGTTATGATGTTTAAAAGAATTATGTTTGAATTAACTAAATATTAATTTTAAAAATATTTTTAAATGTAATTAGAAGGTAGGTTTTACTAAAAGGAAGAAGAACAGTAAAAATAAAATATATCAGAAAATTCGACTAACATAATTGCAAAATTCACATATATAATTCGATTCGTGCTTAAAATTGATGAATTTTGATAATATTATCAAGATTTTTAAGTTTGTAAATCGAGAGATCTTGCGAGTTGAACGGGAACCATGTTTTGGGTAAATTCTGGCGATCGATGAAGGGTGGGAGGTCGTGATCATGGCTAGAGCATGCTCGTGAGTTGGGGTTCTTGGCAAAAATGGTCTCTGGATTTATCATTCGTTGTGGTGGCTTGGCAACGGTGTTTTAGGGTTTAAGACCCTGTTCGTGTCGGCGATGTTTGCGAGGTGATTGCGACGTCGTGGGTGCATCAGATTCGATCGGAGCAAAGGGGATAGGAGCCTAGGTCTACGGCGAAGCTTTGGACGGGATGTCGAACCTTCTAGTGATCAAAGGTGGCAGCACGAGGTGGTTGTTGGTGATCAGGTTCGTTCCAGTGGTTCTTCATGTAGCTCGTTTTCGATTTCGTGTTCGATTCAAGGTTTTGGTGCTCGGAATCGAGGAAGAGGGTTGTTGTCGACGTGCTGATGGTGGATGTGATGACCAAAGCATTGGCGTTCGTCTGTGCATGTGCACGAGTGTCAGTAGTGTATCAGTGTTTTGGGTTGGTTGCTGTAGGAATAGAAGAAGAAGATAGTCTCGGGTAGGAACTCGGGGAGGTGTCAGGTTAGGGTCGACCGTGCTTAAGTAACAGGGTTTAAAAAGTTAAACAAACAAGTTAAAAAAAAAAAAGATTGCTCAGGTTTGGGCTCGAATTGGTATAGGGAGTGACTCGGGTCTATGTTTTAGTGTATTAACAGTTTTAAATTTTAAACAAAACAAGTTTTACTTAAAACAATTTTCTTAACCCACTTCTTTAAATAATAAGTGTTTTGTTCAAGTGTTAAATTAGTTAAAGGTAATATAAAAATATTTTAACTTAAATTAATTAAGTCTAAAGTATTTTATTATGTGTCCATTATTTTAAATTAATTCTTATGTTTTTTAAAGTGAAATTAAATAGTGTAATTAAGTAGTTGATTTAAGAAGATGAAATGTTTTTGACTAATAATTAACTTAAAGGTCTTAAGTTATTTCATGGATTAATAATAAATTAATTCCAAATATTTATCAAATAATAACTAAAATGATAATTAAGTAAAATGATTTGGATAAATGATTTAACTTATAATTGATTAAGTGGTTTATCTTTAATTAATTTAAGGTCTTAAGTAATTAAAGGATAATTGATTAATGTCAATAATTAATTAAAGTAATAATAAATGGTTTATAACTAACTAATATTAATTAAGTAGGATTTAAAGGTAATTAATTTATTTGTGTTAATTAAATTAATTAGAAATGGCGCGACCAAGTTATCTTGCTTATGGATGATAAAATTGTATAAGATGCTTGGATTGATTAATATCTCTAATTTGATAATTTAGATGTTCTGTGGTATGAAATAACTGGATTGATCTGTCAATAATATATGTGAATCATTTGTTTAATTAGATATATGTGATGAATTTCTGTATGCATATGACATTTTGAAGTAAATTAAATTGTTGAAACTTAAACAACTTGGCTTAAGGGATGGCGTTGGATTTGGAGAGATCGGGGTCGGATATCAGCAATATCCGAAACTACTTCGATTAGAAATCTATAATTCTTTTTATATTTGATTCTAGAACCAAATAGGCTGGAGTGGAATAAAATAGGCAAAATTTTCCATTTAAACTAAGTAACGGTACTTAAATACATTGTGTGAAATAAGTATTGGCTTAAACAACATAAAAACTCATAGTAATGAACGAGTTACCTGGGTTTCAAGAAGTTTTACACTTAAAGTATTTCATATCAAATGGGTTTACTCACGTTGATTTCCAGCTTGACTCGGGTGTTACTTTAATGTAATGCTCGGGTCAGACCGAGTATTACAGAATTTCAAGTTAGGACATTCTGTAGTTGAGGAGACGAGCAGGGTGGCAGACATGTATGAAGTATATTCCGCTGTGTATTTGAGTTTGTATTAATTTTAGTCAGGGACAAGTTGTTACAACTGTCCAGTTTATTTGTAAAGTGGTTGTACTCTGATATATTTTATATAAATTGACATTTACAGCTTTCATTGTGTAGATGCTTTTATTTGATATTATATTTTGGTTCCGCTGCGATTATGATATTCTATGTTGTTGTTTTCTATTTCTTCTTCTATCTCTTTTCTTCTTTACCTTAACAATCTGAAATTTCCAGCATTTGATTGCTCGACACTTCTACAATGAACGTATTATTGTTGAATTTCAGATTCGAAAATTCCGGGTCGTTACATTTGATATTAGACCTGAAGGTTAAGCGAGAACCTTGGCTCTGGTGGGAGTTACTCATTAAGGATAAGGTCAGTAGTACCTTAGAATGAGTTAAGTGTATTATATATTAGGGCGTACTTGTTATTTTCTTATATAAAGATTTTAAACTAGTTTTAAAAATGATTTTTATATAAGCTTTTGGTATATAAAGCAATAATTTTTCTAATTATTATATATATATATATATATATATATATATATATATTAAGACAATTGGTTGTTGATTATTGAAATTGAATAAGATTATAAGAATTTAAGTGGTGACATATATAAAAAAATAGGAATTGGATAATATGAACTATACAAATAAGATAAGCTAGAAATGGATTCGAACAGAAAATAAAATCCTGAAATTTGTAGAAGTGTTTTTAGAATGTTGAATTAAGTTACCCTGATTTTATCTTCCCAACAAATTATGAGATTATATATAATGAATTGGTTTCCAGATATGATAATCTTGGTTATCATCATAAAAGGGTTGTTGTGCCTAACAATGGGATGTTTGTATTCTAATAATAATAAATAATGATATAGCAGAATGAAATGTTTTAAGGAGGTAACAATTAGATAAGTATGACTTATAAATTAAAAAAGGGTTTAAATTACGAAGTTTTAAATCCGGAAAGTTTGAAATTATTTCAAAGTGCTAAAAATATCATAAAATAATATTTTTAAAATGTAGGAATCTTATTTTAAAACAAGAGCTGTTTTAAATTTTTAAACGAATTTGTTTGAATTAAAAACCAAGAATGGTTCATATATAAAGTATGACTTGGTGTGCAAATGAAATAAATATGTATATATGTGTGGATATGCATAATATAAAAGTAGATTGGAAGTAAACACTAAGTGTTGAGTTTTGGTTTTTTTTTCCCTGGAATGTGAGCATATAACCCAAAGTAAAATAAGTTTTGAACTTAATAAGCGAGAAGGTATATTGATGGAACATTAAAAATTTGAAAGGGAGAATTCAAATTTAGCAAGGTTGACTATATTAAGTGAATTGAGATTTAACTTAAGGAAGTTAAATGGGTTGATTTGTAAAGGGAGTTTTGTGTGATCTCAAAACGGGTTTGAGACCTGGAGATGGGTAATGGATGCTATTGATGGATGTTTTAGATGATTTGGATGTTTATTTACCTTGACTTATCCTGCTATCATCATGTTGTTATTAATAATCTATGAAACTGTGAATTGGACTATTTTAAATGAATTAAGAAGTGGATTGAGATAATATATATCCATTGCTGAAATTAAATGGAAATAAAACCTTATTTTAAAACTATTTAAAAGATTTTGACTTTTGAAGTAAAATTGGAGTTATGGAAATGGAATCACTTTGAACTTAAGATTAAAATGAACTTGCAAACTGAAATTGTTAAGAATCGGTTTCAAAGTTAGAAGTTAACATTTGGTAATAAATTGGATTCCGAAGATTAAAATTGTTTAAAAAGTTTTGAATTCTTACTTGAACCCTGAAATAAGAAATGTAATTTAAATGGATTAATTAGAATTTGAAATTGAAAATTTGTTCAAATTGAAATTTGGTTTGAATTTGAAATGGGAATTGAGGTTAATTCAAATTAAATTGAAAATGAATCAATTTAAATGGAAGTAGAAATTGGAAATTGATTGGAAGTGAAGATTAGGAAATTCAACCAGTTTGTCTCTGAAACTATTTTCAAATAAATTGTTTTAATATAAACCGTTTTAAATCTATTTTTCTAAGCTATTCACTGAACAACTTTTTTTAAAAACCCAAACTAACTTATACTTATTATACAACTATTTTGAAACTATTTAACAATTTTACAACAATTTCACATCTGTTTACAAACTAATTACTATTTTATAACTATTTTATAATTAATTAACTATTCTATAGCTATTTTACAACTAATAACTATTTTACAACTACTTAACTATTTCTAACTTTTCAAGCTATTTTCTAAATTCAAGTTGGTCAGGGTGCAAACTGTTTATAATTGAAATGATAACCCAAATGGAAATGGAAGCAATTATGAATACGTGAATATGAAATAAAAGAAAATTAATTTAGCTAATAATCAGTGAAGATAAATATGTAGGATATACGTATATTATTCTATTCGCATAACAATTTGACCCGGATTCGAGCATAGAATTTCTAGATAGTATATCGATCTGAGTATATCGATCCGAGTTGGGACTTTTCACTCGATTTTCGACAGTGAACCCTGAATATGGATTGTTGATTGGTTTTTGAAATTCTCTATCATAGTTATGGCTATGCAAGGAGAATGATGGTTTTTGATCAAGAAACCAGATCTGAGTCTGCACTAGGAAGTGGAGTGGATGACACTAGTTCGGAAGTGAAATCGTGTGATCGAGGAGCAATCGAATTTGATATTGCATATGGATGATATATGTACATCGTACGTAATTGAATGAATTGATATTGAAAATTTTAAAAAGGAAGTAAAGATGATTTCAGGAAACCAGATATCGCTATAATTGAAACTCATTTTAAATATTAAGTAAGTAATGTGGCAAATAACTTTTTAAAGGAAATCGAATTTGAATGTTGATTTAGCATAAATAAAGTTATATATATCTTTGTTATACATGATAACTCCTCTTATTGAATCTATAACCAGAAGAAAAGGTCTTTGAAAAATATTTGAAGTATAAAATGTAATTTATATAAGTATGAAGTGATCCAAAAATATTTTTATTCTAGTTAAAGGAATAAACTTATATATATATATATATATATATATGATTTTATGAAATTGGGAAAAAGGGTTTTGGAACCTACTGATTTTGAAAAGCTTTTGATTTTTGAGGAAACTCAATTTCGAGAATTTGGAAAGTCAAGTTTGGAATTTTCGATTTGAGATATCAATTTTGTGTAAATGGGATTTATATGTGATACATATAAGAGCATGAGTTGAAAGATACTATTTGTGTATAGCATAAAATGTTTTGAGGGTGTTGTGGAGAAAATGGCGCTCCCATTTAGAGTTGAAACTTAGTAAAAGATCCATGGGGCGGTTCTGCCTTGAGCCCTAAGGGGGGGTTATAAATTTGATCCTAAAAGGACATCCGGACTAAATGAAGTTCCTAAGGATTGTGGTTGGGGTAGCAAAAGTCGAGGGTGGTGATGCCTACAGGGACATTTGGGTTATGTTGTGACAGTGTAACTCGGTGTAACTGCGATCTAATACGCACCATGGCGAAAGTTGAGGGGCAGTGATTGCCGAAGGTCTACGTTTGATTTTGCTGAGAGAGCGACGTAACATCGGTAGACTGCGATCTATGAAGACATAGCGAAAGTCATGTGGCAGTTAGTGCCTACATGCTACATTGGGACTCGACTGATGTAGTCTGCGATCTATGTGGTCTGTGTGGTGAAATTTCATTTGGTAGCGAAATTCGAGGGCGCTAATACCTACAGTTACATGGTTTTTGCCGAGATGGCAATGTAACCTGGGTGTAGCTACGATCTGTGGCGGTTCCATGGTGTTATCGAGGGGCGCGAAGGCCTATTGTTTTCTACGGTTTCGCTGGGATGGTGACGTAATCATCAGGCAACCTGTGACCATGGAGGGGGTGATGATTTTCAGAGCATTCTCACAAAAAGGTTTTCTATATTTTCGCAAAAGTTTTCTAAGTATTTTCATTAGGTGTTGAAAATGGGTATGCGAAGTACTTATAGATTTTCAGTCCTATGCCAGATCAACATATAACTGAATTTCTTTGAGAATAAGGATGGACTTGTTGAGACATCGAATTATAAAACGTATTTTTACAAAACTATTTTGATAATATTATGTACATTTTTAAAGTGTTTTAAAAAAATTAAGAGTTAAAGATGTTGAAGAATAATTTAACTGATAATAAGCATTGTAATTAAAAAATTTGCTTCGTCCTTTTCGGGGACGAAAAGTTCTAAAGGGGTGAGGAATGTGATAACCCAGTTTTTTGGACATTTGTTAATTGGTAATTAACTAGATTAAATTATTAGAAATTCTGGTTTATAAATTAAACAAATAAATTTTGATAAAAAAATATATCTGGATATAAGTATTAATTTAATAATCTTCTTATATAATTATTTAAATTTGCAAACTTATCTTTCAAGCAAATAAAATATGCTATCTTCTTACTATTATTCATATATATGTGTGTGTGTGTGTGGTTTGTTAATGAAACTATGATTTGAAATTCAAAGCAAATATCTTAAAAATAATTTAGATTTGAAACTCTACGTTTTAAATGCTAGTGTATATACTTAGTTATTGATTTAAAATATTAATAACTTAATCCTAAAAATGAAATAGGAATAAACGATAGGTTTTATAATATTAAATAAATCTTTTAGAACTTCATAGTTAATAAAATTAACTAAAATAAAAGTATAAGAAATTACAAAATAAATATAAAAACATAAAACATAATTAAATATAAAACTTAAAGAAAATATAAAATATTGGTTTTAGACATGTGTAAGCTAAGTATAATATGCAAATACAAGTGGCAATATTTCATTTTCTTTTAAACTGAATATTAATAATTATAAAGTGAAATTAAACTGAATACAATCACTCTCTTTTTCTTTCTTCTTTCATTCTCTCAAACTAAAATTCAAAACAGAAAAGAAAAACTAAATCAAACTCTTTCAATTTCAAACTAAAGCAAAGAACCAAGTTTTTTAACCTCAGCAAAGTTCAACTCAACCTAATACAAAGCAGATCAAAATCAAGAATCAAGTTCCAGTTTTCAAAATCAAGAGCTATTCTCTGTTCAATAAAAAAATACAGTGAGTAAACATCACTTTTGAAAGTTAAATATGTTTTATAACCTGATGTATGTGATAAATCCTTGTAGTTATGTTGTGAAATGTTTGCTGAATGTATGAATATGCTTGCATGTATATATGTATGGGTTGATTAAGTGTGCATGTCTGTTTATAGATAAACCTGTCTCTATTTTGATTCCAACTAGTTAAAACAAGTTCAAAAATCTAATTCTCTTTCCCCAATCTCTTTTAAGTTATGATTTTTAAAAGAATTATGTTTGAATTAACCAAATATTAATTTGAAAAATATATTTAAGTATAATTAGAAGGTAGGTTTTATTGGAAGGTAGAAGAACGGTAAAATCAAATATATCAGAAAATTCAACTAACATAATTGCAAGCTTCACATATATAATCTGATTCATTCTTAAAATGATGAATTTTGATAATATTATCAAGATATTTAAGTTTTTAAATCGAGTGATTTTACGAGTTGAAAGGAGACCATGTTTTGGGTAAATTCTGGCGATCAGCGAAGGGTGGAAGTAACAACCCGCTATTTTAGACTATTCGCATCCGCACACGTCGGACTTGAATAATTCACAATACCGAGTTGTTAATTTAAATGTGGAAAAACTCAGATATACAGTAAATAAATAATCACGGAATCACAGACACAGAGTAAAAATATGCAGCGGAAACAAAAGATAGTAGTTCATGAAGCTACTATATATATAACAGAGTTAAATAAGGTACAACAAAAGTCTCGAATACAACAGTCAAATACAATAATTAATTCAATAATCCCAAAATAACCATATTAACTCACATTGTTATTTGTGCGAATTAATATAATTATTTCTAGAATCTACACTATCATTTCATGTAGATTAAAGATTATTACATTAATTATTCTATGCAATTCTACACTTGACATTAGTTATTCAATTTCATACTTCATCAATTAGTACAACATAAATTCAAATGGTTCAAGGGTGATTAATTATTTTTCTACGTGTCAATTAATTTAAACATTTAAAGGGGTCATATTATACAAGTTCGTCTAATTAAATTCAACATATATATATATATATATATATCAATTTCAAGTCGCTAACTATCCTACGTCAAATTCAATTTCATATTTTTATCACTTCCTACATTAACAATTTTTAACGTCCAATATCAACATCAAACAATCAATCATCTATCCACCAAACTTGATTATCATCGTACAAGTAACAGATAATGGTGTTACAGGTGAACTGATACAGGTAATAACATATATAACAGTGTAAATAACTAACAGCAATAATATTTCAATTGTCGTTTCAATTGAAATCAAATTTAATAAATAAAAGAACAGTGATCGTGAGTGATTGCTCACCCTTCGGGACTAGAGATGAACGAGAATGAGATGAGTTATAGATCCAAGAACGAATTTCGACGCAAAGCACGATTGATATGAGTTTGACGATCGAAGCCGATACATAGGAATTGATGAAATAATTCAGAACCGGATTGACGAAGATAAGTGATATACATGAACAATATATATAAGTCTAGATTTTAAATACAAATACATTTTAAAGTAAATATAAATATATACACACACACTTCAAAATCATTGTTTTTAAATTTAACACATATATAAAAATCAAATGTATAGTTAAAGTAATATATATCTATTTATTTATCTCTAATCAATATTATTATAAACTTATATACACCGGTACTTTGAAATCAACAATATATATGTATAAAAAATGTAAGCAAACAAGTTATAAAATTAGAATCCAACATTTCCCTTCATAACAAATCATTTTATACAATACTTTATGCAATATACATATACAATATAAAACTATATACTTTACATAACTTCATATATATGCATACGATTTAAAACCAATATATAACTAACATTTAAAGCAATATCGTATATAGTTATAAAACTTACATATTACATAACCCGATACTATATATCTATGCAATCGATATGTACTCGTGATATTAGAGAACCATTCATCCATGTAAATTCACTACCCCATGTGCATACAAAAGAATGACCTGAAAGTATACATATTTAAATCATCTAAACTATCAAAGTATATGTAAGTTTGACTAAACACTATTACACATTACTAACTCAATGCACAAATATATCAGCTTAATTACTACCCAGTATGTAATATATTATATACTTTTTAACTTGTGAACTAACAGATATTGTATGTTTCTTTATATTGTAAACCTTAAAAGTATATACAGTAAGACATATAACATGCATGATAAAATATTATAGTATAAGCTATACGTATACAATAAAACTTTATATTAAACCGAACATACACATAATTGTAGCCTTCTTATATATACAATATAGACTCATACAAACTATAAACCAACAATATGCTATGCAAGCCGATATACTAACGTGACATCGAAACTTACATATATATTAACAATATAAACAACTTGCATGCATACGTAACTTTAAACATATAACCTGACAATTGCATATACCAACTAGTACTACTGTACTATTAATTTACATACAGTAAAATACATGCATTAAAACCTAAAACAAACTATAGAGTTTAAATATAAATACCTAGTTTAAAGAATGGCCGTGTAGAATGGTGGAGTAGGGCAGGAAATTGACCAGAGGCGGCGGCTCTGGTGGCCAGCGGAGGGGAATGGGAAGAAAGAGGAAGATCTGGTCTGTGTTGTTGAGATGGGCGAAGGGGATGCAGGTGGGTAGGCTCGGTTGGCAACAGGAAGAAGGCAGGCGGGGTGGTTCGAGTTCGGGTGGCGCACGGTGAATCCGGAGGCGAATGCGAAGGAGAACGTGGCCGAAGTGAAGGGAAGCTCGGTTGCTGCCATGGGTTTGGAGTGAAGGCGGCTACAAGAGGATGAAGGGTGTTGCTGTCGTACGACGTCTGGTGGGGAGGCTTCACGCTGGGGAGGTGGTCGCTATAGAGGAGGGTGGAGGGAGAAAAGGGTGTACGGTCGGTGAGGTAAGCCAGACAGGTTAGAGTGGATTACTCGGGTATAGCTCGAATTGATGGAAGGGAAACACGACAGAGAGGAGCAAAAGAAGACGGCAGTGAGGCTCTGCATGGCTCTGGGAAAAATATGCGGTAGCATGAGTTTTCCTTCGGGGATTTATGTAAGAGTCAAGAGTTACAAAGAAGGAGAAGAAGGGGACAGCTTACCACCATATTTTTCCTTAGAACGAACGGCTAGGCAAAATGAAAAGGCACTGTGAACAAATATAGGCTTGAATTAATTTATTATCAACTGAAATAAAAGTGACATGAACCAACATATAAATGGCATAGGCAGTAGATATATCACAGTTTGCATTCTGGGAATCTGAAAAGTCTAAAGGCTATTGATTTGTAATGTAGAAATTTGAATGGTCACGTGAAGTTCAAAGTTTTGAACGGTATCAATATGGAAACCGTTTTACTGACTTCACAAAACATCAGGGTTCGAAAAACAGAAATGAATAAACCGCTGAGATCAGCACGACGAGACGATCACAACGGTATATATATTTCAGTGGCACAACTGAATTATAAAAATCCGAAATTTCTATTAGTGGAAAATGCAAGAAAAACGTAGAAAAATAAGATCGACGGAGCTAAAGAAGTCCGAATTTTGAAAAATGAAAAATGACCACTTGCTTAGAAGATGGTTTGGAATTTTTCTATGTAACAATATTTAGGTTCCGAAAACATTTTATTTTTATCGCTTTTTAATTGATTAAATTGAAGTAAATTTACGCACGAAATAAACTTTCATATTTTCAGACGAAAATTTACCAGTTGCTATGTTTAACTGGACGCATTCCAAATATCAAATTTATATTTCAAAATTTCATCGTTTTAAATCCCACAAAATTTCAATTAATAACGTTATTGAAACCGGTTAAATCTGCGGGTTGTTACACTCTCCCCCACTGAAAACTTTTCGTCCCCGAAAAGGAAGGAAGTAGGAGAATAGAAACAACCAAAAGAAAATAGATTTGAATTACATAATAAACAATTAATTTAAACTATACAAATTTCATTTAATCTAATTTATATTCAACAATTTGTTTTAAATTCAAGATTTTCATTAAATTGATTTGATTTCACATATATTAATGTTAGGTACAAAGGTTCCTTTCAAATGAAATTCAACCTAAATTCAATTAATTCAAGATACTCTCTTAAGTTGATTTAATTCAATTTATTAACTTTCAAAACAAATTTTTATTCTATTAATCATACCTATTATTTATTTAACTTATTATTCTATTTATCTCCATGAACGTTTCATAATTAAAATTTAAGTGAATAATATTTATTATACTCACTCACATTTTATTTATAAAGACAATTTATATTATATACAATCCAATTATCTAAATTTAACAATTTGAAAGATTATAAATTTGAATAGTAATTTATTAAAATTATACTTTATTCAACCAATTTTTATTCTTCTTTATTCCAAATTATTATTAGTTATTTTACTTAATATATATCTTATCACATATATATTAAGTATATTTACATTCATTATAACTACTCAAATTTATTCATAAATATCATTTTCTACTGTATAATATTCAATTACATAGTTAACTTTTGAAAATTTAGCTAAGTTGTATATAATGCAGTTGAGCATTATACAAGTAAAACTTCTAATTTAATTATTCATGCTTAAACTTTATTCAAAATTTCGATTTCATTTTATAATTGAAATTATCCTTTAACATAAATTTATGAATTAAATTTTCGAATAACTTCAAATTTATTTAGAGATAAATAAATATATGCAATATCAAATCAGATTATAATCATATATTTCAAATCAAATCATATTTTAAGAATTTCAAATCAATTTATTTCCAAAACAAACGGTAGCAAAGCTACGTACAGAATAGTCTCTCTACTTCGAAACTCGAAAATGAATGTCGATGATGCGGCTGCCATCACCGAAATTATTTTCCAGTGACAAAGAGAAGAGTACTGATTTTAAACATTTAAAATTCTTTGAAAACCATTTATATTCAAAAATATTTTAAATAATATACATTTTAAACTTCAAAACCATAACTCAAAATTATCGAAAATTAAATTCTCAAATTCTAATTTATATTCACTTCAAATTCCAAATCAAATTATAACTAAGTTTTATAAATTCATTTATTTATATTATGAAATGGTCATTGGTTTATAAAATAATAAATGAAAATCAAATATTATTATTTTGGACAACAAATTCATTAATAGTTAATTTTAGAAAAATTTATACTTATTATAATATAATCATTCAAAATTATTTTATTTTCTAGATTTGGAAACAATATTGTGTCAGTTGCTCTGCTCAAGTGTTTTGGAAATCCTATCAATATCGTTGATCAGACGAATCGATTGGAAACCCAAATCACATCAACAACTCAAACAACACAACATATATATAAAACATTTTTAATATTAATTTTAAAATACACTTCCTTGCTTAACGATACAATAATGGATTTCAAAATAAGTATAGAGATTTAAATTTGATGGAAATCAAATCAAAGAAAATTTTGATTCGATAATAAGTTCGAAACAGAAGATAAGATAATTTAATTAACAGAATCAGGAGATGGACAAGCTTATTTAATTCACGGGCAACCTTCCGGGTCAACCGTAACTTCAAGAATTAGATCAATGCAGAATTCCGAGGCAAATCTACGTTCGATCTCAAGAAATATAATTCAGGTATAGAAGGAGATAGATAGCATCGTAAACCGAGGATGCAAAAATCTCCTGTAAATCAATGCCTATTGTAAAGGAGTTTCGCCCATTTACAAATCATTCCAAGTTTAGTGAGACCGCCAATTCATTATAAGGGTCATTCGAAGTGGAGTTATGGGATGCTCCAGAATTGAAAGAAGATGAATAGTGAGGGACACAAATGAATTTTGGAACCGCAGGGAACGTTTCAAAATTCAAAGGAATCAAGTTAGAAGGAAGAGATTGAAACTCGAATAAGAGTGATCCTATAAAAACATTTACCCTATATGCTGAGTTTTACCTAGAGCTACCGAAGCTCTGATACCAACTGTAACAACCTGCTATTTTAGACTATTCGCATCCGCACACGTCGAACTTGAATAGTTCACAATACCGAATTGTTAATTTAAATGTGGAAAAACTCAGATATACAGTAAATAAATAATCACGGAATCACAGATACAGAGTAAAAATATGCAGCGGAAACAAAAGATAGTAGTTCATGAAGCTACTATATATATAACAGAGTTAAATAAGGTACAACAGAATCTCGAATATAATAGTCAAATACAATATCGTAATACATCACTGGAATCAACTGGATATCTGAAAGCTGGATAGATAGATGGATCTCCAAGCGAAGCTCCAACTCCAAAGGTGAGTCTCGAAAGCTGAACCCCTCAGTCTGACCCGAGCATAAAGCAAAACACAAAACACTCGAGTCAGGATTAACATTCTCATATCAATATATCCAACTCAAGTGAAATAACAACTGAAATACTAGTAACTCAAAGGACGTTGGAACAGCCATCCTCTAAGAATCCGTTAAACTATTGACCAAATCGGGTTTATTTAATTTTCTATCCTAAGTCAAGTTCAATTTGGGTATTTATCATTTCAACCCGAATCCATTTCAATTCAAAAATCAAAGCATAACAAAGGAACTTGCAGTGTGATAACCGGGATGGTGTCGAAGTAAATAAACAAGCAATAACTACAATTAATAACGATCCAATAATTAATTCAATAATCCTGAAATAATATATTAACTCACATTGTTATTTGTGCGAATTAATATAATTATTTCTAGAATCTACACTATCACTTCGCGTAGATTAAAGATTATTACATTAATTATTCTATGTAATTCTACACTTGACATTAATTATTCAATTTCATACTTCATCAATTAGTAAAACATAAATTCAAATGGTTCAAGGTTGATTAACTATTTTTCTACGTTTCAATTAATTTAAACATTTAAAGGGGTTATATTATACAAGTTCGTCTAATTAAATTCAACATATATATCAATTTCAAATCGCTAACTATCCTACGTCAAATTCAATTTCATATTTTTATCACTTCCTACATTAACAATTTTTAACGTCCAATATCAACATCAAACAATCAATCATCTATCAACCAAACTTTATTATCATCGTATAAGTAACAGATAATGATGTCACAGGTGAACTGATACAGGTAATAACATATATAACAGTGCAAATAACTAACAGCAGCAATATTTCAATTGTCGTTTCAATTGAAATCAAATTTAATAAACAAAAGAATAGTAATCGTGAGTGATTGCTCACCCTTCGGGGCTAGAGATGAATGAGAATGAGATGAGTTATAGATCCAAGCACGAATTTCGACGCAAAGCACGATTGATATGAGTTTGACGATCCGAGCTGATACATAGGAATTGATGAAATAAATCAGAACCGGATTGACGAAGATAAGCGATATACATGAAATATATATAAGTCTAGATTTTAAATACAAATACATTTTAAAGTAAATATAAATATGTATACACAGACTTCAAAATCATTGTTTTTAAATTTAACACATATATAAAAATCAAATGTATAGTTAAAATAATATATATATCTATTTATTTATCTTCAATCAATATTATTATAAACTTATATACACCGGTACTTTGAAATCAACAATATATATGTATAACAAATGTATGCTGACAAGTCATAAAATTAGAATCCAACATTTCCCTTCATAACAAATCTTTTTATACAATACACTATGCAGTATACATATACAATATAAAACTATATACTTTACACAACTTCATATAAATACATACGATTTAAAACCAATATATAGCTAACATTTAAAGAAATATCGTATATAGTTGTAAAACTTACATATTACATAACCCGATACTATATATCTATAGAATCGATATGTACTCATGATATTAGAGAACTATTCATCCATGTAAATTCACTACCCCATGTGCATACAAAAGAATGACCTGAAAGTATACATATTTAAATCATCTAAACTATCAAAGTATATGTAAGTTTGAGTAAACACTATAACACATTACTAACTCAATGCACAAATATATCAGCTTAATTACTACCCAGTATGTAATATATTATATACTTTTTAACTTGTGAACTAACAGATTTTGTATGTTTCTTTATATTGTAAACCTTAAAAGTATATACAGTAAGACATATAATATGCATGATAAAATATTATAATATAAGCTATACGTATCAATAAAACTTTATATTACACCGAACATACACATAATTTTAGCCTTCTTATATATACAATATAGACTCATACAAACTATAAACCAATAATAAGCTATGCAAGCCGATATACTAACATGACATCGAAACTTACATATATATTAACAATATAAACAACTTGCATGCATACGTAACTTTAAACATATAACCTGACAATTGCATATACCAACTAGTACTACTGTACTATTAATTTACATACAATAAAATACATGCATTAAAACCCAAAACAAACTATAGAATTTAAATATAAATACCTAGTTTAAAGAATGGCCGTGTAGAATGGTGGAGGAGGGCAGGAAATTGACCAGAGGCGGTGGCTCTGGTGGCCAGCGGAGGGGAATGGGAAGAAGGAGGAAGATCTGGTCTATGTTGTTGAGATGGGCGAACGGGATGTAGGTGGGTACGCTAGGCTGGCGACAGGAAGGTGGTGGGTGGGGTGGTTCGAGCTCGGGTGGCACGCGGTGAATCCGGAGGCAAATGCGGAGGAGAACATGGCCGAACTGAAGGGAATCTCGGTTGCTGCCATGGGTTTGGAGTGAAGGTGGCTATAAGAGGATGAAGGGTGTTGCTATCGTACGACGTCTGGTGGGGAGGCTTCATGCTGGGGAGGTGGTCGCTATAGAGGAGGGTGGAGGGAGAAAAGGGTGTACGGTCGGTGAGGTAAGCCGGACAGGTTGGAGTGGAACACTCGGGTATAGCTCAAATTGATGGAAGGGAAACACGGCAGAGTGGAGTAAAAGAAGACGGCAGTGAGGCTCTGCATGGCTCTGGGAAAAATATGTGGTAGCATAAGTTTTCCTTTGGGGATTTATGTGAGAGTCAAGAGTTACAAAGAAGGAGAAGAAGGGGACAGACTTACCACCATATTTTTCCTTAGAACGAACGGCTAGGCAAAATGAAAAGGCACCGTGAACAAATATCGGCTTGAATTAATTTATTATCAACTAAAATAAAAGTGAAATGAACCAACATATAAATAGCATAGGGAGTAGATATATCACAGTTTGCATTCTGGGAATCGAAAAAGTCTAAAGGCTATTGATTTGTAATGTAGAAATTTGAATGGTCGCGTGAAGTTCAAAGTTTTGAACGGTATCGATATGGAAACAGTTTTACCGACTTCACAAAACATCAGGGTTCGAAAAACAGGAATGAATATACCGCTGAGATCAGCACGACAAGACGATCACAACGGTATATATAAATCAGCGGCACAACTGAATTATAAAAATCCGAAATTTCTATTAGTGGAAAATGCAAGAAAAACGCAGGAAATTAAGATCGACGGAGCTAAAGAAGTCCGAATTTTGAAAAACAAAAAATGACCTCTTGCTCAGAAAATGATTTGGAATATTTCTATGTAAAAATATTTAGGTTCCGAAAACATTTTATTTTCATCGCTTTTTAACTGATCAAATTGAAGTAATTTTATGCATGAAATAAACTTTCATATTTTCGGACGAAAATTTACCAGTTGCCATGTTTAACTGGACGCATTCCAAATATCAAATTTATATTTCAAAGTTTCATCGTTTAAAATCCCACAAAATTTCAATTAATAACGTTATTAAAACTGGTTAAATCCGTGGGTTGTTACATGGAAGGTCATGATCATGGCTAAAGCATGCTCTTGGGTCGGGGGTCTTGGCAAAAGTGGTTTGTGGATTTATCATTCGTCGTGGTGGCTTGGCAACGGCATTTTAGGGTTTAAGGCCATGTTCGGTCGGAGCAAGGGGGATAGGAGCGTGGGTCCACGGAGAAGCTTTGGATGGGGTGTCGAACATTCTGGTGACTGGATGTGGCAACGCGAGGTGGTTGTCGGTGATCAGGTTTGTTCTAGTGGGTCTTCAAGTAGCTCATTTTTTATTTCGCGTTCAATTCTAGGTTATGTTTGTTGGAATCGAGGGGGAGGGTTGTCGTCGACGTGTTGGTGGTGGCGGTGATGACTGGAGCGTTGGCGTTCGTCTGTACATGTGCACGAGTGTCAGTAGTGTATTAGTGTTTTGGGTTGGTTGTTATGGAATAGAAGAAGAAGATTGTCTCGGGTAGGAACTCGGGGAGGTGTCGGGTTAGGCTCGAGTGTGTTTAAGTAACAAATTTCAAAAAGTTAAACCAAAATAAGTTTTGAAAAAAAATAAAAACAAAAAAAGAAGATTGCTCGAGTTTGGGCTCGGGTTGGTATAGGGAGTGACTAGGGTCTATGTTTTAGTGTATTAACAGTTTTAAAATTTTAAAGAAAACAAGTTTTAAAACAATTTTCTTAACCCACTTCTTCAAATAGTAAATGTTTTGTTTAAGTGTTAAATTAGTTAAAGGTAATATAAAATTATTTTTAACTTAAATTAATTAAGTTTAAAGTATTTTATTATGTGTCCATTATTTATATTAATTCTTAAGTTTATTAAAGTGAAATTAAATAGTGTAATTAAGTAGTTGATTTAAGAAGACGAAATGTTTTTAACTATTAATTAACTTAAAGGTCTTAAGTTATTTCATGGGTTAATAATAAATTAATTCCAAAGGTTTATTAAATAAAACAAAAATGACAATTTAAGTAAAATGATTAAGATAAATGGCTTAACTTATAATTAGTTAAGTGGTTTATCTTTAATTAATTTGAGGTCTTAAGTAATTAAAGGATAATTGATTAATGTCAATAATTAAATAAAGTAATAATAAATGGTTGGTAATTAATTAATGTTAATTAAGTAGGATTTGAAGGTATTTAATTTGTTTGTGCTAATTAAATTAATTAGAAATGGTGTGACCAAATTATCTTGCTTGTGATGATAAAGTTGTATCGACTGCCTAGATGGATTAATATCTCTAATCTGATAATTTATGATGTTATGTGATATGAAATGACTGGATTGATCTATTAGTAATAAATTGAATCAATTATTTAATTAGATATCTATGATGAATTTTGTGTGCATATGACATTCTAAACTTAATTAAATGTTGAAACTTAAACAACTAGGCTAAGGGATTGCGTTGGATTCGAAGAAATCGGGGTTGGATATCAGCAATATCTGAAGCTACTTCGATTAGAAATCTATAATTCTTTTTATAATTGATTCTAGAACCAAATAGGCTGGAATGGAAAAAATTAGGTAAACTTGTCCATTTAAACTAAGTAACGGTACTTAGATACATTGTGTAAAATAAGTGTTGGCTTAAATAACATAAAAACTCATAGTAATGAACGAGTTACCTGGGTTTCAAGTAGTTTTACAACTTAAAGTATTTCATATTAAATTTGTTTACTGACGCTGGTTTCCAGCCTGACTCGGGTGTTACTTTAATGTAATGCTCGGGTCAGACCGAGTATTACAGAATTTTCAGGTTAGGACGGTCTGGAGTTCGGAAGACGAGCTGGGTGGCAGTGATGTATGGAGTATATTCCGCTGTGTATTTGAGTTTGTATTTATAGTAGTCAGGGACAAAATGTTACAACTGTCCAGTTTATTTGCGAGTGGTTGTATCTGATATATGGTATATAAATTGACATTACAGCTTTCTTTGTATAAATGCAATTATTTGATATTATATTTTGATTCCGCTGAGATTGTGAGCTTCTGTGCTGTTGTTTTCTGTTTCTTCTTCTACCTCTTTTCTTCTTTACCCTAACAATCTGGAATTTTCGGCGTACGATTGCTCGGCACTTCTACAATGAACGTATTAGTGTCGAATTTTCAGGGTCGAAAATTCCGGGTCATTACAGAACCTAGAATATAGAAAAGGTTAGAATTTTGACCAAAATCAAATTCCATAAGTCCTAATGTGATGTAGTTTTGACGAAAAGAATTGGTATAAATAATCGTTACTACTAGGTACCGCTTATAATAAGAAAAATTGGATGTTACCAAAATGATGTGTAAGCGATAAATTCATCCAAAATGTCACATACTAACTAAGATGACATGTGAATGTTAATATTTGAAATTTTGATATTAATCGTCGACACCTTTGAGTCGCACAATGGTAATGGTGGATGCTTAAAAAAAATCACACGATTTAATTCATTTATAATCACTGTAATTAATTACTATTAATGAAATATTAGTTATAAAATTATTTTATTTGTTTGAATGTAATTTTTAATAAATTGTGCCTATAAAAGGTATATACGTACATATCGATGTACAATATTAATGAACATTTAAATTTGATTTAAATCAATTAATTATTAAGTGGATTTGGAAATTTTGAAGACTTGTCTAAGCAATTTCTCGGCTAGCCGTACATGTATAGATAGGGGATTTGATTTGATTTCATTGGGATTGGATGAGCAATACAAGTGAGAAGATTTTAAGGGAGGAATTCAAAAGGTTTCAATGTTTTCCTTAAAACAGAATCTCTTTCACTTTCATTCGTTATTCGTTCTGCAGACAATTCATTTTTCCTCTCTCTCTCCCTTAAATAATGGCCTCAAAGGTTAAGAAAAATTCCCAAATTAAATCAATATAAAATTAATCCAAATGGTGGTTTATACCTCTCGATATCTGCAACATTTGGAGGTTGATTTTTGGATCTAAGCACTATCTCATCATTTAAGGTGCGTTCTCTTGGCTACATCTCACGATAATAAGTCAAATTTCATTTGTTAACCATTCACCTTGTCCATATGAATTAGATTGGTTGCATAACTCATCTCATCTATATACTTGCTAATCGATTGCATAGATTAGATTCATTTTTACTGCATCTTAATAAATGATTTATGTTCACCATGTTATTTTAATTCGAATCCATTTTAAGATTTAGTTTAATTGATGACCTCTTCTTCTTGTCATCATTAAATCTATTCCATATGATTTCACATTCAATTAATTATTCACATTGTTTAGTTTAGATCTAAAATTTTTGCAGCAAATATACATATGTTCCGGATTTATCTATCTGTATTTGTTATTATTTCTAACTATGTTGTTTTAAAAAAATACTTTTGATTGAAACCTAAGTTGTAATCAATGACATAATTTCATTACTGATTACTTATACAATTACGAATAAACTGCATATGTTTTCTATTTAAAATCACTTTGATAATTTTATACATATGTTTTACATTTGTTGTTTTGAATACAATCTTTTGCTTATTGCATATTTTGAAAATTATTTAAAAAAGAAACTATTAAATATAACTGGGCATTTGTTTAAAATATCACCAATATTTAGATTTCCATTTAGAGTTATAATTTTTTTGTTACTTTAATTTTCAAAGCTTGTATTAGATTTTATAAATTTTATACACATACATGTTGTTTTAGGTTTGAAACATAGTTTACAATGTTTGGTGTGTGTGCGTATCAATTTAATTTGAGAAATGGACTTTCGTATGAAATCATAATATTAGTCTTAAATCCTTTTAACTTTGAAATCGGATTAAAAATCGTTGATTTTAGTTTCAAACTTATAAAATAGCGAAACTTAATTTTAACATGTTCATATGCATATATGCAAACGTATATGCATATAAGTTATATACATATGTGTGTTTGTGTGTAATTTAAATAAAATTATGGATACAAGGAACAAATAGTGGAAACATTAACTATGCACATTTCTTATACATTGCACTTACACAATATACATTGTTAGTATATTTGGATTTACTCACATTTCATGACGTGATTAAATTGATCATCAATGACATTTAATAAGTCAATAACTAGAAAGAGAAATGAAATGTTTCTCTCTTCATATAAAACTATATCTTTCCTCAATTGATTGCATAAGTTTAGGAGAAAGAACGAAATGTTTTCTTCTCTAAATCAACTTTAATAAGTAACTATTACACGTAGGGGTGTATTTGATATACTCATACATTTAAATTTATATCAAAATCAAAATCTTTTGAACTAATTAAATAATATAAGAATTTTATTTAAAAATACATTTTAGATTGGATCTAAAACCTCTTTAGACTACATAGGTCAAATAGATCCAAAACAGGAAAAATTGAAATATATCTATTTTACCCTTTTCCGACTGACCCGGTTATCCACACTAATAACACCCGAAACATCTCTAAAAGCTAACTCATTTACTAAATACACCCTATATACTAAACACACTCACAATCAATATTTATTTAAATATTAATTCGTATAATTAATTTATAACCATTATCAACTAATTAAATCAGATGTTATTTCAAAGATTGGATAGATTCGGTTGAGCGACTCATAGGTGTGAATTCAGTTAGCGATTAATAATCAAACGATTCAAATATTAACCTACATGCGTCACCATAGCTAGTGGCATGACGGTATGGTCGAACTCATCGCTTACAGATTCGATTGGTAAAATCTTATTTTACATATTCTTAAGCAATTCCCTGTAATAACGATTATTTACCCAAGTTTTCTTTGTCAAAATTGCATCTCTTTAAGATATATGAAATTTGGTATTGTTCAAATTATTATATTATCCTTATTCAACCTGATATTACATAAAAAATCTTCAGTTTAATAATAATATTTATTTTCACCATACTACTCTAGTCAAAGGTTTTAACTTTGAGACTTTGAGTTAACTATAGTTTTCCGTGATGCTAACCTCATACAATCGAGGTGACTAATCTTCTATTGAATAATATTTCACTTTCAATGTTCCAACTCAAACCAACTACAGTCCCACGATGGTCACTATGCCATCATTTAACTACAAATAAAGTGGAATCATCCACATTGAAGTTTAATAGTATTCAAGTCGAGAGAATAGTGCAACGTTATCACTTTGAGATTTCTAATTTGGCCTAATTGTTATTAACTAACAAGAAACTATTAGATGATTCATTCCATATTTATGTGGTAACCACAAGTCCCTTTATTCCCCTAGCAGCCATGAGTAAAACACTGCCCCACATTTGAAGATTGTTATGTGCTCCGTTCTCAACAGTTCTATTAGTATCGTTAATATCACAATTATTGATTTTGATGACAACAACTATATAAAATATAGATACTAATGTTTTGCTAAGTTATATAGTATATAGTTTAGAATTTATATAGGCGCAAATTCGAAGATTGTGCATTTTAAAGACTCATGACAAAGATTTGAAGACTCATGAGTTCAAAGACAAAGATATGAAGAGCTCAAGATTATAATTTAGTGTTTAGAGTCATAGATTATATTATTAGAATTCATGATAGCAATTCGTAATCTTATCTGCAAATTTCAATCTTTAAAATTTTGAAAAATATAAATTATTTTAGTTTCAAAATATCTTTTTAAATATTCTACAAAATATTTTGAAAAGTTCAAAAAAAATTAAATACTAGTGTTCAAGTAATTTTATAAAGTAAAGGATATTCAAAACAATTTAAAGAAAAACATTTTCACATTTAACTAGCATATGTGGACATGCATATTTTGATATGTCAATATATAAGCCGTTAATTTGTTTTTTAAACTTTGAATAAAAGTGTCTTTTGTACACAACTCTTCATGAATGGATACATTTATTCACTTACCATATATAAAATGTAGTTCAAATGAATTTTTAATCAATTAGTAACTTACTTTCTTCTCACTCCTCAATGTCTTGAAAATTCTCTTGAAAAATATACTCTATGTTCTTTCAAATCATAAAGAATCAATTCACACTTCATTGTATTGATTCACTGCTACTAAATTACTATTTTGAAAAACTTCTCTCTCTCATTTCAAGGATCAAAGCTATCGGAGTGGCTATAGAATCCATTGTATCCAAACTACAACTATTTGCCTTTGAAAAAACATCAACTCTACTCTTGGTCGTGTGGGTATGCTTGTAACCTATTCAAATCAAGTGGGTGTACTTAATAGCCAATAAATCTTGTAGATAATCTTAAATCAAGAAAGTTTGCCCTGGACTCGTCATATAGAAGGGTGTGTCTCGTTGCATGGAAATCGAGATTGTAATTTGGTTTGCCTTCTACTTAGTTTAAATGGGCGACTAAAAAGAACTCTGTACAAGCCATTGTATGGGATTGGATGTCGGATTTGTTAATCCAAACTAGTATAAAATTTCTAGTGTCTTCTCTCTTATCTTACCCTGTTGCTTTCATATTTATCTATGACTAATTAACAGTATAAATTTGTGTTGTTAATCTATGAATTCAAATAAATCTTGAAAGTGTTTTAAAAATGATTTACATAAGTTAAAAACTCATATTCTAATTTTTAAAAAGTACAAATGGCTAGCGATACTGTTAATACACTTGTTAACACTTTTGGAGAAGGAAAATCTACTACTAGACCCCCACTTTTTAATGGTAGTAACTACACTTATTGGACCATTGATCAAAAGACACAAGCACTTAATAATTCTAAGGCTATAGTAATTTAGGTAAAAATGAATTTAACAGTCCGCATTTGTAAGTTTTCGTATGAAATTTGAAGATCATTGCAAGTTATACATGAGGGCACTAGTAAACTTAAACAGACTAAAATTTCCATGTTAACTAATCAGTTTCAGTTATTTAAAATAAATTAGAATCAGTCTATTTCTAAACGTACTGTAGGTTTCAAGATATAGTACATTTTAAGTATCATCAGGTAAAAAAAAATTCTAAAGAGGACCAAATTATGAAAATTCTTAATTTACTCTCTTAAGAGTGGAATCAAAAGAATTTAGCAATAGAGGAGACCAATGACATTAGTACTTTAAGAATTGAAGAATTAATAGGTAACTTAACGTCCAACAAAGCAAAATTGCAAGGTAGAAGAGAAAGTAAGGCAATAGAAAAAAATTCATTGCTTTGTATGTAGTAACTGACAATCAGGATTCAAACAATGACAATGATGAGGAGATTGCCTTTATGACTAGGAATTTCGGAAAATTACTAAAGTATAGAAAGATGAACAACTTTCGTAGACCAAAAAACAACTCCTGGAAATAGAACTGCAATTAAATGTTTCAAATGTGATGTACCAAATCATATGTAAAGAGACTTTTCGCACTAAAAGAAATCAAAGATCTCGCCAATCACCGATTCATCGAGAAAAAGAAAGAGGGCTTACATAGCAAGTTAGATGATTCAGATACTACTTCAAGTGATAATGAACTAGACACTAAGGATAGCTAGTTAATTCTTGTTGTTTATTATCCATTCTATATTGGTGCTATTGTTTGAACTGGATGATGATTGTGATAAATGGTTGATGGTTGATGTTGGATGAATGGATGCTGTATTTTATATTGTATAGACTGCAAGATATTATGCATTTTCATTTCATTCGGGATTGCGGTTTGAAATGATATATAACCGTAATTTTTATTTTAAATTACGGGTTGAAATGATAAATATCCGTATCACTTGACCTAGGGTAGAAAATTATATACAGACACCGTGGTCTATATATATAAAAATATTTTGAATGATTTCTATGGTTTTGTAAATAAATATACGGGTTATATAAATATTGATTTTTGATGTTATATAAACGTCAAATTTATTTTTGATTCTAGCTATGTATAAATATGCTTTGAAAAATAAGCCCAATAATAAAGTGATTTTTTTTATATAATATGGTTTAATGAATATTGATTTTTGAGATTTTATAAATATTATTTTATATAAAATTAAATTCGTGGTTTAAGCTATGTATAATTTGGTTTAAAGTATAAAAGAAGTTTAATAGTAAGTTGAGTTTATTAAATTTATAATATGGTTAAGTATTTATTTAAATTTTATATCTGGAGCTTTATAATAACTTAAAGGAGACTAAAGTGGGAAGAAAATATGAAATTGATTTGATTTAAATTTTAAGAATTATACTCGAATAAATTGGATTTGGAATCTAAATAAAACAGAAATTTTAAAGGGTATGATTTTTATAACTTGAATTTAGTTAGAGTGATTCAAATGAAAATCAAGCTGATTTAAATGAATATACGAAGTTAAATAAATTAAAAGAATATCCAGTTGTTTGAAGTTAAAAGTTTAATTTAAATTATATTGGATTTATTAAGTAAACATTTCGAATCTAAATAATAGTAATTGAAATTGATATATATGGAATTACCAAAGAATTAGTTTGAAATGGTGGAATATTTAAAGCTTTGAAATATATGAATTGAAATGGTTTATTGAGAGGTTCAAATCGGTATTTGGAATTTATTTATAAAGTTAAAGAAGTTATTTTATTATATAAAGTAATTTAATATTTAAACCATTAAAGTATATTAAGTTATGTTTCAAAGCCATAGATTTCAAGGTATATAGATTTGAAAATGCTATGATTTCTTAAAAAGGATATATTTGAAATAAAATGATATCATACATATTGATTTGGGTTTTTAAAATAGAAATGATATCGTAATTATATGTTTTGAAATGGATATTATATTCTAGTTTTAAAGTATAAACTATTTTAAAGAGACCGCGGTGTTATGATAACGATTGGTTGTTAAAGAGACCGGGATCGGAAGTTGTCATTCTCTCTGCCAACTCCGAGAACCACTTTAACAACCGTGTACGCGGTGGAGATTTCAGAATGAAGTAGGATGGTGGCGGCATTTCCTTTAAGGTAAATACGTGGATCCAACTCCCGTGAGTTGGCATAAGGTGGCTAAAACAAGAGCGATTGACGGGTTAATGAGGTAGCACCTTTGATCGGACACATCCCTTCGATATTGTACTTTGACTTTTGGATTGATTCGGTGGCCACTTTTGATTTTTTTTATTTGGGTGTGTGGCTCGAGGTGGGCGGTAGCAGCGCGCTACACGTTACCACGGACCTGGAAGCGTAATTGGTATATCTACCCTAGCATTGCCTAGTTGTGTCGTGTCACATATCCTATCGCGCCTTGTACGAGTTTGGTTTTCTCCCTTAGCCCGTGTGGTATACTTTGGTGGCTTCCCGATCAGGAGGGATTATGATATTGGATGGACTACTGGGACTATCGTGTTAAGGGCTATATAGGTAACTCCTTAATGCTATTAAAAAGTAAGTTTATTTCACAAATATACATTATTATAATAGAGAAATATTACTACATAGTAAATAGTTTAACGGATCCTTAGGAGATGTGAATCCCAAGCATCTCTTAGGCTACTGCACTCACGTTGACACTGGATAGGAGATGTCAAATACCGTAAACATCTCTGACGTCGTTCCACTCATATTATTTACTATTTATTTAACTTACATAAGATCTTTTAGTTCTGACCCGAGTGTTTTGTCTTTTCAATTCGCTCGGGTCATTCCGAGCATTTCAGGATTGGAAGATCTTATTCTGGAGGACGAGGAAGAAGATTTGTATTACTATTATCTATTATTTTATTCCACTGCATCACATTGTTCCACTGCATTGTTATTGATTATTCTATGGTATGTATAACTCTGATGTATTATATAAGTAGAATTAAATATTTTGTAAAACAGCTTCATGAACTGTATATTTGATTATTATGTTTTATCCTTCCGTTGTGAGATTCTGTTTTGTTTTTTTTCTTTCTCTACTTTTTCTTATTTACCCCATAACAATCCACCCTTCTGTATGATTTAAGTCTGACGTGTGTGGTTTATCATCGATTTAAAGCGTACGGAAAGGCGGGATGTTACAATATTTCTTCCTGCTATGACGTTCGGGATGTAAATTATTGTGGATGTATGCTAAGAGACGTCTCGGTTAGATAGGTAACGTCCGTGGTGGTGACATATTAGATACTATCTAAGGAAAGGCAGGCCGGTCTTGCATCGGTAGAGGTGCAGATGTTCTGTTGACCTCGGTACATTCCTCTAGAAATGTACTGGCGAAAGGTAGTCCCTTCACTTGGTCATTTGTATAGAATCCATTTTCCAATAAGTGCCTGTCATTTCGTTTGTAGAGCCTAATATGCTGGAATTTAATAATGGTAACAATTTCGGTTAAGATTGATAAGTTTATTTGCAAATGTTTTCAAAGATACGTCATTAAAAATAATACAAATATTTTCGACGTAAAATGTTTTGGTTGTAATAAGGTAAAAACTTGTTCCGTGTTTATATACACCATGGTCTAATGAGATACCTTTTTGTCTTCAAAACACGTATTTTGAGTTTTCATACCAGTCCTATGACTGACCCGGAGTTTATTTTGTTTTTCCTTTAAACTCTTGGTGCCTTATTTTCCCAGCAACCATGTAGTCAGGATTCTGTCTAGAGAATTTTGGGAGGAGCATGCTGGAGGAGATTTTTGGAGCATGAAGCTGGAGCACCCGATGGGGATATCTATCTATTTATCTATTTTAGTTTTTCCACTGTATCTAAGTTAGTAATACCAACAAGTGTAGGAATAGGCAGTTATAACAGTTCCTGGCTGGGTTTGTGCATACAAAACTCTTACCCTAATGTTGGAAGTTGTGTGTGCTATTTACCTATTTTAACGTAATGTGAGAATTTGTGTTTCTGTCTTTTACTTTGCCCTTAAAAATCTGTCTCCTAACACTTGGATTTACGACACGTGAATACCATGGATGTATTAGTGTCGATTTCCGAGAGTCGAGGAGACGGGTCTTCCCATAGGGCTTTGTGCTCATTTTCATATATTTGCTCATGCCTTCTTATTCGAAGAATTATCATATATAATTATGATAAGATCTAACAATCTAGCCTTTGGTTGAAGACAAACTGATTTCCATTGTGGCATTCTATCTTCCTATATTCTGTGTGTAACCTCGTCATGAGACAAATTTCTATTATTGGGAATTTCCTCTAAATCAACTCCAGTAGAGGAACTATTGAGTAAAGGACGAATTGTGTTTACACGAATTTTCAAAATACGTCCGTACCCACTAGTCCATAACCATCCATCCTCATTCTCTGGTGTCCAAATATAACTACTACATAAGTTTGCGTAAAAAAGAAAGATGGCTACTTAATCGATTTTTATCTCATTTTCATCGAAGTTAATTAGCTCATGACATCCGAAGGTAATGGTAAGTTCTTGAAGACCGTATTCTCCAAATTTTCATAGTTGATAGTGAGACCGGAATGATGTCTCTTTTGCTTCAGATCATTGAATCTTTTGTTAGCAGTTTGACCATTGCAAAGCCATTCTTGAATGTGTGCGCCGATGACAAGATTGATTTGAGAAGAAGAAGGCTGGCCTCCTTTTGATCTCTTGTTGACTGGATTCTTTGCTTTGGGTGTCTTGAGCAACTAATCTTGCTTTATTACAAACAATGTTTCCATTTTCATCTGCTTTAGTTTTAAAAACCCATTTTTTTCCTATTACGGATTAATAATTTGGTCTTAGTACGAGTTCCCATACATCATTTCTTTTAAACTGATTAAGTTCTTCTTGCATTGCGATAAGCCAAAAATCAACTTCTGATGCTTCTTTATAAGTTTTAGGTTCAAAATTAGATATAAATGCAACATGACTTACCGATTTACTTGATTTCTAGTTGAAACTCTTGTGTTTAAATCAATTATTACATTATTAATTGGATGATCTTTTAAGATTCGAGGTAGTGATCTCAAAAGATTATCATTATCATTTATGGTATTATAGTTTTTAGTTACAGAAGTATGATTAATACTATTATATAAAACTTCGTCGTCTTCGTCATTTTTGGTATTCTTAAGATCTTCGTCAAAAGAAACATGAAGACTTTATTCTATGGTGTTAGTTCTATTTTTAAAAATCTATATGCTTTGCTACGATCCAAATATCCAAAAAAAATTCCTTCATCGACTTTTGAATCGAATCTTCCAAGATTATCCAGAGTATTCAAGATAAAGCATTTAGAACGAAAATGCAAAAATATGATACTTTAGTTCTCATTCTGAAAAACATTTTGTTGCATGCATTCTTAGTCATAGGTTGAAGTGTTATACGATTTAATACAAAATATGCGGTAGCAAAAGCTTTGGTCCAAAAAATCTTTGATAAACTACTACTACTAAGTAATATTCATGCACTATCTTGTAATGTTTGATTTTTCCTTTCTACTACACCATTTTGGTGTGTGTTATCCCGCTTTTTGGCAAAGCCGCGATACCAGAAGATCGATCGAAAAACGGAGAATAGTTCGACTCAGAGGTTGGTCATATTTCGTTTCGCTATGGATATCGCCGAATTTTGTCCGAGCCCGAATTGTGCTACAATTGATAGGACATGACAAGAGAGCTCATAGAAGCCGCCGTCTCAAATTTTGAGTCAATCCGAGTTCATACACACAAGTTATGATCGGTTCAACTTGAGGGGGGAAGCACTGGTTTCGAACCCCCCGAGCTAGGCATCTCCGAACCCATCGACAAACATCGTTCGAAACGATCATCTTCGAATCGATGGACTTCGAACCCATCGGAGTGTCTCGGTTCGAATCCATCAAACTCGAACCCATCTAAGTTCGTATCTGTGGACCTCGTGGAGGGGTTGCAAAGCTCATGTCCATCCAGAGAATCCTTGTTCGAATCCACCAAGCTTCGATTGTTCGAACCCATCACAGAAGCCTTGTTCGAACCCATCACAGAAGCCTTGTTCGAACCCATCACAGAGGCCTTGTTCGAACCCACCTATGAAGCTTCATTCGAACCCACTGGGTCAACTAACCATGATGACGTGTCTTTGTTCAGTTCGAATACAGCGAGATATATGGAGTCGAAGTGGTCAACTCGGCGTAAAGACCGGATCGATTCGAAGTTTGCGCTCCACGTCACCACGAAGGCGCGCGCCACCATCGGTTCGAAACCATCGGTTCGAATGGATGGTTTCGAACCAAATAGCCACACAGTGAACCCCATTTCGAACCCATTATATCCCTTAACCCACTGATCAAAATGCCATGAAATTTTCACAGAAGCTTGCATTCATGTCGAAGAGTGTCCAAGCCAAATTTCACCTCGATTGGATGAATTCTTGATCGGTTCGAATGGAGTTCGAACCGATGCCAAAGTGGGCCCAAACTTATTAGACCGGGCGTGTGGGCCCCCTCACGTGCCAGAAGTGGTCTCCCGAGTTTTCAGCGAGATATCAGCAGCCCACGCCTACAAATAGAGCTCCAGGGCCAACAGAAAAAGGATCTTCCGACTCTCAAGCGCCCAGACTCTGCCGGATCAAGATCTACACCATCCTACATCATAATTTCATTGTTGATTTCGAATTTCCAGTTGTAATTCGCTGTTGATTGCTGCAACAACTTGTAACCATTGAAAGAAAATCAATAAAATATAAAAACAGTTCATAGTGGACGTAGGCAACACGCCGAACCACTATAAATTGCTCGCCTTTGTCTTGGCTTCATTGTTGTTAGGAGTTTTTGTTAGATAATCCACATTTTTAATTCATATTCTTCATTTATTATCTCTTCAAAAGACTCCCGAAGAGTGTTGTGCCCAATTTTGGTACAAACACTTTGGTGCTTTCACTGAGAGCAAAACCCAGTTTTTCTCCTGCTCCTTGGATCTGTCGCCGATACCGGATTGCATAAATCTAAGGGAGAGATCCAGATTTCATCTTCAGATTCCTTCCGTTCTATTCAGATTTGCTGAAGTCTAGGGAAGGAGTTCACTATCCAAAATGGTTAGCACAAGAACCACATCTGCAGCTGGTCAAGAAGGTCGGGATAGACAAAATCCCGCGCAACTACCTCCGCCCAACCAAGATGATACCGGGCATTCTGACCCCTCAGGTCCGGTCACCAGGCAAGAGTTTCAGACATTGCTCCAAGAACTAACTCAAAGTCGGCAACAGCTAGCCGAGCAATTGCGCGTCAACACTGAGTTAGCCAGCCAACTAGATCGCCAAAAGCGAAGAAGATCCAAAAGGGATCAAGCTCCTCATTCTTCCACCGAAAGCTCTGCTTCGTCTGACTTCAATAACAGGTCTACCCGTCCCAGGCTAGACGGAAACCATGCGCAAGCTGCTGACTATCAACAGGTGTTAACCGTTGGGCAAATAAGAGTTGGCCCATCTACCAGCTTCCACACTGGACCCTCCTCCCGAGGAGGCACTATTCCACAATACACTGCAAATGATCGAGCTCCTACAGCCGCTACAGTTGACATAGGGGTTGATACCCGAGATCACTCTAATCAAAATTATCATCAGCAGGGACGTGCTCCAAAGCCATATGTCCCAGAAGACGTCGAGCCAAGGAGGCGAGATACGGATCGTCGACAGCGCCCGATCCCACCTCGCACTGTGGAACCCGGCCACACTTTGGCTCACCACATGCAGAATGTTCCAACACCAGACCTCTCAGCCATGGTATGCCAAATGATTCGCAAGAGTCAAGACTTAACAAATGATGATTGGGGGATCTCCCGAAGTCATACCCCGTTCACTGATGACATATTGTACGCTGGACCTCCTAGGAGATTCAGAATGCCAACCCTACCCATGTATGAAGGGAATTCCGACCCAAATCAACATATTTTGAAGTACGAATGGTCGATGACAGCTGCGAGAGCCGATGACGCAGTAAAATGCCATAGTTTTCCCATTTCTTTAGGGGGAATCGCGACAATGTGGTTTACGCGATTGCCACCGCGATCTATTTCTTCTTTTGATCAGTTAGCTACCAAATTTGTTGAGCAGTTTCGTATGCATATTGCCAGACCTAAGGATGTTAATGCCTTATCAAGTGTTACTCAAGCTCCCGGAGAAACACTTAGACGATATTTGGAGAGGTTTAATGCTGCGTGCGCAGAGATCACCAACCCCAATGATAATTCTATCTTAATGGCTTTGACTAAAGGAATCGATCCTGATTCCGAGTTTGGCAATTGGTTGGCTGGAAAGCCTCCCGCATCGTTGGACCGTTTCTATTCCAAAGCCGCTCGGTTCTTGAGGCGAGAGGATGCGAAACAGTCTAGGAAGCAGGACGATGCAAGGCCCCGCAGTGAAGGGATTCAAAGTAATGTTGCGGTTAAACAGACCGGCGAGAGTTCAGGAAAAGTCAAGTTGAATATTCAAAACAAACAGACTCAACGACCGAGAAACGGTGATAACCGAGGCAAGAAGCAAGATCAGAATCGTGGTCCGAGGCGTAGGGCCGCAATGTTTGACAGTTACACACCGCTTAACATGTCGCTGGAAAACATATACCTACAGACTTGTAATACTATGCAATACAAGAAGCCTGCTCCGAAGCCTTCGTCGGAGAGGCAGATTCAAACAGGGAAATTCTGTAGGTTTCATGAAAGTTACGGGCATAATACCAATGAGTGTAGGCATTTGCAAGACCTCATTGAAAAGTTAATCAGAGAGAGAAAGTTGGACCAGTATGTTCGGGCGCCGCAGTCTGGTGGAGCGGGCCCATCCAATCAAAATCATACACAGAATCAGGAGAGACAAGGTGAAACCGCTCGTACGGGCGGAAGGTTGGTTATTAATACAATAAGTGGTGGTCCCCATCCAGCAGACAGAAGCTGGGGAGAAATGGAGTCATATGCTAGTTCGATCAGGCATGTGGACTTTGAATGCTATAGTAACTCAGAAGATGGAACACCGGCTAAACAGCAAAAGACGATGACAGACGACATCGTGTTTAGAAATCGAGATGCTGATAGAATCGAAGCCCCCACGATCGACCCACTGGTTATATCCGCTCAAGTTGGTCCTGCTTGGATGAAGAGGATCTTGGTAGACAGTGGGAGTTCTGTGAACATACTGTTTAAAAGAGCATATGATTTAATGAAGATGGAAGCTAAGGATTTAAAACCTTGTCAATCACGCGTCCACGGCTTCAACGGAAGTGCGATGATACCGACCGGAATGGTTGAATTGCCGGTGGAGTTGGGAGTGGGAGAATGCCGAAGATTTGGGATGTTACAATTTGTTGTCTTGGATATTCCTTCTCCGTATAATGCTTTCTTGGGCCGACCGACCCTCGCTGAATTTAGGGCGGCTATCGCCTCATGGTGTTTGACCCTTAAGTTCCCTACTGATCACGGGATAGGGGTTATACAAGGAGAACAGGCGGCGGGGAGAGCCTGCTATGTTGCCGAGCTGCGAGAGGCGCTGCGAAAGGAAAAAGGAAAGGGCGTAGAGGAATCTCTCTGCGTCCGTTTCACCAACAATTAACAATTAATGCCTGGGCCTCAGCCCAAGCATCACGACCAATTCCAGAAGGATCTAGACCCCCGAGACAATGAGAATAAAAATGAATCTAGATAAAGTTAGGCTTCGCCAGCTGAATTAACAATCGACGTTCCAATCAGTGGTAACGATAACTCAAAGATGTTGAAAGTTGGGTCGCAATTAAGCCTGCAAGCACAACGGGAATTGGTCGAGTTTCTCCAAGCGAATCTGGACGTATTTCCTTGGACGCATTCCGATATGTGTGGGATCTTGCCAGACATCGCGAGCCACACCCTAAATATTGACCCGCGGTTTGTCCCGGTCAAGCAAAAAAGGCGTGGTATGGATCCAGAGAGATCTGCCGCCCTAAAAGAAGAGGTTGATAAGTTGAAATCAAATGGGTTCATCAGAGATGCTTTACACCCAGAATGGGTGTCCAATCCCGTACTCGTCCAAAAACCAAACGGGAAATGGAGAACGTGTATCGATTACTCAGATCTGAATAAAGCCTGCCCGAAAGACAGCTTTCCACTCCCCCGAATTGATCAACTGGTAGATTCAACCGCAGGACATGAATTATTATCCTTCATGGACGCTTACTCAGGTTACAATCAGATACCCATGCATGTACCTGATCAAGAGCACACAAGCTTCGTAACCGACTTGGGATTACACTGCTACAAGGTCATGCCTTTTGGATTAAAGAATGCGGGCGCAACTTATCAACGTTTAGTCAATCGAATGTTTGCCGATCAGATTGGGAAGACTATGGAGGTTTATGTAGATGACATGTTGGTGAAATCACGATACTCCGTCGATCACGTCAAAGATTTGGAGTCAATGTTCAGCATTCTCCGGAAATACGGAATGAAGCTCAATCCGTTGAAGTGTCATTTTGGAGTCGCATTGGGAAAATTCCTTGGGTTCATTGTCAATGCCAGAAGAATAGAGGCTAACCCCGAGAAGATCTGGGCTATCAAAAATCTTCAAACTCCGAGAACCATAAAGCAAGTCCAGAGTCTTAATGGGAAAGTTGCAGCACTGAGAAGGTTTATCTCAAAGTCGACCGACAAATGCATTCCCTTCTTCGATTTGATCTGAAAAGGGAAAAGAAACTTCGAATGGGCTGCAGAATGTGAGGGTGCATTTCAATCGCTGATCCAACATCTATCCGTACCACCAATCCTTTCAAATCCTGTTGATCATGAACAGTTATATCTCTACCTGGTGGTATTTGAAAATGCAATCAGTGCTGCATTAGTTCGGGAGGAGGACTGAGTGCAAAAACCGGTCTACTACATGAGTAAACGATTAACCGGAGCCGAAAGAAATTATCCAAAGCTTGAAAAGTTGGCATATTGCCTAGTCATTGCCTCGAGGAAACTCCGTCCATACTTCCAGGCTCATCCTATTACTGTGTACACCGATCAGCCGTTACGACAGGTCCTCATGCGGCCTGAGACGTCTGCTAGGTTACTAAAGTGGAACATCAAACTGAGTCAGTTCAACATCACTTATACTCCGAGAAGATCCCTTCACGGCCAAGTCCTAGCAGATTTTATAGCCGAAATCACTGTTTCTGAAGACTTGCCCGAGACCAGTAAATCTCCCGAATGCATCTGGAAGCTGTACACCGATGGTGCATCAAACGATCGGTGCTCAGGAGCTGGGGTAGTGCTTGAAACCCCCGAGGGACGATCCATATGTTATGCTTTAAAGTTCGAGTTCCGTGCAAGCAACAACGAAGCCGAGTGCGAAGCTCTACTTACCGGACTAAAGCTTGCCCGTGATCTGAAAATCATCGCCGTAGAGATCTACTGCGATTCCCAGTTGGTAGTATGTCAAGTTCGAGGAGAATATCAGGCCAAAGACCGAAAATTAGCCGCTTATCTAACTCGAGTTCTGGAGATGCTTGATCAATTCGATTACTATGCCATTTTCTACATACCCCGAGAGCACAATCAAAAAGCTGACTCGTTGGCGAAGTTAGCAAGTACGGGTGAAGCTCAGCAGTTGGGGGTTGTTCCGGTTGAAACCCTATCCTCTCCGAGCATTGATCAAAGGGAGACTGATTTCACATTTGAAGCTACCTCCAATAAGGAGTCGTGGATGACTCCCTATCGAGATTATATCGAACGTGGTGTATTGCCCGAGCAACAAAGCGAGAAAAGACAAGTTCTACGAAAGGCCTCACGATTTATTATTCAAAATGGAGTCATGTACCGGAGAGGATACTCTGTTCCACTCCTCCGGTGTATCGCACACGATGAAGTCAAACGAGTGTTACACGATGTACACGAAGGAGAATGTGGCGATCACACTGGGGGGCAAGCACTTGCAAAGAAAATACTTCGATATGGGTATTATTGCCTACTGTAAATCGCGATGCCATGGATTATGCAAAAAAATGTGACAGATGCCAAAAACACGCTTGGGTTCCTAGAGCCCCGCCTACTGAGATGACCCAAACGGTCAGTCCATGGCCGTTTGCAATATGGGGGATTGATATAATTGGTACATTGCCTTTGGCCAAAGGTGGCGCGAAATATGCTATCGTCGCAGTCGATTACTTTACGAAATGAGCGGAAGCCGAACCACTTGCCACAATCACGATGAAGAAAGTAATCAACTTTGTAGTACGCAACATCATCTGTCGGTTCGGTCTCCCGCATTCTATTATTACCGATAACGGAGCCTAGTTCGACGGCGCTGAATTCTAGAATTTCTGTCTGCAATTCGATATCCATAAGAAATTCTGCGCTGTTGCACATCCACAAGCAAATGGCCAAGTCAAAGCCGTAAATAAGGTCATCAAATCTATTTTGAAGAAACGACTGGAAAAGGCCGGGGGCAAGTGGGTTGATGAACTTCCCATGGCTTTGTGGGCTTATCGGACGACTCACAAAACTGCAACCGACCACACTCCATTCTCTCTATCTTATGGCGCTGAAGCTGTTATTCCGGTCGAAATGGAAGTTCATTCTCATCGTGTGACATATTATGATCCGAAAACGAATTCTATACTACTTGTCGAATCCCTGGATCTGCTCGATGAGAGGCGCGAAGAGGCTGATTTGAGGGCAGCCGCATATCGGATTCGAGTCGCCCGAACGTACAATGCCAAGGTCCGACCGCGGACCTTCGAACTCGGCAACCTTGTACTCAAGAGAGTTTACCCAGTTCCTTCTCACATGAAGCCAAATTGGGAAGGACCGTATGTGATTTCACAAAAGCTTGGAGATGGCACATTCAAGTTATCGACCATTGACGGTCTAACTCAAGAGCCTGGAATAGCGAGAGTCTCCGTCGCTACTATACATGACAGGCTTTATTTGTTCTAGCTCGTTATTTCCTTTGCATTTTATTTTCGCATTTTGAAATTCGAACTTGTAATAAGGCAGCTGACTTTGCCATATTTTCTCATTTCAGCAATAAAATGCTATCTCTTCAAGCCAGAGCTGTGATTTATCGAATACGCCGCAAAACATCACAATGCACGAAAAGCTAAGTTCCATCATACGGTGGGATTTAATTCAAGTAGGGAGTGACTGTGATACGGCCGGTCACTCGCTACGCGAAGCCCAAGATCGGGGGCATGTCACCGCGTTAACATTTAATGGGATTGATACACGACAATTCTCACACTAACTCCAAATTCCCAGAGTGCAAATTGGAGCATAAACATTAAATAAATCGTTCCCAGAGTGTGAACGGACTCCAAATTCCCAGAGTGTGAATTGGAGTATAAACATTAAATAAATCGTTCCCAGAGTGCGAACGGACTCCAAATTCCCAGAGTGTGAATTGGAGTATAAACATCCAATAAATCGTTCCCAGAGTGCGACGGACTCCAAATTCCCAGATTGTGAATTGGAGTATAAACATCCAATAAGTCGTTCCCAGAGTGCGAACGGACTCCAACTTCCCAGAGTGTGAATTGGAGTATAAACATCCAATAAGTCGTTCCCAGAGTGTGAACGGACTCCAAATTCCCAGAGTGCGAATTGGAGTATAAACATCAAATCCATCGTTCCCAAAGTGTGAACGAATTCCTAAAAGGCCCAAACAGGTGTGATTGACCATCTATTGGCTGATTCCAACTTCGCAGAGTGTGGATTGGAGTATAAACCTCTATTCCAGGTTCCCTAAGTGCGAACCCAAACATACATGTTTTCTCCAAGTTCCCGGAGTATGAATCGGAGCACAAATGCCACGTTAAAGTTCCCATAGTGCGAACTGAAATGTTAATACTAACTCCGAGATTCGCAGAGTGTGAGTTAGAATGTGAACATCAATTTCAAGTTCCCGCAGCGCGAACCGTGTTACAAACATCAATAACTCTCGAGTTCCCGGAGTGCGAACTGGATTATCGATCTCAAATTATCTTAAGTCCCCAGAATGTGGACATGTGCTTAAAGTTTGCAATAAACGCACTCAACCACCAAAACATAAATGTTATTCCCTGAGACTAGGGGGCAAAAAAGCTAAGTGTTAATCGCTAACAAAAGTGATACAATGTCCGAAGTTCGATTATTCATCGATCACAACTTGCGACCAAGATTCTCAGACTTGGCGAATAAAAACAAATCCTACTTGACGGTAAAAACACCACAAGTGCATCGGACTGAAAACAAGACACTAAAAACACTTAAGCACAAAAGAGATGAGAGTTGAAACAAAGAAACTAAATTTTATTTCAACTAACTGAAGATAAAGACTTACATGCAAATAAGTTTTCCCAAAAAAGAATCCCTACTAGCAGGGGCCGAACCTGCATCTATACACGGCCTACTAACAAAAAACGAAAGCAAGTTCCTATCTACCAAAAAATCTGCTTGGGAAGCCGATCTATTCCTTCTTTCTTGGCTTCCTTATCAGCGGTTCATCGTCAGAATCGCTAGGAACGGAAATCCTTCGTTTGGACGACCTCCTCTCCGGTGGTTGCTCTTCGGCCGAGGGCATAATATCTACGTCCTCCTCAGAACTTGAATCTAAATGAAGGCTCCCCGCCGGAGGAGAGGAGGGACCGGACCCGCAACAAAAGATGGGATAGTGCCACCCGACGATACTATCCTCGCAGGTGCTGGGCTCTGCGCTACCGTGCCACCGCCAACACTACCACTTTGCCCCGCAGCTTCTAATTCTGCCTGAATCTCGGCCAGAATCTCTTCATCACGAATCGTCTGGGCTTGGCTGGGGGCATCCGCAGCCTGCATCGAAGAGCTAGAGGTTGGCGGAGGGTCACTAACGATGAACGGCAGGTCTGTGGAGAAGCCACCCTGCTCACCGAGCAGCTCGCTCACCATTTGTTCCTCAAGAGATAATCCACTCCCCTGCGCCGCCTCGGTTGATACCGCAGTTACAACAGTAGTCTCGGTGGTGATGGCCTTATTCCCTTTGCTTGACTCTTGGGTCGCGGCAATCGGAGTAACTCCGGTCACTAAACAAAGATAAGAAGAGGTTATCAGTAACTGCTTCAGAGCAAACTCTCTATTAAGAAAACACTTGAGATAAATTCAAAATACCTTCCCCAGTTTGGCTTGCGGACGACTGAGCGGCCTCGGAAGTATGCTCATGAATAGGAGATAACCGTGGCTGTTTCGGGTCATAAGCAGGAACAGATTGCGAGCCAACCGCAGATACAGGCACTGACGAAGGTGGTGCGGTGACTTCGGTGACAGCAAAATGGTGCTCAACACCTGATGCCTCTCCAACCTCCAGAGATCGGCCACCGATCATCTCCTCCTCATGAGCGATAATAGCATCGTGAAGGACCTTCTTCTCGTCGTGTATCAGCAGCCGGTTTTCAAGTTCGAATCGATCGACCGATTCACCCGAACGTGCTTCCTCTTCTTCCTCGACCAATCGACCCCAAGCGCTGCGGAGGTGTATCGGGTAGTCTTGGAGCCAGGCCAAATTTTGGTGTCACAACACGTTGGAATTGTAAGTGATAAGAAAATCTTCGATATCGGCCTCCAGCCTGGCCTCCGCTTAATGAACTTTCTCCTCAACCTCCATCTCAACTGCCTGGACCTTAGCCACTGCTGCATCCCGTTCAGTCCGGAGAATCACGGCTTGTTCACACGCCTCCTGGGCTGCATTATTCGCATCGTCCCTATCCTTGGCGATCTCGGCGAATTTGGACTTAAGCTCGTTTAACTCCTTCAGGGCTGTGTCCCTATCAGCAGTAACCAGGGTGTTTCGATGGCCCATGTCTTCTACCGTGGCATAGTGCTCACGTTTCATCCTATCCATGGTTTCCTGGGCTTCATCGGCTCTTTTGATGGCCTCCATTTCAGACTTCCGAGAAGATTCAGCTTCAGTATTTAGCACATCAATAATACGGCTTTTTTGGGCTAACTCAGCTTGCATTTTCTCGATAATAGCCCCACGCTCAAAGGCCAATGATGACGCTTTTTCGGTCGCCTTGTACCACGCCCTGTATTGGGCATAAAAGTCGTGCACATAATCGTGCGCCGTCTGCTCGGCCTCCGGCGGAATTCTTTTCAAGTGAAGAGGAAAGATGTAGTTATCAAAGAAAATATTTGGAAAGTCCTTCTTCTGTTGAGCAAGCCTGATTGCCCCTTCTCCCGAAATTTTCAGTAGGAGGTTGTTCCGCAACTACTGGAGGCATTGCCTCAGATCTAGGGTGGCGAGATTCATACTTAGAAGATTGAGAGGCCGACTGGTAGTGCGAGGAATCAGAAGGACGAGAAACATGGATAGGAGGTTGTATAGGAGCTCTTGGAGGAGGAATGCGAGATCGAGACCGATGTCTATAATCCCTATCTCTCCGTTCTTGGTTAGAATACCCAGAGTACCTACGATCGTAATCCCTATCTTTCTCTCTCCGTTGTGACTCGTAATATGAGGAAGATTTGCGAATATGTCGTAGGCTCCCTAGCATAGAACCGCGCCCAGTCATAATATCTACAAAGCGAAATGAGAATAAAGTTAGTGGTTTCTCAAAACCGGTGATCTAAGACTCGGGGCTATGTAGTGTCGTGAAATGTGTATGAATATGTATTTCCCCCGACCAACCAGAAGTGTCGACTGAGCTAGTAATAAAAGGCTCGCTCAATTCTAGAGTACGATGAAACTCCTCCAACCCGGCGTCATGCTGAAAAGACACATCATCCGGGATTGGAAGGTCGGTAAGCCCTTCGTAAAGACTTTCAGTTCGCGGAGGAGACATCTTGAAAATTCTAACTCCGAGAGAGGATCGGACCGTGACAACCGATTTCCATCTCCCCTTCTTAGTTGACGAGACGACGGCTGCCTTGCCTTTTCTTTGCTCTTCAACATCCTGAACCACGTCTGTAGGCTCCAACAACGACTCATCGTCAGTATGAGTCCTTTCAGAATCAGCCTCCTCGGCTATGATAACTTTGGGCTTCTTGTGTTTGACTCGCTTCTTCGAAACAATCCTTAGTGCCCCGTCAAACAGTATGCTCTGCCCCCCTTCAATCAGCCCGTAAGTCCGGAGATTCCTATCGGTCAAAAGCGACTCAATATCCCTATCCTTGCTCGGGACTCCCCGGAGTACTCGCACCATCTCTTTAAAGCGCTCACCCTTAGGTCGCTGAATTGTCGCTGCAAAAAGGAGAAAAAACATAAGTTTCGCTTTGACCGCAATTGCCTTAGTAATTACTTGATAACTCAGCTACACTCACGTCTGAATAACCATCGCCGGCCAAACCCCGTAGGACACCTGACATAGAACCATTCCGTCTTATAGTAACTCAACCTGGTCCAGGACCCAGTGACCACTTGGCAGTTTCTCACCGCTTCCAGAAATGTGAAGGAAGGGTAATCACCTCGAGTTTTAAAGTTAAATAGATATCTGATCTCGGTCGGGATCGACGGTCTATGAAGGTACTCCATGAAGACGATGAATAAACTATTCACGGAGGCGTACCCGCTCGGGTGTAGCTGAGATGGAGCGATCCTCAAAAAAGACAACACCTCCCTTATGTACTCGTTGAACGGAGGAAGCGTCCCAGCCGCGCACGCATGGCGATTAAATGCTGTATATCCCTCTCGCGGGTTGTGTGGTCTATCATTCGGTCCTAGCAATAACACGTCATCCAGTGACAGACCGTGCCTCAAGCATATTCTCCCTAGCATGTCTTCAGAGATATTCGATTGAACGAAATCCGACGGATTGGCAATGAAAGACGCATTGGGAAGTTCGTCCGGGGCCGGACCAATGATCTCAGGTTCAATATCTGGAACCTCTAGTCTCGAAGCAGCTGTACTTTGAGCCTCCTACTATTGCGAACTTGACGGTTCCATAACTAGCTAACTCATGAGAAACCATCGTTAGACGACAAAGGACCCGTGCGTTCCCCAGTGTAAAGTGTATGAATGTATGTTGTGCAGTGCCATGCATTACTTGAATAAATATCGCAGAGTTAAAAGAAATATACAAACGACAAAGCTACGGAGTCCAGTAATAATGACCGTCATCGCTGACCGTCATCGTTGAACCGTTTGCATGATGGAAATTTGATTTAGATAGAAGTTGTTATGGTTCCATCGACGATCTTTGAAAGGTGGTCAAATATGCAGTTTAATATGTCCAAATATGCAGGAATGAAGCTCGTCGGAGTTATGCTTAGAAAGTCAAACTTTGGAATCCATCATAGAGGGTTCGAACCGATCACAGGGACCCCGTTCGAAACCAACCTAACGTCAATTCGAATCGATGAATGGAAAGCGTGCTTCGAAACAATGATCAGGTGTCGAGTTTGAATCGATCAAAAATGGATGACTTTGAATCGATCCTTGTTTGGCTAATTCGCACCGATCAGAAACCCCCAACTTAACATCGATATCGTTCGAATCGATCCTCTTCGAATCGATATAAAGTGGGAAACTTCGAAACGATAGCCGATGGGTTCGAATCCATCGATTCGAATAAACCCATCGAATCCATCAATCGGTGCGAACTGCGTCACCCCCATAAGGTCATCCAAGAGATCGATACGAAATTCAAGAAAAACGACGCCGCCATCATCGATTCGAACTCGAATCCACGCATCGGTTCGAAACCTTCCCAAGCCAGATCTGGTTTTTCCAATCACTAAAGTGAGCAATCGATGAAGAGATGGATTCGAAATAGCTTTGCCGTTTGGATGCGAAGCTAATTACCTAAGTGATGGATTCGAGGAGTTAAGGTCTTAGATCTGGATTGGTTCGAATACGTGATGCAGTTCCTTCTCCTCTGACGCTTCGAAACAAGGCGGAGCACAATAAAAGCAAGGTGAAAGTTAAAAATGTAAAAAGTGAAAAAAGTGAAACCCTTTGCTATTTATATGAAACCTCGAGAGCAACCGAGGCGATTCCTCTTCCGGTGGACCTGACCGGTTGCAGCCAGTGAAAGCGAGCATCGATTCAAAACCATCATTCGAAGCCGTTTGCCTAATGCCATGTGGGTTCGAAGTTACCTTCACGCTTCATCGATACGAAATACACAGTAGAGTGACGAGCTGCATCGATGCGAAACAAACGGTGGGCGCATCAATTCGAAGCCCTTGTCGACACCCACGACTTCGTATCCATCCATAACCTACCGAAACGAACTACTAGTTCGAATCCATCCTTTCACATCGGTTCGAATGTCAGTTTCGAACCCATCACAACACAAGTATACTCCATCCATACGAATGCCAATTTTGTACCCATCATAGCATAAGCGTACCGCATCCATACGAGCGTAGGTTTCGAATCCATCGATGCTCAAACGCATCGGTTCGAAATTTTACACTCGCGCAATACAAATTCAATTCCTTCAACTTTCAATATCGGTTCAGGAAAGGATCGATACGAAGGAACTTTTCAAAACAACCATCAAGCATTGTCTCAATTCAAATTTCAAAATCGGTTCAGGAGAGAATCGATACGAAATTCAATGGAAAACAAAACTAACAACGACTTGTGGACGCACGACGTTAACAAAGATCAAACGCACATATGTGCATATAAGCTGAACTAACATTCGATTATAAAACGTTTACAGGGATCGAGTATCCATCTTGTTACAAATGCAATAGCCAACAGCTAAGCGCTATCATACAACAATCAATCATATCAACGCAAGGTTGCAGCAATACAGAGTACGAGTCTCAACGAAAAGAGAGCAATGATTGTTCGGAGAGAAGTTGTAGCTATTCAAAGCACGTCATGTTCCCACAAGACGTACTTTGGAGGGGAAAATGTTATCCTGCTTTTTGGCAAAGCCACAATACCAGAAGATCGATCGAAAAACGGAGAATAGTTCGACTCAGAGGTTGGTCATATTTCGTTTCGCTATGGATATCGCCGAATTTTGTCCGAGCCCGAATTGTGCTACAATTGATAGGACATGACAAGAGAGGTCATAGAAGCCGCCATCTCAAATTTCGAGTCAATCCGAGTTCATACGCACAAGTTATGATCGGTTCAACTTGAGGGGGGAAGCACTGGTTTCGAACCCCCCGAGCTAGGCGTCTCCGAACCCATCGACAAACATCGTTCGAAACGATCATTTTCGAATCGATGGACTTCGAACCCATCAGAGTGTCGCGGTTCGAATCCATCAAACTCGAACCCATCTAAGTTCGTATCTGTGGACCTCATGGAGGGGTTGCAAAGCTCATGTCCATCCAGAGAATCCTTGTTCGAATCCACCAAGCTTCGATTGTTCGAACCCATCACAGAAGCCTTGTTCGAACCCATCGCAGAAGCCTTGTTCGAACCCATCACAGAGGCCTTGTTCGAACCCACCTATGAAGCTTCATTCGAACCCACTGGGTCAACAAACCATGATGACGTGTCTTTGTTCGGTTCGAATACAGCGAGATATATGGAGTCGAAGCGGTCAACTCGACGTAAAGACCGGATCAATTCGAAGTTTGCGCTCCACGTCACCACGAAGGCGCGCGCCACCATCGGTTCGAAACCATCGGTTCGAATGGATGGTTTCGAACCAAACAGCCACACAGTGAACCCCATTTCGAACCCATTATATCCCTTAATCCACTGATCAAAATGCCATGAAATTTTCACAGAAGCTTGCATTCATGTCGAAGAGTGTCCAAGCCAAATTTCACCTCGATTGGATGAATTCTTGATCGGTTCGAATGGAGTTCGAACCGATGCCAAAGTGGGCCCAAACTTCCTTAGACCGGGCGTGTGGGCCCCCTCACGTGCCAGAAGTGGTCTCCCGAGTTTTCAGCGAGATATCAGCAGCCCACGCCTATAAATAGAGCCCCAGGGCCAACAGAAAATGGATCTTCCGACTCTCAAGCGTCCAGACTCTGCCGGATCAAGATCTACACCATCCTACATCATAATTTCATTGTTGATTTCGAATTTCCAGTTGTAATTCGCTGTTGATTGCTGCAACAACTTGTAATCATTGAAAGAAAATCAATAAAATATCAAAACACTTCTTAGTGGACGTAGGCAACACGCCGAACCACTATAAATTTCTCGCCTTTGTCTTTGCTTCATTGTTGTTTGGAGTTTTTGTTAGATAATCCACATTTTTAATTCATATTCTTCATTTATTATCCCTTCAAAAGACTCCCGAAGAGTGTTGTGCCCAATTTTGGTACAAACAGTGTGGTGTTTGTGGAAACGAAAAATTATGACTAGTTCCCTTTTTGTTACAAATTTTTTCATAAATATCATTTTCAAATTCTCCGCCATGATCGCTTCTTGTACTTTTAATTTTTAAGTTCATTAAATTTTCTATTCTTTTGCAAAGATTTTAAACATTTCATTCATATTACTTTCATGTTTTAAAAATAACATCCAAGTGTATCGTGAAAAATCATCGACGACAAAAAATACATGTTTGTAATGATTTATTGAACATGCTTGAGTTGGACCAAATAATTCTAGATGAAGTAATTCCAGTGATTGTTTAATAGTAATTTCTTTTTTAGATTTAAATGAACTTTTATGTAATTTTCCATGTTGACAAGCATTGCATAGATTTTTGACTCTATAATTTATTTTGGGTAATCATCTGAATAAATTAGCAAAGAATGATTTTTAACTCTATAATTTTTAACTCTATAATTCTTACTATATTGGGTCATTATGCTTTGTGGTTAGGAATAAATCACTACCTTTTTTTAATATTTATATTTGAAACATAATTATTATTTTTCTTAATCCTTCAAAAATTAACTTTTTATTTTGATCAAATATACTACATTTATCTATTTTGAAATCGATTCTGAGACCTCTATCACATAATTGACGTATACTTAGTAAATTATGTTTTAAATTTTCCACTACTAAAACATTTACAATAATGGGAGAAGTGGATATACCGATGTTGATAACTTCTCTAATGCCGATGACAAATCCTTTTGAGTTATCTCCAAATGTCACAGTGCCGCCGTCGTTATATGTTATATTTGATAACATGTGTCTATTTCCTACCGTATGCTTGGAGCACCACTATAGAGTATCCATTTCTCCTTGCTTTTTACTTTATTTTTTGGTACCTTATATATTAGCCATAAAACAGACATTTTCTTGTTCTGAGACACTTTCACTATCATTGTCAGAGGAAGAGGAAGAATCAGAGTCATCCCAAGTTACTTGAAAGGCTCTTCGCCTCTTTTTGAATTTCTCGACTTTGCTTTTCTTTTTATCATTATTAAGTTGTGAACAATATTTCTTTATATGGCCGATTTTGTCACATCCATAACATTTTATTGATGTTTGAGTTGCCACCATTCTAAAATTTTATCATCCTTTTGAATTTCTTGAATTTGTCGTAGTTCTTGGCTATGAATATAACTTCTTCCTCGTTTAAGTCAAAACTATCATTATTTGCTTGAAATGCAATGTTCTTTATTTCTTGATTTTTCTTCTAATGGATCATATCTAATATGACTTGTGTATTAGTATGTAAGTGTATACAAATATGTGAGCTAAATATAATAATATAACAAAATATAAAATAAAGTATAAAAACGAGCACACCAGAGTTTTTATACTGGTTCGGAGATCCCTTCCTACGTTGTAGAACCAAAGTGTTGTATCTGAAAATCAATGATTGCATAAGAGAATATGAATATACAAGATAGAGAATAGTAAATCAATTAAGTTAAAATCTCAATCAATTGAAACATTTATAGAACCAAAGAGTTGTATCTGAAAAGTTATGACTACTTGAAAGATTGCTTTTTGATTAATGATTGGAATTATTGAAGGGGGTACAAAGAAGAGAGAAGCGTTTATTTAAAAAATGACAGTTGTAGTTTCATACTTATAGGCCGAAACATGTCACAGACATCTATGGGATTTCTGAAAACAAAAAAGTCGAATTATGTCACAGACGTCTCTGGCAGAAGGACAGATGATGATCGTTGTTTAAATTGTAAAACCTTGGCAGTTTGTTATCAAGGTTTGTCGATATGAAATCATGTGTGTTATGATCAATCAAGGAGACTGTACAATTTATATCTATGACTATAATACAATAATATGACCTTACTTTTAAATAGTATGATCCATCTTTCTTCAATTGTCTTTGGGCCATGATTTTGTCGAGCAGCGTGCATGATCTATGTACTTGTAATATAATAAGACATATCTTGTATATGTGATTGTATAGTTATTGTCATTGAAATCGTAAAATATAGGTTCTAACATATCTGTGTATAAGTTTTAATCAACTAACTTGTAATTAATTATTTTATAGCTGGAGTCTTGGCGCACCGGTTAGGTCACCTATATGGTGATCTGAGAACGCAGATTCGAGTCAAGAAATCGCCTCTTCATAATTCGAGGGAAAGACTGCGTACATTATTGACCTCCCTAGAGTCCGCTATCATACATGAGCCATGTGCATGAGGTTCCACCTTTTTTAGTTAATTATATTAATTAAAATTTTAATTACAAAATATCAAAAATAATTACTTTGTTTCTCAAATTTTTTTTGAAAATTTGGAATACATTTTGTAACTTTTATAAAGTTTCTCTTCTTAAAATTTATACTTAACTTCTAAATATATTAAATTTTTCAGATAAATTTTGAAAATTAACGCTAGGTGCAATATTAATTTGGTCTTCATATTAGGGATAATCTTTGGGGTTATTTCGTCCTTTGGACCAGGCCAGAAGCCAGTTGGGGTAGAGTACCCATCAACCAAACCTAGCCTAAGACACTACTTCACTAAATTGGTAGGCTTTAATAAGTAATCCTAAATATTGCTAATTTAGACCAACATAGATCATTGGTTTCTGATACTATTGAAGGAACTGAGCTAGTGAAAGCGGGTGAAATAAGTAGAATTAGAAAATTTTCTATTCTGAATTGATTAGGTCTCTTAAGTCTAAATGATTATTATATTCAATCTAATATTAACTTAAATAAAATATCATTTTATTTAAGTTGTGTAAAAGGAGTTTCATAAATTTGATGTTTATATAAATTAGAATATATTAAATATAGCCTTGTAGTATATGTTTGTAATAATTAATTATTTCGCATTACTATTTTGGGTAAGTGAATAGTCGGGCTGTTAGTTTTATATGCTATTCGATAGGTCATAAATATAATGAATGTGTAATTAATCAGAAATAACACTTACTACTTCTTCAAATAATTACTAGTATTTTACTTAATCCACTTAAAGAAAGATAAATTTAATTTAAATCAAAATGAGTTTTAGTTTATAAGTGTATCGATACACTTACATGCATCCAATGCACATGCTGCAAATATGAAGCATATGTGATTATTGTGATCGTATATAGATGTTGGGATTCACACTGTAATGGACACATTTGTCCTAATATATATGCCTTTGATATCCAGACTTTTCTTTCATATGTAAAATAACTATTGTAAATATATGCATATGATAAAAAAATCACACACACACACACACAGATATATATATATATATATATATATGTAAAATCCGATCTCGGTCTCTCTGTACTGATATCGAAAGGTGGCTCTTAACCTCATACAGAAACTAAGTCTCGTAGACTTGTCGCGGTTCCAACTTTCAGCTTGCCATCCTTCGGCCAAGAAGGAAGCTCGATAGATTGGAGTAATAAACTCACTCCTCACTACTCGAATCAACATTCTCAATACAAATGATAATCAAGCCTACATAGATGGCTACATGCTAAGTGCATGACTAATCAGTCTCCACATCAAGTCAAGGAACTGAAACTTTGCCGATAGCATAATCTAGTACTAAATCAATTATTAGTCCTTTTTTATAATTCTTTATAAATCAAATCACTTCCCAAATATATATACCTCAAAATATCTTTAAAAGGACATATACTCAAAACCATCTCAAATATTCAATAAATTGGGAAACATTTCCATATACTAGATATATATCCAAAACTTCTCAAATATTTGATAATTGGAAAACATTTACATATACTAGACATATATTCAAAACTTCTCGAATATTCGATAATTGGAAAACATTTCCATATACTTATCTCAATGGAATAAGCATATGCACAAATCAATTCTATTTTCAACACTTAGAAAATAACACCATATACATTAATCAAAAATAAGTATATTTACAATCTTTTAAGAAAGCAATGTATTCTTCAAAATAATTTAAACTTCATTTTGAAAATATCACTTCAAAACTATCGCCTTAATTGTTATTCATTTCGAAACATGAATATACTTACTTTACTAAAACCATACCGGCTTATGAAAATAAATTATTTACATCTACATACAATATTTATAACTTTCAAATCTCCAAATTCCATGTATAAAACCATTTCTAAATATCAATTTGCAAATCCCATTATTATACAACTTATTCGGTTACAAATCCATTTATTTAAATATTTATAAAACTTCTCTTATATAAAATCCTTTTGTTTACAAAGTTTATTTATAATTTATTCTTTTAAAATCTCTTTACTTACCAAAATCTGTTTATAAAACCATTTACAATTTTATTAATGTTAAAGCCATTTATAAAACCATTCTTTAAATATCAATAGCAAATCCAATTTTAACTAAATTATAAATCCATTTCCATCACATCTCTTTTATAAATCCATTACAGAAAATGGTTTACACAAATATTGATTTCAATTCCATTTCTAATACTTATAAAATTCCATTTAGAAATCCATTACTAATTCACAAAACGCTACTTATGAATCTTATATATAAAAACTGCTCAAAAAATCTATTTGAAAACATTCATAAAACTATATATTTAAAATAACAAAACCGATACTTTAATTTTAATTCAAAATAAACTACTTTTCATAATTCAGAAATAATTATAAACACAAATACTTTGAAATCACTTGAAATTCGTTTTGAACCCAAAATCACTGTGAAATCACTTTTAAACAAAAATCACTTCGAAATCACTTTTAAACAAAAATCACTTCGAAATCATTTTTTAAGCATTTCAAAAATACTGAAAACATAGTCCAATGTTACTTAAGCACTAAACAAGGGGATAAACATCTAATTCACAAACATGGCATCCAAACATATCATATGTCACATATATATGAAAAATAAGCAACAATAAGGAGGAATCCAGTTGGATCCCTTCAATTTGTTTCCCTACATCACAAATCACATGTTACAACATATCAATAAATATGCGTACATAAATGATCAACAATGGTGAGGAATCATGTTGGATCCCTCTAACTTGTAACCTACAACAAATATAGCATATGAGAAAAATGTATAATGTCTGCTTCGAGGCAGACACTTGTGCAAAGGGTCATCCGCTCATACGCGGAAACATACAGGGTCTCGTTCGCTAAAATATGCGGGAATATATCAAACCAACCAATATATATATATTGTACATCAAAACAACATAATAAAAATATTCCCACCTATATAAAATATAAGCGGGCTAGAGAGTGTGAGTTTTACTCACTTTGTCTACAGTCATCGTTGCAGTGTTTTATTCCAATTAAATCGAATAGGCGTTCGAATTTAACCAAAATTCCTACATGCTCCAAATCAGTCCAATCCAATTTCTAAGCATAGTGCTCGACAATAAGAATCCAACGTAACCCGTTTCATGTGAAACAGACCTCGCATGAAAGAGATATAACATTTATAAGTTATACGATTTTATAGTTTAATTTTAAATACCTAATTTTTATTTACACTTGAATCTAGGCCATTGCTTTTTGAAACAAGATCTAGGCCACACCTCCCTACTTCTTCTTCCCAGGTGAGTAAACCCACGACCGCTAGTCATCTTCAAGTTACCGTGCCTTCTACGTTCGTCGAGACGACGATCAGAGACCACCAAATGAAACGTTGCGCTCCGCTCTATTATTGAACAAAGACCGACATAGCTCGACCCTCCACTCACCATGAAATTGGCCTTCAACCGCGCACCGTTCGAGCTTGGATCCACGACGGTCCACCTTACGAAATTAGATCATGACCATTAAAGTTGAAGGTCTCTCCGCATTCTACAATTTTGTAGTTTGACCTAAAGAATGAAAACAAGTGGATCGAGAGATATTGGAGGAGGAAGAAGGATGTTTTCTAGTTGTTCAAGATATGGTGGCGGCTATGAATAATTAGTGCTAGGTTTTAGAGTTTAGGGTCCTTATATAAACAATCAAACGACACTATTCATCCGAATATTTTTCGAACTGCAAACGAAGTGCGCCACCTAGTGTTACTAATGTTTTACCCCTATTCCAAACACAATGAAATATGTATTGAGGCCAGTTCCATCATATACAGAAGACAGGCTTTCAAAATCGAATTATTTTAATTAAAATTACTTAAATATATTTCTATGCATTTTAGCTTCGCACAATCAAATGGCAAGTCCAATCAACACGAAATTTGACAGCATACTATACTTCACTATTATGGATCCAATGGAACAGGTTTCTTTGAAATCCGAGACAATATCAAAAAATTACTATTTTTTACACGTTAATTAAAATATGAAATTTCCAATATCTAACTTTTAAATCAAAATAAAAGTTTAATAACTTCATTCTAATTCAACCATAATTTAAATCAGCTTTATAAATCATTTTCATTCATTTTAAATTCAAGATTCAAATATTTAAACAATTTCAAATATTAAATTAAACAATTTAGTTATCAAATAAATCATTATATTTGAAACATAAATCATTCAACTTATAAAATTAACTTTCCAATATTTAAAATCAATTAAATATTCCATATTTAGACGACTGAAAAACTAGGTCACTAAATACTTCCCCCCTTAAAAGAATTCCGTCCCTAAAATTACTAAGTAGGAAAGATGCTACAATTCCATTAACTTTTCAACAATATTTATTGAATTAGATTACTAAATTCGTTTAAACATTTTAACCATTCCAAAATCCATTAGTTAAACTTCTTATAAAAATTGTTCTTTAAGTCTTCAAATTCATTCATAGTTATTAACTAACACTTTTCCAAAAGTCAACTAATATTGTTTCAACTTATAACTTAAAATCAAAATTTTGTTATCAAAATTTTTCCAAATTCTCAAAAAAATTCTAATGCCTTAAATTATGAAAAATTTCACCAGTGTCTCCTTTGCGCAGTTCGATCATAGTTGGACCACAAATATCACAAATATATATATATATATATATATATATATATATATATATATATATATATCTCATCTTCGAGGATAAAGCATCTCGTAGGGAAAAAATATAAAAGTACAATATGTAATCCAAAATATATACCTTTTATTATATTACCGAGCATATATATGCAATATAGCACGAAAGTGAGCTCCATATGCAAAGCAAACGCCATCCGCACCTACTAAACACTCAACAACCAAATGAGAAACATGTATATAGCATATCACTATATAACATGCTGTACAATAATCATATGAAAATGAAACACATGCAACATAAGCAATCATCAAAACAACTAACATCCAACAAACCAATTCATTCGTTTACTATTTATTTTTCACCCAACTAATTCACATTCAAGTTAACTAACAATCATTTTATTACAGTCATTCTCATTTTACTTTCATTTGGTTCTCATCAAATTAGTTTGCATTCATTTACATTCATCACTTCAATTTGCTTACTAATATTCAATTAGTTTAGATTCTAAAATTTACATTCATTCAAATTCATTTATTAACATTCATTTGTTAACATATACCCACTTTTAATTTATTAACAACCACTTAAATTTTCTTAACTTTACTTCCAATTCATTTTTAACAACATTTAAATATTCACTTAGTATAAGTCTTTTAATACTATTAACACATAACGACTACTTTATTTCATTACTAAATTTGCTTAAACATTTGATACAACACTTATGTTTATTTTAACTTCATTACTTAAGTTTATTTCCAATTCTATCAAACAACATTTCAACTTATATCCAATTCATTTATATACTTAAGTTGAATTTTATTTATTAACTTAAGTTCATATTCATTCACATTAATTCACTTAGCTCATTAATTCATTTCATTAATCGTCGAGTTAAATTTTTTTCAAAAAACATCTTATTAACTTATCTTAAGTTTATTCGCATTTATTAATTCCAATTTGTTATATAATCACTTACAAATTATGTTTATACATATTTCATTTACTTGCTTATTAGCTTATTCCAATTAACCTTTTTCCTTAAGTTAATTTTAATTGCATAGCTTAATTTCAAGTTTAATTTTATTATCTAAAAAGGACTAGATTCTTCTTAGTCAATTAGGTTAAAGGGGCTGCTATTTGTGCAAAGCTCTTGATGAACTCCTATAGTAGCCTGCTAGCCCTCGAAAGCTTCTAAACTCCGATGCATTATTAGGAACCTTCCATCCTCGGACAACTTCCACTTTAGTAGGGTCCACTGCTAATCTATTCTCCGAAACAATATGACCAAGGAACTTAAGTTCATTTTTTTAAAAGTGACATTTATAAAACTTGGCATTGAGTTGGTTTCTTCTCAAGGTCCCCAATAACTCCCTAAGGTGGTCTTCATGCTTCTTCTTGCCTTTAGAGAAAACCAAGATATCATCAACAAACACTATAACAATTTATTAAGTTACCCTCTAAATATTCTACGCATCAAATCCACAAAGTATGATGGGGAATTTGTCAGTCCAAAAGGCATTACTTCCCACTCATAGAGTTCACCTGGCATATGGAATACAGTCTTCGGCTTGCTTTCCTCTGCAATCCTTAACTGATGGAATCCTATTGCTATGTCTAATTGGAAAAAGTCTTTAGCTCCTACAAGTTTGTAAAATAAGTCATCTATTCTAGGTAGAGGGTACCTATTTTTCCTTGTTAACTTGTTCAACTCCATATAATCGATGCAAACTCTTAAAGAACCATCTGCCTTGGTAGCAAAATGATAGGGGCTCTCCACTGAGAAGTACTCTTGCGCATGAATCCTTTCTTCAATAGCTCTGAGATTTGCTTATCCAATTCCTTTCTTTCTTTGGAGGCCATATGTCTCAAAGGCAAAGCGAAGGATCTTGCATCTGTCTCCAAATCGATTCGGAACTCAATCTCCCTATGAGGTGGGAGACCCAATACCTACTCGAAGACATCGAGAAATTCACAAACTATGGGTACAGATAATGGTTCTCGATCAATAGATAGAATAGTGAGTACAAACGGCTTTACTCAGCTAAAGCTTTGGTTGTACGAAGAACTTCTAGGTAATGACCTCGACGACTCCTTAATCATACTACCCTTCCATCATAGTCAAGAATGGCTCCGTAATATGACAACCAATCCATACCCAAGATGAGTCCATGTCCCTTGAAATTAGAACGTACCTAGTATATATGATATCAACGTCGCATATGTCTAACACTAGGTCTTTGTATAAGAGAAAGATGGGTCGAACCCCCAATGGGATTGGAAACCTCTATTGTGCCATTGACCATCTGGGTTTTAAGGTTTAAGGAATTTACTACATCACTAGCTATAAAGGAATGTGATGCCCCCGAATCAAATAGAGTACGAATAGTAACCCCAAAAAAGAGTTATACCTTCTAGAGATGCTCTTTCTTGGTCCCTTTGTGGGTCACTGGCAATAGGGAAAGCTTCAATAACATAGACTTGTCTGATTGGTCATTCCTTAGCCATCTTGGGACATTGATTCTTATGATACCCTTCCTCGTGGCAGTTAATGCATTTTCCTTTAAAGGCTTCCTTTATCAGACTCACCCTACAGTCTTTGGCTTCATGACCCCTCTTTTGGCATCTCTTACACATCTTTACTTCCTTCCAAAACCTCCCTTTTGAACTCTTGTTGACCCAAAAGCTCCCTTTCTTAGACCCTCCTTGCTTTTGGGTCTATGTAGACTTGTTTTTTTCTCTCTTATCTTCCTCATTGGCCACGTGCGGCATTTTCATTTCTACCAACATCTCATACGTGACCCCATATGTACTTGGGTCATCAACCTTTCTCCAGTGGGGAATTTAAGCCCTATGTGAACTTCATAGCCTTTTTTTATAGGTGTGTCTATCAAGTTCATCCCAAATTTAGCCAATTCAGTAAACGGAGTTATGTACTCCTTGAGGCTAGAATCTCCTTATCTCGGATGAATTAGGTTTTCTTATTGCAAGCTAACCTTTGCTCTAGACATGAATCTCATTTCGAATCGGCCCTTGAATTCATCCTAAGAGAATATCCAGCCCGGGTGCTCGTTAGTCACAAAGTTCCATCAATTTAAAGCTTCTTCCTTAAGGTGCCAAGCTTCCATTCTTCTTCTTAACTAATCATCCCAACCCAGTTCTTTAAATAACTTCTCATAGTTACCAATCCATGCTTTAGCCTTCGAATAACCTTCAGTTACAATGTATGTCTTTCCTCCCATATTGAGAAAGTCCTTACATAACTTAGGAAAGTTTTCAGGATGTGGTGCTGCATCAGCGGCCGAGGCATTGGGTGCTACTGGTGCAGTTGGAGGAATAGGAATTTTTCGTACAGCCATAAGATATTGTTTAAACCGTTCAGGCATTCCATGAATGGGTGGTCTTCTGTAGGTAGGGTTCCCTTATTCAGATGAATATCGATTATCAGCTACATCAACTATCCATAGGTTAAACTTTTAGTGACGATTTCCTAAGATAGTATTCACATGCTAAAAGAAAAGAAAAGAAAAGTTTGCCTAGTGTATGTGCGTATGTTCAAGAAGAGGGGGTATAAGAGAGTGTGCGCGTGTGATATATGTTTATAGTAAGTATTCTTTTGGAAATTCTTTTTGAAAAACCCATTTCAAAATAAAAATACGTCTCTCATACGTAGTTTTTCCCCGTTAATCAGGTAATCTAGAGCTCTGGTACCAAATGTAACAGCCCACATTGGAAAAGAACCTAAATTTTGACTTAGAAAAGGCCCATTCAAACTTAGATCCATTCTAAGGTAGGATGTTGGTAGTAAAAAGAAATAATATTGTAGAGCCATAAATTGACTCTTAGAACTCACAGTGAATGGAAAAAAAATATAATAGTAAAGTTTACCAATTTATTTCAAAATCATTAAAATGTTATAACACAAAATCCATAAAAACAGTAACATAATATCTGTTACAAAAATTGACTAAATCCATAAGTACACATGAAAGTAAATAATAATAAATACTACCACTTGCCAAGCTTCTTTACCAGAGCATCGTCACCTCCATCAATCCTCCTTAACCTAAGTTGTAATGAGGAGGGAGTCAGAAAAACAAGTGTCTAGTGAATAAAAACCTCGAGTCTTACCATTTTAGTACTTGGGCAGTATATTCTGAAATAAGAATATTTCTACGAACATGAAATCATTAAAATCATTTAATACTTCTTTATATGGAAAGGAGGCGGGCCTAAACACTTAATACCTTCCATTCTAGAAGCATGTCCCATATCCCAATCATACGTCACAAATAGCTAATGATGCAAGAGACGGTACCTGGACCACTTAATACTTTCCAGTGGAAAATAGGCAAAAACTATCATTAAAGGCCTAATTCCAGAAGCATGTTTTGCAATGGTACTATCTAGCTGATATCATATAAAGTCTCATAGGCCACTTAATACTTCCAAGTGGAAAATAGGCAAACCCTACCATTTAAGGCCTAATTTCAAAAGTGGACCCCTGTAGAGATACCAGCTAGTGTAACCCCATGGCCATTTAATACTTCATCTAGTTAAAAAGAAGGGTCAACCGCTTAATACCTCAAACCCCGAAGCAGGCTCTTCGTCTTATGGCTCATACCTACAATGACATCTCACATTAGTCCACTATTCATAGAAACGAGTATCGCTGGGTAGATTTCCCATACTGGATTTGGAACTAACCTTTCGTCACTACAAATACTTATTATAAGGATATCTCGCATCAATAAAAGTATACACAACTGCTGATAGCCTCAAAGCGAAGGGCCGAATTCAGTCATGCACCTCTATTAACCTCACATCCCTATGACTTAGCCATAAATTAATTACTCTACATATACACACACATCTTACCGTTTCATGAATATGGCCTTATAAGGTATCTTCCTTATTACGCCTTAAAATACTAATTACGCAATATAATAGTTTCCTCTTCTTTTCACCTCAAAATCAATTACCTTCCTAATGGGGAAAAATAAAATAAATAAATGCCTAATTAACAATGACATATACGCAATGGTTATACGTTAATTACATATATAAAAATAAATAAATATTCGTGCTGAATAATTTCTAACCACATGGATTTTACGCCCTAAACTAGCGTTTAATGTCAATTCCCTAACCAATCATTATTACATGTCTCTTTCTTCAATTTTCTAGGATTTTATGGAACTCAAATGTCAAAAACAGGGAATATATATTCATAATCAATACTGCAATAACATACTTGTAAATAAAATAAAAACTCAATTTATTACATTAATTAAATTGAATATCTTAAATAGTAAGAATTGCAATCTAATTTCGTATTCCATTCAAAGAAATAGATATGAATAAGATGTGTAAAATACGAATAGAATTCATAATCTAAACCTCTTATTCTATTGAAGGATCACAATTTAACCCAAAGAAGAAGGAGAAGTGGAGTAGACATGAAATTATCATAAATTGCATAACGAAACAAATTCCATCAAATTAATGTAAATATTAGGAATCTCAGCATAGAATTGACATATCGAATTAAAAAGGATTTTTGAGGGATTTTATCTATCATATTTATGAAATCTCAAAATCCTTTAGGCATATTCGAATCCAAAAGAAATATAATAAATAATTGCTGAAAAGAAATACTAAGGTTTCCACTCATAGATTATCCTTAGCTTTACTCAAATGGTTTTGCAGCCTTCTGATCTCCTCTAGAATCTCTCTATTTTGACATAGACGCACACACAAAATGGAAGGGGTATATGTATTCGTTAAGTTCAGAACAATTGGAGTAGAATAAGATAAGGATAGATTAGAGGAAGAAATAAGTTAAATCCTTACTGGAATTTTCTATGGATTTTCTGAATCTTATTAGAGAGATAGCAATAGTAGAGTTTTGTTGTATTCCCTAAAATAATAGGAATAAAAATGGAGAGGATAAAATTTTATTTTCTGGCAAAGAGCTTATCTGATGTTAATATTATTTTACAAAATTTAAAAATTAATTTTCGTAACATATTTGATTTTATATGATTTATTTATGCAGTACATTAATTTAAATAATAAATAAATAATTATAAAATTTATTTTCTTAATGTCGAAATTTAGTTATTGCTATAATGTTACATATACGAAATTATACGGTCAATTTTCAACCATAATATGATATTGTAATTAAATATAAACCATATATGTATAATTAAATAAGAGGTGCGTTTCGGTAGTCGATTTTTAAAGTATGTAGGAGTTGAGGTGAGGACAAACAACTATTTACCAGGTGGAAGATGAAGAGCTTTCTCTATGCATTGGGCTATCTCTAGGACAGTAGTAGTTCCGTATTGGCAGATGACTCTTGGGATAGGAAGTATTTTTATGGTTCTCATTCGGTAAATTATGCTCCTACCTTAGTTTCTCTTTTTTTAGGTACTTTTATGTCATTGGCCCTACCTCTTCTAAGAATGGGAATTGTTCCTTCTCTTCGAAGGGTGAGTAGAATTGTTTGTTGTAGTAGTATAGGTATTTCACCTATCTCCTGGGTTTATTCGCTTGTTTAGTTATACTAGTGCATGTGCCGAACACCCGTTCGTTATTTCATTTATAAACAGTGGATGACCCACTTAAAAGTTGGATAGCTTTGCTAAAAGTAATATAAGAGTAGCATTCAATAACACCACTATTCTACAGCAACCCTCCAACCCACTAATTTACACTACTCATTCCAATTTAAATAAAACTTCCTTCTCTCACTTGCACGTCATGCTAGAAACAAGTTAAATATGCATATATATTAAGGGGCTGTATTGATCTGATTTGTATATAAAAATTGAATTTTTTTAAAAAATTTGTATGCACATACATATAAACAAACAAACTTATGACAACATTAATACATATCAGAATTGTCACATAACTAAAAATATAATAATAATATATACATGATAAAATATTATTCAAAAAATTATAAACCGTAGTTTAATAAAAATCATATGTAAGTACCAAAGCTATGAAGCACATCTTGAAAGGTTGAAACCTTTTCCAATTCGGCAGATTGCCAGTCCTTGAACCATTGACGTTTGACTACCAAAAAATGATCGACTTTGAATTGATTGAGCTTAATATGATGGAACATCTATGGAATTCGTTAAGCAATAGATGGAAGAAGAGGTAGCAAAAGATCATTTGTAATTAGGGTTAGGGATGCGTAAATAATGGATAGAAAAGAGGAAATAATGGATCTCATCTCATATTAATTCTTCCTCAATCCGAGCCATCCAAAATCTAACATCACTCTTCCATTTTGAGCCGCCCCATATGTCCATATTGCAGCCAAAAATAACACTCACTATGATGGGCTAAAATCCCATTTAAGCCCAAACAAAATATTATTTAATCTAATTTAATCGCTTATCGATATCGGATATTGATTGATATATTCATAACTTTTATAAATATATTTAATAATTTTTATTCCTTAAATCATAATTAATTTTTATAATTAATATTTCATAAATTTTAATTAATTTAATTAACTTATAATAATTACAAACTAATTAAATCGTTTAATCAAAGGAGAACTCGTCGTTTCGGTTGTGTGACTCGTTGGGTATAAATTTGGTCAATGATTAATATCAAACTATTTGATATTAAGGTTCACACATCACTTAGCAGGGGATGTGACATTTTGGCCAAATTTATCGCTTACTTGATTTTGGTAAAAATCCAATTTCACCTTTTAAAGCGTTACACAGTTAAGACTTTTATTTACATCAATTCTCTTCATCAAAACTATAACACTTTGGACTTATAAAATTTGGTAATGGTCAAAATTTAAATATCATCCATATTCGACCGTCACAAAGTCCTTGGTTCAATAATAAAAATTATGATTAACCGAACTACTCTGAACACAGACTTTGACTTTGAGTTGACCGCGGTACTAACTTCATATAACCGAGAAGATGAATCCTCTCTTGAATAGAGCTTTACTTATAATACTTCCACTCGATCCAACTACAGTCACTCAATGGACGCCGTGCCATGATTTGACTATAATCGGAGTGTAGCTTTCATATTGAAGATCCACAGTGTAACGACCAGCAAATTTATCACTTGGATAAATTATATTTATTTTGAAATATTAGATATGGGTTTAAAATTAAGAAATAATCGTGTTTTGAGTAGTAAATAATAATAGTTATTTTCTTTAGGAAAAATATTCGTGGAAAAAACACTGAAGTAAAATATTGATAATTTTTAAATATCGTCCAAGGTAAAATATCGATAAAACGGTCGGAAATCATTTTATCAATAAAATTGATTTTAAACAATAAGAATCGTGCATAGCTCTGGATTCATACACATATATGTATTCAAGCAAGATTATGAAATAAAATAATTTATTTTACTTTTGGGAAATGAAATGTATTTATGACATCGACAGTTGATATCATCGGTTTTAAATATTTCTTCAAAAATTCAAGTTAAGTTCATATAATAATAAATGGGTTTTTATTTAAAAATAAACCTATTTTAATTATTTAATAATGATGGTAAAATAGTTTTTAAAATTTGTTTACCAAAATAGATAATTCGTAGAAAAATAGAAAATGTAACCGAAGAAAGCTTTTTGGAATTTCGACCTTACGACACCGGGAGTTGTCTGGACGTTGTTCTTTTTTTGCACTATATGTACACATAAATAAGAGTTAATTAACTAAATAATAATAATACACTAATAGTATGTTATCTTATTTTAATTATGTTCAGCAAGTGATGTGACAAGTCATGTTTTTGAAAATAATAACTTATATTTGTGTGTGTGTATATATATATATATTTAAGTATATACATCATTATCTCTTGTCACATCTTAGCGTTACTATCATTATCCATCATGACCTAGAATATGTGACTAAAGAGGGGGATGTGACATATGAGGGGGAGGAAGGTGGTGATGTGACTTGTTAAAATAATTACATGTTAGGATATTTTAAAACTAAGGTTATAATGGTAATTTTTCTATTTTCTTTCATCTTTCACACACACATTTTCATTTACATTCCAACTTTATTTTTTTCTAAACCTTCTTCTCTAAATATTTCCATGGCTTCCATAGTTCAAAAAATTAGAAAAAGCTAGCATTTTGTGTTGTAACTTGCTTCCATACCTTCTAGACTTCTTATACTTTCATTTCGACATCCTCTCTTCCAAAAAAAAAGGCCATCACTACCCCCACAAAGCCCTAGCCAAGCCAAATCATCACTTGCCGAACCTATTCTAAGGCCATAGTCCCTCCAAAAATTCACATTTTTAAGCTAGAATCGAGCGTTGAAGAGTTGCGGAGTTAAAGTCGAAGTTCGAGCGAAGTTAGTTAGCATTAAGGTGAGAAAAATACTTTAGAAAAAAATTTGACTTTACTATGACTTATTATTATGGTGATGATATAATGAAAAAATTGAATGATTATTATGTTCGTCGATGGTGAGTTGATGGATATTTGTGTTTGGTGTCGAATTTGAGATTTGAATGTGATGTGGTTGAGTTAATAAGCATATAACCTTATGTTTATATATTAGGTTCATTGTGATGTTACAAGTATGGTAGTATATATGTATGGTTGTGATCTAAGAACCAAAGTATGTGATTTGAAACAAAGTTAACAACTTTGTGTGTTGCGATGGGCGTGAGATCCGATTCGAAATCAAAAAAACTATGTTTTCTTGTTAAAGTTTCTATCTTTGTTTCTAAGTCCTCTAAAGGTTATGTTTCTAAAGATGAAATAGGAAATAATAAGTAAGTTTTTTCGCTTACAGTATGTTTAAGCGAACTGCGCTCATAGCGATAGCCACTATGGACGCACTTCGAAATTTTTTTGCAATTTTCGTTTTAAAACGTTTTCTTTTGAAATAGTTTTGAAAAAGTTCTTCAATCTTAATTAATAGTATAAAAAGTGATTAAGTTTAGTTAAATCAATATTTTATCAGTTAATGAATTAATTAAAAGTAATTAGTACTTAATTAGTAATTAAGTAAGTGATTAAGGGTTAAGTAACACTTAAGGAAGGTTAATGACTAATTATTGATTAATAAAGATTTAATTGGTAATTAATGAAATTAAGCAGTCATTTAATGATTAATTATTATGTAATTAAGTTAAGTAGGTTAATTAATTATTATTTAATTAAGTGATTATTAAATTGATTTTTAATTAGTTAGGGTTTAACTAATAATGCATTGTTTAAAGCTTAACTAAGATGCATTAAGACGTTAATTAGGACTTAACTAAGTTCATTAAGACAATTAAATTTTAATTATGATTTAATTATGATTATTTAAGATATGATTACGGTTAAGCCAACTAAATATACTTTAATCTTTTCAAAGCTATTTTTAAACTTAATCGGTTATGTTTTAAATCAATTTTCTTTTTAAGGTCAGTTGATATTAAATCAAAGGATCTCTCATCTGGACCATTAAGTAACCAAATAAACTAAAGTAGTGATTATAAAATGTTTACATGTTTTGTGGGAAGTAAGTTGATTTGTATTTAGCACAAAGGTTGAATATCGGTAACATGATAAACACAAGGAAGTTAATTTCAATAAGCAGGTCATGGTAACTTAAGCATATAGAATATACTTCTAAATGTACATTTTTTCACTGATAATGGATGTATCTACAATTGTAACTTTGACATCTATCCATGATTGATCGTATGTTATGTGTGAATCCCTTACATATATGATTTTAGGCAATACCCATGATATAACTTGGATAAGTAAACCAAAATTTAATGATTCATTGCAGTCATTAAGCCTCCATTTGGTTTTGGAAAGTTAACATTTCATTTCTTTTAAAATGGTCGTCAAGGTTATGCTATTTTGGACAAGGTATTTGAAAAATGATTTGACAATTGTTAAAATATTATACAAAGAAGTTTATCGATAATCTTGGGGTATTCATAAAAGGAGTTTTAGAATAGTTTTGAATGTTATAAATAAAAATTTACAGATGGAATTGAATGTCTATAAAGATAAGTTTTATACAAGGTTTGAAAGTGTAAAGAAGTTATATAACGAGGTTTTAATACTTATAAAGAGTTTCATAAATGAGTATGGAAGTTGATAATTATTTTGTAAATGGGTTTGGTTTAAAGAAAAAAGGATTTCACGGATAAAAAATTTATAAAAGAATTTATTGAAAATAATGACAATAAGAAATTGAGGTTTGAGGTTCTCGAGCTTGACCTATTAAAAAATGGTGGTATGGAACATCCATTCCACACTCAATACCAAAGTAATAGTTCTTAGAGTTATCATTCTCTCCAATTTAAATAATGTAGTTAAATCTGTTTAAGAGATTTGCAAATGGGAAATCTTATAAATGTTTTGTGAATATACTATTGTAAAGGAAATAAGTATATGAATATTGATAAATCTTTGGGAAAGGATGTTTATAAATGAAAATGGTTTTAAGGCTTAGTGATTGCTTGGGTAATTAAATCTCTAGATTTTATTATTTTAATTTAATAGTTAAATAGCCGAATATCGAATTTGGCCTAATTTGACTTAGGAAGTATGAATGTAAATTCAAGTTCACATATGAGGACTCGAATACTTACTTCCAAAAGAATGAGGAACGAGTCAACCGCAAATTATCGGTTGTTGATGCAAAGAAACCAGGATCGGATCTATATTCGAGAACCACTCTGAACCAATATGTCCATTCGAGTGGAAGGCATCTTGAAGGTGATAGAAGACCGAGCTCTTTGAAGTGCAAGGGCTACTACTACTCATCCTGAGGGTGATTCTAAAATGGATGTGGTAGAGCTAGTGCGTTCGATTTTGTTCAGACCTAAAACGAACTTGTATGGATGAATGCTGGCAGTGCATTGACGCCTGGATGACAGTGCTAGCATTGAAGGATAGATTGCTATTCATGTAACGACTCAGAATTTTTATTAATTAAAATTTGAATATTTAATTAATTTTAAATATTAATAAGTGAATTTATAAGTCAAATAAATTTTAATTTGAATTTTTGGATTTAATTGGATTATTAAATCGATAATTTAATACGTTAAATTATGGAAATAATTGAAAATATAGTTAAATA